>CM064554.1:21460615-22119120 GCA_032716605.1 Paralithodes platypus
CCAGTGATCTAGTCACCAGAGGGATTTCATATGTGTCCTTAGTTGCTTCTTCGCTTTGGTGGGGAGGGCCCACATGGCTACCTCACCAAATGCTATGGCCTGATCATGGCCAAATAGGAGGGGACACCACTGTGGGATGTAACACGAGTCAAGAAGGAACCCTGTCATTGCCGGTACCGGTTGCCCCTACTGCCATATTGAATTGGGACCGGTAGGGCTCATATATGAAGTCATGGCATGTAATGGCATGGGTCCTTAGGTTTATTAGGACTCTTAGAGAGAAGACACAAGGGAACTATCAGGCAAAACCGGCATACTTGACAGTGCCGGAATTAAGAGCAGCAGAGTCAGGCATGATTAAGGTAGCTCAGAGAGAAGCTTACTCTGAGGAACACCACTATTTGTCAAAAGGACAGGGCACACCAAGCAATATAGTGAAGCAGTTAGGCCTCTATATGGAGGGAGGCATGATACACTGTAGAGGTAGGCTACACTTGTCAGCTTTACATGATAGCGCCAAGTACCCTGTCCTTATCCCTAATAAACATCGTATAGCCACTTTCCTTAGTAATTACTGCCACAAAGTGTGTAACCATAGTGGTGTTTGTTATGTTGTAAATTACATAAGGCAAAGATGGTGGATCCCCAAGATTAGACAGGTAGTAAAGAAAGCCTTAAGGGGATGTATCATCTGCAAGAGATTGCAAGGTACATCATACCGTTCTGTACAGGCCCCTCCATTGCCGGAGTTTAGGGTTCAGGAAGTGAGTCCTTTCCAGGTAACGGGGGTTGACTACACAGGTGCCTTGCCAGTAAAAGAGAAGGGGGGTACTGTAAGTAAATTATATGTAGTCTTATTCACCTGTGCAGCTACTAGAGCGGTCCATGTAGAGACGGTGTCTAACCTCTCCTGCGAATCATTTTTGCATGCGTTCCGTAGGTTTAGTAGCAGGAGGGGTTACCCTGAGATTATGATGAGTGATAATGCAACCACAGTTGTTAGCGGAGCCAGTACATTACGAGAGTTGATAGATGATGCAAGGTTAAAAGGTACTCTAGCGGAATTCAAGTGCGAGTGGCGGTTTATACCGGCCAGGGCGCCATGGTTCGGTGCCATATGGGAACGGGTCATTGGCATCCTAAAGGCTGGCTTGAAGAAGGTACTGGGTCGAGCATTGGTTACCACAGAGGAACTGAATACGGTATTACTGGAGATCGAGGCCACAGTCAATGATCGCCGGCTTGGCTACACCTACAGTGATCTTGAGGACCCTCTACCCATCACTCCTTCACAACTGGTTCATGGGAGGCGGATCAGAAGCTTTCCAAGGCGAGAAGTCACGGATGAAGATCTCAAGGACACGACGTGGCGTAACAACGATTCCGTCAACCAACGCTTCCAATATGAAACGAAACTCTCACACGACCTGTGGAAAAGGTGGAGCACTGATTATTTAATAGCACTCAGGGAGCAACATCGTCACTTAATGGTAAAAAGAGGGATAGCATCGCCACAAGTTGGGGACGTCGTTCTAGTACATGATGACGGCCCCCGACTTTATTGGCGTATAGGTCGGATATTGAAACTTCTTTGTGGTCCTGACCACGAATGTAGGGTAGTTCAGGTAAAAACAGGAGCCGGTTTGACCACCAGACCGGTGGTTAATCTATACCCACTAGAGATAGATTTAGAGGTAGTGGATGGCGGCAGCAAGCCGAACTCTGATAATATCCTTCCTGCTACTGGAGCGGACCGAAGTGATACCCCTCAGAGGCCGTCACGTCGGGCTGCTTTGGGTTCCTCCCAGTTGTGGTGATCCATGATCGGGACGGGACAATTGTGAATACTTTGTATATAACTGGTGGCGGAGTATGTCGTGAATCCTAGCTGGAATATATACCGTAGTTTGAATTTCCCGGGTTCACGACAGCTGGTTCCTTTTTGTTTATACGCATTACTTTATTTATCTTTGTGGATAAATATTACTGTGGTTGCACCAATTATATCTTAGTTTATTTTCCCTTATTATTTAGTCACGGGGGACGATATAGAACCCTTAAATATATTTTATATTGTCACGATAAAAGGGAATATCAGACACACTTCACACAGACTTCGTCCCGCTAACAACAAACCACCAGTTACTGCCACATAACACCAGAACTTCCCTGATATTCACCTACCGACATGTCCATCACCTAACCTACACTCTTTGCATCACAGCTAAGTTCCTTTAATACTAGAAGTACTTCATAGATATTACTGGGACTACCACAGATAGCCTACATATACAATTTAACACGTAAGTCAACCGCCGACCGGTATCATTTTTATAGCCTAGGCCAATTCATCTTTCCAGGTTTAATTATTTAATTTATATCCTTTTCTCCTCTACCCCCTAGGAATAATAAACAGGATAGTTATGAACGGTTTTGGGTTGGTGGAGTTTGAGGCTGGTGGGTGACATGTGGCTGGGGGGAGAGCTGGAGATGATGGGGAGGGAGATTTCGGGAGTTAGAGAGTTGATGGTGATTCTAGGGATGGAATAGGGAGATAGTGGTGGTCGTGGATGGGAAAGGATAGTTAGGGAGCTGGGTGTGGTGGTAGTAATGGAGGATAGGTAGAGGTGGTCGTGGTGGTGAGTGGAGAGTTGTAGCTGATAATAGGGGTGGTACATACATACATACATACACAAATTTAAAGACCGAGTGCTCCACACAAAATGCGGTTCTGGTCTCACGTCCTTATGGCGGCGTTCCAGGCAGCTCTGTTAAGAGCTGCCTCACTTGTCAAGTTCTTTGATGTAAGATCAGACTGCAAAGTCCAATCCCACATCTTTCTTGGTCTGCCCCTAGGTGCAGCTCCCTCCACATTCAAGGATCTGCATCTTTTCACTCAGCTTTCTTCATCCATCCTCTCCACGTGTCCAAACCATCCAAACCTGCCTGCTAAGATGCTCTCCATTTCACTCAAATACCACGTTGAGTAGTTTTTCGTAGTGTACCTTCCAAGCATCTCTAATTTCTTTGTCAGCATAAACAATTGTCCCATTATAATTCCTGACACACTGTTCTCCTACAACTTCTCTACTGTCTTCCTTAATTCGCCTAGCTAAATTAAAGATCCCATTGGGATTTTCTGCGTTACACACTTGGTCTATGACCAGGTCCTGTATGATTTTCTTTGCCTTGTATATCTCTTTTTTGCAGTTCACTTAGCCGTCAGATATTCCTCCCTGATGCCTCCTTTCTTCCATGCTTTGAACAATCTTCTTTTCTCCTTTATTACATTTTCCACCTCGTCATTCCACTACCAGGAAGTCTTATGTCTGGGCGGGGGCCTTTAGATTTGCCACAAACTTTGTCAGTGGTGGCAAGAAGGCTACGTTCAATGAAGTTCCATTGGCTATTTACTTTATTTGGCATAGTGCCCCTATCCCAATCCATTTCCTCCAGTTCTCTACGAAACCTATCCTTGTATTCCGATTTATTCAGCAGCCATACTTTCCTTTTAGGCATGTATACTTTCTTTTGCACATGATCTCGCCTTAGGCTCAAGTCACAGCCTAGGAGCTTAGGCTATGTTGGGAGATACATTCTTCGCTTTGGATGACCTTTACATCCCGAATAAACTTCCAGTCTTTCCTGTTCACTAAAAAGTAATCTATCTGGCTACTGGTGCCCCCAGAACTATATATGATCAGATGACTCAGCCTTTTCTTGAACTTGGTATTGCACACGACCATGTTGAGTGGAACACAGGACTCCAGTATATATTCGCCTTCTAGATTTCTTATTCCATGCCCTTTCCCACCATGCACACCCTTGTACCCATCAGCACATGCTCCCATATGCCCATTTATGTCACCACCTACGACTGTAGTATCATACTCCGAGAGGCCTGAAACGACACTAAGGAAGTCGTTCCAAAAGGCCTCTTTCTGCTCCCTCTTTAGTCCAACCTGTGGGGCATATGCCGATATCACATATATAATTCTTTCACCAACTTTCAATTTCAGAACGATCAATCTTCCACTTACTTTCTTTATTTCAATCACACTCATCTCCCATTCCTCAGATACCAGTACACCCACTCCTCCTTTCGGTTTTCCAGATTCATTCCCTTTCCAATACAAACGATATATTTTATTTTTTCCTACAAGCCACTGTACACCACTCCTCTTCCATCGGGTATCCTGGGCACAGCACACATCCACTCTCCGTCTTTCAAGTACTTCCACAACTTCATTCGCTCTACCACTCATACTTCCAACATAAACACTAGCAAGCCTGAATCTGTAGGGGGCTGCAGCCCGTCACCTGTGTGGTTTGCGCTCATCAGACTTATGTTTATTTTTGTTGTTGGTTATGGTCATAATTGGTTGGTTGGCTGGCAATGGGCATCACCCCCACCCCCCCCCCCAAAAAAAAAGAAACTCTGGCACCATACTGCCCCAGGGATTATTCCCAACACCTTCCTCCAAGAATTACAAGGGGGTAGGATCCAGTGGCCCTGGTGCACCCTACCAGAACCAGGTGCAGGGACACACCCTATGCACGTACACTGCACTACAACTGGCCTGGTATTATTCGCCTAATGACATGGCAGCCTCCTCGAGCGCTACCACCAGTTTCGGGCCCCTATACTGTTAGGCGGAGGGTGCCAATCTGGAGAAACACCGCGCAATGTACCCTCTGGATTAATTTCGGCCAGGTTGGCTCCAAGGCGCCAGATCCGGGTCTGGGGGAAGAGACAGCCACTGCCATTGTGCCGCCATTAGGCAACTTGGATTAAAACAATGAAATTCTGTCACAGCGCTGCCCACCATGTGAGCACTATGGCTGACCCAGGCGTGGCGCCAAAACAGCACCCAGGTAGGACTAGTAGAGTCCCCTGTAGCACCATCCCCACCCCACAAGCCTCAGCAGTGTCACACCATGCCAGCACTAAGAACAAGGCTTCATTCTATAGTAATAGCTGTTGGTCCACAAGTCTAGCGCCATCCCCCTTATTAGTCGCCTCGTACGACACACACGCAGTAGGACGCGTGGGGCATATTCTTATTTTCCTTCACCGTCGATGAAGGCCCCCTTACCCCCGCATGGTGAGGGAATGAATTAGAGGTGGTCATAGGTTCTGGTGGTAGGTGAGTAGTGATGGTGTAAGGAGAAATAGATTTAGCCATGGAGATAAAGGTGGGGGATAGTTAGATTTATTAGGATGATGGGTCTATTTGTTAGATATGATAGTGTGGATAGTGGGAGTAGAGTTCGATATGCTAGTGGGGGTGTTGGGGGGAGAGTTATATATGATTTTTGGGGTGCTGGGGTAGAGTTAGATATAACAGAGGTGTGGTGGGGAGAGAGTTAGATAATGCGGGTGTTTGGGGAGAGATAGATATGATAATGAGGGTGGTGGAACTAGAATAAAGGGCTTGTTATACATGCATGATCTCAATAACGATTACCGCTGAACAAGGGACCGCAGGCATGTCGTGACCATGGTCTGAAGCCCTCTTCACACATACACTATTTTTATCCCCACTCCCCCCGATTTTGCCAAAAATAAAGTGAAAGATTGCAAAATTGGGAGCCCGAAAAAAAAAATGCATTTCCCTGACTGCTCCCAATTTTGAAATTGTCCAATCTTGGCTTGCCCGCAGATGTGTCTGTGACATACCGTGTGAAGACACAGGTAACCGCAGGCATGACTGAGGAAATCAGGGGTATTCTGAGTTTGAAGTTGGTGCAAGGACTGCCGTCGACATACCAGTGTCAATTACAGCAGTTATCGTACTTGCAATAGGGAGAGCGAGAGAGACAGGGTAGAAAGTAAGATAGGCAGGGTAGAAAGGGATGGTAGCATAGATGAGGAGGTAGATAGGTATGGCAGAAAGGTATATAGGCTGGGTAGAAAGGTAGATATGCATGGTAGAAAGGTAGTTAGGTAGGCTAGAAAGGTAGATAGTCAGGGTAAAACAATAGATAGGTAGGACAGAAAGGCAGGGTAGAAAGGTAGATAGGCAGGGTAAAACAATAGATAGGTAGGACAGAAAGGCAGGGTAGACAGGTAGATAGGCAGGGTAAAACAATAGATAGGTAGGACAGAAAGGCAGGGTAGACAGGTAGATAGGCAGGGTAAAACAATAGATAGGTAGGACAGAAAGGCAGGGTAGACAGGTAGATAGGCAGGATAGAAAGTTAGACAGGCAGGGTAGAAAGGTATATACGCAGTATAGACCATGAAGGTATAATAAGAGGAGGGATGGTGAATGGTGGGAAAGTGACTGGCCGCCATCTTGGTATTGGCAGAACAGCATGACCTGACCACTCCTTGACTAGGCGAGTCCCAGGTGTACAATCAATCAATCAAACTTTATTTTGTATTAAATAAATAATACATATGCCTTAACCCGGGAACTGCGGGGAGACTCTTAAGAGTTCCCCCGGCGGACTGCGGGGAGACTCTTAAGAGTCAGGGAAAAACAAAATCAACTTTTGACATCGATTTTTTTTTTTTTTTTTTTTTTTTTTTATGGCCCCTGGGCCATGCAAAATCTCAGTCCTCTACCTCCCCTCCTTCCCCACTTTCCTCCTCTCCTTCAGTTATCACCTATTTTCCCTGTTATTCCCTTATTCTGAGGTATATTTTCGTGCTAACATTAGAAATCCGGTTACAAGGTGTGGTCATCACTGATAGCAAGCGAATGCAAGAGAGAGAGAGAGAGTATCGATCGACTGTGTCTCAGTGGCCTTGGGGAAAATTGGCGGGAAAGCAGCTTGCCTCACCCATACATTATACAACTCGCGGGCTATATCTCCGATTTTGACCATCCAAACGCTGTTTTCACTCGTTTTATTGTTGTTTCAAGTTAATACCTTTATAATCAACCCATAATAGGCGCATATGGATAAGTATTAATGCTATTAATGGTACAATGAATATTTTAGTGACGGAAACACCTCAAATACGTCAGCACAGGGGGACGTTTCCAATTACCCCCATGCGCACTTGTTAGGTTAAACATGATATGACATCAGAGTTAATTGCAAACAATAGAAATATCAAATCAGTATATAAGTGTATATAATATATATAATATTGACCCTATATTCTACAAAAATTCCGATACCTGTACTCCAGTTCTGATTTCATGGTTTTGAACTCAATAAATTCTTGATTTTATAACATCCATCTCGAAGTGATAAAAATTTATTCCATAATTATTATCAAAATATTTTATAGCATTAGATATTTGGTATCCATCTCTAAGGAACATATGAGACATCATAAATATTGCATTATTTTTCTTCATAAGGCTTTTAAAGTATCTGCTTTGTACAAGAGCCACATAGTGGTTAAGTAAGAACTGATTAGTGAATTCTGCTACACTATGGCTACTTGCATATCTTGGAATATTAACAAATTTCTATAGTGCATTAGAGAAGGCAATATTGAAAGCTTTAAACATTTTACACTTACTTGCATTTCCAATATCCCACAACTATAACCCTATTCAGGTAAGCAGTATGTTCTAAATAAAAAAAGGAGAGTATTATTATTGACTAGGTTAAAAACTTTCTATATACAGAATTAAATTTACCATAAAATGTGTTAAGTCTCATTTCGATGTCAAAATTATCTTTCAAATTACAGTTAATTACATGTTCCAGGTACTTATATTTATCTACAGTTTGATATTGATTAATTATTCTTAAATTATTCCCTTGATTAGGAATGTTTTTCTTAAATATTACACATTTTGGTTAGTTTTTGTTTATGCATAATTGTAGGTCAGTAACCTCCTTTTCAAATTTACCACACAGTACACCCAAATTGTTTTCAGATTCAGCTAAAAGCACCACATCATCTGCATAAGCTAAAATGTTTATTCTAGACAGTCCCAGCCAACATCCTATGTTCATTGAAACTATATCATTAATAACATTATCAATATATAATTTAAAAAGTAGAGGTGAGAGAATTCCTCCTTGCCTCACTCCTTTATCTATAAAGAAATATTCTGCTTTGCTTCCACTCCACTGTATTCTTGCCTGCTGATTTCTAAGATAGTTCATCAATAATAGTACAATATCAGGAGGAATATCTCTGTCCAGTAATATTTGTCTTAATTTAAAATTATTAACATTTTCAAAGACCTTTGATATATCAATAAAAGAAGCATAATTATGCTTTTCCTCCTTTGATGATATAATTCCACATTGTTTCTTTAAGCATATATGTACTATCTGTGGTAGACATACCCCTACTAAAACCAAATTGTCTACTATTAAAATTAAGTTTCTCATCTAAAATATCAAATATGTGCAGTTCCAATAATTTGGAAAGACATGATATCATTACCGGTCTGTAATTGGTGGAGTCAGAAACACTACCCTTCAGATCTTTTAGAATTGGGTTTACATCTCCCTTTAATAGATTTGTAGGAATATGGCAGTGAGAAAAACAAATGTTCATAAGCTTTGCAATACATAATAATAAATCATCTGAACTATGTTTCAGAAGCATAGAATGCAGACTATCAGGCCCAACTCCCTCATTCAGTCTTTTTTAACAATTGCCTGATCCTTTCTACTGACACTTATATGTATTTTTTTGTTTGTCCTACCATATATATTTTAATCTATTAAGTAATATCCCTTCCTCCTCATCATTATTATCCACAGTATTATCTAGAAACTTTTTATTAAAGACATTAATTATATCGTTACTAGAATCATAGCCATCAATTATCTTAGACAGCTTGTACAGGTGTCCCAGTCATTCAGTTAGATATACCACCCACCACAGACATCACAATCACTCCAACATTACAACAACATCATTACAACAACAACGTACATTGTTACATACATAATTACATTGATGCGTACTCACATAACTTGCGCATGCAGTATATGTCTATAAAAATACTTATATACCGTACATAAATTGTATATACAAACTTTCAAACATTACACACAGGTATCACGTTTCACCAGTGCATAGTAAGCTACCGGTACATATAATTATATACTTTCACTTATTCCATACTAATTACATAATAGACATATATTCCATACTAATTACATAATAGACATATATTCCATACTAATTACATAATAGACATATATTCCATACTAATTACATAATAGACATATATTCCATACTAATTACATAATAGACATATATTCCATACTAATTACATAATAGACATATATTCCATACTAATTACATAATAGACATATATTCCATACTAATTACATAATAGACATATATTCCATACTAATTACATAATAGACATATATTCCATACTAATTACATAATAGACATATATTCCATACTAATTACATAATAGACATATATTCATATATTGATGAAAGGCATCACCACAGAACCCAAGCATTTGCTTAACTCGTATTACGCACAGTTGTGCTAATAAGTGATGTCTTGGCACCAAGTATGTTTTGATCAATAATCGGTATCGGCAATTTTTAAGCTTCATTTCCTCATATCGAGTGAAATATACAAACATGTTCCTACACTTACCCACCCATTGCAAACTCTGACAAACATTAATACAGCACATAGCAAGCCAAACGTAATGACAGCTGGGTATAGCTTCATCATATGTTTTTGTATCTGGTACTGGCATACTAAATAGCATTAAAGAGATTTATTGTAAGCCTAAAATGGATAATTTCTCTAACATAATTTGGCAGTACATTATGTAGTAATATTGTATATATTACCAGACATATATACTGTATTACCGGACACTTATACTAATCTATTTTATACATTTTACTCCAACACCAAGCACCTCCCAATTAAATTAATGAAAGCATGTGATCCACCGGGATTCTAACCTGGATTACCACAGACTCCCAGACTGCAGACTCCCATTTTCTTATGTTCTTATATTATAAACACTCTAACCACTACATCATCAAGACAGAGTAAATTAAATACTAAAAGGCTGCAGTAAAAAATTAGTATAAATAGGTTTAATTGAAACAGTATATATAATTATGAGATATGTATACGTATATTGCGTTTGTTCGTGATCCGTGTACTGTATATAGGTTTAAATATATCTTATTTCAATCTACAGATTTCTTTAATATGAGACACTATGTAATGAATGGCTACGGAAGATACGTCAGAATTTCATTCCTAACAATTATGAAAACATAAATAACAGTACAACATAAAGTAATATTTTCAAAACAACAAGTTAGGAACACGTGGTTCAGATAGGCCTAGTTCACAAAATTAGTGCCATTTGGAATAACAAGAATCTTAGTTTGTGGGCGGCCTCAAAGTTCATCAAGGTTCAATAGGAGAATAATCCCTGACCAACCTTACAAAGGAGTACAAAGGAGTACAAAGGAGTACAAAGGAAATCAAGCAACAACAGATATAGTGACCCTTCTAGGTTGCTTGTCCTCCAAAACACTGAGGATCAAGTGTCCAAACAGTGGTTTAGAGTGGGTAAGGGAACATTGGAAAGGGAATTACTGCCCTGGAACTAGTATCCGTGGCAGGATTAGGAAGTTAGTAGGGGACAGATGGGTTAGTAACTGAGGGGGGGATAAAATAAAGTTATTCATTTACAAACACAGTCAGTCGCGGGTTTGATGCGAGATATTTGTCTACGCGGAGTTTAAATGAATCAACGGTGATGCAGTCTATAACGTCTCGGGGAAGCCCATTCCACAAGTTGACAACTCGATTGAAGAAGAAATTCTTAGATTCGTGTGAGTTAAAAGATTTACCAATAATTTTGCAACCGTTTCCCCGCGTGTAATTAGATTGGTCGATAGTGAAGTACTTACTACAGTTCATATTGTCGATGCCTTTGATGATTTTGAACACTTGAATTAAGTCACCTCTTAATCTGCGCTGGGTTAAAGGAAATAGATTTAATTCTCTAAGACGCTCTTCGTATGGTTTGTTCTTTAGGCTAGGTATAATTTTGGTAACTCTACGTTGAACTCGTTCTAGCTTGTTTATATCTTTTAGGTAATAAGGGCACCAGGATTGAACGCAGTATTCCAGAAGAGGGCGGACTAAGGAATTGTAAAGGGTTAGGATAACTTCTTTGGATTTATGCTCAAATGACCTGCCTATAAAGCCAATTATTTTGTTTGCCTTCTTAACAACTTCTGAACATTGTTGACTCGGTTTTAGGTTACTCGATATTGTTACTCCCAGATCGGTTTCTCTGTTTACATTCTTAAGCTGAGTGCCATTCATCGAATAGTTTGCTTTCTCGTTTAGGTATCCGATATGTAGTACTTTACATTTATCCGCATTGAAACTCATTTGCCAAATTTGGGCCCAACATGACAATTTATCTAGATTGTGTTGCATATCGTCAACTTGTTCTTTTGAGAGTACGCTATTTGCAATTTTTGTATCGTCAGCAAATTTTGAGATTGTACAGGTGAGACCCTCATCTATGTCGTTGATGTAAATTAGAAAGAGAATTGGTCCTAATACCGATCCCTGGGGTACCCCGCTACTTACATTGGTCCATTTAGATGCCTTACCGTTTATGACTACTCTTTGCTTTCTGTCGCTGAGCCAATTTTCTATCCATTTCAACACACCGTCTTGTATTCCATGCGCTTTTAGTTTTAGCAGTAAACGTTTGTGGGGAACTTTGTCAAAGGCCTTTTGAAAATCAAGGTATATAATATCTACAGCTTTACTCTCATCGTAGAGGTTGAGGATATCGTGGAAGAAGTCTAAGAGGTTTGTTAAACAGGAACGTTTTTTACGAAAGCCGTGTTGAGTATCTTTAACCCTTATTTAGCGGCGAGCAACATAAGTCGAGTTAAATAAAGCTGGACTATGTGGCGGCGCTCGACATAACTCGAGTGGCAATTTCAGCACGTAATGTGGCTGAGAGAGAGAGACAAGTGGTGGCAGGAGACTAGCGAGCGTATGACTGCTCCAGACCACCGCGGCGAACCTACTGACACAAATCTCAGCTCCCTCCTCCCTCTCTCACTCGCTACATACTCAATTATGTACTGAAAGTACCGAATTACCTGCTTTTTGCACTCGCGTTGCACGGTTATTGCAAGAAAACTATCCATCATACAAGGATCGTTATGGTGTCATTCGAAAGCTCTGTTTATGCCCTTTCAGGGATAGGTACTTGTTTTACGTTCTGGGTCTTATTTAGGCATGAAAATGATCACGTAAACAGCCCTATTTTGGCTAAAAACACCCCGCTGTGCGGTACACATAAATAAACCGCATAGGCCGCTCGTAAGGTGTTAAGTATGTTATTTTCCTCTAAGTGATTTACGAGTCTGTCTCGTATGACCGTTTCTAGCATTTTACATACAACTGAGGTTAAGCTAATTGGACGATAGTTACTGGGTAGGGATTTGCAGCCTTTTTGAATATCGGTGTTACGTTGGCTAGCTTCCACTGATCAGGCATAGTTCCAGACTGCAAGGATTTATTGAATAGTAATGTCAGTGGTTTGGAGAGCTCATCCTTAGCTTCCTTTAGAACTCTAGGCGAGATTGTATCCGGTCCAGGCGTTTTATTTACCTTGAGTTTATCTAAACAATTCAATACTTTTCTCTCTGTAACGGTGATATTGCTTAGAACATCTGAATTATCAATCTGAATTGGCGATGGGGTAGGGATATCACTGAGGTCTTCTGTTGTAAAAACTGATGCAAAGAAGGTATTGAGGGCATTACTCATTTGTACTTCGTCTTTGGTGTATTCTCCATTTTTATCAACTAACGGTCCAACAGTTGAAGTAACTACTTTTTTCTTTCTGATATAACTAGAATTCTTTCGGGGTTGTTTTACTTTGATTCGCAATATGTAACTCTAAGGTCTTTTTACTTTGCTTAATTAACTTTTTGGCTTTGCGTCGTAGCTCTACAAATTTCACCCGTTCTTCGTCATTTTGTGAGGATTTTAATCTATCATTAGCAAATTTTTTAGCAAGCAGGCAGTTTGAAATATCTTTATTCCACCATTTGGGCTTATTATTATGACCTGGACGCCGTATTTTCGATGGTATGCAGTCTTGCACTGCTTTTAGGTAAGTGGTTTCGAATAACTTCCAAGATGTATTTATGTCGTTATTGTTAATTAAAAAACTCCAGTCAGTTTCTTTAAACATAGCTCTAAGTTTATGGAAGTTTGCTTTCTTGAAATTAGGGACTTTTCGATGCTACTATTTGGTTCGTTACTAGTAAACTTTAAAGTGAAAGTTATCGTACGATGGTCGCTGTTACTGAATTCATCACCAACATTCAAATTCTCTATTAATTCTTCTTTTGTTGCAAGTACAATGTCAAGAACGTTATTACCACGGGTCGGCGTTCGAACAAATTGATAAAGCGAACTCTCTTGCAAGTTCGTATACAAGTCATGTCCGGAGTGTGAAGTAAGAGTATCGCCCCACTTGGACACGGGTAAATTAAAGTCGCCAAAAATTACGGTATCATGTGAGTTACTTACATCTGCAATTTGTTCGTAAATTTCTCGGTCAGTTTGCACTGATTGAGCTGGAGGTCTGTATATTAATGCAAGTATTATTTTTGTACCTTTATTATTCTTTGTTAGCACAAAAGATGCGTCGACGTTCACAATTTGAGGTTTTGACAAGAGGGTAGGGTTAAGACTTTCTTTGATATAAAGTAAAACGCCACCTCCATTTCGATTTATTCGGCTTTTCTCAAACATTACATAACCGGGAAGTGAATACTCTGCTAAAAAGTCTCTATCTTCTGATCACCTAAATGATAATCCCACCTCGCTCCCCGCCTCGTTTGACTAATACGGTACGTCTGTCTCTGTATGTTTTCACACACACACACACACATATATTTTCAGATTGGTACCTGACTACACCAAATACTGTCAGTGTACATACATAAAAACTATATCAACTTATCGATATACATAAATATACATTTATATACTATATTCATAACATATAGAAGTATATACACGTAGTATACAGTATAAAACACAATATACTGTATACCTAGCGGTGTGGAGGGCAGCTGGTGGTCTTTTGCCAGTTGGAGGCGGGACCTCAGTCAATACACTAGGGTAATTTTTTGAGTGGGTCCCGCGGGAACACTGTCCATCCTTTTATTCTACTTCCATGGCATAGACAGGTAGATAAGTAGGGTAGAAAGATATATAGGCAAGGTAGAACAGGAGGTACCTTAGGTAAGGAGGTAGGTTAGGTTGAGAGATAAAGAAGCCAGGAAGCATAAGGCATAACTTAGGCAAGGAGGAAGTAGGGTTGGATACCTAGAGAAGTAGGATGGGAAGGCAGTGAGGCAGGTTGGGCAATAAGGTAGGCATTCAGGCAGGGGGAAAGGTAGTGTATGCAGAGAAGTAAGTAACGTAGGCAGGGTGGGTAGGAGACGAAACAGGCAGGCAGGGAAGGCAGACGTAAACAGGGTAGGCAAGAAGGAAGGATAGGTAGGCAAACCAGTGAGGTGAAGCAGGAGGACAAACAGAATTGGCAGGTAGGTAGGTAGGCAGGGGAGGCAGACAGGCAGGCAGGGTAAGCATGATAGGAAGAATACTGTAAGTAGGAAGGAAGGGTAGGTATACAAGGGATGAAAATAGGAAGGGGAGACAGGCAGGGATAGATAAGGACGGGCAGGCAAGGTAGGAAGGAATGGTAGATAGACAAAGCAGGGAAATAGGTAGTGTAGGCAGGTAGAGGCAGGGAGGGTAGGTAGGCAGGGGAAGCAGGCAGGCAGGCAGGGAGATAGGTAATGAAGGCAGGGGGAGCGCGCAGGCATGGAAGGCAGAGACGAACTATGAGTTGTTTAACACATTACGAGCGGGCCCGTAAGGAATTTCTACTACCCGCCAAGTGGGTGGTTTTACCCTAAATGGCCTTGTTTCCATGCTCTTTTTCATGCATAAACAAGAGCCAGAGCGTAATACAATTATGTATCCCTGAAAGGGCTTTAATTCAGCTTTCCAATGACACCAGAACCATCCTCCTATGACCACGCGTTCTCTTGCAACGATCGTGCAACACGAAGGAAAAATCCCTAAAATACGGAAATTTCTTGACATAATACCCTGTTTAGTGAGGGAGGGAGGGTGGATGTGTGTGGAGTAAACGTCAGTAGGCCCGCGTGGACCGTGGCGAACGGTCAGACCCCGACCTACACTCCTCCCACCGCTCGGCTCTCTCTCAGAGCACATGACGTGCTCAAAATTGCATGCGACTATAGCCGGGCCCCGCTCTTTAGGTTGGGGTTCTCTTGTCCGACTATAGCCGGGTGCCGCCAAACAGAGCTTAAGAGAAGATAGAAGGATGTATGGGAGGCCCTGTGGTAACCACAGTGACGCCTCTGGCAATCTTAACAATATCTCATTCGGGCGGTGACCACAATTGGCACATACCGTTGCATGATGGCGTGCATGATGCAGGGACACCATCCCTCACCGCAGGTACGTTACCTGAGCTTCTGCGGCAATCGTAATTTGCAAGCCCACCGTCATTATTTCTGTTACTCGGATAATCTGGAGACGGATCACTAGGATGACCCACGTGATGCTGCATCGGCTCTCTAGTGGATTATCAGGGTCGCAGGAACATATTTGTTATGTGTTAAGTCCTTTAGGTATGTTAATGGGGATGGTAGGGGGAGTGTTAGATATAATAGTGGGGGTGGTGGGAGTAGAGTTAGATACAATAATGGAGTGATGGGAGAAAGTTACATAGGATAGTGGGGGAGAGCTAGATATGATAGAGGGGTGGTGGGGGAGAGTTATATATGCTATTGCGGGAAGTTGGGAGAGCTAGATATGATAGTGAGGCTGGGTGAGATTTCAACCCTCCATACATAAGTTTTAGCAAGCCTTTGGATTCGTCACCTGCTGGTTAACGAAGTGTGACAGGCATGCGGCACCTGACATTATTAGGCAGCTCGGAACTTTCATAGTTTTCCATAGTTGGCACGCGATGACACATACGGCATAAGATTGTCTCATTCACGGAAACACATGTCATGACTGGGATTTAGGTAGTCGTATGGATGAGGTGAGGTTGAAATTAGTGAGCAATTGATTGTAATCAGGGTGGGTGTCAGAATTATGGCCATATTCTCAGTCACCACATTAGACTCTTCCGATAGTGATTATGGTACATAGTATTTACTAAACAAATTGTATAGGAGGGGTGTCATTCTGATTGGTCAGTCGTGAAGCTCATAGCAAGGTTGCCAAAATGTAACACTGGAAGACTGGCATAATCGATCTATTTTATATATTGCATATATGTGGCCATTAATCCACCTTTACGACGCTATTCCCGATCGGTTGGGTTATATGTCGACTGAGAATGCAACCCATAGTGTCTCGGGGTTCTAGGTTGATAAGACGTTTGTGTTCGAGCGTCAATTTAGTGGTGTTGGTTGAGTCTGGGGTGATACAGTACATGGTAGAGATGGGGTACCGATGATAAAGTACTGGTGGTGATTAGCAGTTGTTGATGATTGGTATTGGAAGGTGAAAGGATATTGATGGTAAATGATAATGCTTCGTGTAACCATAATATCATGGTAAATATTGAATGGTGTGTGTACAATTAGCCTTATTCCAACAACCAATTTAATTACGAAAGAAGAAGAGCAGGCTAATTTGTGAGATTTCGGCAGTCTTAACTTTTGAAGTTCCAGAAGAATGTAATTCTCAAAATGATTGCATTAAATAGTACATGTATAAATATTTCAACTATCATAAATTTATTAACACTCCACGAGCGGCTAGGTCGGTAACTTCTACTACCTGGCAAGCGGGTGGTTTTACCCTAAACGACTTTGTTTCCGTGCTCTTTTTTATGCATAAACAAGAACCAGAGCGTAATACAATTATGTATCCCTGAAAGGGCATAAATTGAGCTTTCCAATGACACCAGAACCATCCTTCTACGACCACGCGTTCTCTTGCAACGATCGTGCAAGACGAGTGCAGAATCCCTAAAATACGGTAATATCCTTACATATCACTACATAGGCAGTGAGTGTGGATGTGTGTGGAGGGAACGTCAGTAGTCACGCGGGACCCGTGCCGAGCGGTCATGAGCCGACCTACGCTCCTCCCATCGCTCGTCTCTCTCTCAGAGCCACTATTGTTGAAAAATTGCACACAGACTTAAGTCGCGCCCCGCCACTTAGTCCTTGGTTCTCTAGGCCGACTTAAGTCGGGTCCCGCTAAACAAGGTTTAAGAAAGCACATAAATGATAACTGGACCCGATACTATGGTAAGAATCACTTGTACGCGCAGGACGGGGTTCATCTTTCTCGGCTAGTGATGGCAAATTTAGCTAGGTCAATAGACAGGATTTTCACGGGGTTTCACTGTAAATAAAGCCTGAGAATATGAGTAAGAATAAGTGTCTAGATAGGGTTTATTGCCGTACTGGTACATTAGATAGGAATAAAATATTTCTGTCACAGGATATTAATTGTACTGCTAGTAGAAATATTGAAGGTGTAACGGAAGATGGGAATTCAGTTAGAAATAAAGGTAAATCCGATACCAGTAAAATAAAAACATTGCGATTATAATATACAAACTGTAGGAGTTTATGTAACAAAATGGACGAACTTAGAGCAATTGTTAGCAATGAAAATATCGACATAATAGCGCTTACTGAAACATGGATTAATACAGTATCAAGAAATGTTTTAGCAGAATTCCATATGCCAGTATACAGTTTGTTTAACACCTTACGAGCGGCCTATGCGGTTTATTTATATGTACCGCCCAGCGGGGTGTTTTTAGCCAAAATAGGGCTGTTTACGTGATCATTTTCATGCCTAAATAAGACCCAGAACGTAAAACAAGTACCTATCCCTGAAAGGGCATAAACAGAGCTTTCGAATGACACCAAAACGATCCTTTTATGATGGCTAGTTTTCTTGCAATAACCGTGCAACGCGAGTGCAAAAAGCATGTAATTAGCCACTTTCCCGATACAATTCCTTATATAGCGAGTGAGAGAGGGAGGAGGGAGCTGGGATTCGTGTCAGTATGTTCGCCGCGGTGGTCTGGAGCAGTCATACGCTCGCTACTCTCCTGCCACCACTTGTCTCTCTCTCTCAGCAACATTACGTGCTGAAATTGCCACTCGACCTATGTCGAGCGCCGCCACATAGTCCAGCTTTATTAAGTACGACTTATGTGGTGAGCCGCTAATTAAGGGTTAAATACGACCGAACAAGTAGGAGGGGCGGCGGAATAGCAGTGTTTGTCAGGATTTCATTAAAATGCTGTACTAATTCAGGAATTAGACTAAATAATGATAACGAAAGTATTTGGGTAGAGGTTAGCGAAGGTAGTGAGACCATCATTACTGGAGTTATTTATAGACCACCAAATATGAGTAGAAACGAAGGTACAGCTTTATGGCAGGAAGTGAAAATAGCATCAAGGTTTAGCAATGTGTGTATTATGGGGGATTTTAATTTTCCGAATATAAATTGGCAGCATCAAATCGGCGACTCAGATTCTGAAGAGTTTATTGAGGCGGTACAAGATGTGTTTTTATTTCAATTCATAGACTTGCTGACTAGAGGTAATAATATCCTCGATTTAGTTCTCAGTAATAATGAACATATGATAAATAATGTAGAGATAGGGGACCAACTAGGAAATAGCGACCATAAATCAATGTATTTTAATAATACAATGGACAGGACAAGCTAGAGAGAATACAACACTTATCCTATATTTCAGAAAAGCCGATTGTGGTGGATTAAGAAGAGCCTTAAGGGTCGACCCTATGGTTAAACAATTAAGTGGACCCAGGTGCGCTAATGAGCGTACTCTCTATCAGATACACGTCTCAATTCAGGATAAATTGACAGCTACATATGAACATTTTATTGTGTCACTCCATAATGCACAAAATAAATATATCCCCCATAGATCGACACAGAACCAACCAAAATGGATGAATAATAAACTAATAGATCTTCTAGGAAAAAAGAAAGGAATATATAGAAAAAATAAGATAGGCGAAACTCACCTACTTATTTACTATCAGCTCTATCAAGACAGATCAAAAAGGAAATTAGAAAAGCAAAAAGAAATTATGAAATCAGGATAGCCAATGACTAAAAATAACCCTAAAGCTTTTTACCAGCTATATAAATTGCAGGGTCTGGTAAATGAGTTTTGAACAGTTTGCGAAAAACGGAGTTTGAAGGTAAATGCGGGGAAGAGCAAGGTTATGGTCTTTGAAAGGGGTGAAGTCACAGAGTGTGAGGTGAAGTTAGGTGAGGTCAGGCTATGGATATCGTCAGCTCTTTTAATTATCTGGGCAGTGTGTTGAGTAAAGATGGGACTATGGATGAAGAAGTGCGGGAGAGGGTGCAACAGGGGAAGAGGGTTGTTGGAACATTTAAAGCAGTAACAAGAAATAGGGTGGTCAGTATGGAAGTGAAGAAGTCCTTGCATGCCAGCGTGGTAATCCCGACACTAACTTACGGAAGCGAAGCATGGACGTTCGGGAAGAGACTCAGACCAAGAGTGAGAGCAGTGGAAATGAGTTACTTGGGAAGTGCATGCGGAGTTACATGGAGGGATAGGCAGACGAATGAAGAAGTAAGAAGGAGGTGTGGTGTGGAGGTAGATGTACTGGAAAGTGTGAAAAGGAACAACTTGAGATGGTTTGGCCATATGGAATGTATGGAAAGTGAGAGAATGACTAAGAGGGTGTACGAGAGCGAGGTGGAAGGACCGAGAGGGAGAGGTGCACCGAAGGAGAGGTGGAAGGATGGAGTGAGGAAATATATGAATGAAGGCAGTGCGGGTTGGGAGGAGGGGTGTCGACTGACTGGGGACAGAGGTGCATGGGGGCGGTTCGTTCGTGGCCACCCCTTCGGGGATCACGGTGACAGGCAATAGATAGATAGATAAATCTAAGGTTAGAGATGTAATAAGCCCCCTTAAGACTTCGATAGGAGAAATGACAGAACATTATTTAGAAATGTGCAGTATATTAAACAGTCAATTTTTTATCCGTTTTCACTAATGAAAATTTGGCACAGATTCAAGAAGTCCGTAAGGTATAATATTATAGCGATAGTATAGAAAATAGGTTAAGTACGGTTACTATAAGTAGACATGATGTGCTTAAGGATATTGACAGACTGAAACCTTAGAAATCGCCTGGCCTTGATGAGGTAGGGTATATGCTAGGGTATTAAAAGAATGCAGATTTGATTTTGCCCCAAGGGGCGAGTTTATTGAGCAGCGCCAGTGGTAGCAGTGCTGGACCTGTCATACATCAGTATGACAAACCTCTCCAGTATCTCCAGGTCACCATCTTCCACTGTAAGAGGGTATTGGCTCAGCTTGGAGAAGACAGGGGAGGCCTCTGGACAAACATCACATGTCTGCCAGGCAGTTTTCTTTCCCTTGTTACGGAAGGCTGAAACAGTGTCACACCCTGTGAAGGCATGAAAGAATAACATGCCTTTAGCCTTCTCCTGCCCCATACAGCGATACAGGCCATGCACACTGATCCAGCGCTGGCTTTGACCGTGACCAAATGCCACCCATAACTGCTCTAGCCCCAAACTCTGAAGGGCTGGAAAGGCACTCACTGCAATGACCACAACATCTGTATCATTTGCCTTGACCATGACGGCTTTGCTCCCATGTTCTGCAGCATATTTGGCATGCACAAAGATGCGGCTGTCAGCTTCCTCATGAGAGCACTTGTCCAGTCCTTGAAGACCAGTTTCATGAGTGCTGAGGACTGCAGATCCCTTTGTGACAATTACCAAGTTTGGTGCAGACATTTGGGCAACCCTGTTTGCCAGGAACTGGAACAACTCCGTCTTGTTGTCATTATGCCTAAGGAAGTTACGCCAATTGGATGGAATGCTGTTCTTGTTTGTCACCTTGCGTCTTCCTCCCTGGCCACGTTGAGACCTGGTCTCGGCTTTGAGGCTGGATGGGTTGTACACATCAAACACAAGATGTGTTGTCTTGTACTTCATAGCATAGCTGTGAATAAATGGCAGGAAGTCCAGAGTTGCATAGCCCTCAAAGGTCTCTCCTCTCTTTGGTGGCAAGATATGGACCAAAGCAGACCCATCTACAATCAGGACATCGGTCTCTGGTTCTTCGTCTGTTGATGTAACATGAGTCTCCAAGATAGAGGTCAGTTGAGACTTCTGGCAAGTGTACAGCCTTCCACCCTTACTCAGTGCAGCTAAGAATGCCTGATTCTCATGCTGGAAGAACTCCTGCAGATCACACTGTCTGCTCTGACAGGAGATGAACAGCTTTGAGAAGAGCTTGTAGTCCTCCTTCAGAAGCTTCTGCTTTGAGTGCTTAATAGGAGCAGATTCTTGCCTGAAGAAGTCAGTTTTGTTCCTCTTGATTGACTTATAGAAGGAAACTGGATTATTTGCTAAGGCTTCAGAAAAGTCCTGGAATTTAGTTTGGCCTCTCTCCAAGTGAATCTGCAGAAGTTCCACTGAGCTGCGGTGAGCTATGTCTTTGTTGTCAATAGAATACAGCTCTTGACTGTCATCCTGGAAAGGACTGCCCAACTCTTGCAAAGTCAGAGACAGCTTATTGACTCTTTCCAGGAAAGTCAGCTATGCCTGCGGTGTTTGCTCGTGGTGAGCTGTGTGTTCACTTGACTCTTTAACTTGAGCCTCTTGTTCATACAGGGACACCAAACGGCTTACCTCAGGACCAGCAACCATCCATCGCCTAAGTGCTGCTGGGTCTTCAGTGAGCCCAATGGCTCCACCATCAGCCTTGATGATGGCATTGGCCTGCTCATGGGCTTGGTCAAGGGCCATTGCGGAGAAGTCACGAGTTGTCTTGTGGACAACAAAGTTTCCCTTCTTGAATTCTTGAGACAGCTCAGGGTGTGTGCTCTCCAGAGTGAGCATGTCCCTCAGGTGGACTGGAAGCCACCTGACATAATTTGTATTGTTATTGGCAAAGAAGAATGGGATTAACTCACTCAATGCCTGGCAATAGAGAGCAAAGTTGGCTTCACGGAAAGACCTGATGAGCAAGAAGATGACAAGCTCCATTGACAGCACCATGTGCCAGAAGTGGAACTGTGGGCTTTGCTCTTTACGAATGGCACACCACTCCTCAAAGCTCAATGTCTCTTCTTTGTGATCTGGTAGCTCTGCACAGTGATCCACATATGCAGCTTTCAGGAGCTTGTACAGGCTGCATGCTGTAACCTGATGCATTTGACGTGTCCTGGTAACACTTGCAGCTGACAGGAAAGATTCTGCAGTGCCTGATGAAGCCACACCTGCTTCCACCAAGGCTCCTGTCCACCCGCTGTCTTTGAGGAGAGTGCCCAAGGACTTTAGCGCTGCCATCTCAATGTGCAGACCTACAAACATGACCAGGTACTTGTCCTCTCCATATTGGTCAGGCCATTGCCACTGCACTTGTTTTGCAAGGGCATAGATTGGCTGATCAGCTGCGATAACAGGTACCTGACCAAGTACATGAGCAAGTCATGTATAGCCCCCTTACCCTTGGCTCGGCTCTCCCGCGCTGGCACACCCTGTCAATTCAGGTGCGGCTATCTAACTCTATCTACTAACTACCAACTACTGTCTATTAGCTAATTGATATGGGGCTGTTAGAAAGCATTTGGGACACTAAATTAAACTACACTACAACTTATAGTATAGTACAGTCAAATAAGCTGACACTGAACCCCATGCTGAGTTGCACAGCAGCGATGTTACCAGTGTGCCCTGGTTCTGTGTTGACATCACTCTATTATATTTGCAAGATCTCATCACTGCCTCAGTCCTTACTAACAAATATGAAAATGGCTCCATTGGATTATCTGACCCAAAGAATGTATGTGCACACCAAAAATCATGTAGATATGTTCAGTAGTTGCTTAGATATGAACATATGAAATTAATGGACGCCATCTTGGATGCCATTCTAAAATTCCAATTATAGACTATGACAATAGATTAAAACAGTGCTTCTCATTAATCTGGTTAGCAAAAAACACTTTTCTCTTAAAATGTTCACCAGGTAATAATTAAAAAAAAATTAAGCAATATATGGTCAGGCACGGCAGCCATCTTGAAATATGACCGCCATCTTGGATTTTCGCGTGGCCAGCGGTATTTCTGAGAAGAATGGACCTTGAAGGGTACATGTACCAAATTTCATGCTTGCATCACCATTTGAACGATTCTCCTGAAATTTGCAGTTATCTGCTCCACTACTCCTCCACGCACTGCTTCCTCACCCTGCTTCTCTCCACGTGTCGTCACTCTCCTTTCTTCATCCTTCGTCTGATTCGCACCATTCTTAATTTTCTTAACGTCTCTTGCTTCTTCTTTATCGCTGCTCTTGTATTGAACCCCGTTTGGTTTCCTTCTTCTCCGCTTCTCTCTCCTACTAATCACTTCGGTGTATGAATTCTGGGTGCCCTGCATCTCAGTGTCCGTTTCATAAAAGTCTTTCTCCTGGGTGTTATTGTGCCCTTCTGCTAGCAGAGCTCTGGCTTCCACACTACTATTCTCCATTGTCCCTGTTTAAGGGCAAATGGTGTTGGACTAGCGGCAGACAGGCCGCCTGCCCACCTGCGATTTTCACTATTCACGGCAATTCAGGAGTCACGGAGAGAACACTGTACTGTCCCTAGGTCAGAGGTCAACTTGGGGGTGGGGGGGTTGTAGAAGGTAGAGGAATGGGAGGGAAAAGAGGAGGAGTAGGGCGTGTGTGTTTGGAGGGGGGGGGGGGGGGGGGAGAGAGAGTAAGGTACTCCAGGGAGGAGGTGTATGTCAGAGGGAAAGTTTGTGTGTGTATGCATGTGTGTGTGTGTGTGTGTGTGTGTGTGTGAGAGAGAGAGAGAGAGAGAGAGAGAGAGAGAGAGATAAAAAAAAGAGAAACACCGGTCATACACTACATCCATGGATATTAATGTCTAGGTCAGCTGAGTATACACCGGGGACAAACATACATATTCACGTATATATTGAAACCTGGTTAATTTGAGTGTTTGTGGCCGATTTGATGCAAAACAATCATATAAAGAGCACTCATAATGCAACATGGGCCCATTTTACTAATCACAAGACCAGAACCTACCTTACATAAGAACATAAGAACATAAGAAAATGGGAGTCTGCAGAAAGCCGATCGGCCCACACAAGGCAGATCCCTGTCACACCCAACCCCAATTACAAGGCCTAATTATAGGCCCAACTCACCAATACCCTGGGGACCGACCCCACAAAAACGTAACAAGATTACCACAGATATGGCTTACATTCGTCTTGCATATTGTTGTATTATTATAGTTTCCTCATTTGATTTGGTACATGTGCTGTGTATATAAGGCTCATGATTATTGGCTTATTTGAGATACGTGACATTTAGATGAATTACTGAATGGCTTATTTCAAAGAAAGCAAAGCAAAGATATTAAAATCATATGAGGGACACTACATATCCTTCATACATCGGTGGATGTAGAGGCAATAGTTAGCTGAATATGACGATTACAAACTTAATGTGACAACATAAATAACTACAACAAATTTAATACAATAGTGGTACTACACAAAATAATACAATCATATGAGGGAAAATATTCATATTCTTCCTTATATCAATGGTTATTGAGGTCATAGGTAGTTGAAAAAGTGATAACACACATTATGTAACTAATATAAATGACTACACAAATTTGATACAATAATAGTACCACAACATTAATGCAATTATATGACTCAAAAAAATACAAAAAATAAATAAATAAATAAAACAAATAATAAATAAATAAATATATAAAATAGAATAAAATAAAGAATGCAGTCGAGATGAGTTAAGTTACCCATTAACATTTCTATTTAACAAGTCATTAGAAACAGGCTTAATTCCAGAAGCTTGGAATCTTGCAAATGCAGTTCCGATCTTCAAAAAAGGTGATAAATCAATAGCATCTAATTACCGTCCCATTAGCCTCACGTCAATCATAGGAAAGTTGCTAGAGTCAATTATTGCTAGGAAAATTATAAACCACTTAGAAACGTTTAACTTAATCAATTATTATCAGCATGGATTCACTCAGGGACGTTCTTGCCCTACTAATTTGCTTAACTTTTTCTCAGAGGTGTATGAAGCAGTAGACAATGACAAGTAATATGATATAATATATTTAGATATCAGTAAAGCTTTCGACAGAGTCCCTCATGAGAGATTGATGTGAAAGGTTGAAGTGCATGGAATAATTGGGTCATTGATGGGATGGATTAGGTCATGGCTAATTGGTAGGAAGCAGAGAGTCAGCATAAATGGCTCTTAAGTCAGAATGGGGAACAGTCAAAAGTGGTGTCCCCCAGGGATCTGTATTGGGTCCTCGTTTGTTTGTTATATACATACATGACCTTGATTTAGGTATAACTAGTAGGATAAGTAAATTCGCAGACGATACCAAAATGGCAAGAACAATAGATTAAGATAGTGACATAGAGTGCCTCCAAAGGGATCTAGATGCTTTACACGAATGGTCAGTAAATTGGCAGATGAATTTTAACATTGACAAATGCAAGGTATTAAAAATAGGGAAGATGAATACAATTGCAAAATAAAAAGCGAGAAAAATATCAAGCCATCGCCAGAAATCATCAGTTCGAGCCCCTGGCATTCGAAACTTCAGGAGTCTTCGGCCCTACCACCCTTAAGATGGTGAATGAAATAGGCCGTAAAATCAGAGAAGTTTCAGGAGAACCCCGGGAAACCCTCTGGCTCAAGCAAAGAATAGGGATGGCTATCCTCCGGGGCAATGCCACCAGCGTCATGAGCTCAGTTCGACTGGACAGGGTCATGCCACTGTGTGAGGCCCGGGTAGGAGTGGTGTATCCGTAGTCTTTCCACAGTAGGGTAAAACAAAACATAAACTTTATTTGTATGTAACATGTGTGATGCACATAAATAAAAGGGGATGTGTCGGATGGTTGAAAGCCACAGTTGCTCGCGCGTTTGGGGCTAGCAACACGTATTATGAAAAACATGTATCCTCCTTCATTCACTGTCCCCCCCTTCACTCACTCAACCCCACAATTTGCCGGAGGATAACAGGTTTTTCACAATACGTAGACGGAGGTCTTTAAAAAAAAAAAAAAAATCTAAATATAAACTAGCTAATATGGAAGTAGAAAACTCAGACTGTGAGAAAGATCTAGGTGTGTTTATTAGCAATGATTTGAAACCTAGAAAACAGTGTAACACGGCAAACAGGATTCTCGGGTTCATCTCTAGGAGTGTGAGTAACAGAACTGCTGATGTTATCTTAAAAATGTATTTGTCATTAGTGAGACCCCATATGAATTATGCTGTTCAATTTTGGTGTCCTTATTACAGAATGGACATAGATTCCTTGGAGAGAGTACAACGTAGAATGACAACAATTATACATAATATTAGAAATCTTCCATATGAAGAAAGGTTGAAGAAATTAGGCTTACATTCGTTAGAGAGACGCAGAGTTAGAGGGGATATGATAGAGGTGTTCAAGTGGGCCAGTGGGATTAACCCTCTCACGTTCTTGATGCAATTTTAAGCCTATTAGGGATACTTTAAATCCTTTGTTACCATCAGGGGTATTTAGAAACCTTTAGTTTAGTTGCTTTAACCTCTGCAGTTGTCTTTGAGTTAGCTGTGGGCAGAAAACTAATTTTGGAGGGGTAATTATAAGAGTGAGAGAACTCTATTTCTTATTGCTAATCTGGCATCCTCTGCGTCATATGGTCGTGAGAGGGTTAATAAAGGAACATGAAATATGTACTAAAGCTCAGTGATAGCGAAATAATTCTTAACAAATTAGATAAATTTCGTTTCAGAAAAGATATAGGCAAATATTGGTTTGGTAACAGAGTTGTAGATAGGTGGAATAGGCTACCAAATGCTATAGTGGGATCAAGAACGATAGAGAGCTTTAAGAAAAAATAGATAGGCATATGGACGAGATGGGTTGGGTTTGAGGGGGATCTGCCGGGTGTGGGCCAATCGGCGCTCTACAGTCCCCCATTGTCTGTCCTTTGACCGTTTCGGTGAGGTCGGTCCTCATGGTATTAGTAAACTGGGCCTATAATTAGGCCTTGTAATTGGGGTTGGGTGTGAGAGGGATCTGCCTTGTGTGGGCCAATCAGCTTTCTGCAGACTCATTTTCTTATGTTCTTATGAGAGATAACATTAGAACGAAATTGTATTCACACCATCGAAAATTCGTCGATACAGAGTATATCACAAACGAATATTCATGAAATTCTGAATTTACTGTAGTACCTAGTACATAGGCAGAAGTACTCAGATAACCGTATATCGTTGTATGACCACGATACCACTGATACACTTTCAATTAAGGTTGCTCGGCTAAGATTTTTTTTTTTTTGCTGTTCATAGCTCTTCTCGGCGTTGCAGTTGCAGTATTCGTTTGTTAACAACATGTAGATGTTTTGTATCTCTGTACAAATATACAAAATAAATATTCTTGTACTTTAATCATACATTGATTGTGATAATTGTTATAGAATGAGTTTCTAGAGGTAAATGAACTTTGATATTTCCACTTAATTTTTCTTACAGCAAGAATTGTCAATCAATCAGTGACAACTTGTCTTCAGCGCGTAATCTCCAAAATGTCTTTATTTGAACCCATTTACTTAGTACCACCACGGGATCCAGATGGCGTTAGGTGTAATTAGAATATGGCTATTTTTGTTTTCTTTTTCTTTTTTTCTATGTGATTGAGGGAGGCAATAGGCAGAACTGCCTATAGCGAGTGCCTCCCCCATAGTTGAAAGAATGACAGGTCCAAAATCAAAGGACGTTCGAGCCAAAATGCCTGGACACACAGAGTTTGAAGCAATTTAAGTCGTAGGAAGAGGGAAAGACTGATTCTGGGAGAGAGTTCCAGAGCTCAGCTGTTGAGTAGAAGAAAGACTGAGAGTAACGTTTCACTCTCGGGATGGAGAGTTACACAGAGTAGGGGTGGGATTGAGTTGCAAGACGGGTACCACGTGCCCTACTTAAAGGAGGTGGTATACACTGGGAGAGCTCTGAGGAACACTGATTATTATAGTAGCGATAGAATAGCGAGAGAGATGCAACATTGCGGCGGAGAGAGAGAGATTGCAGAGAGTTGGTGAGTGACGGGAGTTAATGATACGAAAGGCCTTCCTTTCAACGTTTTCTAGGAGAGCGGTGTGAGAGGAACCTCCCCACACATGTGAACAATACTCAATACAAGGACGCACTATGCCCCTGTACTGAGCAAGAAGCTGCGCAGGGGTAAAGAACCCCTTGAGGCGGTTGAGCACACCAAACTTCTGGGCGGCTGCCTTAGCGAGACTGGTAATATTGTGACGCTCACCGCTTCCCCCAGAACCGCATGGCTTACTCGCTAGGACTCACCAGGGCAGAGAATATAGCCACAGTCTACCTATCATTGTGTACTTTCCTTCTCGAGAAAGCTTGTGTTGCAGACAGTTCAGAACTGTTCTTTATTTTCGTCTGTCACAATCCTTTCTATTTTATTTAGTCAATTGAAAGTATTGTGTTAAGTAGTTGAATGATGGGAAGGCGAGCGGGAGAGGGAGAGAGAGAGAGACAAGGTGGTGTGACTTGGTAGTGAGTGCGGCGCGTGGCTGGCCCCCTTACATAGGCCTCGCGGGATTCGTTGCCTCCTGCCTAACACTGCCTACTACGCGGCTGCTTACTGGGTGACTGTCGCACGCCCTCGTGCCATTCTTGCGAATTGGGACTCAAGCCAGGAGGTCCATGGGAATATCCTTGTCACCTTGTCAGATCCTTCCCAAACAGCATACTCTAAGAAACTCCCTTGAACTGTCCCACACTCTTGTCTTAGAATCTTTCTCTCCTACTGCCTCTATCATTTCCACTACTTCCTCACCTTTTATTAATATCAATTTCCCTCTGGTTCTCTGCATCCACACCTTGAATTGGTGGCCAGACTGTATTATATGCTGGATCTCACATTTCTTATGTACTAGATTAAGGTTGAAGATAGTCATTGTCTTTTTGGGAGATTGTATTTCTCAGACTGTCTCCATCAATCACTAATGTTTCTACAGGGTTAAATAATGCTAGACTAGGGATCAGGTACCTTGCTGTTGGTGTTTTCAATGTGTGTAGGCTACTTTTGAGCTACACGACACAACGGATTCTGTGGGTTACCTGGGTGGATCTTTTGTCTGTGTACCTTGGAGTTTAGACTGTGTAGTGCGTGAGGGCTGCTTGCCTAATCCACCCAACACTGTTCTAACTCTATTTGCTTATACTTTTGAGGGTCGCCAGGAGGATACTCGATACTTGTGATCGAGAATCCTCAAGAGAGCACCCCTTCATATTAACGTAATCAGGCCACACAGACCCAAGGTCCACACTAGGCTAGGAGCTGCCTTGCTCCACCAGAATTCTGTACCTTTGCGCATCCCAGCTAGACTTTATTAACCCGGCTAGACATTAGCTGGAATAGATCATATACTCTTTTATGCATACCCATTATTTTTACACAAGCATTTTGAGGTCTAGGTTGCTGTAGAGAGACACAACCAGCATAGACCGGTTTTGTTAATAGGAGTACTACTTTTTCGTGGCGAGCATTATTACAGTTGCACCGCTTATAATATTCTTGTGTCCAATAACATTATATGTCCAGCCTTTTTGTGTATTTAGCCTGCACGTGCATTGTCCTGCCTCCTGCTATTTTGTGGTTCCATTTCCGATACGTTCTTCTTAGTAGCATCCGACATTATTCAGAAGATTCCTTGTTCGGTGCTTGAGGACTTTACAACACTCTCTTTCATAAAGGAGTGACAGATATTATTGATTAAAGTAACGTTAAGTAAACCTTCTTCTTGTTTGCATTAGATCACTCTAGTGATTTAATTAAGTTAACTATCTTTTCCTTGTGTACCATAACTAAGCAACCATATGTTGTAGGTAATAGGCTGTTTCAGAGAACATCAGCCTTTAGTAGAAGCACATAGATACTGAGAGTTAAGATACCCCGCTATCGCAGATATAACTCTGGAGGGTATAATGTGTTCTTTGTTCGACGGGATTATATATCAGGGGTTGGATCTAGCATTTCCGTTGTTGCATTTATGCCAGTCTAGTCCAATGTATAAGAGCCACTGATTTATACGAGACCCGATCGTAACAAATGGCGACCTAGCTCAGGATTTGGTGAACTGACATATAATTGCAGGTTATTGTGCAGATTTTTCTCACAGTTTAGGCAGTGAACATTTGTTGATTTTGTGGAATATTTTTTGAGGACATGCAAGAATTATTTTTTTAGCAAAGTAACATAGAACTTAAGCTGTCTCCGATAATTTTTTATTGTGAATATTGTGGTGTAAGAGTTTGGGGTATTTATTTTTTGTGTATCAAAGTGAAAAATCTTCAGTGAGTATCATGTTTTATAGCGGATCAGTGCAGGATGAAGACACAGTACGTGATGTAGAAGCTGAGGAGCAGCAGCATGGGCAGGTTGTTAACTTGGTGAACAGTGAGGAGGATGCAAGGAATTTTTTACAATGGCCTGTTACTTCCGAACGGTTGGTGGGTATGAATCGGTACGGTCTCCAGTGCTTAGCCGCAGCTATCGGTCATGTATGTACTAGTGGCATGACCAAGGATGACCTGATGACGTGTGTGCTGGGTTGGGTGACTGGCGTACGAGGTAGGGTGAGTGCACAGAGCCCTTTGGCTGAGCTTCCCCTTCACTCGACTCCCAATCCTCCTATTGGAGTACCGACCCTGAGCACGCTTCCGCAGGTGGGTAGTGACTGGCAGGGTGGTTTGCCCCTGGGGGGATCACCGGGTATTTCTAAGATCATTGCATCTCCTCCTCATCCTCAAGGTTTGACCCCGGAAATGCTCTTTCAGCTCGAGATGGCAAAGATGCAACATCAGAGTCAACAGCAGATAGAGCTAGCTAAGATAGAAGAGAGAAAAGAGCTGGCTAGGATGCAGCAACAGACGAGGGAAGCTGAGCTTAGGACTGAACTAGAATCTACAAGATACTCTGCCGACATGGATTTAGAGAAGTCTCGTGTTGAGACGACGGGACAGCGACTCGGTACTGGAAACCGTGCGCCTCTGCACAGAGAAACGATGTAGGCGTTAAGGAGCATTACCCTCCCCCTCCCCGGAATATGGACACACATAAATTTAAAAGCAATGACACCAAGACTGATCACAAACTTAAACACTGGAAAACAAAACACCATTACCGCCCTGAGTCGTGCCTAGACCACGAGGTATCCTATGACTCGGTATCTGGTGCACACACACTAGGCTGACGCTCGATGAAACAGCCTATTCTCAAACAGAAAAAGATTACTCGTTTAGGTTACACAAAGAAAAGATAAGTAACGTGATTATTTAACGTTACGGTAGATACTCAAATAACTGGCACTCCTGTATTAAAGAAAGTGCAATGCTAGTCCTGCAACATCAACTGGAAACTTCTGAAATAAGTCTGATGCTGGGAAGATGTTCGTAAAGAATCTTGAACAATTATAATGCAGAATACGGGTCACAATAAATACTAGGACATATAGTAATAATAGGCAGGCGAATAATAAAGACGGCGCAAAGGTAGTAATGCTCGACAACTAAAGAAATGCTTCGTGACACAACGCAACAGCCTACTAGGGTTGTGCAACTCAACAACAACCTCGGCTCAAAAGTGCAGTGAATAATAATGTGGCATACATATAATAATGGGGGCTTATCTCTAACCAGTGTCTGCTCGGTTAATAAAGTCTAGCTGGGGTATCAAGGCAGGGCAACAATGGGCGAGCATGCGGCTCGTAGCCTAACGTTGTCCGAAGGTGGTATAATGAAGATTACGTTATATGACGGGGATGCTCTCTTGATAAATCTAGGTCTCTAGTACCTAGTTCTATCCTGGCGATCCCTCAGAAGTCAACACAAAGAGGCAGCACTATGTTGTGAGGGATAGGCTATGGCCCTCTCACACCACAATGCTGTGCTCGCAAAGTAAACCCACCCGAAGACAACCTAGGCTCCCACAGTACCTGTCGATGTCGTGCAGGGCTTAGCTAACACTGCACACATCGGAGACAACGACACAGTAACCTTACCCCTAGTCTAGCTTTAAATAACTAAGCAGAATCACTCAACACGCTGCCAGGGAGACATATACCGGTCTACAACCTTCCCGAGAGAGGCCACACACGGAAAAGTCCGTCTCTCCAAACCTCATTAAAGCCTAATACATAGAAATATCTGAGAGCTTCGCGTACAATACGACTGGCCGACGGTGAACGTCTATGCTGAAACCGGAAGGGATGTTGAGTTTAATAAAGATTAGAGAATGAGAAAGGAGAAGTCGAGAGAGAGAAATAGTATGCAAAGTGGCGAGTATGGGGGACAGAATTGCAAAGGATGTAGACGATACGCGTGTCAGGCCAGCTCTAAGCTGGTAAAAAACACGAGGCCGTGATGAGCAGGGACTAGTTGACCACGCGGCCGCCAACGCCGTCAGCGTCCAAGCGGGCCGCGTGATAGCTCGCCCCGCTGCCAGGTGTACCCCGTCACCCTCTCTCGCTCGCCTCTCACACAAGCAACATTTATATTATAGCGAATATAAAATACAAGGCGCGGTCACAGACCAAAACAAAGACCATTTCTAGACTGTCTGTGGCAACACGACACTAATAACATAAAGCAGATCATTCTAGGACAACTGTAGCCCATCCACCCATCCTGGCGAGCGCTAGCGAGCTGCAATGCCCCACGCAACCATTCTGCCAGCGCCGGGAGGCGTCACACAGGCTAGCTCCCTCAGATATTCGCAAATTGCAGCTAGAAGACCCTGAGGTTCTAAAGTGTAGTAACGGTGCTGTTGAACTCGAAGAGGACAGGGATGCAAAGTTTGGAGATTTTTTTTTCATTGATGGCATCTTGTATCGGCGATTCCAAGACCCGCAGAGAAGTTGGGAGGGTGGGTCAGGAGTGGTAGACCAGCTGGTCATACCGAGGGTATGCAGGGATAGCCTACTAAGGTTGGCTCATGATGTACTGCTGGCGGGACACTTGGGTGTCCGTAAGATGGTGGCGGCTTTGGGGAAACTGTTTTGGTGGCCTGGTTTGAGAGCACAAGTGGTGTCATGGATGGCAATGTGCAGTGTGTGCCAAAAGGTCGGGAAACCTAACCAGTGCATCCCAAAGGCTCCGTTACACCCAATTCCCGTCAGCGGGCCTCCCTTTAGTAAAGTAGTAGTCGACATGGTTGGCCCCCTCCCCCCCACAAGTGCCGGAAATAAATATCTCTTGACAGTCATGGACGTAGCAACTCGGTACCCAGACGCATACCCGATGAGAAATGGTTTGGCGTAGACGGTGGTCCGTAACTTGCTATTATACTTCTCCCGGTACGGATACCCGTAGGAGTTACAGTCAGACCAAGGATCGAATTTCACCTCCAACTTGTTCGTTCAGACAATGAAGCAGCACGGGATAGTCACTGTAGTGTCATCTGCTTATCACCCAGAGAGTCAGGGGGTGTTAGAGAGGTGGCATTCCACTCTAAAAAGCATGCTTCGCTGCTATTGTCTTGAGAACGGCAAGGACTGGGATCTTGGCCTGCCATATGTGTTATTCGCTGCACGAGAGGTACCTGGGGAGAGTTTGGGGTTTAGCCCTAATGAGCTTGTGTTTGGACACCGCGTCAGAGGGCCTCTCCACATGGTAAAGGAGATATGGGAGGGCACCGCTAAACCATGTTCTATGCTTAAGTATGTCCTTGAGCGTAGAGAATGAATGTTGCGTAGTCTGGAGTTGACTGGCCGCAATCTGGTAGGCTCTCAGGCCCTCATGAAGGACAGGTACGACCACAAGGTGAAACTCAGGGAGTTTCACGTGGGTCAGGAGGTGTTGATACTACTCCCTCTAGTAGGTCACCCCTTATCCGCAAAGTACGCTGGTCCTTATAGGGTAGCAGAGAAGCTCTCGGACTTAGATTACCTGGTGGCCACTCCAGACAGGTGTAAGAGGAATCACTTATGTCATGTCAACCTGATGAAGGAGTATGTGAGGCGCCCACCTGAGCCTCTCACTGTCCCCGTGATGACTTTCAGCAGTCAAGGTGGAGAAGGAGAATGGGACAGTCATGCGCAGGTGGATGACAACTGGGATTATCATGTTTCTGCAGATCAGTGGGCGGGAAACACGAGACAGGCGGCTCATGAGGCTTTGCAACAACTACCTGAGCAACAGTGTGTGGCTGTCGAGCGCCTATTCGGTTTATACCCTACTGTATTTACAGAACACCCAGGCCTCACTACTCATGAGGTGCACGACGTTGACGTCGAAGACCACCCATCCTTCAAATCAGTGCCCTATAGGGTGCCCCCTATTAAACTTCCGGCCCTCCGGGCGGAGTTGGAGTATATGTTGCAACAGGGACTGATCGAGAAGGGGGCGGAAAAGTGGACATCACCCGTAACGCTGCAACCTAAGCCGGATGGCAAGGTGCGCTTCTGTGTTGATTACCGCAGGCTAAACGGCTTGACTCCCACCAACCCATATCCTCTTCCCCGGGTCGATGACTGTGCAGACAAGATTGGCAGGGCCAAGTTCTTGACCAAGGTGGACCTGGTAAAAGGTTACTGGCAGGTGCCTTTGTCTGAACGGGCGAAAGAGGTGTGTGGTTTTGTGGTGGGTGGTGCTACATATCGTTGTAATGTTATGCCGTACGGTCTAAAGAACGCACCAGCGACCTTCCAAAGCTTGATGAACGAGTTGGTGGCTGACATTCCGAACTGTACCGTGTACCTGTACGACGTCATTATCTACGATGACGATTTCAAGAGCCACTGTGACCATGTAGAATCCCTATTTAAGAAATTAAGCGAGGCAAACTTTGTGGTCAACCTGGGAAAGTGTGATTTTGTGCGGGCTACCGTGCAGTATCTGGGGTTCATGGTGGGTTTGGGCCAGGTGTGCCCCCCACAGAACAAGATATTGGCTATTAACCACTTCCCCAGGCCGTCCACCAAGAAGCAGATCATGAGGTTTTTGGGCATGATTGGTTACTACCGCCGCTTTATAAAGGGCTATTCTACTGTGCTGGCTCCTCTGACAGACCTATTGGCCAAAGATAGAAAGTTTAAGTGGGCGCCTGAGTGTGAGAGGGCTTTTTTGCTAGTAAAACACCTGTTGTGTACTCACCCAATCTTCAGGGCCCCAGACTTTAGCCGACCATTCCAGCTGGCAACTGATGCCAGTGGTGTGGGGGCTGGTGCCGTTCTGATGCAATCAGACGAAGATGGGCTGGAGCACCCAGTCAGTTTCTTCTCAAAAAAGTTCAACTCGGTGCAGAAGAACTATTCAGTAGTTGAGAAGGAACTGCTGGCGATTGTGCTAGCGCTCAGGCACTTTGAGGTGTATGTTCCAGCCTATGGACCAGTTGTGGTGATCTACACCGACCATCACTCCCTCAAGTTCCTGAATCAATTCCATAACCGGAATATGAGGCTGACCAGGCGGTCATTAATGTTGCAGGAATACAACCTAGACATACGCCATATTGCCGGTTCTGAGAATGTGATTGCAGATTGCTTATCGAGGGTGGAAGACCCGGGGTAGATCATCACAAGGGTAGCCTCCTACTTTGGTTGGATTAGTATGTTTACGTCTGGCGCTTGTTGGCTCGCGTGTGTAGCCCAGCGTATTGGGTCGTAAAGTAGGAGTTGCTGTGTTGGTATAGAAGTAAAAACTAGGCTTGCCCCTGTAGTGCAGCCGCCATAAACATATTAAAAATATAAAAATCCTATAAAAACTCTTTCTTTGATAGTTAAATTTTTTTAAAGTATGTTATAGCAGAAATTCTGTGTTGTACTCCTCTCAGAAGGCTGGGCTAGTGAAGCTCGCTCTTATGAGCATAACTATGTAATTTAATCTATTGTGTTGGGAAGGGTTGTTAATTTTTATAATGTGTTATTTTGATGAGAACTGTGCTTTACATTTCATTGTCACTGGGTGGCTAGGAGTGGCGAATTTTGTATGGGTTCTGCGTGTCAGATTTAGAGCTCATAGTTGGAGCCTCTTAAAAATCTTGGGTGGGGTGTGACGCTCACCGCTTCCCCCAGAACCGCATGGCTTACTCGCTAGGACTCGCCAGGGCAGAGAATATAGCTACAGTCTACCTATCATTGTGTACTTTCCTTCTCGAGAAAGCTTGTGTTGCAGACAGTTCAGAACTGTTCTTTATTTTCGTCTGTCACAATCCTTTCTATTTTATTTAGTCAATTGAAAGTATTGTGTTAAGTAGTTGAATGATGGGAAGGCGAGCGGGAGAGGGAGAGAGAGAGAGACAAGGTGGTGTGACTTGGTAGTGAGTGCGGCGCGTGGCTGGCCCCCTTACATAGGCCTCGCGGGATTCGTTGCCTCCTGCCTACTACGCGGCTGCTTACTGGGTGACTGTCGCGCGCCCTCGTGCCATTCTTGCGAACTGGGACTCGAGCCAGGAGGTCCATGGGAATATCCTTGTCAGATCCTTCCCAGACAGCATACTCTAAGAATCTCCCTTGAACTGTCCCACACTCTTGTCTTAGAATCTTTCTCTCCTACTTCCTCTATCATTTCCACTACTTCCTCACCTTTTATTAATATCAATTCCCCTCTGGTTCTCTGCATCCACACCTTGAATTGGTGGCCAGACTGTATTATATGCTGGATCTCACATTTCTTATGTACTAGATTAAGGTTGAAGATAGTCATTGTCTTTTTGGGAGATTGTATTGCTCAGACTGTCTCCATCAATCACTAATGTTTCTACAGGGTAAAATAATGCTAGACTAGGGATCAGGTACCTTGCTGTTGGTGTTTTCAATGTGTGTAGGCTACTTTTGACCTACACGACACTACGGATTATGTGGGTTACCTGGGTGGATCTTTTGTCTGTGTACCTTGGAGTTTAGACTGTGTAGTGCGTGAGGGCTGCTTGCCTAATCCACCCAACACTGTTCTAACTCTATTTGCTTTTACTTTTGAGGGTCGCCAGGAGGAAACTCGAAACTTGTGATCGAGAATCCTCAAGAGAGCACCCCTTCATATTAACGTAATCAGGCCGCACAGACCCAAGGTCCACACTAGGCTAGGAGCTGCCTTGCTCCACCAGAATTCTGTACCTTTGCGCATCCCAGCTAGACTTTATTAACCCTTCTTTAGCGGCCTATGCGGTTTATTTATATGTACCGCCCAGCGGGGTGTTTTTAGCCAAAATAGGGCTGTTTACGTGATCATTTTCATGCCTAAATAAGACCCAGAACGTAAAACAAGTATCTATCCCTGAAAGGGCATAAACAGAGCTTTCGAATGACACCATAACGATCCTTGTATGATGGATAGTTTTCTTGCAATAACCGTGCAACGCGAGTGCAAAAAGCATGTAATTCGGTACTTTCCCCATATAATTCAGTATGTAGCGAGTGAGAGAGGGAGGAGGGAGCTGAGATTCGTGTCAGTAGGTTCGCCGCGGTGGTCTGGAGCAGTCATACGCTCGCTAGTCTCCTGCCACCACTTGTCTCTCTCTCTCTCAGCAACATTACGTGCTGAAATTGCCACTCGACCTATGTCGAGCGCCGCCACATAGTCCAGCTTTATTAAAAACGACTTATGTGGTGAGCCGCTTTTTAAGGGTTAACCCGGGTAGACATTAGCTGGATTAGATCATATACTCTTTTATGCATACTCATTATTTTTACACAAGCGTTTTGAGGTCTAGGTTGCTGTAGAGAGACACAACCAGCATAAACCGGTTTTGTTAATAGGAGTACTACTTTTTCGTGGCGAGCATTATTACAGTTGCACCGTTTATAATATTCTTGTGTCCAATAACATTATAATTATGTCCAGCCTTTTTGTGTATTTAGCCTACACGTGCACTGTCCTGCCTCCTGCTATTTTGTGGTTCCATTTCCGATACGTTCTTCTTAGTAGCATCCGACATTATTCAGAAGATTCCTTGTTCGGTGCTTGAGGACTTTACAACACTTTCTTTCATAAAGGAGTGACAGATATTATTGATTAAAGTAACGTTAAGTAAACCTTCTTGTTTGCATTATATCACTCTTGTGATTTAATTAAGTTAACTATCTTTTCCTTGTGTACCATAACTAAGCAACCATATGTTATAGGTAATAGGCTGTTTCAGAGAACATCAGCCTATAGTAGAAGCACATAGATACTGAGAGTTAAGATACCCCGCTATCGCAGATATAACTCTGGAGGGTATAATGTGTTCTTTGTTCGACGGGATTATATATCAGGGGTTGGATCTAGCGTTTCCGTTGTTGCATTTATACCAGTCTAGTCCAATGTATAAGAGCCACTGATTTATACGAGACCCGATCGTAACAATATGGTCTTTCCAAGTGAGAGCAGAAGAAAAAGAGACACCGAGAACATTGAGGGAAGATGAAGGGTTGATTTTTGTATTGTTGAAGAATAAGGGATAGTCCTCTGGAGGTTCCTGACAGGTAGTAAGATGGATAAATGGAGTTTTGGAAAAATTAAATGCAACAAGGTTTTCTCTACCCCAATTGGAAATAGTAGCTAGATCAGAAGATAAGCATTTTGCTTCATTACGTTTACTTTTGAGGGATTGCTGGCTGGGGCGTTCTGGAAAACTAATTGAGTGGTGTAAAGTAGAGTCGTCTGCATATGAATGGATGGGACTGGATGTACAGTTGAGAAGATCATTTATGAAAATTAGAAAGAGAATAGGAGATACGACAGAACCCTGAGAAACACCGGAGTTGACAGGATGAGGAAATGAGCAATGGCCATCCACAACCGCAGCTATGGAACGGCCGGAAAGGAAATTAGAGACAAAGGCACAGATGGAGGGACAGAAACCGAAGGAGGGCAGTTTGGAAATTAAAGATTTGTGCCAGACTCTATCGAAGGCCTTCGATATGTCTAGTGCAACAGAAAAAGTCTCACCGAAGTCCCGAAAGTTGGATGACCAAGAGTTAGTAAGATACGAAAGATCACCAGTAGAGCGACCCCTAACCTCTCCGCGGCGCACAGGGGGTTTTCTACAGGGTAAGACTGTGCGCACCTATGATGATTTTGGGACCTATTGCCAATTTCGATTAAAAGTACATCATCGTGTAGGGAATGTTTGCGTGCATCGGCCCATATATATTTGACCCCCCAAAAAATGTCTGGGGGGGGGTAGGGGAACGGTCCGTAGTTGAAAAATGTGGAGCAAATGGCACCGCGCGGCTAGATTGTCATCGAGCGGCGAGATTTCCCTGCCGAATATTTACGCGTGCAGGGGATAGAAGGAGAGGGAGGAGGGGGTGGGTTACCGCGTATTATCACGTATATGTCCTTTTTTGAGCCCTTTTAGGCTATGTAGAGTATGTATACGTGTGTAGGGCACCCATATAACAATGAATATGCCTCATAGTGACCAAAAATTGCAATATATAAGGGAATTATAAGATAATTTTTAGGCGGGAATGAAGATGTGTTGGAGGTTTGGCGGCAATTTATGAGCTGAGAGTGTGGTTTACGCCATACATATCACGTATATCTTGTACGTAGAGCACTGTCATGCTATAATACAGACTTGTACGTATGTATACGTGCCATATATCAAAATATATACCGCATATAGACCAATTCATGCGATATTTACGCACATTATCAATGAGTTTCTATGCGTGAACCAAGGTGTGAGTGAGTTGTGCTGGGAATGAAAGGGGGAGAGGGTGTGTTACGCCATAAATATCACGTAAATCTTGTATTTAGAGCACTGTCATGCTATAATACAGACTTGTACGTATGTATACGTGCCATATATCAAAATATATACCGCACATACACCAATTCATGCGATATTTACGCACATTATCAATGAGTTTCTATGCGTGAACCAAGGTGTGAGTGAGTTGTGGTGGGAATGAAAGGGGGAGAGGGTGTGTTACGCCATAAATATCACGTAAATCTTGTATTTAGAGCACTCTCATGCTATAATAAAGACGTGTACATATGTAGGCGTCCCATATAACAAGGAATATACCGCATATAGCCCAATTGATGCGATATTTACGCAAATTGTGAATGTGTTTCTAGCAGACGGAAGCCTGAAAGGGTGGGTTGGGGGTGGGTGGGTGGGAGGGAAGCATGCAGGGGTGCAGTGAGTGAGTGAGTGAGTCGTGGAGAGATGGAAGTCAGGCAGATCTCTAGATAGATAACCAGCTTTGTGATAATTGTGGATTGATGTTTGGTATTTTGAACCTTATGTCTACCAGATGGCTGGTGTTCGTTGCCATCAACAGGTCTACAATAACATGAGTCAGGAATGGAGAGAGAGAGAGAGAAACAGAGACATGCGTATGTCGTACGTATAAATGGACTTCAGAATTGCATTTTTATGCAAGCAGACATTGTATTTTAGACACATGTGAAGTACCACAGAAACATGTAGGCCATTGACTGTAAATAAAGTACTATATTATAGACCACCAGCGACGGTGCTGAGTCAACACAGGCAGATTGCCTTTTGTGATAGAGGGCTAAATATAGACTGGTGTCTCCTTACACTTGCGAAAGGGTAGATTGCCACCAGAGAAACGTTTACTTATTTATTTCGAAGTAATATGCAATCTAAATGTATATTCGAGACCTACTGCAATTATTTGTATGACAGTCATGACTATGTATAATCCAATATACGCACGTAGGCGAGACATAAGAAAGATGGTTGAGCAATTTTCGACACCCACACAGTTATTATTCATTTTTATTTACAATATTATACAATACAAATGTATTTGTGAAGAGTATTTTATCCATTATTGTATTTATACCAATTTTGTTCCCAGACAGAGCTGCTGTAGCTGGAGCATCAAGGAGCGGCAAGGGTCACCTCGTGACCGCTTGACCGTGTGAAAATGAGTGGAGTCACACTGAGAGGGGCAATTTTGCTGAGTGTTTGGGCAATTTTTGACAGAATAAAGTTATATAATTACTAATTCTTGACAGAGACAAACTTTTATAAACCTTGGCATGATATAATTGATAATCCCATCAATTTACAAACGTAAATTGGTGGGATAATTAATTTTTTGGTGTATATTGTCATTTCGATTGTAGACACGAACTTTTGAGTGATATTTGGTATGAGCTCCTGTGGCATGGTTGGTAAGGTCGCGGACTGGAAAACTCAAAGTGTCGTAGGGTAGGGGGATCGAATCCAGGAGGGGGTTATGGGGAAGGTTTTATATTGTCTAGAAAATTTTTGATAAATTTTTTTTTTTACAAGATCATGCCATTGTATTCAAACAATATGAAATATTAATAGAATATATCATATTGTAAGAATACAATGACATGACCTTGTTTTTTTTTTTTTTTTTTTATTGTTTTTTTTTTATTATCTTAGTAGGTTTGACAGGATTTATTGAAACATATTTATTTTTGTACAATTCATTTGAGGTAAGAAAATAATTATATACACATTACTTTGGCTAATAACAAACATATATATTGATATACTAAAAAAATAAGGCATATTACATGTAAATCTTTGAAACTTATAAACTAAATAATGAAACATACAATTATATAATGTAAAAGCTATATCACAGGGACATCTTTGGAACTTATACATTATATAATATATGTTACATTATGAGGTAGCGTGATCAATTAGGTCAGGTCAGGTAAGGTAGGGCGCGAGTCCAGGGCAGGACAGGGCAGGGGCGAGTCCAGGGCAGGGCAGGTGGCGAGTCCAGGGCAGGGCACGGGGCGAGTCCAGGGCAGGGCAGGGCAGGGGCCGACACTCAGTAGTTCTTGAAGGTGTGGTAGTCCCTGAAGCAGTCACCCAGGCAGAGTGGAACTTTGCACTCGGCGCACATTGAGGTGACTCTTTTCGTGACATGGGGTTTCCTGACACTGGAGCTGCAGACGGTGCACTGCGCCTGCCTGTGGCGAGTGCCAAGCATCTCAGTGTTGATGGGGTAGTGTCTTTCGACACCCAGCTGGATGCGGTCAGGAACGTGATCCCCACGCCATGCCGTACGTCTGTGAGTGGTGGTGCCATACTTCTCCAGGATTTGGTAGGAGACGTTGTACACGAACTCCCGGAATTTCAGCTTCTGGTTTGGGGCCATATCCTTTTTCACCAACCACAAGTTGTAGGCGTTCAGCATCGTTATGTCAACTAGGTGGAGGAAGAGCTTGTGATACCACTTCACAGTCTTCCTCAGACACTCAACGCCTGACAGCTGACAGTCACACTTGTCCACCAGGCGCATGTTTTTTGTGTAGTCCACTACCATGTCGGGCTTGTAGATTGTCTTCCTGGTTCGGTAGTGGATTTTGCCAGAATCCACCTGGGCACCTGTGTGGACGGTGGAAAGCAGGTGGACGTCTCGCTTATCCTTCCACTTCAGGGCTATCAGTTTCCCACACTTCTCGAGCTGCTTGTATTTCTGCCCCTTTCGTCGCCTTCTTCGCACATGCCTCTCGCGGTGTTCCTGGGCCAGGTCGTCTTCTGAAGGTGTGTCACTGGAGGAGGCATCTGTGAGAGGAATGACATCACCTGTGAACTTTGGCATAAACTTTCTTGTCTTTCTGACAGTCCCACATGACCCCGTTTGGTTGTCATAAAGAAACTGGCAGAGAGCAGGAGAAGTATACCAGTTGTCAGTGTAGATGATGTGGCCTTTGCCCAGGTAAGGTGCCAACATTTTCCTGACGATGGCACCTGACATGCCCATGGGGTCATTGGCAGCGGCTTTCGGTACATCAATGTCAGTTCCTGTATACACGATCATGTCAAGCACTATTCCAGTTTCACAGTCGCACAACACGAAGAGCTTGATTCCGAACCTATGCCTCTTCAAGGGGATATACTGCTTGAAAACAAGACGTCCTTTGAAGAGCACGAGCGACTCATCAATCACCAAATTGAGGAAGGGGTAAAAGTATTTCCTATACCTCTCCAACAACATGGTGAACACATCCCGAACTTTCCATATCCTGTCAATCCTGTTAGGATTTTCGTTGTCTGCAAAGTGCATAAATCTTAGCAGCAACAAAAATCTGTCACGAGTCATGAACTTATTGAAAGTTGGGGTGGCGATGAGAGGGTCGTGCTTCCAATAGTGTTGCAACACATGCTTCTTGATCAGAGGCATGAGGAACAACAAGGCAAAGAACGTCATAAATTCTTCCACAGTCGTATCCACCCAGCCTCGTATTCTCGCTTTTGGAGAAAGGACGTCCAATCTGCCAAACACCCACCTGTAGTAGGCGTTTGTTTGGGCAACGATGTACGTCATTACCTCCATGTCGAAAAAAGCGAGGAAGAAGTCGCTTTCGTTCGCTTGATCATCACAGGGCCAGTCGTCAGTTGTTCCTGACGTCCCAGGATTGAACTGGGGCACGTCAGGTACAAAATTGACCCCGTCAGACCAATCGAACGAAGGCAGCTCAGGGATCGGAATGTCGTCTGCGTCTGCTTCATCGTCTGAAATATCGCTTCCATGGTCGCGATACAGCACTTCATCATCATTACCCTCCTCTTCACTTGACAGACGATGCCCTTCCTCATTTTCGTCACCGACGTCGGACTCACTCCCACTGTCCACTCCCAAATCCCCCCACCCTTGGTCCCGTGCTAGGGATTCGTCGTCGAAACCCAGGCTGCCAATGTCCTGCGAATCACCATCAAACAGCAGGGCGGCATACTTAGATGGTGTCAGAGTTTTCCGGGTCACTTTGGCACGTGCGGGAGTCTTATGGACAGGGACAGCAGAGGCGGTGGCAGGGGCGGCGGCAGGGGCGGCGGCAGCGGCGGCGGCAGGAGCAGCAGTGGTGTGTGGCCTTGATGGCAAGATGATGGTGGTGCCTGTCGCCCTTCTCTCTGTTCCTTGGGCAGGGGCGGCATGGGCGGCAGGGGCAGCAGTGGTGCGTGGCCTTGATGGCAAGATGATGGTGGTGCCTGTCGCCCTTCTCTCTGTTCCTTGGGCAGGGGCGGCATGGGCGGCAGGGGCAACAGGGGCAGCAGGGCCGGCAGGGACACCAGGGCCAGCAGTTGCTTTCCCAGTCGCTTTCCCTCTCCCTTTCCCCTTCCCCTTCCCTGTTCCTTGGGCAGGGGCGGCAGGGGCAGCAGGGGCGGCAGGGGCGGCAGGGGCAGCAGGGGCGGCAGGGGCAGCCGGGCCAGGGGCGGCTGGTGGTGGTGGTGGTGGTAGGGGCACTGTGGCTGGCGTACGGGTTCTCTTCCCTACGCCCGTGCCTTTCATTTTTCCTGCCCCCGCAGGTAATGCAGCCCTAGGGCGGCCTCCTGCGTCGCTGGTACCGGTGGCAGGGGTGGCAGGGGTGGCAGTGGTGGCAGTGGTGGTGGTAGTGGTTGTTGCAGTGGCCTGGGTCGTGGTGGCAGTGTCCCGAAAGACCAATGACCTCTGTGCCATTGCCCTGCTTGCACGTGTTTTTCGTGCTTTGGGTGCTGGTGCTTCGTACTCTGAGCTGTAGGGCGTGTCGTACTGGTAGCTAGGGTCTTTGGCAGCCACCCTCTGCCTTCCACGGCGGCTAACACCACGAGAAGGAGGGCTGGTTGTGTCATCAGGGAGCGAGCGTGAGGGGCGTGTGGGCTCCATGACTAGTGCGTGGTTACTGGCGCGGTGGTGCTTGCACGAGTGCGGGGCGAGCGTTTGGCGGGGTGGTATCGAGAGTTGACATATAGTACTATACCCACACCAATTTTCAGCCGCCTGGCTATAAACGCGCGGTTTTGGTACGTGTTCAAAGTCTCTGCTCTTAAGAGTCTCCCCGCAGTGCGCCGGGGGAACTCTTATGAGTCTCCCCGCAGCTCCCTTGTTAAGGAAGCCATACTGGCTATCTGAGAGCAGATTATGAGAAGAGAAATGCTCAAGAAATTTGGAAGCAAGAAGAGTTTCAAAAACTTTAGAGATACAAGAGCTGAGACCAATTGGACGATAGTTGGAGGGTTGAGAGCGGTCACCCTTCTTTGGGACAGTTAGATGACAGTTAGTCAACAGTTAGTTTTGAAGTAGCAGTAGCTATTGGTGAATAGGTATTGATAATTTTGGGTATTATATATAGTTAGGGAAGAGATACATTGATGGTGAGGGTATTTTAATAGTGATGAGGATACAGGGATTCCAGTTTGTTTCTGTATTGACGATTGAACAGTTGTGATGATCCGATTATTGAATGAGCATTGGTGACTTGGGTACTGTTGATATATGAGTGAAGGAGGTATTGATGGTGATTGGCAATCGTTGAAAATTTACTGCATATTTCATATTTATGCTAAGGTTTTCAGTAACCTAGAACTTTTGCGTGGTCCCAAGTTTATCAGAGTGAGGCCTTGAGATCTTGGTTCCTTCATTTATCCGCACTAGTTATCTGCACCTTCTTATACACGACGCATGTGTTTTGATGAGTTTCCATATTATCATCACAGTACTGTATATCTAAATATGGTCAGTTGATTTGAGCTGGTGATAATATGGGGTGTATTTTCTTGACAAGTCGGTGTAGCCAAGGTGCTGTAGAACTACGGGAACATTGAGATCACCTGGGAATACCCTTAGTGCTTGACGTGGACTCGATCCCACAATTTTTCGATAAGCAGTTCGCAACGCTGTGCATTCAACCCTAGTGGTGATGGTGAAATATAATTTTGGATGGTGGTGGTGATGGCGAATACATTGCTTTGGTGGTTGGTGTCTGTTGGGATAGTTATAGTATTGTTATAGTATGGTAATTATGTTGTTAATGGTGGTGATATTGCTCACCGGTGGTGATGTACTTACTTTTGTAGATGTTTAGGTGACAATCACCACGGTCGATCTGGGGATCCGCCGCTAATGAGCTCGTCCTGGAATCTTTACGACTCTGAATCTTACGATTCTTTACAGGACTGACCATGCCATTTTTATCGGCACTAGCTCAGAGAAGAGTGTTGAGAAGGGAGAAAGCGTGTTGGAGAGAGAGGAAGGTGTTGGAGTGGCTTTGTTATGTGTGTTTAGTCTGTATACGTCGTCAGGATGTCCCCTGACTGGGTGCAAGCATGTGAAACATGCTAGGACGTACTACCGCACCCACTAAATGTCCGCCGTGGCAGGGATTCGATCCTGAGTCTTTCAGATTCACACGCGAGCGTGCTCACTACTTGACCACCACAGTGGTGATGATAGTTAAAATAATAATGTTGGAGATGGTGATGGTATTGGATATGTATGGGAATGGTGCTGGTGAATGTGGTAATGGCAGTGGTGGTGATGGTGTTGAATATAGTGATGTTAATATTATTGATGATACAGGTAGTGATAACAATGATGGTGATCGTAGTGATGGTAATGGAAATAATGATAGTAAAGGTGGAGGTGTAATTGTGATAGTGGTGATGGATGTAGTGTGGGTGGTAATGGTATTGGTGGTTATAATGTTGGTGATGGTAAGGGTGGTGGTGTTGATGGTCATGATGAAGGTGGTAGCGATAGTGATGGTGGAGATGGAGATAGTGATAGTAATGGTAATAATGATAGTAAAGGTGGAGGTGTAATTGTGATAGTGGTGATGGATGTAGTCTGGACGGGGATGGTAATGGTGGTTATAATGTTGGTGATGGTAAGGGTGGTGGTGTTGATGGTCATGATGAAGGTGGTAGCGATAATGATGGTGGAGATGGAGATAGTGATAGTAATGGTAATAATGATAGTAAAGGTGGAGGTGTAATTGTGATAGTGGTGATGGATGTAGTGTGGGTGGTAATGGTAATGGTGGTTATAATGTTGGTGATGGTAAGGGTGGTGGTGTTGATGGTCATGATGAAGGTGGTAGCGATAGTGATGGTGGAGATGGAAATAGTGATAGTAATGGTAATAATGATAGTAAAGGTGGAGGTGTAATTGTGATAGTGGTGATGGATGTAGTGTGGGTGGTAATGGTAATGGTGGTTATAATGTTGGTGATGGTAAGGGTGGTGGTGTTGATGGTCATGATGAAGGTGGTAGCGATAATGATGGTGGAGATGGAGATAGTGATAGTAATGGTAATAATGATAGTAAAGGTGGAGGTGTAATTGTGATAGTGGTGATGGATGTAGTGTGGGTGGTAATGGTAATGGTGGTTATAATGTTGGTGATGGTAAGGGTGGTGGTGTTGATGGTCATGATGAAGGTGGTAGCGATAGTGATGGTGGAGATGGAAATAGTGATAGTAATGGTAATAATGAATGTAGTTATCATAAATAACTGATGGTGATGCTAAAGTTCTTGACAGAAAAGTGATTTGATGGTGGTATAAAATTACTTATACAGTATATATGGTTTTCATAACGAAGTATATATATATTGGTGATGATAATGAGTGAGTTATTTTGTTGACGGTGATAATAGGCTGCCAATGCTGATAACGATGATAATAATTGATCAATAATGCTGGTGACAAAGAATGACTGATGGTGTTTATGATAAACTTAAGTTAGTGATAATGGTGATTCTAATTTAGCTACTAACAGTGTGGTAGTTATGGTAATAGTGGTGATACTGATGGTGATGTCAGTAAAGTAACCGAGTGATAATATTGTGTTTGTGATGACGGTAAGAATAAACTAAAAATGTTAATGGTGGTGAGAGTCGTGAAGTAGTTGCTTATAATGAAGTTAGTAGTGGTTGTTTTCAAAGGAATTTGTGATGGGCAAAGTACACATGTATTTATCTAATTATGGCAGTGGAAAAGGATTGTTAGTTATACATGATCTGGATGTAATACAATATACTCATAGCTGCAAACACTCCCACGGGTAATATTGTTCATGATAATTGCAGTATTAAAGAATTTATACTAATGAAATATTAGATTATATAAATAACTCGTAGTTCTGCACACACACACAGGCACAGACACACTTCTTCGTCTATCGTGGAATATAATAGTGTGAATTGGGGTTACTATAGCAACCACTCGCCCTTGTTACCTTGGCTATAGATATATATTAATATACTTAGTCTTATGCAATAATTGTATCTATATATATTAATAGTATACCGCTAATTTTGGATATATGTTCCTATCTGTAGCCTAATGCTATTTGTATAAAGGATATATTAATACATCGTATCTGTATATTACGGTACAATATTTCAGCAGCGCCATTTTTGCGGACCCTCTGTGCTACAATCCAAAGTATATAGACACTAGTGTCTATATACTTTGCTACAATCTACACAATCCACAAAGGCAGTCTTCCTAAACAGCCAAGCCGTAAACTTCCACTTAGCCGTTCGAGCTATCCCTTCCATCACATTCTTCATTGACCCACGACAGACAGATAAGACTCACATTATAACTATCATGTCATAATAATTTCAGGCATTTCCTTTAGTTAAGGTGCGTTATAACTACCACCTTTCTTTAGTTAAGGTGAGTTATATCAGCCACCTCACATATTCATTTCCACTTAACCCGACATTAGGCTACTACAGATTTGTGGAGTTTACAGATAGTAAAGAAAGTGCTATTGCCGTTTTGTATTCTTAATTGGTGACCTAGTTCAGTCTTATTATATCATGCTGATTTACCACATTGCCTGTTTATCTGCTTTTTGTAGCGCTGTCTTTGTCATTGTTCGATCTATAATACATAATCAGTTCGAAGGTCTGCTCTTGGTGTCTTAACTTGAGTATGAACAACACATTCCAACACAGCAACAATAAGGCTGATGATAATAATACTGATGTCACTACTAAAGGGTACTTCACACAGTCAGGAATGCGAGCTAGAATCACTAGGAGTAATGACTCCTGTTGATTCCTGGGAATACGACCGCGAGTGTCTGAAATTCCCTGTGCACTCACAACACCGTAGGAGCCAGGGGGAGTGTACCTGCGAATCACTGGAAGTCACCAGGAATCACCGGGATAAAACCGGGAAGGAAGTGGGAGTTATTGAAAAGTTGAAAATTAACGGTCACTTTCGGATTAGTGTAATATATGAGTCGATAGGAGTAATACAGGAGTCACTGGGAGTTAGATAGGAGTCATTCAGAGTCACCGAGCATCACTGGGAGTTGTTAGGAATGAGATGCGAGTATGCCAGGCATGGCCCCCATTGTGCACAGCCCCTATATAAGGGACCCCCAAGCTGTGCCACGCCACATCATCATTAAGTATTATGACTGTATTCATACATCATTACAGACATTAATATAATACGATAAGTCTGTATTATTATGTACCGTAAGGTCATAATATCAATGCTTACTATACTTTACGAAACAAATATATTTAAACTATTGTCTAAATAGTGGATAGTTAATCCTTCCCACCTTGTTGTTTTCATTTGTTACCGAGTTCTGTAATATTTCATACGATTACCTAAAATAGGTAACACTTATAGGTTGTGTTAGTTTGCTTGGGTTAGGTCAGGGGAGTTGCAGAACTTCTAGAATATTAACCGGCGACTACAACGACCCCTAAACAACCAAGCCATGATTCCGCTGGCTCAAAGTCTACCCCGGCGACTACAACGCCCCTCGAAGTAGTAATCCAAAACTCCACTCACCACCACCAAGCGAACTAGACATTTCAAAACACATACAAACACATATCCACCATTCTCGTTATGTTAGGTAAGGGGAGTTGTAGAACTTGTAGACTACAAGTAGGGTATTGTAACATTGACCATACATTGTTCACATTATTTTTTACCTCACCTACCGTAATTTCCTTCTCTACACACAATCACTGGGTGAATACAATGTCTTGTGGGAAATTGTACTTACACAGGTTAATACTAGGCCTATTTATAATGTTTGACCACGAAAAGTAAATTACCCGTATACTGTAGATTATACTTTCACGTGAGGAGTATTACAGGTTTTATATGAATAATATATTTATTAATCCACCTTCATTTCACTTTGAGATAGCTTTCGAATGCACCTGCAATTAATAAATACTGCACAATTGTTTGGGGCGGGGGGATCCCCAGGTGAGTAGGCTCGCTTTGCTCACCACCCATACCCATGACTAGCGGGCACTTTATTACATGTGCACCCACTACAGGTATCTCTGTGGGCGCCCCTGCCGCTTGGAGAGCATGCTCGGTGACTCCCAGTGGCTCCTGGTGGTTCTTGGTGACTCCCGTCGATTCCCAGTGACCCTCAGTGGCTCGCATGCATTACCTATCTTTATTCCAGTGACTCCCGGTGAAACTGAGAACTGAAACTGAAACCGAAACCTGTCCGCGAATCAGACACAAATCACCGAGAATCACCAGGACTCACTGGGAGTCACTGGGGAATCACTGGGAGTCACCAGGAATCACTGGGAGTGGTCTGACTCGCGGCGAGAACTTTAAGCACGGTGAACATTTTTTCGGACAGGGCCAATTGGCCGCGACTGGTTTGGAGTCACTGGGAGTCTAAAAGGAGTCACTATGATATCGCTAGAGTCACTAGGAGTCATCGATTTTCACCGCGAATAGGCCCAGGAATCCGAATTTTCAGCTACTCCTAGTGATTCTAGCTCGCATTCCTGACTGTGTGAAGTACCCTTAATAATACCGTTACTACTACTACTACTACTACTACTACTACCTGTACAAATACAAATAATAATACTACTAATAATAATAATAATAATACAAATAATACAAATAATAATAATTATTATTATATTAATTATTGATAATAATTGTTCTATAAAATATATTTTTTTTACAATGATAGGTTTTATATAATTCGTCAGTTAATCATATACTTCCCTTTATTAAATAAACCTTTATCATCAGGTATATACATCTGTTATATTAGTGTTTCTCGTTCCGGACCAAGATAAGTTCAAACAATAAAAGGGGTTTGAATATTACGACCCACAGTGCATGTGTTCTTCGGAATTACTGTATAAACTAAAATAAGAAATATATTACTCCAGGCGCTATTCACTGATTGATATATGTTAGCATCAAATTTCAAGTCAAACAAATATTGCAACCAACAACGAAATATATTTGGAGTAATACAGTATACAGTATAGTGTATTACTCTCTTATGAATATATTTATATATATAATCAGGTTACGTTAGCATGTTATCGTCCATGAGTTAAAAATATTGATTACTTTAGCCACTTTTAGAGGCGTTACTTTTTGTTTTACATAACGTAGACCAATTGATTTACCAAAAAAAGTAAGAAAATCGCACAAAATCCAGCTAACATTTGGCTCAGGTTTTCGTATGTTTCAAGGGGGCCTAATTAGGGATCCAGATGGATACACAATGGGTTGAGTGGGGGCCTCACACATCTCCAGGACTTTTTGTAATTATCATTTATGTTGCCAGTAGGGGAAATTACCAAGAGTGAGATATGATAATAAAGTAATCATCCCGCGCACGAGTTGGTATGAACGGACCGCCGCAACCGGCCAGGTAGTCAACAAACCTGAGAGAAAAACACATGAAGTAGCGGATTTATCACAGACTTTACTCTTACAGGCGCCTCTAACACGAAGTATTGTGCACATATTGTTAGGTAATGGACTAGTGCCAAGGATGTACTGTACATTGTGTTTCACGGGAAGGAGTATTGGAAGTTACGTTCACGGCGAGAATATGGAGGTGATAAATCGGCACCAACAGTTCTAAACTAGTACGCATATATTATTCTGTGATAAACAATTTCCTTGTAATTTAAAGAAAAACTTCGAAATAGGCAGCCTTTTGCCTTTCCTAACTGTTTGCAATTACTAAATTCAACTATCACAAAACTTGTTTAACACTCCAAGACCAGGTGCTCGAGATCAATATTGGACTTCTGGCAAGATTCAGGGATATTTTTGTTCTATGTCTCAACTTTGGAACTGTAGGTTGTTCAGTAGCCTGTAACTATTGTAAGGCCCCAAAGATTATAGAGTGAAGCTTAATAATGTTGGGTGCTTCATATTTCGCTCAAGATGCATCTTCTATGCTATGAATTGGTGGCGGTATAGGGGATATTTTCTTGATGTGTCTGTGTAACCAAGATAATTGTAGAACAGTAGGAATTATCAGATCACCTCAGAAAAACCCATGACGTTTGGCGTGGACTTGATCTGAGGTACAACTGTTGTCCACAGATGAAACAGAGACACCCATGGTCTGTCCAAGACCTCAATAGAAGGCAGCACAATTAGTGACCATAAAATATCTGGTAACAGTGATGGTGTGGGGGGTAGTTGGTGAAGGTATGGGGTGGAGGGAGGGGGGAGGAGGGTACAGGAGCCAGAGAGGTAACCAGCGGCGAGGTGGGACCAGGTGGGGGTGGAGGGAAGTGGTTGACCTAATACTTTATTGTGAAAGAATAATTAATTTTGTGTTTTGATCATTATGTGGTATTATGATTGCAAATTATTGGAGTAGTGAGGTGTGTGTAGCATAATATCCTAAATGTGCTACAGGCTGTCAACTTGCTCTTGCTCTCTCTCTCTCTCTCTCTCTCTCTCTCTCTCTCTCTCTCTCTCTCTCTCTCTCTCTCTCTCTCTCTCTCTTCATATACAATATACTGTATATGTGACAGATAGGCATTCAAATATATGATATCTTAAATCTCTAGTGTAGTAATACTTCAAATTTTATCTCTGCTTAGAACGCCTACTGAGTTGTGATATGGGAATGGGGTATTGTTCAAAAGTGGGAGCGTCAGATACAGCTGAACTACCTGTTGGTTACCTAACAAGGGGGAAATATAGTAATTGTTATTATTTGTCAGTTGGTGAGTCAGTCAAACTTCAAATATTATAGTTAGTGTTTCAGCATAATGGTGAGTGTATAGGTCATAGTAGTAACGAAAGTATGCATATGCATATATGGTGTATAATACGGTATCAATGACACGCCAATTAAAGTGTTTTCCAAGTGTACCGGAGGTGTTATCAGTGTTGGCAGTGCCACGGGTATATAATCACTTTTCATTATATACGTCCACAAGAATTTAAACAATATAATATTATAAATGAATAACACATTATTCAGTGCATCTATAAATAATCTATTTCTATTAATTTCACTCTAAAGCAGAAACCAGGAACAAAGGATGACTAATATTTATTTACATAGCAAGACACCTGTTCAAGAAAAGCAACCAGTTATATATAATGTGTCAATACAATCCTCAAAGTTTCGGTATAGAGGCGCAAAAGACCATATCATAAAATAATATCCCCACATTGAAAATTAAGTTATATATATATTGGCCAAACCTCTTGGTTGACATGCTCAACAATAATGACGCAAGGGTGGTGTAAGCTTAATATCAAATGAAAACACGATTATGCAGGACCTTTCCGGTATACCAGGTATTATTTGATACGCTTTGACGGCATCAGTAGAAGTGAAAGCATTAATTGAGATAGCGTTAGGGCCATTCCTTGCTACGGGTTCTAAGCTGTATACAGTTGGTTAGTGCCTCAGAGATATGAGGATACGCTTCTTCACTTATTGTGGCATATATTAAATGAGTTCATTAATTTTTGGCGGGATGTGTTGTAGTTGGAGTAGTAATAGAGATAGCCATTACCGATTTTATTGATAAATAGCATTCCAAAACTGAGGAACATCCAATAATGATCGTGAAATTAATGTGAAAAAGCTTACACGTATTAAGAAAGGGTTGAGAATCCATTAACATGAAAATACTTTGTAGGATTGGAATAATGGTGAGCAAAGATGCATAGTATATACAACTAGTAAAACGAAAATAATGCATTGTGCTGCTTTATGATATATAATTGTGTTTAAGATAATTAGAGAAATTCATAATATCATGACATAGGCAAAAGTAGACTTCAAAGGTTTTAGATATAGCTACTAACAATCTAGATAAAGATGAACCAGGAGAGATACATAAAGCTTGATAAATTAACTTTAACAGATTATAGAAAACAGGGAGAGATTAAAGGCGCAAAAGAGAAACGGGAGCAACGAATAATCAGTCCTCATTAATAATTTAAATCCGTTCTCAAAAAACAGGGTGAATGTTCATTTATTTGAATATATGACCTTCTGTGACTTCGTATCATATTTAACAGTAAATTGTGAATAACATAAACCTTAACAACAAGGTTAGTATCTAAAAGATTATTGAAAAGGAGGAGTTGCAGCATTTCCGTTTTAATTGTTGTCAGCATTTTTGTACGAAAAAACGCACTTGGTATGGAATATATTATCTTAATTCAATATGTCTTTAGGTTACCAATAATACAACCTTGACAAATATTGCCAATCAATAATATAAGGTCCATTGATTTCTTAATATATTTAGTTACAAACCGACTTTACAATAGCATTATTGGTAACTCTAGATTTTATACATCCTTATTTACCAATACAGAGGGTAATCTTAATCTGATTAAATAATTGACTCACACAAAACCTGTAGAGCAAGACTGAAATAAAAGCATGGTCATTTTATAATTAGTAGATAATAATGTGAGTTAGTGAGACTAAAGGCAGAACTTCCTGTGACGAGTGCCTCCCCCATAGTTAAAAGAGTGACAGGGCCAACATCAAGGAATGTTCGAGCCAAAATGCCTGGACATACGGAGTTTGAAATAATTAAAATTATAGGATGAGGGGAAAATGGATTCAGGGTAGAGCGTTCCAGAGCTCAGCTATTGAATTGGAGAAAGATTAGGAATATTGCTTCACCTTTGGGTTGGAGAGTTGCAAAGGGTAGGGGTGGGATTGTGTTGGAAAACGGGTTCTACGTACTCTTCGTAGAGGAGGCGGTATACATTGAGAGAGGTCTGAGGAACACTGATTATTGTAATATCGGTAGAATAGCGAGAGAGATGCAACTTTGCGGCGAAGAGAGAGATCACAGAGAGTCAGGGAGTGGACGTGAGTTAATAAGACAAAAGGTTTTCTTTTCTACTTTGTCAAGAAGTGCTGTGAGAGAGGATCTTCCCCACACATATGAACAAAACTCAATACATGGACGCACTGTGCCTCTATACAGAGCAAGAAGCTGTGCCGGGGTAAAGAACCCCCAGAGGCGATTGAGCACACCCAGCTTCTGGAAAGCTGTTTTAGAAAGGGTGGTAATATGATCATTTCCAAGTGAGATCAGAAGAAAAGGAGACACCGAGAATACTTAGAGAAGATGAAGGGTTGATTTGTGTATTGTTGAAGTATAAGGGAAAGTCCTGTGGGAGTTCTTGATGGGTAGATAAATTGAGAAATGGGTTTTGGAAACACCAAGAGCAACAATATATTATCTGCCATTAGGGATTGTTTGGTGGGGGTTCTGAAAAAATAGTTGAATAGTGTAAGGTTGAGTCATCAGCATATGAATGAATAGCTGATAGTTGATAGGTTGAGGAAGTGAAAGATGTGTTTAGATTGCTTTTGAAATCAGGTAGTTTTCCTCTTTGCTGGCGTAAGGCTAGTATCACTTCTATTCCAAAGGGAAATACTGCCTCATCATCTCCTTATGACTATCGCCCTATCTCCATTACGCCTATCCTATCCAAGCTCTATGAGAGGCTTTTGTCCAGACGCCTTTCCTCTTATTGTAATAGTCATAATTTGATACCAAACTCACAGTTTGGTTTTCGTAAGGGACTGGGTACATGTGATGCGCTTCTAACACTCACCCATGACTTGCAATCTTCATTGGACCAGGGACATGAGTCTCGTATCGTGGCTATTGACTTTAGTTCTGCTTTTGACTTAGTCAACCATAAAGCACTTCTGTATAAGTTACCCAGCTCATCGATATTGGTGGCAATTTTTTAAGGATCTTTGAAGATTTTTTAACGAAAAGATCTCAGTCTGTGGTCATTGATGGGTGTCATTCCCCTTCTGTTACTGTTGTTTCTGGCGTTCCACAAGGCAGTGTCCTTGGACCTTTGCATTTTTAATATTTTTACTGCTGATCTGTGTTCCGAGCTTGAAAATAAACTAATCTCCTATGCCGATGATACAATTTTATATGCGTCAATTCCATCACCAATTGATCGACACAAAATTGCTACTGCTCTGAATAGGGACTTAGCCAAAATTACATCATGGTGTGAACTTTTGGGTATGAAACTTAATGCTAGTAAAACACACTCCATTATCATCAGCAGATCTCGTACCTTGGATCCTCCCCATTCTTATCTACAAGTTTCTGGCGAGCAAATTTTGTTCTGCGTTTGTTAGGAGTTACTCTGGATCCCAAACTTACTTTTGAAAAGCATATTCGTTCTTTCTCTTCCATTTCCCAAAAAATTGGTCTGCTTAGCAAGTGTTATAAAACGTTTGTTTGTGACGTCACAGTTGTCAAGTCTTTTTATGCTTTTATTTTGCAACAATTCGAGTACTGCTCACCTGTCTGGTTGTCAGCAGCTGACTGCCATCTCAAGTTGCTTGACAGGTCACTAAATTCTATCAGTTTTATTCTACCTCATTTGTCTCTTGATCTGTGTCATCGACGTAAAGTTGGTGCCCTTAGTCTTTTATTTAAAGTTTTTAACAACCCTCAGCATCCCTTACATGGGGTTCTGCCTGGGCCCTATGTCCGGGCTCGTGCAACTAGATTCACAAGCAATCTTAATGATCTTGCCATGAGCCGTGTTAATTTTTCTACTACATAGTTTTCACGGTGTTTTGTGCCGGCCATGGTTGACTTGTGAAATAAGTTGCCAAATGACCTAGTCAATTCAGCTCATATCTCCATTTTTAAGTCTAGAGTTAATGCTTTTTTGGAGCATTAATTCTAATTTTTAAACTTATTTTATTTTATTTTATTGTATTGTATTTATATTTGATGTCCTCCACTGTATAATATTTTATTATTAATTTTATCTGTGTTTCTATCTATCTATCTATTGCCTGATGCCGTGATCACCGAAGGGGTGGCCACGAACGAACCGCCCCCATGCAACTCACTCCATCCTTCCACCTCTCCTTCAGTCTACCTCTCCCTTTCTGTCCTTCCACCTCGCTCTCGTACACCCTCTTAGTCAATCTCTCGCTTTCCATACGTTCCATATGGCCGAACCATCTCAAGTTGTTCCTTTTCACATTTTCCAGCACATCTACCTCCACACCACACCTCCTTCTTACTTCCTCATTCGTCTGTCTATCCCTCCCTGTAACTCCGCATGCACTTCTCAAGTAACTCATTTCCACTGGTCTCACTCTTGGTCTGAGTCTCTTCCCGAACGTCCATGCTTCGCTTCCGTAAGTTAGTGTCGGAATTACCACACTGTCATGCAAGGACTTCTTCACTTCCATACTGACCACCCTATTAATTTTCTTGTTACTGCTTTCAACGTTCCTACAACCCTCTTCCCCTGTTGTACCCTCTCCCACACTTCCTCATCCATAGTCCCATCTTTACCCAACACACTGCCCAGATACTTAAAAGAGTAGACGATGTCCATAGCCTGACCGTTCAACTTCACCTCACACTCTGTGACTTCACCCCTTTCGAAGACCATAACCTTGCTCTTCCCTGCATTTACCTTCAAATTCCGTTTTTCGCACACTGTTCCAAACTCATTTACCAGACCCTGCAACTCCCATTCATTATCGCTCATCAGAACTGTATCATCCGCAAACAGCAGTATAGGCAGCTTCCACTCATTTCCCTCCCTTTTCAGCGATACACCAACATCCACTGCTCTACCTAGTATTTCTTTCATGACTCCATCCATATATACAGTAAACAACCATGGGGACATCACAAACCCCTGTTTTAAACCAACACTCAGGTCATAGTTCAGTCAGTGACAGGAGAAGGTTGTGTTAATCTGAGCTCCTGCCCGGACCACTTACCAGTTACCTTTAGTGACCATTACACCTACCTGTGTTTGGGGGCAGTGCACTCGTGTTATATAAAAGTGTTATAGCTCAGTTTTTAGCTGTTAGTTTACTTGTTTTTGTTTTTCTGTACTTAGTTTCTTGCTCCTCGCTAAGCTTATTGGGATCATGGCAGGTATGGAGTGTGAGTCTCTAACTGATCTGCATCATCTTATTCTCCAGGTAAGAGAGGATATGGTTGTGGTGAAGGAAGAGGTCTTGGCTCTAAGGGAGGTTAATGTTAAACTTCAGAGGGAAGTGGATTTGATTAAAGACGAAAATCTAGCTTTCAAGCTTAGCCAAGAGGAAATAAAGTCAAGTAAGGGGAAAAGGGAGGAAGTTGATGACAAATTGTATTCATGGCAGGTTGTTAAAAATACGGGTGGGAAAGTCACACTCAAGAAGCAGGATAGTAGAATAGGTATGAGTGTGACAAATACATTCTCTCCTTTGCGAGACGAATGTGAGGGAAAAGATAGTCAGGATAAGGGAGGGTTAGCCAAAGTGCCTGCCGCCGACTCAGCTCCAACCGCTGACGCTGTGCTACCTACCACCACCACCACCCCCACCACCACCACCACCAAGGGAGCTTCTGCCACCACCAGGGGTTCTCCAACTGCAGCTGCTGGATCCTCCCGAGGGAAAGGTAAGTCTGTGTCCCGAGAACGTAAGTCTGTGTCGATTGTGGGCGACTCCATGGTAAGACATTTAGTTAGGGCTACCCGCACTAAACTTAGGAAGGTTGTGTGTCTGCCTGGCCATGGAGTTGGGAGGGTTTTAGAGAAGATGGACCACATCTTGGAAGATAGTGGAGATAACCCCATTATCTGTCTCAGTGCCGGGAGTAACGATGTTGGTAAGGGTAGAAGTGAGGAACTGCTGCAGCAGTATCGGGATGTGTTAGATAAAGTTAGGATGAAGGGAGGGATCCCTGTAGTACATTGTATCCTACCCAGAAGAGGAGTTCCCAAGGAATGGACATCCAGGGCGATTGGTGTCAATTGCCGGTTGGAGAAACATTGCAAAGAAAAAGCAATACCATTCATTGGTAACTGGGATAGTTTCTATGGGAGAGATGGGATGTACGCAAGGGATGGGGTTCATCTTTCACGGTTAGGGGTTTCCACATTAGCTAGTTCTTTAGATAGGGTGGTTGTGGGGTTTTGAACAGAAATATTGAGAGTGTAAATGAGAGGTTAAATGGAAATGTTTTAGCGTCAGGCGAAAGCGATAAGGATATTCAATTTCATGCTAAAAATGATGACTATATTGCTAATGATAGTAGTGATGGTGCAACGGAAGATGGAAATGTCGTTAGACAATGCTATTATGATAGCATGGACTGCAGTGAAATCGAAGAAAATAATAAGTTACCTAATTAAAAACGATAGACAATTAGTTACAAAAAATAGTAATAAGTTGAGGGTATATTATACAAATTGTAGAAGTTTAAGTAACAAAATGGATCAGCTTAGGGCAATTGTTAGCAAGGAAAATATAGACATTGTAACGATTACAGAAACCTGGATAAATACTGACTCTAGACATCTATTAGCAGAATTTCATATGCCAGGATACAATTTATTTAAATATGACAGAACAGAAAGAAGGGGAGGTGGAGTTGCAATTTATGTCTGGGATACTTTAAAATGTTGCCTTAGATCAGATATTAAAACAAATAGCGAAAATGAAAGTGTGTGGGTAGAGATTAGCAGGGAAGGTGAGACAATTATTTTGGGAACCATATATAGGGCACCCTGTCTTTGTCGAAATTTAGGCAAATTATTATGGGAAGAAATCAGTAGGGCATCTCAGAATAATAATGTTTGCATTTTAGGCGACTTTAATCTTCCAGGTATAGACTGGGTTAATCAAAATAGCAATAACGAATCCGAAGATTTTCTTGAAGTAGTACTAGACAACTTTCTCTTTCAATTTGTAAATTCGCCAACTAGAGGATATAATATTCTTGACCTAGTTCTTAGCAACAGAGAAAATTGGATAGCTAGGGAACAGTTACCATAAATCAATATATTTATCTATAGAATTAAATCATAAACCAAAGGAAAATAAGGTTCTTATCCCTGACTTTAGAAAAGCCAATTTTAGGGGATTAAAACGATCACTCAGAATTAAAGGGGAGGCAGGAGATTTAGATCAAGTAAGCCGATTAGTTCCAGCAGAACCGAGAGGTCAGGGCCAGGTGGGTCACACAGCTGAGATAGTTAGACAACCAACTGCAAATTTAAATAGTGTGTATAATCAGTTAATCTCTGCCTTACAGAGCGAACAAGATAAATATATACCAAAAAGAAAATTTAGATCACATACAAACCAACCAAAATGGATGACAAATAAATTAGTAGATCTTATAGGTAGAAAGAGAGGTGTATACAGAAAAATACAGAAAGGCGAAATCCATCTTATAGGATATCACCATAACTTGTCGAGGCAGGTAAAGAAGGATATTAGGAAGGAAAAAAGAAACTACGAAATCAAGGTAGCAAACGAATCTAAAAACAACCCTAAAGCATTTTATCAATTGTATAAATCTAAGGTAAAGGATACAGTAGGGCCCCTAAAGAATGTCATAGGTGAGAATACAGATGATGAGTTAGAAATGTGCAATACTCTAAATAGTCATTTCCTTTCTATTTTTACAAACGAAAATTTAGATCAAGTTCCAGTAGTCAACCAAGTTTTTAACGGTAGTATAGACGAAATATTAAGCACAGTTCAGGTCACTAGTGACGAAGTAATTAAGGAAATAGATAGACTAAAACCCCAGAAATCTCCAGGGCCAGATGAGGTGTATGCTAGGGTATTAAAAGAATGCAAGAACGAATTAAGTTACCCATTAACTCACCTATTTAATAATTCACTAGTTTTAGGCTTAGTTCCTGATTCATGGAAGCTCGCAAATATAATTCCGATATTTAAAAAAGGTGATAAGTCCATAGCATCAAATTACCGTCCTATTAGTCTCACATCAATTATAGGGAAATTGCTAGAATAAATTATTGCCAGGAAAATTAGAAATCACTTAGATATGTTCAAGTTAATAAATCCCTCTCAACATGGTTTCACTCCAGGACGATCCTGCCTAACAAATTTACTCAGTTTTTTCTCCAAGGTTTATGAAGCGGTATATAACGACAAGTCATATGATATAGTTTACTTAGACTTCAGTAAGGCCTTTGATAAAGTTCCACATGAAAGGCTGTTAAAGAAGATAGAAGGACATGGTATTGGGGGGATGCTACTCAAGTGGATTAAGTTCATGGCTGATTGGTAGGAAACAGAGAGTTAGTATAAATGGTGTAAAATCGGACTGGGGATTAGTTAAAAGTGGGGTCCCCCAAGGGTCGGTTGGGGCCCCTTCTGTTCATTATCTACATAAATGATCTTGACTCAGGCATAAAGAGTAGGATCAGTAAATTTGATGATGATACTAAAATAGGTAGGATAATAGAGTCAGCTAGCGACAGGGAATGTCTTCAAAATGATCTCGATCACTTGCACGAGTGGTCCATAAATTGGCAGATGAGTTTCAATATAGACAAATATAAGGTATTAAGGATTGGAAATCGTAATTTAGATGCTAAATACAAACTAGACAATGTATAATTGGATAACTCGGAGTGTGAGAAGGATCTGGGGGTGCTCATTAGTAATGATCTGAAACCCAGAACAACAGTGTATAAGTGTTAGGAATAGGGCAAATAGAATTCTAGGATTCATATCTAGGAGTGTTAGCAACAGGACTGCTGAAGTTTTCTTAAAACTATACTTAGCTCTAGTAAGACCCCATTTAGACTATGCTGTTCAATTTTGGTGCCCTTATTATAGAATGGATATCGACCCTTTAGAGGCAGTCCAAAGAAGAATGACCAAAAAGATACATAATATTAGAAATTAATCGTATGAGGAGAGGTTGAAAGTCTTAGGCCTGCACTCACTAGAGAGACGAAGATGTAGGGGAGACATGATAGAGGTATTTAAATGGATAAAAGGTTTAAATAAGGGCGATATAGATGAGGTATTAAAGCTAAAGAACGGCGACATAACCCGCTCAAATGGTTTCAAGTTAGATAAGTTTAGATTTAGGAAAGATATAGGAAAGCACTGGTTTGGAAATAGAGTTGTTAACATGTGGAATGCACTGCCCAGAACAGTAATTATCTCAGAAACAGTTGAAAGCTTTAAGCATAAGTTGGATTCCCATATGGGTGATATGGGCTGGGTGTGAATGGGAGCTGTTTCATGTGGGCCGCATGGCCATATGCAGTTTCCCGCGATCTTATGAACTTATGTTGTTATGTAATTGGGGTTGGGTGTGACAGGGATCTGCCTTGTGTGGGCCGATCGGCTTTTTGCAGACTCCCATTTTCTTATGTTCTTATGTAAAGAACTCGCTCTGCTCATTCTCCACACGTACTGCCACCTTTGCACCCTCATACATGCTCTTCACTGCTTTCAGCAACTTGCCATCTACTCCGTATATTCTAAGTACTTTCCACATGCCTTCTCCGTCCAATCTGTCATAGGCCTTCTCCAAGTCCATAAAGGCAACATACACCTTTTGTTGCTTTTCCAGATATTTCTCCACAACACAATTCAGGGTAAAAATCTGATCTACACATCCTCATCCCTTCCTAAAAACCTCCCTGTTCGTCGCCTATCCATTTCTCCGTTCTCACTCTCACTCTCTCAATCACTACTGTGTTTAATATATAATGATCTGTGTTTAATATATGTATACTGTATATGCAGTATATACTGTATGTAAATTTTGGTTTGTTTTTTCCCTAAAGATGCCGTAGTCTCTCTCCAGTGCCTCCGGGTGTTTTGTGTGGATTTATCTTGCTGGTGTTTCTGCACCCTGGTTGGAGACTTCGGCATCTCATATAATAATAATAATAATAATAATGGCCGTCCACAACTGCAGCTATGGAACGGCCAGAAAGGAAAATAGAGATAAAGTCACAAATTGAGGGACAGAAACTAAAGGAGGGTAGTTTAGATATTAGAGATGTGTGCCAGACTCTATTAAAGGCCTTAGATATGTCTAGCGCAATAGAAAAGGTTTCATCAAAATCATGAAAGGAGGAGGACCAAAAGTTAGTAAGATATGAATAAGATATGAAAGAAGATCACCAGTAAGCGACCCCTAAGGAAGCCATACTGGCGATCTGTAAGTAGATTACTGTATATGGGCAGAGAGATGCTTATGAAATTTTGAAGTAAGAACGGTTTCCCAAACTTTGGAGATGCAAGAAATGAGAGCAATTGGACGATAGTTGGAGGGTTGAGAACGATCACCCCTTCTTTGGGATAGGTTGAATGAGAGCAAACTTCCAGGAAGAAGGGAACACATTAGAGAAGAGACAGAGACGGAAGAGTTTGCCTAGGCAGGGAGTCAGCACGGAAACACAGTTTTTTAGTACAAGAGGAGGAACACCATCACGCCTTCGTAGTATTAAGCCCAGAGAGGGTAGAGAGTACATATTTAAAAGAGATTAGGATATTAGGTATAAGTAGGAGAGAGGGGCTTGGAGAGGGAGGAATAGCACTGGAATCATCCAAGGTGGAGTTTTTAGCGAAAGTTTGGGTGAAGAGTTTAGCTTTGTCCAAGGAAGAAGTGACGATAGTGCTGTCAGAGTGGAAAAGGGGAGGGAAAGACAAAGAAGAACAGTTGGTGGAAAGGTTTTTGGCTAGATACCAGAAAGCTTAGGAAGAGCTTAGAGGTGGATAGTTCAGAGAGAGGTAACCTGACCAAGATTCGAACCCACTCACTCCAGGTATATTTGGAAGAGCTGGGCACCATAACCACTCGGCCATGAGCATATGGCTGAGTGCTTATGATGTTTAGCTCATCCAAATATACCTGGAGTGAGTGGGTTCGAATCCTCTTCAAGTTACCTCTCTCCCAACCTGCCCGACATTTTCATTAGATATTGAATAGTTCAGTGCATTTAATATAGAATCGATGAAGGAGTGATTGGTGAGTCGAAGAACAGATTTGGCTTGATTCTGAGCAGAAACATTGGAAATATAAGATTCTTGGGTTTTAAGGTGTCGGTACCGTTTGAATGCTTCATCCTTATTGCGGACAGAAGTAGAACAAGCGTAAGTAAACCAAGTTTATTTGACATTAGTCTGAGGGAAAGAAAATGGAATGTATGCCTCTATGCCCGAGAGGATTACCTTGGTAATGCGTTCAACACTCTCCGAGGGTCCCCGGCAACGGAAGCAAAAATAATTCCATGGGAAATTAAAGAAGAACTACCGAAGAGCCTCCCAGTCGGCATCGCCAAAGTGCTACAATTGCCGCCGGCTGGCTAGTTCGGTTCAATCGGGTGGCCGTACTGGAGAGATAGGACAGGTAAGATAGAGCGGTAAGAGGAGCCCAAATGAGGGAAAGATCGACAGTATAAGAGGAAGGGTTAGAAATTAGAGACAAGTCAAGAATGTTAGGCCGATCTCCGAAGCGATCTGGTATATGGGTGGGTTGCTGAACCAACTGCTGTAGGTAATTTAGGATAGAAAAGATATAGGCAAGTTCACCAGGTTGGTGAGTGGAATGAGAGGAGAGCCATTGGCGGTGATGAACGTTAAAAACTCATAAGATGGTGATTTCTGAGAAAGGAGAGATGGCTAGGATGTGTTCCAGTTAAGAGTTTAGATACTCAAAGAATTTGGGAAAGTCAGTAGAGTTAGGGGAAAGATAGACAACACAGAATTATTTAGTATGAGAATGACAGGATAGTTTGAGCCATAAAGTGGAGAATTCAGAGGAGTCAAAATTGGGAACATGAGAGACAGTGAGTTTGCTGTGCACGTATGCACAGCATCCGCCTTTTGCTTTGAAAGTAGGATAGAGAAAGTAGGAGGATACAGAGAAAGGGCTGCTGTCAGTTGCATACAATTATGTCTAAAAAATATTGGTAGCATTTATTTTACAAAATCAAGGACTGCACTGCAAATACAAGTAGTGTAGTGTGTAAATATAATCAAGGTCGACCCAGTTTGCTGTAACAGTAAAACTGCAGACTAAAACATACAATAAATATAGCAAAGATAAATAGGTAGAAAAACCTTCTTCATTTACTGTAATACTGTATATATACAGTATATATATATATATATATATATATATACCGGTAATAATATATATATATATATATATATATATATACATATTTATTGTATGTTTTAGTCTGCAGTTTTACTGTTATAGAAAACTGGGTCGACCGTGATTTTATATATATATATATATATATATTGTTTCAAAGTAAATTAGATATACAACCGACAAACAGTTTGTGCTTATGTTCCAATAGCGAGATATAGAGTGAGAGAGAGCTAGAGCTAGCGAGAACAAGTTGCCAGCCTATAGCGCGTTTATCATGCTACACACACCTCTACCTAATCTTATCAAGGTTTATGGTACTATGAGGCTCTGCGAAGATGTGTTTTCATAGTTGAATATAATATATTCAACTATGAAAAAACATTCTTATACATTATATTATAATGTATAACAATTCGTTATATTACTATCACAATCGAAGTTAGGTAAGTGAGATGATAGACAACTTATTTATTATGCCATTACCAAAGTTTAAATTATTGGTTCTTCATATAATAATTCACACTCCAGCCACAGGTTTCTTTGTAATCCACCACCACCTACCCCTATCCTGCACTACTGCTAGGTTGCCCTCTATAGTTTGTCACCCCCACTTTGTATCTTGATCTCTTTATGCATGTTCTGTCTCGGGCTCGTCTTCTACCTTTCATGTAACGTTTTTTCCCATAGCCTCGTATCTTTCTTAAATTTGCCTAGCTTACCTTTGCCGTTTTAATCATGAGTTTTAGTATCACAAAGTGTTCATGGGATTGGTGCTAGTCCTTATAATAATACAAATAATAATAATAATAATAATAATAATAATAATAATACCCTCTCCCCTCCCCCATCTAAGATTATCACGGTAAAAACACACAGTTTCTTATTGGAGGATGTCTCTGTTTCAAATTGCTACAACTTTAGCAGTATTATGTTTCATTAATACCAGCAATCCAATACTTTGCAATCATAATACCACAGAATATTCAAAACACAAAATTATGTGTTCACAGTAAAGTAATTAGCCAACCACTTCCCTCCACCCCCACCTGGTCCCACCTCGCCGCTGGTTACCTCTCCCACTTCTGTACCCTCCTCTCTTGCCTCCCTCCTTCCACCCCATACCTTCACCTACTACCCCCACACCATCACTGTTACCAGATCATTTATGGGCACTAATTGTGCTGCCCTCTATTGAAGTCTTGGACAGACCATGGGTGTCTCTGTTTCATCTGTTGACAATTGTACATTAGGTCTGCAGTCCACCATGCTATCCACTCTGCCTTCCCCCCATTAAATCTTTCAACATTTATATAAGTAGCTATCGTTGGTTTTATATTGAAAAGCTTGGCCACTGTCCCTTTGACTCGCTCACATTTACATGACATCTTCGGACCTAGCACCCAAGATTTAACTGTATGTGACATAAACTCTTAAGGCCTATCTCCTACATATCGATTAGCTTATTGATTTTCTAATAATTGAAAACTCATCCTTTAAATTAGGTTTTCTTTTATATTATCGAGTGGGTTTTTTTCCATTTGTTCTCCTTTATTTCACGTAAGATAGGTAACATAAATTGTATTTGGCACAGCCAGGTCAATAACCATTATCTTATTTGTAAATCTTCTCCACAATCTGCGAGGCCAATAGGTCCCATGTATTTATAATTGGTTTGTAGTCTTATCTTGCTACACACTTGAGATTGGCAAATCAACTCTGCTCAGGTTGCTCTCTTCACTAACCACAGCTTCTCTTCCTGACAGTTGCTATGATGTCTGGTGCAGATATTCGATATGTGCGCAGGCTCTCGGGGAATTCAGATGAATCTGGGCAAATGGGGACTGCTCTATACAGGTTCGGGATGCTTGGTACTGCTGCTGTAGAATTCCCGAAATATCTCTCGTGCCCGCAGCTTTTCGCCGAGTAAGCAGTGAATGCTTCAGTAGTGCCAGGGAAATGGTCTGATCCAGCAAGTGCCTTGTGTTACAGACAGACAGGGAAAACAGGAAAGGTGAGACAAGTAATCAAATTGACCCCAGGATACGACCATGCCAAAGCCGATTTTACACTCCAGGTACCCACTTTTACGTCTGGGCGGAACAAGGCTAACACGAGAGAAAGTCAGCCCAATGACTCATGAGCAATCCTGGTGGCTAACCAAGTTCTCATTCTCGTGTGTTTGGTGGTAGCAGGAAGCCACCAACCAAATCCCTGGAGCCGTTTGAGCCACAACGAAACCAGGTACTCATTTTTGTCTGAGTGAGACGGAACTACACAGGGATTGGAGCTTGTTCAACACTCCTGGGCTACTTGGACCCTGGTGGCAAGCCAAGGAAATTTCACCCACCCCATGTATGTTTATTGCATTAATGTTATGATACTAAGAACAAAGCACAACAAAAACATCCTGAAACATGATTGCGTCAAATAAGAAGTGCAAGTTTATCTGTATATATAATATAAGTACGATGCAAAGCCCATAAAAGGCTCCGACATAATTGCAATCCTCAACAAAGACACACCCCAAAAACCTGGAGAGGATTGAGGCCCCAACTTTTTAATAAACTAATAGAAGCCTTCCGGAACAGTCTCTCCAGGCTGTAAATAATAGGCCAACATAAGTTTTTTTTTAGCATGCGGACATTGGACAACCCCTCCCCTTTTCGCCATTATGGAGACACCTGTACAGTCACACTCTAATGTTTTTCCATATATTAATTATTTCAACTTCGGTTATATCCAGTCAAATGAAAAAAATAGTCCATTTTACTCACGAATAGATTCTTTATGTTAACATTGTGTCTTCATTGTTAACATATCATATTATATTATGAAAGCAAAATGTAGTTGAAATTTAGAAATGTTGATACACATGTACACAGATAATGTATATGCTATGGCCTTCAAGTTGATAATAAGGTTTTGTGTTATCTATATGCTCAGAGATGGATTGGTTAAGTAGCTAGAAAATCTGGTAAGGGGTATGGATAACTTGTACGCTTCAATGGGTTTGAGCATACTAGATTGTTAACCCTCTCAGTATTTCTTTCATTTGCAATTATATTATTTTACTAAGCTAAAGAGAGTATATATGAGATGGAAAGGATTATATGGGATCGAGGTTACCATTATGGTTGCTAGAGATCCTTCCTAAACTGCATAATATCGTCGTATGTTAGTAGGAATACAACAAATCAGATTCCATTTTACTGATAGGGTTCAATTACGTATCTTGAATATTTTAAAATTATTCTGGTGGTTCATAATGATCGGAATCTACCAACAATAATTATATAAATACGCCAATGACTTATTACTTTCAGTCTACAATAACGCATTGCTCAACTAAATTTAGAAAAGTTTAGACGATTTTCTTTGGGTTTAGGCCCTCTAAGAGTCAGAAGTTAACGTTTTTCTCAAATAATGCCCTGATTTCCAAAATTCCTTCCTGACCTGAATATAGTCATCCTCGAATTAAACAAAAATATATAACCCCAATTGTTAACAGTTGTCCAGCCTCGATCTACTAAAGCCTCTGTGGACCAACATTGTTCACCGAGACTTTTATGTTGGGATTTGTTTTTGCAATGAAATCTCAAATGCCGGCCAGGATATTTTTGTGGCGCTTTAATACCCAGCTGCATTACACTCGCTGGCCAAAAATAATCTTGCTGCAACATGAAATACTTTGATCGTGTAGTCACTGTGTATTTGTGGTAATTAAGGACATGTTTAATTGTCGAATTGGCCTGCAGAATTGAAGCACGATGTTTTATATGTCCGGTTAAGCGAGAGAGAGAGAGAGAGAGAGAGAGAGAGAGAGAGAGAGAGAGAGAGAGAGAGAGAGAGAGAGAATGGGGGGGGGAGGTACACAGGAGTAGAAATAAAGCATGCAACAGCATATCTACTGATCCTTGTCGGGTTGCTTGTAGCAAATTAGTAAATCAACTTATCCTGTGTTAACAAGACACCAATATCATAGCCTGATGGCTCTTTCCCACCCACCAAATATTCATGTTATTTCTTTCAACAATAGAACGATCTTCTATAGTTCATTCTGCTATTTATAGACGATTTTATGCAACTAAACAATGATATTAAAACTTGTCTAATATGACTTAGTTATCCCTTTAATCGTCTAAATGTATGCAATGACGAATGCAACACGATTAATTTACGGAAAAGGTTACAAACTAGCATGGAAATGTGTGAAGGAAAACCATACAACATGGAAAAACCCTAACATGGCATTAAATACATGTTAGTGTTTGTTACTGTAAATTGTTCAGAAAGGTAGGAAATTTATAAGTTTTAATCAATTTAATGAAACATAGTTTACGATGCAAGTAACCAAGGGCAACCAATTCCATTTACATCAGTACTTTACCAGAATTAAACTATAGACCACATCTTTAAGGATATATTAAAAGAAGGAAGCAAGTTCATAGTAGGAAGTAGTTGATAACAAAATATTTATTTAGACATTATCTATTTGTATGGACAGTGTAACAATTCAATATCAGTGCTCTCTCTCTCTCTCTCTCTCTCTCTCTCTCTCTGTCATGCCTATTTTTTTAGCATTATGTATTTTCCAATATATTGTATATTTTAATACTAAACTCTTGCATTTCTAGACATTTGGCTTTTTAGTGTCATTGTTTTCTTATTTTCTTTTTCTTCCGTATATGTTTAAGTTTCCATTTGCATTATTTTGCAATTTTAGTTTCACTTTTCTTTATCCTAATTTTCAAGTTTCATATCCCCTCGAAACTTTCCCCTTAGGGAAAAAAACAGTCGCTTTTTCTCCAGGTCTAGCACTGCTCTCGGCCCCTCTTAACTTCCTTACTGTCCAATCCTGCCTTTTCCTTATATATCACCATACAAAGTTTGCAGAAAATATATGATCGTCACTGTTTGATTATAAGTTTGTTTTCCTGCGTGTAAGCAGGATTTGTACAAACAATTTTTGTTCTATGTGGATGAGGGAGACAAAAGGCAAAACTGTCTATGTTGAGTGTCTCCCCCAGAGTTGGAAGAATGACAGGACCAAAACCAACGGATGTTTTAGCCAATCAATAGACGGGTTTAGATTAAAATTAACCTGTACCTATATTTGGCACCAGATTAGATACGTTCAGCTTTGTGTCAATATCTAATTACCCCCCTGCCCCCCCACCTCCCCCCCTCTCTTTACCCTTCCCAAAATGATCATGATAAGGATTTGGCCGATTATCACCATACTCACTGTGATTCATACTATACACGGAACAAATTGGTGATGATTAGTGATTAGTGAAACATAGATGCTGCATTCAGTCGATATCAAATTGGACACTGACTATGCGGGCCAAGTCAGCAATTTGCCAAAATGGTTGCCTACAAAATCAACCGCAGACTTTTCCAAAATAGCTGCTGATAATAATGTGCGATGAACTAAAACGGACCATTATATTCATCTGCTAGACCAATATCAGCCACTGACTAAAACGGCCCAAAAACATAGCAGGTGTGACAGAAAACGGTCACTCAGACAATACTGACTAGATTTGTTGAACCACTCGGCTCTGATCATATAGGCCCTTAGGGCCTTTTTTTTTTTTTTTTTTTTTTTTTCTATGTGATTGAGGGAGGCAAATGGCAGAATTGCTTATAGCGAGTGCCTCCCCCATAGTTGAAAGAGTGACAGGGCCAAAATCAAGGGACGATCGAGCCAATATGTCTGGACACACGGAGTTTGAAGCAATTTTAAGTCATAGGAAGAGGGAAAGACTGATTCTGGGAGAGAGTTCCAGAGCTCAGCTGTCGAGTAGAAGAAAGTTTGAGAGTAACGTTTCACTCTTGGTTTAGAGAGTTGCACAGAGTAGGGGTGGGATTGAGTTGCATGACGGGTACCATGTGCCCTACGTAAAGGAGGTGGTATGCACTGGGATAGCTCTGAAGAACACTGATTATTATAGTAGCGATAGAATAGCGAGAGAGATGCAACATTGCGGCGGAGAGAGAGAGATTGCAGAGAGTTGGTGAGTGGACGGGAGTTAATGATACGAAAGGCCTTCCTTTCAACTTTGTCTAGGAGAGCGGTGTGAGAGGAACCTCCCCACACATGTGAACAATACTCAATACAAGGACGCACTATGCCCCTGTACAGAGCAAGAAGCTGTGCTGGGGAAAAGAACCCCCTAAGGTGGTTGAGCACACCCAGCTTCTGGGAGGCTGTCTTAGCAAGACTGGTAATATGGTCCTTCCAAATGAGAGCAGAAGAAAAAGAGACACCAAGAATATTGAGAGAAGATGAAGGGTTGATTTTTGTATTGTTGAAGAATAAGGGATAGTCCGCTGGTAGATCCTGACGGGTAGATAGATGGTGAAATTGGGTTTTGGAAGCATTAAAGGTAACATGGTTTTCTCTGCCCCAATTGGAGATAGTATTTAGATCATAATTTAAGAGTTCTATGGCTTCATTACGTTTGTCGTTAAGGGATTGCTGGTTGGGGCGTTCTGAAAAACTAATGGAGTAGTGTAAGGTTGAGTCGTCTGCGTATGAATGGATGGGAATTAAGGTACAGTTAAGGAGATAATTTATAAAAATTAGAAAGAGAATAGGGGATAGGACAGAGCCGTAAGGAACACCAGAGTTTACAGGGTGAGGAAGTGAACAATGGCCGTCCACAACCGTGGCTATGGAACGGCCGGAAAGGAAATTAGAGACAAAGGCACAGATGGAGGGATAGAAACTGAAGGAGGGTAGTTTAGAAATTAAAGATTTGTGCCAGACTCTATCGAAAGCTTTCGATATGTCTAGTGGAATAGAAAAAGTCTCACCGAAGTCCCGAAAGGAGGATGACCAAGAGTTAGTATGATATGAAAGAACTAAATCGGCTGCAGATCAATATTGACAGTGACCAAACTATTCTATTCTATTCTATATACTCAGGCCCAATCCCCACTTATCCTATATATTTTTTCCTCGTTTCCTTTTTTTTTTTGGGGGGGGGGGGGTGAAGGGGGTGGCCAACTCAAGACAGAGCCAGAATAGGGACAACACAACGGAAAACAATGAACACACACAAACAAAATACAAATTCACACACATCTAGGTCATCCAGGAGAAGACCCAGAGACCAGGGTCACCAAGGTCCCTCCAGCACTTCTCCGGCCCGTGACCACCCAGAGAGGTTCCGATCTCGGCAGGCAGACAAGCAGCAGATCGTAACCACAAGCCCTCCCACCACACTTTCAGGCGCACCCTACACATAAACCGTCTCCCCGGGCCAGGCGCCTGATGGACTATTATCTAGTCCAACTTGCGCCCGACCACTTCCCCCAAATTACCACATGTTCACTCATCTATTCACAAGCATTCTCCATTCCTTCATGTTTATTACCACTTCCCTTGCCTGATCTATAGTCATTCCTCTATCATCCAAAGCTTGTCATACACAGTCTCTCCATCTCAATGGGGGTATTCCTGCCCTTCTATCTCCCCTTGTATCTGACTCACACGTTCTCTTTGTAAGCCTTTCATCTTCCATTCGTTCAACATGACCATACCAGATCAGCACCCTTCTATCCACTCTGGCCAATACATTTTCCTGCTGCCCCCACTCTCCTACGTATCTCTTCATTCCTCAATCTGTCTGTACGAGTAACTCCACACATACTCCTCAAGCAGCTCATCTCTATCACATCCAGCTTTCTTCTCTCCTTCTCCTTCAGAGCCCATGTTTCAGCCCCATACATCCCTGTTGGCACAACAATTCCTTGATACATTGCACTTTTTACTTTCGTTCCGAGATTTCTCACCTTCCACATACTTCCCATTGCTCCGAAAACCTTCTTTCCTTCACACACTCTCTGTTTTACCTCCATTTCCATACCTCCACTCCTGCTTATCGTTCCTCCTAGATATTTAAAACACTCTAATTGTTCTGATATTTCTCCATCCAGCCGCACATCTTGATTCACCCCACAATCACCCCTATTACACACCATTACTTTACTTTTATTGACGTTCACCTTCAGTTTCCTCCTCCCACAAACCACACCAAATTCTTTGACTACCCGCTGCAGTTTCTCTTCAGAATCCGCCACCAACGCTGTGTCATCAGCGAACAGCAACTGATTCAGCTCCCAATCTCTACCATTCTTTCCTACTAAGCCCAATCCTCTTCCCATAGTTCTCATTTTCACCTCACTCACCACACCATCCATAAATATATTAAACAGCCATGGTGACATTACACAACCCTGTCACAAACCTACACTTACCTCAAACCATTCACTCAACTCGCCATTTCCTACTCTAACACACGCTCTGCTCCCTTCATAAAAACTCTTAACTGCTTTTAGCAATTTTCCTCCAATTTCATAAATCCTTAACCCGGCAAGCGCGATAGGCCTCACGGAAGGCTTCCTATAGGGAACGCGATAGGCCTCACAGAAGCAAGACCATAAAAAAAGCCTTCCAAAAAAAAAAAGGGCCTATCAAAACAAAGGATTTTGTCTCTAGGTGAGATAATTCCCCTCTAGTACTCAACCATGTGTTTCTCACCCCTCCCCCTCCCCTCCTTCCCCACCTTATTCCCCCCTCCCCCCCTCCTCAATTATCACCTATTTATCCTCTTATTATCATCATTTATCGGTTATTTTTCTCTCCCGCGATAATGTAGCACAAGTGGGTTGCATAAAAGATCGTTATGCAACACCCAGACACCGGCACACACCGCCCCGCTCGTCTCAGTTGACTCCCAGACAGCGAGAGGGGAGGGCTGCCTGTGGCTCTCTCTCGCCTGAGATTATGACCGGGTGGCCAATATCTTCGTTTTTCACCACCCAAATGCTTTTCCCACTTATTTTAGCACTCTTGAAGGTTCATATATACATCATATATGTAAAATAAAAGCATACCGAAAACAAATAATGCTTTATATTGTAAATATAACGAATTCTGTCAGAATCCAGGGCTAGAAATGCACAAATAACTACCCTAGCACCTAGGTCTATATCGCGCTTGTCAGGTTAACACCTTCCACATTGCTTTACGATCTACACGATCATACGCTTTTTCCAAATCCATAAAAACCCAAAATATCTCCTTATGCTACTCTAAATACTTCTCGCAAACTAACTAACAACCAAACTAACTGCACACAAAAATAGCCAACAACGAAAACATCCATAAACCAAAATTGCAGCGAGCCAAATTGGATATTCAACCAGTATTGATGGATACATTTGATTGTTCACCTCTGCACATATTTACTTGTATTTCCTCATAAGTGACAGAGAGTTTAAATGACAGAAAACAATCAAAGAATTATGGGTGTGGGATTGTTGTATACTTACAGCCCTGTGATAGCAATATTAAAATGTATATAATTCTTCTTCTTGTAATTATTATTATTATTATTATTATTATTATTATTATTATTATTATTATATATTTACACATATTTACTCAGTATAAATATACAAGCATTCCTAGCACTTTGAAACAAGTAAATTTAACTCATAATTATACTCCCAGCAAACTAATGTGTGAATTACGTTAACCCTGGAGAGGTAACGCTCAAAAACTTAATTTTCATGGTATGGTCGTTGTGAATATGCACGTCGATTTTGACCTCAAATATCTCCCAAACCAAAGACTTAGAGACGTAATGAAAATTGCTGCTAACAATAATATAAGGATCCCTTAATATTGTGTAAGTAAATTATAGATATTAAAAGGTAATTAGTATTTTTAAATAATTTAATAAAAAAATAAGTAGACGATTTACGTTAGTCTTACTTAATAAATGAAAAAAATACTAAATTCGTCCTGAGGGTGCTGGAACTCTGGGGTTGTGGATGGTAATGGTGGGGTTGCTTGGTGTATGAAGGACGACCCTGTAGTCCCCATACGTTGAGAGAAGTGCGAAGTTGCAAAAAGGGTTAAAATTTCGACGACCCTCTAAAATATTTGCCCCATTTTCATTTTTTTTTTTTTATACCTAAATATACTTGAAATCAAACCAAAATCAACATAGTGCTTCCTACATGCTCTTATTATAATACCAAAGTGTAATAATCGAGATCTGAGTAACATAGATACTACAATAAAATATTATATGGAGGTAACTGAAATCATGTCATGAAAAATTCCTTACCGAAAGTATGGCAACATCAGACACACTAACCTGCGTGAGCTTGTTCCCTCACCATCTGGCTAAGATGCCTATAACTTCCAGATCAATATCTCAAGTCACAATATCACTAAAGTACACTTTTCGATTTAAGTAAATAGGCCTATCACTAACGAGGTAGGGATGTTGCAAATTTGCAATGGATATATCCTGTTTGAGCAGGTTCCCATGTTGCTGGGTGAGCAGCACCTCCACACCCGACTGAGGCCCACAGCACACTGACTGCCTGCAGGCCGATAACTGAGAAAATGGCCATGTGGGGTGTGCAGACTCCAAAAAAATTGTTTTGCACACCACGCCCGTGCAAATAGGCAACGGCATTTCCTGTCCAGGGAATGGCTGTACATCAGACCTCTCAGTTGAGAGCAGTCGTGTCTAAGTACCCATCTGCCGTGTGGTATATAAAGGAGCCCAGGCAATCACAATAACAGGAAAGCTTGTGATAACATACTCCTAGCACACTAGAATCACACTCATTACCACATCACTCTTCAAGTGTGCATGAGTTGCATATATTTTACATGAGTTACACATATACATCCACTTGACACTCTAGAATGGTGAACACTAACAGACACATAATTATACCTTTGATTGGTTCCCCTCAGATGTAGGAGGAAACAAGAGGTCATATATGTTTAGAATTACTAGAGAAAGACTCACTTAGTCTCACACTTCACTAAGAAACAAGGCAGATCATCTTAGGAACTTAGCCAATATAATAATGTCCCCTACACACTTAAGTTATCAAACAAGACCAGCTAAATAACTTCACTATATAAATAACCATTGTTCCTGATTTGTTCATGTACTGATCGTTCCTGATTGTTCCTGCACTACAAGTTATATATATACATATATATATATATATATATATATATAAAGGGGGCCTCCATCTTATGGTGGAGGAAAAAAAGAATATGCCCCACGTGTCCTACTGCGTGTCATACAAGGCGACTAATAGGGGGAAAGGGGTAGATTTTAGGCACCAATCGAACAGGGCTATACCCAAGAGAGGCTGTAGACATTTGATAAGGAGTCACTGGAACTCCTGTTTCATTTGCTTGGCCTCGCTTACTGATTCCCTTTGTGCCTCACTTACACTTAGAATAGTCCAGCCTGCTCTCACAAACACCTCCTCCTATCTACTTCACTACACTTAACATGCACACCACACTTCCTCCTTCCACATAAATGATTAACAAAATTATGAATACTCACCAAGCCTCGGAGTCCCCATAAATGCCACCACACCTGCCCGACCTTCCCCTGACGACCCCTCTAAATACTCTGGATCATGGCCTGTCACTCTTACTATCAACTTTTGCAATATTCGCGGCCTTTCCTCTAATTTTCACTCAGTCGAACACCATCTCTCCTCCTACAAACCTGATCTTCTTTTCCTCACCAAAACCCAGGTATCTGAGACAACTGCCAACAGCCCCTTCTCTGTATCCTCCTACTTTCTCTATCCTAGTTTCAAAGCCAAAGGCGGATGTTGTGCATACGTGCACAACAAACTCACTTGCTCCCGTGTTCCCGATTTCGACTCCTCTGAATTCTCAACTTTATGGCTCAAACTTTCCTGTCATTCTCATACAAAATATTTCTGTACTGTCTATCTTTCCCCTAACTCTACCGACTTTCTCAAATTCTTTGACTATCTAAGCTCTAAAGTGGAACACATTCTATCTATCTCTCCCTTCTCTGAAATCTCCATCTTAGGAGATTTCAACATTCACCACCGCCAATGGCTCTCCTCTCACACTACTTACCAACCTGGTGAACAAGCCTACGTCTTTTCTATCATAAATGACCTGGAGCAGCTGGTCCAACAACTCACCCGTGTCCCGGATCGCTTCGGAGATTGGCCCAACATTCTTGACTTACTTCTGACTTCTAACCGTTCTTCTTATACTGTCAATCATTTCTCTCCTTTTGGCTCCTCCGACCATAAACCTATCTCCATCACCTGTCCTATATCTTCAGTAGGGCCATCCGATCCTCCCAGCCGGCGGCGCTTGTGGCACTGCGGCGCTGCCAACTGAGAGGCTCTCCGGCAGTACTTCTTTGGTTTCCCATGGAATGACTTCTGCTTCCGTGGCCGAGGATCCTCGGAGAGTGCTGAACGCATTACCGAGGTAATCCTCTCGGGCATGGAAGAGTACATTCTATTTTCTTTCTCTCAGTCTAATACAAAAAATCTTGGTTTACTCACGCTTATTCTACTATTGTCCACAACGAGGAGGAAGCATTCAAACGGTACTGACGCCTTAAAACTCAAGAATCTCATTCTTCCTATATTTCTGCCCGGAATCAAGCAAAATCTGTTCTTCGACTTGCCAAGCACTCTTTCATCAATAATAAATGCACTTAACTATCCAACTCTAGCTCTTCCCAAGCTTTCTGGCATCTAGCCAAAAACCTCTCCAACAATTTTTCTTCCTCGTCTTTCCCTCCCTTTTTCCACTCTGATGGCACAACCATCACTTCTTCCTCTGGCAAAGCTGAACTCTTCGCTCAAACTTTTGATAGAAACTCCACCGTGGATGATTCCGGTGCTATTCCTCCCTCTCCACCCCCCTCTCACCTACTTATGCCTAATATCCTAATCTCTTCTAAAGATGTACTTACTACCCTCTCTGGGCTTAAAACTAAGAAGGCGTACGGTCCGGACGGTGTTCCTCCTGTTGTACTCAAAAACTGTGCTTACGTGCTGACCCCCTCCCTAGGCAAACTCTTTCGTCTCTGTCTTTCCTCTAACATCTTCCCTTCTTGCTGGAAGTTTGCTCTCATTCAACCTGTCCCAAGAAGGGTAACCGCTCTCAACCCTCCAACTATCGTCCAATTGCTCTCATCTCTTGTATCTCTAAAGTTTTTAAAACTATTCTTGCTTCCAAATTTCTTAAGCATACCTCGTCTCATAATCTGCTCTCAGATCGCCAGTATAGCTTCCATAACCCCTTCCGTACCGGCGACGTCTTTTTATTTGATTTCATCTACATTTAGACGATTTTATGAAGGTTAGGAAAGGTATATAGTAGCTAAAATGATTAATTGAGAACATCTGTAGCCCTTTAATGGGTAGACGTCCTTCCTAAGCTGAACAAAATCGTCTAATATTTGTCAGATTATAATGAAAAGTACATCACCGGTACAGAAGGGGTTAAGGGTTGCTCTACTGGTGATCATCTTTCATATCATATTAACTCTTGGCCATCCTCCTTTCGGGACTTCAGTGAGACTTTTTATGTTGCACTAGACATATCAAAGGCCTTTGATAGAGTCGGGCACAAATCTTTAATTTCTAAACTACCCTCATTCGGTTTCTATCCCTCCATCTGTGCTTTTGTCTCTAATTTCCTATCCGGCCGTTCCATGGCTGCGGTTGTGGACGGCCATCGCTCACTTCCTCATCCTGTCAACTCCGGTGTTCTTCAGGGTTCTCTTCTATCTCATATTCTCTTTCTAATTTTCATAAATGATCTTCTCAACTGTACATCCAGTCCCATTCATTCATACGCAGACGACTCTACCTTACACTAATCAATTAGTCTTCCAGAACGCCCCAGCCAGCAGTCCCTAAAAAACAAACGTAATGAAGCCATAGAACACTTATTTTCTGATCTAGCTACTATTTCCAATTGGGGTAGAGAAAACCTTGTTGCATTTAATGCTCCCAAGATCCAATTTCTCCATCTTACTACCCATCTGGAACCTCCAGAGGAATATCCTTTATTCTTCAACAACACAAAAATCTATTCTTCATCTTCTATCAATATTCTTGGTGTCTCTTTTTCTTCTGCTCTCACTTGGAAGGACCATACTACCAGTCTTGCTAAGGCGTCCTCCCCGAAGCTGGGTGTGCTCAACCGCCTTAACGACTCTTTACCCCTGCGCAGCTTCTTGCTCTGTACAGGGGCACAGTGCGTCCTTGTATTGAGTAATGATCACATGTGTTGGGAGGATCCTCTCACACCACACTCTTAGACAAAGTAGAAAGGAAAGCCTTTCGTATCATTAATCCCGTCAACTCACCAACTCTCTGCAATCTTTCTCTCTTCGCCGCAATGTTGCATCTCTCTCGCTATTCCATCGCTACCACAATAATCTGTGTTCCTCGGAGCTTTCCCAGTGTATACCACCTCCTCTACGTAGGGTACGTATTACCCATCTTGCAACACAATCCCACCCCTTCTCTGTGCAACTCTCCAACCCAAGAGTGAAACTCTATTCTCAGACTTTCTTTTATTCAACTGCTCTCTCCCAGAATCAGTCTTTCCTTCTTTATATGACTTAAATTGCTTCAAACTCTGTGTGTCAAGACATTTTGGCTCGAACGTCCCTTGTTTTTGTCCCTGACACTCTTTCAACTTTGGGGGAGGCACTCGCTGCAGGCAGTTCTGCCTTTTGTCTCCCTCAATCACATAGAATACAAAAACAATATATATATACAGTATACTGTATATATATATACTGTATATATTAATATATATATATATATATATATATATATATATATATATATATATATATGTTAGTAAAGCCAGGTAATACATTTTCTTTAATACATACGAGGTTGAAAGAAATGGCAATTTCTGCGTTGGAAATTTTATTATTCAAAGTTTCCAGGTCTCTGATGAGTTTTCGCTGGGTGGCAGGAAGTAGATGAAGGAGATGAGCAAAATTCATGGTGGTACAGGGTTACATAAATGTAAATGATGATACAGGATATACGACGCGTTTCACTGGACAACCAGCATTATCAAGTAAGGATGGAATGATATAAAAGGTAAACAGGAAGGGTATATATAGAGGGTGGAGGATCAGAGGAGGCGAAAAACAAGGGGCAAAAATCTACTATTGGGGGAGGAGGTTCTGGAAAAGAGAAAGGGGGGAACCACTTCACGCATGCACACTGTATGCGGGATGGTGGTTGGTTGGTGGGGTCGAAGCTGATTGGCTGCGTGTCGAGGGGCGTGGCCTAAGTTGTGTGGCGCCTGCGGAAGACGAAGCTGAAGGAGGTAGCGCGGGGGGCTGCATCAAGGGCACCGGGGGGCGAGGGGGGGTGTTAGGTCCTGTAGGAAAGTGCCTTTTGGCAGAAGGAAGGATCTGAAGGTCCAGAGTTTGGTTGTTGATGTTGGGATGTAAGGCTTGGATATATAAAGCTTCGAGTATAGGTAATCTCCTTGGGTCACTTTCTTTATCGAGTATGGTGGTGTGTTTCTCTAACTCGTTGCGTGTGAGGTGAAGGTGGTTAGGGGTGAGATAGTGGTCTTTGATGGCTCCAGCCTGAAGGTGAAGAGTTAGCCGACGTGAAAGACGAGTCTGCGTCATACCAATATAGGAATGAGGTCCACAGTCCACATAATTACAGGTATGTTAGTAAATGACGTGATCGTCGGTCATCGGGCTCTTTATCTTGGTGGAGGCAGGTTTGTTGCGGAGACCGAGGTTGGAGGTCTTGGGGGATTTGTAGTAAATTATTAATTTAACCCGGAAAACAAAATCAAATTAATAATTTACTACAAATCCCCCAAGACCTCCAACCTCGTTCTCCGCAACAAACCTGCCTCCACCAAGATAAAGAGCCCGATGACCGACGATCACGTCATTTACCAACATACCTGTAATTATGAGGACTGTGGACCTCATTCCTATATTGGTATGACGCAGACTCGTCTTTCACGTCGGCTAACTCTTCACCTTCAGGCTGGAGCCATCAAAGACCACTATCTCACCCCTAACCACCCTCACCTCACACGCAACGAGTTAGAGAAGCACACCACCATACTCGATAAAGAAAGTGGCCCAAGGAGATTACCTATACTCGAAGCTTTATATATCCAAGCCTTACATCCCAACATCAACAACCAAACTCTTGACCTTCAGATCCTTCCTTCTGCCAAAAGGCACTTTCCTACAGGACCTAACACCCCCCCTCGCCCCCCGGTGCCCTTGATGCAGCCCCCCGCGCTACCTCCTTCAGCTTCGTCTTCCGCAGGCGCCACACAACTTAGGCCACGCCCCTCGACACGCAGCTAATCAGCTTCGACCCTACCAACCAACCACCATCCCGCATCCAGTGCGCATGCGTGAAGCGGTTCCCCCCTTTCTCTTTTCCAGAACCCCCTCCCCCAATAGTAGATTTTTGCCCCTTGTTTTTCGCCTCCTCTGATCCTCCACCCTCTATATATACCCTTCCTGTTTACCTTTTATATCATTCCATCCTTACTTGATAATGCTGGTTGTCCAGTGAAACGCGTCGTATATCCTGTATCATCATTTACATTTATGTAACCCTGTACCACCATGAATTTTGCTCATCTCCTTCATCTACTTCCTGCCACCCAGCGAAAACTCATCAGAGACCTGGAAACTTTGAATAATTAAATTTCCAACGCAGAAATTGCCATTTCTTTCAACCTCGTATGTATTAAAGAAAATATATATATATATATATATATATATATATATATATCTATATAATTATATATATACTGTATATATACTGTATATATATACAGTATATATATATATTCTTTTCTTTATTCCAACTTCTACCTCCTGACATAGGCTTGAAGCCTGCAGATTCAACTGCTCAACATGGTGATGCTGGCAGGCCTTATTCCAGACTGTGAGGGAGATATCGAGACAGTTAGAGTGTTGCAACCGGCTCGTTGTGATCTTATCTCTCTAGACCTTTAACCCCTGGTTGTCTTTGTTTGGCCCGTTGCAAGCTACAACTCTTTGAAGTTGCATCGCCACTGTTCGGCTGATCTATCTCACAGTCTCGTAATCTCTCTCTTTCAAACGCCACCTATAAGGTTGAGACAAAAAGGAAATGAGCGAACTCCTACACTAGGCAGTATGAAATGGCCTTCAGTGAGCCTGACGAAACAAAAGCCATCAGAGACCAAAATGGATGTTTCATGGAAAACTCCCCCACGGAAACCCCCCAAATTATGGACATTGATTTCGGTCCAAAGACATAGAAGTGGCCATTTCCAACATGCCATCCCACTCGGCACCAGGCCCGGACTAATAGAATTCGATCCTAATGAAGAAATGTAAGGAAAACCTCTCAAAGCCCTTGGCTATAATGTGGAGGAGGAGTCTAGATACTGGTGAAATACCAGATAGCTTGAAAAATGCAATAGTTGCCCCACTGCATTAAAAAAAATCATCCAAAAAATTACCGCCCGGTAGCTCTAACATTCCAAATCATTAAGGTTTCTGAGCGAGTCCTGCGAAGCAAGATCTCAGCCTTCATGGAGGCACATGAACTACAGAACACTGGTCAACATGGGTTGAGATCGGGAAGATCATGTCTCTCACAACTTTTGGAGCATTATGGCAACATTCTTAAATCGCTAGAAGAAAAGAAAAAAGTGGATGTCCTTTACACTGATTTTGCTAAGACATTTGATAAATGTGACCATTGTATAATAGCCAACAAACTCAAAGCAACAGGTATAACTGGGAAAATAGGACGGTGGATTTACAACTTCCTCGTAAACCGGAAATAATCAGTAACAGTAAACCAAGTCACATCTGAGCCTTTGGATGTTAAAAGCTCAGTTACCCAAGGAACAGTGTTAGTGCCCCTTCTTTTTCCTCATTCTAATCAATGACATAGATGTAAACACAAGACACAGTACAGTGTCTTTTGCTGATGACACAAAACTAAGCATGATAGTAAACACACAGGAGGACACGGGCCGGCTGCAGGAAGACATAAATGTAGTGTTCCAGTGGACCAGGGAAAACAACATGCAATTCAATGAAGAAAAATTCCAATGAATACAATACGGAGATAATAATGTCGTTGAAGATAATACAAACTACGTAACAGAATCCAACCACATGATAGAACGTAAAGACAGTGAGAAAGACCTTGGAATGTTAATGTATGAAAATACGGAATTCAAAGAACATACCCAGGTCAAAGTTGCAGGTGCGAAACGGCTAACGGGTTGGATTCTGTGTACATTTAAAACACACAGTGAATTGCCTATGATAACGCTCTTCAAAATCTCTAGTGCTATCATGGCTTGAATACTGTAACATCCCCATATAAAAGCAGGCGAAATAAATGATCTAGAGAGTATACAAAGGAATTTTACCTCGCATATAAACTCGGTAAAACATCTACACTATTGGGAGCATTTAAGATCACTGAAACTCTACTCTTTGGAGCTTAGAAGAGAACGTTACCTAATAATATACACGTGAAAAATCGCAGAGCGTTTAGTACCAAACCTACATACCCCGATAGTCATGAAATTCAGTGATAGGAGAGGCTGGGAATGCGATATCCCCCAGATAAATAACCGGGGTGCTTTTGGCTCTCTGTGAGAGGGTTGGTTAGCATACAGAGGACCACGTCTCTTCAACAAACTCCTGCGAGCAAGAGACATGACAACTTCAAGAGAGCCCTCGATGTCGAACTGCAAAAAGTCCCAGACGAGCCCATCTTCGCAGGGGAGCATGCTGCCCCTTCGAACAGTCTACTGCACCAAATCACCACCAAGAACAAGGGGCGACGTGCTCTTCGGTGCCACTAGGAGAGTGGCGAACACAACGTTAAGTAGGTTAGGTATTGAGCTGCTTACTTACTAGGCACTGCCCCCATAGCTAATTTTGAAGATGGAAATATTCATAGCCTGCTATTTTTTGTTAAACGTCAAGGATATACTGTATATTATGGCGTGTCGGTTGATTATTTAGTCATTGTTATTCGACTTTTGTGTATAAACTTTCTTATAACTATTCATATAATCCATTTTAGTACTAAGTCTATGTAATCCTGTTTGTTCACTGATCTTGTAACTTACTCAGTGAAACCTTTTATTCCAAGTTCGTGTATTCTGTTCTAGTCTTAGTCTCCCAGTTGATTGGATAGCACGCTCACATGTGAATTTGCTTAGCTAGGGTTCAATCCCAGCCAAGGCGGATATATTTAGTGGGTGTGTTAGTATGTCATAGCGTGTTTCACATGCTTGCTTCCAATCGGGGGACACCTCGGCGACGTATACGGACTAATAACACTCACACAAAGCCACTCCAACAGCTTCCTCTCTCTCTAACACCCCTTCTTTCCCTTTTAAAAACTAGATACGAGGTGCTGTTGTAAAGGCTTATCCCTCAATACCTTCACCTGACTTTATCTGACCACTTTATCTGACCACTAGTCCACACAGGACAATTCCAATGTATACCACATAAGTTGGTATTGGTATTTATCTGACCACTAGTCCACACAGGACAATTCCAATGTATACCACATAAGTTGGTATTGGTATTTATCTGACCACTAGTCCACACAGGACAATTCCAATGTATACCACATAAGTTGGTATTGGTATTTATCTGACCACTAGTCCACACAGGACAATTCCAATGTATACCACATAAGTTGGTATTGGTATTTATCTGACCACTAGTCCACACAGGACAATTCCAATGTATACCACATAAGTTGGTATTGGTATTTATCTGACCACTAGTCCACACAGGACAATTCCAATGTATACCACATAAGTTGGTATTGGTATATTATCTGACCACTAGTCACAGGACAATTCCAATGTATACCACATAAGTTGGTATTGGTATTTATCTGACCACTAGTCCACACAGGACAATTCCAATGTATACCACATAAGTTGGTATTGGTATTTATCTGACCACTAGTCCACACAGGACAATTCCAATGTATACCACATAAGTTGGTATTGGTATTTATCTGACCACTAGTCCACACAGGACAATTCCAATGTATACCACATAAGTTGGTATTGGTATTTTAGCTTATTAATTATTGAAGATTTTGCTTGTTTTTGTTTTTGAGAAATGTATTATTGTTTGTCTCCTAGGTTTGTTTTATCTATGTGCATGAAGGACACAAACAGCAAAGTTGCTTGTAACAAGTGTTTCGTCCAAAAATGAAAGAATGGTAGAGATACAAATGTAATGTATATTGGAGTCAATATGTCTGGACACACAAAGCTTGAAGCACTTAATAGGATAGGGGAAAGAATGATTGAGGGAAAGAGTTCCAGACCTTACTTGTTGAGTAGAAGAAAGAATGCGAAAATTGGTTCACTCTTGGATTAGAGAGTTGGACAGAATACGGGTAAGAATGTGTTGAAGAGTGAATGCCCCCCACTCTCCGTAAATGAGGAAGTGTATACTTAGAAAGCTCTGGAGAACATTGATTATTGTCATAGCGGTAGAAGAGTGAGAGAGATGCAACATTGTGGTGGAGAGAGAGTTTGTAGGGAATTGATACGAGGAGGTGAGTTGATAAGACAAAATGCTTTTGACTCTACCCTTTCGAGAAATGCAGTATGGCTTGAACCTCTACATGCATGCAAACATATTTGATACATAGGCGCACAGCGTCCCTGTACAGAGCAAGAAGCAGTGTGGGGGTGTAGAACCCATGATAATGGTTGAGTAACCTAACATATGGAAAATTGTTTTTTAGAAAGTGTGGTAAAATTATCTTTCCATGAAAGGTCAGAAGAAAAAGATACACTAAGAATATTTAGAAAAGATGAAGGGTTGATATATGTATTGTTGAAGAGTAAGTGATTGTCTTGGGGAAAATTGCGATAGGTAGATAGAAGGAGAAATTGAGTCTTGGAGGCATTTAAAGTAACAAAATTCTCTATGCTCCAATTTGAAATAGTTAGTAGATCAGAGGATAGGCGTACTATGGTCTCAACACCTGATTTCTGGAATGATTGCATGCTTGGGTGCTGTGGAAAACTAGTTGAATAATGTAAGGTAGACTCATCAGCATATGAGTGATTAGGGCTAAATGTACAGTTGAGAAGATCATTAATGAATATTATGAAGAGAACTGGAGACAGAACAGAACCCTGAGGAATAACAAAGTTGATAGGTTGAGGAAGTGAGCAATGGTCGTCCACAACTGCAGCTATGGAATGGCCAGAAAGGAAATAGGGACAAAAACACAGACAGAGCGATAGAAACCGAAGAAGGGTAGTTTACAAATCAAAGATTTGTGTCAGACTCTATCGAAGGTATTCAATATGTCTAGCACAATAGAAAATGTCTCCCCGAAGACCCGAAAGGAGGATGACCTAGAGTTAGTAAGATAAGTAAAGAGATCACTATTAAAGCTCGGTTCACACATGCACGAATTAACGTCCCGTCCATCCCCGACCCCTTAATTCGCCGTGCCTAGGCGGCGTCCTTTTTGTGCAGCATAAAATGGTCCGTGTGGGTCGGGGCAACTGCCAGAAAACGTGTTATATCAGGGACACCCACAGGACACACACGGGAGCAGTCGTCGTCTAGACGCAGCCTGGCGGCGTCTAGACGACGACTGCTTCCGTGTGTGTCCGTGTGTGTCCGTGTGTGTCCCGTGGGTGTCCCGGCAAAAAAACGTTAGAACGGCCCTAGTGGCCATCGTGGCCACATGGGGCCTCCGGATTGATGCTGTCCTGCCTATTTTCTTGGTCGGGGACGGACGTGACATTAATTCGTGCATGCGTGAACCGAGCTTAAAGCAGACCTTACGAAAACCATTCTGGCGATCTAAAAGAAGATTATGGGAAGACAGAGGCTTTTATTATTTTGAAGTAAGAATAGATTAAGAACTATAGAGATGCAAGAAATGAGGGCAATTGGATGATAGATGGAGTTTTGAGAGTGGTCATCGTTCTTTGGAACTGCTTGAATTAGGGCAAACTTCCAGCAAGAAAAATAATAATAATAATACAGTTTATTTCCACGATAGTGGTTATTCTTCATATATGGTATTTACAAATATAAATACAGTTGGGGTTTAGTATTTTCAACGTAGTGTTTGAAAAGTGGCTAAAAGGAAAAACGTTAAAGGAAAGACATGGACGATTCAGCTTGCCTTGTCAGTGAGTCGGCACATAAGAACAGTGTTTGTGTACAACAGGAGGAACACTATCACGTCTGTACACCTTCTTAATATTAAGCCCAGAAAGGGCAGAAACTACATCTTTAACAAATATTATGATATTAGGCATAAGTAAGTGAGAGGGGGGGTGGCGAGGGAACAATATCACCGGACTCATCCAAGGTGGAGTTTTTAGTGAAAGTTTGAGTGAAGAATTCAGCATTGTCAGAGGAAAAAGTTACAGTAGTACTGTCAGAGTGGAAAAGAGGAGGGAAAAACAAGGAAGTGAAAATGTTGGAGAGATTTTAGGCTAGATGACAGAAAAATTGAGAAGAACTAGAGTTTGAGAGTTCAGAGCATTTGTTATTTATGAAAGAGTTTTTGGCGAGTCGAAGAACAGATTTGGCTAGATTCCTAGCAGAAAAATATAAATTATGAGATTCCTGAGTTTGAAGGAGACGGTAATGTTTAAATGCTTCATCCTTATTGTAGATAGCAGTAGAACAAGCATGAGTAAACCAAGATTATTTTGAATTAGACTGAGAACAATGAAAATGGAATGTATGGAATCCATGCCCAAGATTATTACCTCGGTAATGCGTTCAGCACACTCCAAGGGTTCCCGGCCATGGAAGCAAATATCATTCCATTGAAAATCAAAGAAGGACTACCGAAGACCTTTCCAGATGGCAGCTCCAAAAGCACCTTCTCAGACTTCCTTCAAACTATAACATGATCAAGCTAAAATTGTAAATTTTCTTATGGAAACATGTCCCGGCCGAAGACTGATTTCTTCTGAATGGTGTAAAGTGTAACGTTATAGCCATAATAATGGGGCCTACTAACTAATGGAGGTACAAAAAGACACCTTTCGAACTAAATACGGTAAATATGGTTACAATTTTGTTTTGTTTTGTAGCATTACCTGGATATATTGTCTCTCTGAGTATTTGGTGTTCGTCTTATGTCTGATGTCTCATGTTTACATGTGTTTCTGGTTTACAACTAATTATGTTTTGGATTAACTTTCAAAATATAACTTGATTGTATATATACAGTATATATGTACAGTATATATATATATACAGTATATATGTACAGTATATATATATATATATATATACAGTATATATGTACAGTATATATATACATACAGTATATATGTACAGTATATATATATATATACAGTATATATGTACAGTATATATATATATACAGTATATATGTACAGTATATATATATATATATATACAGTATATATGTACAGTATATATATATATATACATATATGTACAGTATATATATATACAGTATATACAGTATATGTACAGTTATATATATACAGTATATACAGTATATACAGTATATGTACAGTATATATATATATACAGTATATATGTACAGTATATATATATATACAGTATATATGTACAGTATATATATATATATATACAGTATATATGTACAGTATATATATATATACAGTATATATGTACAGTATATATATATATATATATATTTGTTTTTTTCTATGTGATTGAGGGAGGCAAAAGGCAGAATTGCCTATAGCGAGTGCCTCCCCCATAGTTGAAAGAGTGACAGGGCCAAAATCAAGGGACGATCTAGCGAAAATGCCTGGACACACGGAGTTTGAAGCAATTTAAGTCATAGGAAGAGGGAAAGACTGATTCTGGGAGAGAGTTCCAGAGCTCAGCTGTTGAGTAGAAGAAAGTTTGAGAGTAACGTTTCAATCTTGGGTTAGAGAGTTGCACAGAGTAGGGGTGGGATTGAGTTGCAAGACGGGTACCACGTGCCCTACGTAAAGGAGGTGGTATGCACTGGGAAAGCTCTGAGGAACACTGATTATTATAGTAGCGATAGAATAGCGAGAGAGATGCAACATTGCGGCAGAGAGAGAGAGATTGCAGAGAGTTGGTGAGTGGACGGGAGTTAATGATACGAAAGGCCTTCCTTTCAACTTTGTCTAGGAGAGCGGTGTGAGAGGAACCTCCCCACACATGTGAACAATACTCAATACAAGGACGCACTATGCCCCTGTACAGATCAAGAAGCTGTGCTGGGGAAAAGAACCCCCTAAGGCGGTTGAGCACACCCAGCTTCTGGGAGGCTGCCTTAGCAAGACTGGTAATATTTGATTTTTGTATTGTTGAAGAATAAGGGATAGTCCGCTGGGAGATCCTGACGGGTAGATAGATGGACAAATTGGGTTTTGGAAGCATTAAAGGTAACAAGGTTTTCTCTGCCCCAATTGGAGATAGTATTTAGATCAGAATTTAAGAGTTCTATGGCTTCATTACGTTTGTCGTTAAGGGATTGCTGGCTGGGGCGTTCTGAAAAACTAATGGAGAAGTGCAAGGTTGAGTCGTCTGCGTATGAATGGATGGGAATTAAGGTACAGTTAAGGAGATCATTTATAAAAATTAGAAAGAGAATAGGAGATAGGACAGAGCCCTGAGGAACACCAGAGTTTATAAGGTGAGGAAGTGAAGAATGGCCATCCACAACCGCGGCTATGGAACGGCCGGAAAGGAAATTAGAGACAAAGGCACAGATGGAGGGATAGAAACCGAAGGAGGGTAGTTTAGAAATTTAAGATTTGTGCCTGACTCTATCGAAAGCTTTCGATATGTCTAGTGCAATAGAAAAAGTCTCACCGAAGTCCCGAAAGGAGGATGACCAAGAGTTAGTAAGATATGAAAGAAGATCACCAGTAGAGCGACCCTTAAGGAAGCCATACTGGCGATCTGAGAGCAGATTATGAGAAGAGAAATGCTTAAGAAATTTGGAAGCAAGAATAGTTTCAAAAACTTTAGAGAGACAAGAGATGAGAGCAATTGGACGATAGTTGGAGGGTTGAGAGCGGTCACCCTTCTTTGGGACAGGTTGAATGTGAGCAAACTTCCAGCATGAAGGGAAGACGGTAGAGGATAGACAGAGACGAAAGAGTTTGCCTAGGCAGGGAGTCAGCACGGAAGCACAGTTTTTGAGAACAACAGGAGGAATACCGTCCGGACCGTACGCCTTGTTAGTGTTAAGCCCAGATAGGGTAGAAAGTACATCTTTAGAAGAGATTAGGATATTAGGCATAAGTAAGAGAGAGGAGGGCGGAGAGGGAGGAATAGCACCGGAATCATCCAAGGTGGAATTCCTAGCAAAAGTTTGAGCGAAGAGTTTAGCTTTGTCAGAAGAAGAAGTGATTGTTGTACCATCAGAGTGGGAAAGGGGAGGGAATGACGAGGAAGAGAAATTGATGGAGAGGTTTTTGGCTAGATGCCAGAAAGCTTGGGAAGAGCTAGAGTTGGATAGTTCAGTGCATTTATTATTGATGAAAGAGTGTTTGGCAAGTCGAAGAACAGATTTGGCTTGATTCGGGCAGAAACATAGGAAGAATGAGAGTCTTGAGTTTTAAGGCGATGGTACAGTTTGAATGCTTCCTCCTTATTGCGGACAGCAGTAGAACAGGTGTAAGGAAACCAAGATTTTTTAGCATTAGTCTGAGAGAAAGAGAATGGAATGTATGCTTCCATGCCCGATAGGATTACCTCGGTAATGCGTTCAGCACTCTTCGAGGGTCCCCGGCCACTTAAGCAGAAATAATTCCATGGGAAATCAAAGAAGTACTGCCGGAGAGCCTCCCAGTCGGCAGCGCCAAAGTGCCACAAGCGCCGCCGGAGAGGAGGATCGGGTGGCCGTACTGGAGAGATAGGACAGGTGACAGAGATACTGTAGGTTTATGGTCGGAGGAGCCCAAAGGAGAGAATAGATCGACAGTATAAGAAGAAGGGTTAGAAGTTAGAAACAAGTCAAGAATGTTGGGCCGATATATATACAGTATATATATATATATATATATATATATATATATATATATATAACAAGAGGAAGAACAGAGATAGAGCTGCGCCATACGCCATGTTTATTTCTCGAATTTTCGGCATCAACATGGTGCCATCTTCAGGTTATGCAGACTGATCCTAAAAATATACAAAATAAGTATTATACTATTAGAAAGAAAATGGATCTAATGTAATACATTTTATCACTTAATAAGCGGAAATATAATTAGTGAAAAAGCTCCCAAATACATACAAAACAACATTAATCATAACCCACTGGCCTCAAACTCCATCCTGTAAACAATGAACATCAAACAAAAAAGCCAAAATTCTTTGATAATTGATAAGCACACAATCACAAAAATAAAAAAAACACCCATGTACAGTACCTCAAAAACCTAAGCACATCGAAAGAGATCCACACCCCATGATAGCTAAAGGACAAATAAACTAACCCAACTCAACCAAACACATACAACCAATCCCCAAGTTTCGGACACTAATTGCAGAGAATGCTATAAAATAAAACATTATGAATTGTGTGAAACGTTAAGTTCAGGATTGATCTTTTTTATTAGTAATTTTTCACCAATAAGTGTTTCATAGTGGCTCCGAAACTTGGCAACTATTTGAAAATCCTCAGGAGTGTAGGGATGGTTTTGTTCTCTAGCATGATTACGAATGGCCGAAACAATTTTTTTTGCAAAAATTCACCTGATCGATGACTTTTACCAATGTGCTCGAACATTCGCACTTTAAAGGCACATCCAGAACATCCTATATACCTGGTCTGACAACCAGGACAAGTAAATTTATATGCGATGTTCGAGCACAATTGGCCAGGCACTCGATCTTTAAAACAGAAGAAATTTCTTATGGGCATTTTAATGTATTTTATCAATTTAGGAACACTGGATTTAGCCTGATCAGGAGCACATAGTTTACTGTAAAGAAACCTCTTCAACACCTTGTCAAATAATTCCCTGACATAATTATTGTTAACAAAATAATCTCTAAGTTTGCCTATGTCTTCATGTAAAAGATGATACGTGGAACATATATCATACGCTCTCCATTTTCTTTCTAATAGTATAATACTTATTTTGTATATTTTTAGGATCAGTCTGTATAACCTGAAGATGGCACCTTGTTGATGCTGAAAATTCGAGTAATAAACATGGCGTATGGCGCAGCTCTATCTCTGTTCTTCCTCTTGTTATGGAAATTGCGGTGCCCTCGGCCCCCTACTGATGTCTTATATATATATATATATATGTACAGTATATATATATATAATATATATATATATATATATATATATACTGTATATAATTATAAAGTATATATCACAAATACAATTGAGCCATTAATTGTTTTAATCTCTCAGTGGGGTTCGAACCGCCGACCGTCAGGACGATAGCCGAGGCTTTAACTAACTCCACCACGGCAGTCTAAAAGACACTCAACCTTCTATCCTATTTATGTTAAGGAGAAGGGAAACCCACTAGGCGAATGTAATTTCAATTCATACTTAGTCGTAGGATCCATATTCCAGAATACCATACAAGAATTTCTAAGTTTCCCGACGCAACTCGGGCCGAAATTGATTTCATTTAATTCTAAACCACCAAGCATGAGAGTCATAAATGTTAAATATATATCACAAATGCACGTGAGCCACTAAATGTATTAATCTCTCAGTGGGGTTCGAACCGCTGACCGTCAGGACGATAGCCGACGCTTTAACCAACTCCACCACGGCAGTCTAAAAGACATGCAACCTTCTATCCTATTTATGTTAAGGAGAAGGGAAACCCACTAGGCGAATGTAATTTCAATTCATACCTAGTCGTAGGATCCATATTCCAGAATACCATGCATATCATTTAATTCTAACCCACCAAGCATGAGAGTCAAAAAAATTGGTTTTCCATTGTTTCAATTTTCCTAGCGAGTTTTACTACGTATATACTGTATGTATATATATATTTTTTATTTTTTCTATATTCCAACTACTCCCTCTCGGGCATAGGCTGATAGCCTTTACATTCTACCGCTGAACACGGAGAGGCCCGTGAGGTCTTGCTCCAGTCTAGGGAGTGAGACATGTGAAGCTTCACGGCTCGAAGCAACTCCATCTCTTTAGCTGCTCCGTCTCTGTGCTTCACAGTCTCATCCCCCAGGCTCGGACCCTCACTCTAAGAACGCCACCTATTGAACAATTAACTCACTAGGCATTGCCCCCCTGTAGCATAATTTTGAATATGGGAATATTCATACAATGCTATTTAATCAGGGTACAATGAGGGTATTTTTTTGGCATTTCGGTGTGCTGTGGTAATGCACTGATACTCGGTACAGCACAAATTCCATCCCAATAATATCTTCCCATTGAGATATTTGGATTTGAACCCGGGTCCATTGGATTACCAGTCCAGTGGCAAGACCACTCCGCCACACCTCCCCTATATATATGTATATATATATATATATATATATATGTATATATATGTATATATATATATTCTCTTTTAACCCGTTGAGCCCCGGCTAGTTATAATATTTTGTTCACCCCAGTCCCAAGCCATTTTCACTTATTTTTTTTGTTTGCTAAAATGGAAGACAAGGATGAGAAATGAAAAAAAAACAAAAAAAAAATCACCTCTGACATTTTTTTTGGGGGGGGGGGGGCCCGGTGGGGGGTTGGGGGGGGGAAACTTTCAAAAAAATTGTTGAGCCAAAATGGAAGAGAATGGTGAGAAATGAACACACAAATAAAAAAAACTCATTTCGGTCATTTGGGGGGCGGGGGGGGGGGTTTCAATAGTTCGTCTCCCCCGCATGACCACCCGCCCGGGAGCACTAGGGTAAAAACTGAGTATGGCATTGTACGGCATACATCCTAAGGAGTATCTCACATAAATCTCAAGCCTCTAGCTCCCATACGACCGGAGTAATGAAGGTTCAAAATGGCGGTAAACTAGGGGTGTAAACTATCCCCACTAAGCCCACCACCACCAGCCGCGCGGCTGTCTCGGCCCGCTCACACCTACTGGCCCGGCTCCCCCACACACTACGGTACCGCCCCCTCCTATTCTCCCGCCATTTCCTACCTTACGAGCCACGTAAGTGTTTTTTATATGTCGGACGCACGTGATGCGTCGCTGGGAGTTGGTGATCAAAGACAGCCGACGCAACACGTGCGACGCTGGGTCTCAACGGGTTAAACAGACGAGGTTAAAAGCAATAGCAGTTTCAGCATTCAGGATTTTATTGTTACAGCTTTCAATAGTTCTAACAATTTTCCTCTGGGGTTCAGAGATGAGGTACAACAGGTTAGCAAAATTCATGGTGGATCCAACGTTTCACAAGTAAACATCTTGCATCTTCAGGGAATGGAGAGGTAATGATTAGAATAGGGACAAAGCATCATATGTATACAAAATTCGAGGATCAAGGAGAGGGAGGTGGGCGGAGCTACTGGGTGTGTGGTGGCTGTTCATTGGTGGAAGGCAGTCTATTTGCGAGACGGGCACTAAATCTTATCGGTGGTTGGTTGTTGGCTGTGGGTGGCTGTGATTGGTTGGTGTTGTCAGTTGTGTGCTGAGCGCGGAAGCGTAAGGGAGGGGGGCACGGGGCGAGAGGAAAGGGGGCAGCATGCCTGTAGCGCTTGCCTGAAGGAAGAATTTGAAGGTCTTGTGTTTGGTTGTTGATGCTGGGGTTGAGTGTTTGGATGTATAGAGCTTCTAAAATAGCTAGTCTTCTAGGGTCTGATTCTTTGTCGAGTATGGTGGTTTGTTTGTCTAGGTCGGCGCGAGTTAGGGCAAGATGGTGGGAGGCTTAATAGTGAGCTTTTATAGCGCCAGATTGAAGGTGGAGGGTTAGTCGACGGGAAAGGCGAGTCTGTGTCATTCCAACATAGGATAGGGGTCCACAGTCCCCAGAGGTGCAAATATGCTGGTATATCACATGATCGTCTTTCGGTTGGTTGGTGGAAATGGGGCGGTTACGTAGGACAAGGTTGGAGGTCTTAGGAGATTTGTAGTAAATAATGAGTTTTATTTTATTGTCAGGGTTGGTGGGGAGGACGTTTTTGTGAATTATTTCTTTCATAATGGATTAGTCTGTTGTGTGGTCGGAAGACATGTAGTTTCTGTAGTGGGGTCCCGGCTTGGACCTACATTTGCCACTACATTTCCAAGCCGGAACCCTACCGAAAACGCCTTGAAATTGAAGTCCTACTGGATGACATCCTACGACTCCAGAAAGACGGCAAGATCAACACCACCCCAGCCCTACAACCCACCCTACTAGCAGAAGCCGCCAAAACCAGGGGATCCCACCAAAGCAAGCTCCTCAACAAACACCACTTCAAAGCCGCTAAACAACTTAAAGAGAACCCCAACATCATCATCCGACGAGCTGATAAGGCCTCCTGCCTTGTGATACACGGAAAAGAAGAATACCTACGGAAAATGGACGACATTCTTAGTGATAAAAACAAATTCAAAAGGATCACTCGCAACCCTACTGACGAAATAAAAAGGAAAGCCAACACCACCATCACTGCTATCAACGCCAAAGCCGATGGCGTACACCTGAAGAAACTCATCGGCGAATTCACCCCAGGTTATGCTTACGGTACTATAAAAACCCACAAACCCGGTAACCCCCTCCGCCCCATCATATCACAGATCCCTACTGCTACCTACCAGACCGCCAAGGCCCTGAACAAACTCCTCACCCCTTTTGTTCCTCGGCAATACAACCTCAACTCTGCTTATGACTTCCTAGAAATTCTACGAGATGCCCCTCCAGCTAACGACCACATCATCGCCTCCCTCGACGTAGAGAGTTTGTTTACCAACGTGCCCGTTGACAAGACCATAGATTTTATCCTACGTCAAGTTTACCACTGCCCTAATACGCCCCCCCTGGACATCCCGGAGAAGGCCCTGAAGACGCTCTTGGAACTATGTACCAAGGAGCCACCTTTCCTCTGCCCCCCCCCGCGGGAATATGTACCAGCAAATCGACGGTGTAGCGATGGGAGGCCCCCTGGGGGTCCTGTTCGCCAATTTCTTCATGGGAACTATCGAAGAGGAACTCCTGGCTGCCCACCGGCCCACTGTCTACTGCAGGTACATCGATGATATCCTCGTGCGGGTGAAGGACCTGGGCGAACTCAGGGACCTCCAGCAGCGCTTTATGGCCGCCTCCGGACTCAACTTCACATACGAAAAAACCACCGATGGACATCTACCCTTCCTCGACCTCCTTGTCTCCCTCCACGACCACGGCTTCAAAACTACAGTGTACACCAAACCTACTAACAATGGCCAATGTCTTAATGGGGAAAGTGAATGCCCTAAACGATACCATCAGTCCACCATCGCCGCCTATGTCAGGAGAGCCCTCACCCATTGCACCACCTGGAATGACACACACAATGAACTGGAAAGGCTCACCCAGGTCCTAGTCAACAATGGGTATTCCAACACTGACGTCACCAATGCCATCAACCACCACCTAGAAAAATTGTACAAACAAGACCCCCCTAGCACCAACCCGGCCAATGACATTACATTTTTCTACAGAAACTACATGTCTTCCGACCACACAACAGACGAATCCATTATGAAAGAAATAATTCACAAAAATGTCCTCCCCACCAACCCTGACAATAAAATAAAACTCATTATTTACTACAAATCTCCTAAGACCTCCAACCTTGTCCTACGTAACCGCCCCATTTCCACCAACCAACCGAAAGACGATCATGTGATATACCAGCATATTTGCACCTCTGGGGACTGTGGACCCCTATCCTATGTTGGAATGACACAGACTCGCCTTTCCCGTCGACTAACCCTCCACCTTCAATCTGGCGCTATAAAAGATCACTATCAAGCCCCCCACCATCTTGCCCTAACTCGTGCCGACCTAGACAAACAAACCACCATACTCGACAAAGAATCAGACCCCAGAAGACTAGCTATTTTAGAAGCTCTATACATCCAAACACTCAACCCCAGCATCAATAACCAAACACAAGACCTTCAAATTCTTCCTTCAGGCAAGCGCTACAGGCATGCTGCCCCCCTTCCTCTTGCCCCGTGCCCCCCTCCCTTATGCTTCCGCGCTCAGCACACAACTGACAACACCAACCAATCACAGCCACCCACAGCCAACAACCAACCACCGATAAGATTTAGTGCCCGTCTCGCGAATAGACTGCCTCCCACCAATGAACAGCCACCACACACCCAGTAGCTCCGCCCACCTCCCTCTCCTTGATTCTCGAATTTTGTATAAATATGATGCTTTGTCCCTATTCTAATCATTACCTCTCCATTCCCTGAAGATGCAAGATGTTTACTTGTGAAACGTTGGATACACCATGAATTTTGCTAACCTGTTGTACCTCATCTCTGAACCCCAGAGGAAAATTGTTAGAACTATTGAAAGCTGTAACAATAAAATCCTGAATGCTGAAACTGCTATTGCTTTTAACCTCGTCTGTTTAAAAGAGAATCTATTACCTGGCTATACTAACATATATATATATATATATATATATATATATATATATATATATTCCGGTATATATATATATATATATTTATATAAAAATACAGTATATATATATATATATATATATATATATATATATATACACTATATATATATATATATATATATATATATATATATATATATATATATATATATATATATATATATATATATATATATATATATAAATAAATAAATATATATACCGGTATATATATATATAGTATATACAGTATATGCACTCATATGCTGACTACTCTACCTTACACTATTCAATTAGTTTTCACATTAACCCAGCACGCAAGCACTCTAAAGCAAACGTGCCGAGGCCATAGAATGCCTATCTTCAGATCCATTAACTATTTCTGATTGGAGCAGAGAAAATCTGGTTACCTTCAACGCCTTCATGACTCAGTTTCGGTCTCTATTTCTCCATCACAATCTTCCACAAGACTATCAATTATTCTTCAAGAATACACACATCAACCCTTAATTTTCTCTCAATATTTGAGGTGTATCATTTTCATCCAACCTTTCTTGGAAAGATCGTATTACCACTCTTGCCAAAACAGCTTCCCAAAAGTTAGGCATGCTCATTCGTCTTCGTGGGTTCTTCACCCCCGCACAGCCTCTTTTATCGGGGCACAGTATTGATCGTATGTGTGAGGAGGCTCCATCCATACCGCACTTCTCGAAAGAGTAGAGTCCTAAGCATTTCGTCTCATCGTCTCACTTCCTCATACTAGTTCCCTACAATCTTATTCTACACGCAGCAATGTTGCATCTCTTTCGCTCTACTATCACTATTACAACAATCAGTGTTCTTCAGAGCTCTTTCAGTGTATACCCCCTCCCTTGCGGTGAGTGCGAAGCACCCGCCTTTCAATACAGTACCATTCGTATTCTATCCAGCTCTCCAACCCTAGAATTGGCAAATTTTCTCAGTCTTCTACTCAACAAGTAAACTCTGGAACTTCCCCAATCAATCTTTCCCTCATCTTATGACTTAAGCTGCTTTAAACATTGTGTGTCCAGGCATTTTGACCCCAACGTCCCATGAATTTGGCCCTGTCACTCTTTCGGCTTTGGACACTCATTACAAGCGACCTGCCTTTTGCCTCCTTCATACACATCAAAAAATAAATAAAAAACTCTCTGATGTTCTTTGGAAGTGCCAGAGCAGTTTTGGGAAGCACTGCCTGTTGACTCTTGGGAGGCACTCTTAAGGCCTTGGGAAGTACCTGTGACAACTAATTGGTTTTGGGAAGCCCCCTTATCTTGACCTTTGGAGGCATCAAGGAGGTTAGGAGGAGACAAGCTGCTGAACAATTCCCTTATCTCATAGTCACTAAGAAAAAGTGTTTCACAGCTAGCCAAATGTTACCCCAAATCTAATGACAAACGTATCACCAATATGTATGGGTTAAATACAGTGTAGGGTTTACTGTGTCTGCCACCAGGTGTAAACAACTCAAATGCAACTTAAAGTGTGTCTACGAATTTTTAGTGGGTATTGGTGCCCTTTCACCTTCACGCTTCGCATGTGGACTCAGTAAGATGCAGAAATCGGCATTCTGTTAATAAGTACAATTTGTCTACATCAACTCTCTCATAATTAGTAATTTAAAGAGCGTGATCCAGTGCTCCAGGTCCTATCATAAAATGTTCCCAGATCTGCGCATATGCAGCGACTAAGTGACGCCATGAAATCAAAAGGCACCCAAACAACCAGTCTCCATAAATCATCGCTCAATGACATCATGGAATGAAAATAGATCCTAATCTTTCTCAACGAATAGCAGAAATATTACAACGATGCCCTAGACCCCATACACTAGCAATTCACGGATTCACTGGAGGACTCTAACAGGCAAATCAACGATGTCATCCCCAGCCTGGAAATTGCACAAGCCAGGCATGAAGAAGCACTGTCTGACCTCTCCTCCACTGCAAAGGAAAGGCAAAAAAGGACATACAAAATATACAACTGTTCTAGGATGAAAACCAGACTCTGAGGGATCACCTACAAGATTTCCGAGACTAAATAGATTATATCGATGATCAGGGGCAGTGGAACAACCTTCACTTCATATGTATCCCCGAGCTTTTTGGGAAACACTGGGAACAATTATCAAGTGAAAGTTGCTACTTTATTTAAAAATAAAAAGGATATGCCTAACATCAAATTTGAAAGAGTGCACCATATTGAGAGAAACAATAACCAAAGGGGCCGCGATATTATTGCAAAATGTTCGAGCTTCCCAGACAGTGACGCTGGCTTTCGCAACTGCCAGACTCTGAAAGGAACTGGTATACTCATCTTATGAGGACCGGTGGCCCGCCACGATAGAGGTTCGCCGTAAGCAAATTGGGGCCCTTTCATTAGCTATCGTACTCTTGTTGTAAAGGAGGCTTGTGGGGGAGCGGGGGGAGCCTGGCATCACCCAATTCACCCTTAACATAGCCCCGCCACCCACCCACATCACCATTGGTCTCCCAGTACTCCACCCAGGATCTCCACAAACTCTTCATCCCTCCGGACCTCCACCACCCCACCACAATTACTCAGGACCTCCACCACCCCTCCACCCAGCCCCCAATCATCCTCCTTCAGCTCCCTATCCCCCTCCCTCCAGACCTCTACCACACCTGCATGCTCCCTCCAAACCACCACCAGTCCACCACTCTCCTCCCGGGCCAAAACTACATCTCCACCCTTCCTCCGTTCCCCTCCACCCTCCCACCGACTCGTCACCAACAGGACGAGGGAGACAGCCTACCGACTGACACTAGGGGGGCGGAGCCTCAGCCCAGACACTGCAACACTGAATGGATGTTGGCTCTACTGACCCTGGGACATCAGGAGACCACCATTCCTCCTCACCTGTCTAGGGCAAGACTTAGCGACCTTGGAAACAACCTGACTGATACACCCCGATAAGGAAATGTCACTTGCCTACAAGCACAATTATTATTTATTCATAAATCAATTCACATGATGGGTTTTCATGATACATTACCTTTTTCTAATCTAAATTATTGTTCACCAAGATGGCGGGAGGGTTGAAGGGGGCGAGCGTAGCTCTCTCCCTATGTATCATCCTTCTCAACATCCAGAGGGGCTGTGCCGATATACAGGTGCAGAGGGGACTGGTAGTGTACCAGGTCAACACTAAGCAAGTATTGAGGGACCTCGTCATACAGAAATCACAAACAAATGAATTTTCTGTCACCATTCCTGCCTGGTCAATTTCATACATCGGGAAGACACCGCTCCTTGGCAAGTATTCTGGCACAACCTCTCCACAACACCTGTTGTTCTACACTTTAACTAGCTGCGGAGATGTACAGACCAACCCAGGCCCTAGTTCAACGTTGAAGAAACCTCACCACGAAACAAGTAAGGCAGACACGACATTTCAACAGTCCCTAGCATCAAAGTTCAAAACAAAAAGCTAGCATCAGCAGCTCCCCTCACCCACACAAGTGATGCCGCCGGACATACACTTCCGCCTCATTACCCGCACCCTGCCAAAACCACACTGCCACCAATAGTGGAGCAGATATCTGCAAATTTCAGGAGAATCGTTCATTTCCGGAAACAAGCACCAAATTTGGCACACATACTCCTTGGGGATTGCTCTTTTGATAAAACCCGTTAGCCACCTAAAAAATCAAGATGGCCGCCTTTGAATATACAGAAATATTGCATTTCGCAATAAAATCGCAAAGACTTGTCCTATTTGAATGAACTTGGTGTCAAATCATACATTTTTCACTATGTAGAATCCGAATTTGGAACCATGGACTTACTCACTAGCTTCCTTGTACCATAATATCAGTCCCAGAATCCTAATATTCTGCTAAATTAGAGGTTCATGTTACGTCTGACTCAGCTAAAATGCATGGTAGTGTATATGGTAGTAGTGTTAGAGGTTTAGTATGTGTAGCATCTTCCTGTACAAGGCTTCCAAACTAGACATGACACGATGCGGTGGGGGGGGGGGGGGGGACGTTGAGAGACTTGCAGCGGAAGGTGTAGAGTAGTAGCTCAACAGAGCGGATGTCAACGCACAGCCAGGGCACACTGGTGGCACCGCTGCTGTGAAACTCAGCATGGAGTTCAGTATCAGCTGAATAATTAGTTTAGTGTAGCTAAATAATTAGTTTAGTGTCCCAAATGCTGTCTAATAAGCCCCGCATCAGTTAGCTACTGTAGATTACTTGTAGTTTAACATAGATGTTTAGTTAGATAGACGCGCCTGAATTGACAGGGTGTGCCAGCGCGGGAGAGCCGAGCCAAGGGTAACGGGGCTTTACATTGCTTACATGTAGTTACCTGGATGGTGTACAGATCGCACGGGACTTAAATAATACTGGATGAACGATCGGGCTAGGTGTTGGTCATATATTTTTATTCCCGAACCTAGTCGTATCCCATACCTTATTGTGCATGATTGTGATCAAGGTGGTAAAAGGATAACCCCTCGGCCTTGATTCACTGAATACAGATAATTATCATACTGTGATTATCTGTTATATCTGTTATCATATAACATACTGTGTTATATCATACTGTGATTATCTGTTATATACTGTGATTATCTGTTATCTATTATATCTGTGTTACAGATAATTATACTGTATTCACCAAGATGGCAAATACAGATCCAGGACCGTCTAAATTCCGGACTGACTGGAGCAAGTGTTGTCTTTGCCAGAAGAAGAAGAGTGAAGAGCTCAAGTCACCACGTGCACAACAACCACAAGAACATGATGGCTACACTATTATTGCGACTACTATTCCCCTCTTTCATGCAATTAATGAGATGCCTATTGTTCTGGATCCAGCCAGACTTGATGATGGTGGTGGCATTGAAGGAACTCTGAGGAGGAACAATGCGCAGTATCACCAAAGTTGTCGCCTTATGTTCAACAACATGAAACTGGAGAGAGCCAGAAAAAGAAGAGCAGAGAGTGCTCAGCCAGTAGAATGCCAGACCAAGCTGCGTAGAACCAGCCTTGAAGGCCAAACGTGTTTTATATGTGACAAAGAAGCCCCATCCTCTGAACTCAGACAAGTTATGACGATGAACCTCAATAACAGACTTAATGAATGTGCCCAAACTTTAAATGACGGAAAACTTCTTGCAAGACTCAGCGGTGGAGATGCTATTGCACAGGAGCTCAAATACCATTTTGCATGCTTGACAGACCTGTACAATAGAGAGAGGATGTACCTCAGAGCCACCAAGAGACTGGAACAGGAACGTGCACCCGAAGAGGATGCCCACCCACAGGCATTCTCAGAGCTAGTCACATATCTAGTGGAGACCACCAGATCTGGCGAGGGTCCTGCAGTCTTCCAACTTGCAGACATAGTTCACCTGTATGCCCAGCGCCTGGAACAGCTGGGTGTTGATGCACCTGCTTTCAACTCCACAAGACTGAAGGAAAAACTGCTGTCAGAAATACCTGAGTTGGAAGTGCACAAGCAGGGAAGGGATGTTCTTCTGGCTTTCCAGAAAGATGTGGGCTTTGTCTTGTCAGAAGCCTCTGACTATTATAGTGAAGCTATTATCCTTGGCAAAGCAGCTAACATCTTGCGAAGACATATGCTGGACCACAAGTCCACATTTGATGGAACCTTCCATGAGGGGTGCATCGAGCAGGCCATTCCACTCACTCTTCTTCAGTTTGTGGCCATGCTTGAACACGGAGCAGACATCAAATCTCAACTGAGGTTTGGCGCATCAAAGACAGATCTAGCAATTGCTCAGCTGCTTCAGTACAATTGCTACGCTAGGCACAAAGAAGGAGCAGCAACTCAGAGACACTCCAAAGACAGAGAGACCCCATTCCCTGTTTACATGGGGATGTCCGTCTACACAAAGACCAGAAAGAGAAAGTTGGTGGAAATGCTTAACGAGCATGGCATCAGCATTTCATACGACAGGGTGCTACAGATATCTGCACAGCTGGGAGATGCAACAGTCAGCAAGTACGTGGAGGATGGGGTGGTCTGTCCACCAGTTCTGCGAAAAGGGCTGTTCACCACATCAGCCATGGACAACATAGACCACAATCCTGTTCCTGTGGGTTCCTGTACATGACTTATGTTGCACTCTTGCAGAAAAGAGAAAAGGGATGCTCTTCTTCCATGCCTTCACTGGCTGCGATGTCGTTTCAGCATTCCGTGGCAAAGGGAAGAAGTCTGCTTGGCAAACCTGGGATGTTTGTGATGAGGCTTCCGGTGTCTTCAGCAAACTCAGCCAGTACCCACCGGTAGTTGATGATGAAGACCTGGAGACCATGGAGAAGTTCGTGGTCATGATGTACGACAGATCCAGCACAGCTGAAGGTGTCGATGATGCGAGGTTGGACATGTTTGCTCGGAAGCAGAGGCCGTACGAAGCCATTCCTCCAACCCGAGCAGCACTGAAGCAGCATGTGAAGCATGCTGCCTACCAGGCGGGCTGCATCTGGAGTCAGTCAACAGTACGTCAACCAGAAACGCAGACTCCTGCCAACTGGGGCTGGACCAAGAAAGGAGATCTGTGGCAGATCGTTTGGACAGAGCTCCCACCCATTGCACAGAGTTGCCAGCAGCTGACCAAGTGTGGATGCAAGTCGGAATGCTGCGGTCGATGCAAAGGCTACTGCTTTGGTCTGACCTGCACGGCACTGTGCAGCTGCAGATGCGAGCTTTAGAAGCGTTGTAGTATACTCATCCAGGCAGCAAGACAATAAGTGACAAACAAGTATAGGCCTACTGCCTACATGTACACCCAGAAGTGAAAGTCCCTGCATAGGGTTTACCCCCTACTCCTACTACCCCAGAAGCTAGGAACGGGGTGGTCCCTGCCCAGTCCCCCTCACTACTCCTACCCCAGGTAGAAGGGGCAGGGTGTGCCTGTCTGTCACCCCTTCCTTCCCCTCCCCACCCATGAAGAGAACAAACTACCCCCGCTTCCCCCCCCCCCCCCCCCTCACGCACACTTACACCTCACCCCAATGCCAGACAGGAGGTTGACACACACACACACACACCATTATCAATTTCATAAGTAATGGTATCGTGTTTACCTTCATTAATTTACCCTCTGACGGTTTTGACGCATTTTGATTGTTTATCCTGGCTATAATTAGACGAATAATTACAGCTTAGGAAGGACCAATGTGAAATAATGTCCTAATGTTAATTAAATCGTCTAATAATAGCCATAAAGCAGAAAAGAAGAGTGTCATCGATTCTCAGAGGCTTAATATATGATGTGTTATACATGTATTGTATTATCATGTAGAAATTATACACAATACAATAGCTACTCGCTTTACATTTGACAGCATAACAATATGCCATGTTTGCTATTTGGTAGTATTATAAAGCAGTATAATCTAGTAATGAATTATTGTTTTTTATGGTGTCTCGGTGTATAACACCTATTGGAAAATATTATCAAGGAAGTGGGTTACTAAATATTATACCAAACTGAATAGGCCTACAGTATATATTTCGTGCATAACTCAATACTATAAAATCACACATATATATATTTATATATATATATATATATAAAACAGATATGATAACATATATCACTGTAATAAGCAGTAGTAAGCAAATGGTAGACATATCTCACGTCGGATATATATATATTGAACAATTAATTAACATCGAGGCAAACATTTGTGGTAAAGCATTTCCCTCATGAGTTATTGGTATATTTAGAGTAGCTGGTAACCGTGTTTAAACTTTGATACTAAATGCGTCTCTATTCATGGTGGTCTAAAGCTGCTTTTCCTGTGTCGACTGCTAAACTATCACCTTTCCTACCCCGAACTACATATTTGCACAGTTTGAGTCTCGTTTAACCCTTATTGCTTTCTGACATTAGGCTGAGATTAGTATGGATCTTTCTATAGAGCGCTTTACCAACTCTTCCGCTACTACTGGAACACCACAGTTATTACAGTTCAGGCCTGCCAACATTATTCAGGATAAATCCTATGACCCTAACTATTCAGTTACACTATTAATCTAATTGATTCTGATTAACTTGCACTAAAGATTAACGTTAATAATAGATGTGTACTCATGTAGAAGCAATACAAATAATAATTACAAAAGTAAATGAAAAATCTGTTGGTATCCCTTAAGAACCGAGACAACATTTTCAGAGAGAGAGGGAGAGAGATAGAGATTCTATAGCAGGAATTAGATAAGCATTTTCAGAGATAGAGAGATTCTATAGCAGGAATTAGATAAGCATTTTCAGAGAGAGAGAGAGAGAGATTCTATAGCAGGAATTAGATAAGCATTTTCAGAGATAGAGAGATTCTATAGCAGGAATTAGATAAGCATTTTCAGAGAGAGAGAGAGAGATTCTATAGCAGGAATTAGATAAGCATTTTCAGAGATAGAGAGATTCTATAGCAGGAATTAGATAAGCATTTTCAGAGAGAGAGAGAGAGATTCTATAGCAGGAATTAGATAAGCATTTTCAGAGAGAGAGAGAGATTCTATAGTAGGAATTAGATAAGCATTTTCTTACCGATTACCTTGCATTTAATATTTGATAAAATAAAACTGTCGATTTTAAGGTAGGATAGATGGTGAATAGCTATTACTGAACTTTTATTTCGTATTTGCATACGTATGCAAATATATAAATCGTTTCATATGAAAAACTATTATGAGAATCATGTATTTAATCATATAGATGACATATACTCGAAAAAGTTCAGTATAATTCAAACAACACTAGAGTGCTACGTTAATATCGTATCTGTGAGATTGTTTGGGAAGTGAGTTTTCAATAATTTCACTATCAGTTGCTACGCGGATATAATGTGTTACGCTGGCCAGCTTGCCAGAATGTGCTCGTACTCGCTAGCGCTCGCCAAGGCAGTGGAATGGGCTGTAATAATCGTAGAACGATGTTCTTTCTTTCCTAGTATTCATGTAGTCACAGCCAGATCAGTGGTGGTCTTTATTTTTGTCTGTGACACATGGACGTATTTTATATTAGTGATAGAGTATAAGATATGCAGAGTGAAGTTAAAGGAGAAAGAGCGAGGTAGGCAGAGAGGTGGTAGTGTGTGCGTGTGTATGTGCATTTGCCTCCCTCGCTCGTGCGGGCTTTCCCGGGCCCTTGATTGGCTGGCGCGCTTGCCGCGTCCTAAGGACGCCTGCATTTCATGACGTAGTGGTCTGTGATTGGGTGCGGCTGTCCTAGCCTTGGTGCTGGGAGCTCCGCCGCGCTTCTCCTGCAGAGCTTGGCATAGCGTGCTTGGTCCTAGACGTCCCTTGCAATCTGTCCCCCAATCTAACCCCCTATACTACTGTTTCTCTCTCTGAACTTCTTCTTTTCCATTACTTCTCCCTTCTGGTTCTGCATACGACTTCCATAGTCGGCCAGTCGTATTACCAGCACCAGTTCTCACATATATGTTTTGCACTAGCTTTAGGGATTATTAGTCATAGTCACATGAGTCATATTATCATTGGGTGTTTCTAATTATTGAGTTGTTCTTTGTTACTATTTAATGCTAGACAGTGGAAGGTATCTTTAGTCGTTGTCTGAGTTACGTATATGGTGAGTCAAAGCCTATACGACTTTGACGGAGCTAGGTGCCTGTAACCTTTGTGCATATTTTTGCTTTGCTAGTGTAGCAGTATACGAGCGAAGGGCTTTTGCCTACTCTTGCTCGTATGCTCGCTACCTCTTTGTGTTGACCTTTGTGGAGCGCCAGGGCAAGCCCAGATACTTGAGATCTGGACTTACCAAGAGAGCCTCTTAGTCAATTAACGTAACATAAGGGAAATCTGTTCAAGGGGAGACAGTAGGCTACGAGCATGCTTGCGCTCTGCCTAGCCTCCTGGTGCCTTTTATGCCGCTGCTAGACTTTATTAGTAATAAAGACAGCATTATGTTTATTAACTTTATCTGTGTATGCTTTAGGAATTCACGTATTATTTTAGCCTAGGTTGATGCTTGGCGCACAACCCAGTATGGCTGTTACTTTGGCTAAGGAAATACTGTTTTGAGTGGCTATTATTAGTGCTGTCACAGAGTTGTTGCACTCCCTTGTTATATATATGTATCCTACTTATTGGTGTATTTAAGATACACGCTTTGGTGTCCTGCCCCTGCATTATGTCTGTTCTATATTAACGAGCATCTTCGAGCATCAGACGTTTCCAGAAGATTCCATATCTGATTGCTGTAGGACTAGACTACCAGTGTTTTCATAGAGCATTGAAGAGTTTAGTGTTGAGTACAGACTCACACTAAAGTTAACGTAAGCATATATTTCTTTATTAAATCTTCTTATAGTTTATTCAAGCATTGTTATTACTTAAGAGCATTTTATTACCGTAAAGTACTCCTGTTGTGAGTAAGCTTTGCTGTCACCGGAAAGCCTTTGTAGAAGTGCACTAAAACCCAGTTAATTGATACCTCGTTATCCAGGAGATTAACTCTGGAGGGTTTAAGTGTTTTGTTCACCGGCGTAATAGTTTGAGGGTTTGGAATTAGCGTACCGTTGTTGCAGATATAGCCTATCATCTAGTCCATTATTGAGTGCCCTTGTTTATTTCGTAGTGCCGGTCGTAACAAATGGCGACCTTAGACCAGAATATAGTGAACTGAATATTGCATTTTTTTTTTTAGAATTCTTATTGCCATTTGGGGTTGAATTTATTTCTCGCATTATTGGCAGTGGACATTGTTTGAGGATATATAGAACTTGTTGGAGTTTATTGGTGACCTAGTATTGCACTCAAGAACATCTTCAAACATTTTTTGTGAATAAAGCTACGCGAGAGTTTGGCTATTTTTGTCTTGACTGAGAATTTTTTTGTTGACTCCATCATGTCACTGGACGGGTCTGAACATAGTGAGGGCACAGTGCGAGAGACAGGCGAGGAGGTGGAGAAGGTGGAGTTGTCTAACGGCGTTCGGGTGGTGAACAATGAGGAGGATGCTCGGATTTTTTTGAATGAGCCTGTGTCGGCAGATCGGGTGTCGGGGCTAGACCGGTACGGACTGCAGTGTGTAGCCACGGTCTTAGGGTTGTCCGGTACTAGCGGTTTGTCGAGAGGTGAGCTGGTTACCTGGGTGCTCGGTGGGGTGCATGGGGCTTCGGGTGGAGCGGGAGCTGGGGCACCTTCTGCCCAGCCCCCATTCCACTCGACTCCTATCATGGCGCCCCCTCGCGCTCCGGAGCTGGGTACGTTCCCGCAGGCCGATGCCCGCACGCGGTTGGGTATGCCTCTAGGTGATTCACAGGGTGGGTCCCCAATAGTAGCACCCCCTCCTCAGGGTTTGTCTTCCGAGATGTTGTTTCAGCTCGAACTCGCCAAACTTCAGCAGCAGGAGCGACAGGCTAAGCATCAGGCTGAGCTTGAGCAGCGAAGGGCTGAGCTCGAGCAGCGAAAGCATGAGGCTGAGCTCGAGCAGCGGCAGCGAGAGGCTGAGCTCGAGCAGCGGCAACGAGAGGCTGAGCTCAAGCAGCAGCAGCGAGAGGCTGAGCTCAAGTATAAGTGTGAGAATGAGCTCAAGCAGAGAGAGGCTGAGCTTAAGTATGAGTCTGAAAGATATTGTGCTGGTGTGGATCTAGAGAAAATTTTTGTAGAGGTGACAAGGAACCGGGTCGTCCAGGGGGGTCGAGCCCATGACCAGTCCCTGTTGCATCTACTAAAGTTGGTTCCAGTTTTTGATGAGTTAGGAGTTACCGAATTTTTTCTCCGGTTCGAGAAAAAGTGCCAGGAGCACCAATGGCCCGAGGAGAAGTGGGCAGCCCTTGTTTCGTCGCGTTTGACGGGGAAAGCACTCAAGGCGTATGATGCTTTGCCCCTAGATTCCTGTGTGAATTACGAGGCGTTGAAAGAGGCTGTCCTGAGGGCATATGAGTTGCAGCCAGAGACCTATAGGCTGAAATTTAGGGCTGTTCCCAAAAAAAAGGAGAGTACTTTCCAGGAACATGCCAGAGAGCTGTCAGATGCATTTGAGACTTGGTTAAGATCAGAGAAGGCAACTACTTTTGAGGCAGTGAAGCAACTAGTATTGTTAGAGCAATTTTTTAAATGTACTGGCAGTGACTTGACTCTTAACCTGAAAGAAAAGCAACCAAAAACTCTGCAGGAGGCGGCTGAGCTGGCTGACCTCAGGTTGTCATTGATTCATGGGTGCGGGTCTGCACAGAGAGCTGAGGCAGGTAACAAGGGGCGTACCACTCCAACCCCCCCGAATTAATGACACAAACAATTATCCATTTAAGAGTACTATTGCCAATTATGATCCCAAGTCGAAACCCTTCCCGTTAAAGAAAGGCCAGGGCCCTTACCCACCTCAGGGGAAGTCCAAGAGTGAAGTGGAATGTTTCAAGTGTCATAAGAAGGGGCATATTGCGCGCTCATGTCCGAGCACACCGCCTACAGTGCAGTGGTGTCACTAGTGAGCAACGTTGGCGAGTCTTTGAGGTCTTCCGCGTTTGCCCGGAGTAAACAGTCGGTTGCGAAGTCATCGCCGGTGCAGAAGCAGCAGGAGGGCTCGTCACCCGTCCGTGATGTTTTTTGTGGTCAGAGGGGGCATGGCACTGTGAGGTGGGCTGGTGTGGAGCATAGGCTTGAGTTGTTGCGTGATACGGGCGCTTCCCAGACACTTGTTAAGAATTTCACTGGCAAGCCTATTAACGCAGCTCGGGTTGTGGTGGTTCAAGGCATCAATGCTACGCGGTCTTACCCGCTGGTTAGAGTAGAGCTTGAGGTAGACGGTGTGACACGAGAGTTGGATGTGGGGGTTGTGGAGAAGTTGCCAGTTGAGGGGGGTCGACCTCCTTCTCGGTAACGACTTTGCGGTGCTCACTCCCGAGGTTCCACCCTTAGTCGTTGCCGAGAGGGCGGCCGACACGAGTAGGGAGGGTCAAGAGTGGCTTGAGAGGTGCCAGGTGACGCAGATGGCCTGTGCTGTCACCAGGTCTCAGTCCGCTCAGGTGTCACAGCCTAATACCCAAATTCTAGACCAGCGGAGGAAGGGTCAGAAGGAGAAAGTCAAGGCTGGTCGGGTTAAGAGTTTGGATCCAGCGACACTACTTGGTGACTCGGTACTTGACCCAGAGTGGCCCCAGAACTTGTCCCCCCTAGTGACATGGTAGGGCGTGATGGCACTCCGCGACAGAGTAGTTCCCAGGTGCAACGAGAAGATCCTAGTATTGAGAGTTGTGGGAACGGAGCTATTGAACTCGAGGACGGGGAAGCATGTCATGTGAACCTGTTAAAGGAGTTTGTGAGGCAACCACCTGAGCAGCCTACTGTCCCTGTGTTGGTTTGCAGCGGCCAAGGTGGAGAAGGAGAGGGGGGCAGTGGGGCACAGGTGGAGGAAAGTTGGGATTGTCATGTCTCGGTGGAGCAGTGGGCGGGGGACACGAGTCGGGTGGCTGTGGAAGCGCTTGAGCACCTGCCTGAGCAGCAGTGTGCAGCGCTCCAGCACCCGCTCGGTTCATACCCCACTGTTTGTGCCGAGCACCCAGGCCTCACAACTCATGCGGTGCACGATGTTCCGCTGACAGGTCAGTTGAGTGTGAGTAGACCGTTGGCCTCGTTGTTTCAGTGGTTCAAGGTGGGCGACGAGGCTTTGGCATGGTTGTGGGGTCAGGGTCGACCCATGGCTGCTAAGGATAGTGGTCAGAATCAGGACATTGAGCAGATTGATGAGGTTGGCTGTGGAGTGGATGTGCCCGATCGTCGCATAGCCTCCCAATGCTGCTCTAGTATTATGCAACAGCCCTACCATAGACCGACTGTATCTGGCCATGTCGCTGAAGGCGGTGATGCTGCACAGGCAGATGTAGTTGCAAGGAATGCGGGGGTGCGCATGTATGGTATCGGCGGGGGACCATTAGCAATTATGAACTGTGGGAGTGACTGCACAGGTGGTACAGATTGTCACTCTCATGACCTGGCTGTTCTAGGGACAAAGGTGGAGAAGGAGGGAGACTATAGTGTAGAAACTGTGGTCTCGGCTGGGTTGTGGGAGGACAATGAGCATGTTGTTATTCAAGATAAGTTGCAACCTCTTGTTCCTAAGCGTCAAGAGAAGTTGTTTAGTAGGCTGTGGCAGTACATCCGCATGTTTGTTCATTCTCCAGACCTGATGTACGGGGTAGAATCCGACATGGAGGCTGGAGACAGTGCAAGGCTCAAGTTGGCTCCCTACCATATAAATCCTGCTCGACAGCCTGTTGTGAAAGCAGAGCTGGACTACATGTTGACAAAGGGTCTGAGGGATAAGGAATATCGTGAGTGGTCGTTGCCTGTAACTTTGCAACCTGTGTTAAGTGGCAAGATCCGTGTGTGTGTTGATTGCAAGAGTGTGTGTGCATTATCCCTGACAGACGCCTATGCCTTACTTAGAGTTGACGACACCATAGACCGCATCGGGGCTGCCTCATTTATCACAAAGGTAGAACTAGTGAAAGGTTATTGGCAGGTCCCGTTGCCGGAAAGAGCGAAGAGAAGTGCCAGTCTTGTGATGAACTGGGTAGTTAATCAGTGTCAGGTGTTGTTTTGCTGCCGGAACACAAGTTGGATGTGTGGCATGTTAAGGGCACTGATAGTGTTGTGGCTGATTGTTTGTCGTGGGAGGGTATGTCTTAAGGAGCACCCTCGCCGTTCAGTCAGTGTGTGTTTGAGAGTAGAGAAAAATTAAGCTTGCCCCTGTAGTGCAAAGCTGCCAAATACACTATTAAAAATAATACAAAAACCTCACATAAAAACTCTTTCTTTTTTATAGTATATAAGTGCAGTATGTTACAGCAAGAATCTAAGACATGCTGAGTTTTTGTCTTAGTAGGCTAGGCTTGTTGAAGCTTGCTCGTTGAGCGTAATATGTTAAGTGATACTATTCTTTTGGGGAAGTGTTGTGTAGATTTTGTTTATATAATAAAGTGTTTTATGTTGTGATTGTGCCTTGTTTTCACAACATGGGGGAGTAGCTAGGTGAGGCGGGGTTTATGAGCATTCTGTTTGGTCAGATGTGGCGTTTACCAGAGGTTAAAACGTCCCACATCTTGGGCGGGGTGTTACGCTGGCCAGCTTCCCAGAATGTGCTCGTACTCGCTAGCGCTCGCCAGGACAGTGGAATGGGCAGTTATAATCGTAGAACGATGTTCTTTCTTTCCTAGTATTTATGTAGTCACAGCCAGATCAGTGGTGGTCTTTATTCTTGTCTGTGACACATGGAAGTATTTTATATTAGTGATAGAGTATAAGATATGCAGAGTGAAGTTAAATGAGAAACATCGAGGTAGGCAGAGAGGTGGTAGTGTCTGCGTGTGTATGTGCGTTTGCCTCCCTCGCTCGCGCGGGCTTTCCCGGGCCCTTGATTGGCTGGCACGCTTGGCGCGTCCTAAGGACGCCTGCATTTCATGACGTAGTGGTCTGTGATTGGGTGCCGCTGTCCTAGCCTTGGTGCTGGGGGCTCCGCCGCGCTTCTCCTCCAGAGCTTGGCATAGCGTGCTTGGTCCTAGACGTCCCTTGCAATCTGTCCCACAATCTAACCCCCTATACTACTGTTTCTCTCTCTGAACTTCTTCTTTTCCATTACTTCTCATCTTTATTCAATTACTTATCCCTTCTGGTTCTGCATACGACTTCCATAGTCGGCCAGTCGTATTACCAGCACCAGTTCTCACATATATGTTTTGCACTAGCTTTAGGGATTATTAGTCATAGTCACATGAGTCATATTATCATTGGGTGTTTCTAATTATTGAGTTGTTCTTTATTACTATTTAATGCTAGACAGTGGAAGGTATCTTTAGTCGTTGTCTGAGATACGTATATGGCGAGTCAAAGCCTATACGACTTTGATGGAGCTAGGTGCCTGTAACCTTTGTGCATATTTTTCCTTTGCGAGTGTAGCAGTATACGAGCGAAGGGCTTTTTCCTACTCTTGCTCGTATGCTCGCTACCTCTTTGTGTTGACCTTTGTGGAGCGCCAGGACAAGACCAGATACTTGAGATCTGGACTTACCAAGAGAGCCTCCTAGTCAATTAACGTAACATAAGGGAAATCTGTTCAAGGGGAGACAGTAGGCTACGAGCATGCTTGCGCTCTGCCGAGCCTCCTGGTGCCTTTTATGCCGCTGCTAGACTTTATTAGTAATAAAGACAGCATTGTGTTTATTAACTTTATCTGTGTATGCTTTAGGAATTCACGTATTATTTTAGCCTAGGTTGATGCTTGGCGCACAACCCAGTATGGCTGTTACTTTGGCTAAGGAAGTACTGTTTTTGAGTGGCTATTATTAGTGCTGTCACAGAGTTGTTGCATTCTCTTGTTATATATATGTATCCTACTTATTGGTGTATATAAGATACACGCTTTGGTGTCCTGCCCCTGCATTATGTCTGTTCTATATTAATGAGCATCTTAGAGCATCAGATGTTTCCAGAAGATTCCATATCTGATTGCTGTAGGACTAGACTACCAGTGTTTTCATAGAGCATTGAAGAGTTTAGTGTTGAGTACAGACTCACACTAAAGTTAACGTAAGCATATATTTCTTTATTAAATCTTCTTATAGTTTATTCAAGCATTGTTATTACTTAAGAGCATTTTATTACCGTAAAGTACTCCTGTTGTGAATAGGCTTTGCCGTCACCGGAAAGCCTTTGTAGAAGTGCATTAAAACCCAGTTAATTGATACCCCGTTATCCAGGATATTAACTCTGGAGGGTTTAAGTGTTTTGTTCACCGGCGTAATAGTTCGAGGGTTTGGAATTAGCGTACCGTTGTTGCAGATATAGCCTATCATCTAGTCCAATATTAAGTGCCCTTGTTTATTTCGTAGTGCCGGTCGTAACAAATGCTCTCCTGATTATGATATATCCGCGAAAAGATAAGTAGATATCTAGTTTGTTATAATGTTATGACATACCTCGTTGAAGTATGTAAAACTGTCTTCATAGCGTATTGCATAAATGCACTGAATTTCGATGTGAGCATCCTAGGTTTGAATCCCTGGACTGTCACATGTATTTGTTGATTTCATGATTTAGAAGTAAAGTTGGTTGGTGGAAAAAAACATATGAAATACCTTTGTAATACCCCCCCCCCCCCCCCAAACAAAAATGACTGCAGTGAACATGGTAATACATTAAAATGGCAATTAATATAACTATATCTATATATATCTACATATGAGAGAGAGAGAGAAAGTGTTAATATTCTCGAATATGCACCAAAAAGCCTCGAGCATAGTGAGCATTGAATTAATTTACCACTTATAATCAATTAAGCAATCCATACAATATGTTTTTTAGTAAGTTCCAACATATCTTCAGAGGTATTCAAAAATTACAAGATTACCATTTCAATGTGCAAATCCATTAAATACCAATGCATATTGCGCGGGTGGGTGAATACTATCGATCTATCTATCTATTGCCTGAAGCCGTGATCCCCGAAGGGTTGGCCACGGGCGAATACAATAATTTGTAAAATAACTAGAAGGGGTGATGGTATTGGAAATATACATTATAAATACAAACATGATAGAATACTAATTACGCATAAATCATAAGTGTTTGTGTGTCAAGCTACGGATAGGTGACAGGTTGTGTAAATGATCTTCATTCTGTAAAATCAGATAATTTATTGCAACATTGTTCTGGCATATATAGAATATATATAGATTACCAATTACTGACATGGTCTCGGCCTCGTTGCAAGGTTACTTTATTCTGTGTTCGTGGAAAACAATGGTTGTAATCGGCGGTTTCCTCCTGTGTGGGGTTGGGGTAGGGTGTGAGTGGGGGCCTGCTTGTTTAATATCTCCATTATAGGGTAGGGGAAGGAAGGGGTGACGGACTGGCACCATCCCGTCCATTCTGCCTGGGGTAGGAGTAGTAAGGAGGACCCCGTTCCTACCTTCTGGGGTAGTAGGAGTAGGGGGTAAACCCTATGCAGGGACTTTCACTTCTGGGTGTACATCCAATAATATATCGGACTGATGGTGCCTATGATATGGGCACTTTTTATCCTAATTATGATTCCGGGACTGATATTTTGGTACAAGGAAGCTAGTGAGTAAGTCCATGGTTCCAAATTTGTATTCTACATAGTGAAAAAATTATGATTTGACACCAAGATCATTCAAATAGGACAAGTCTTTGCGATTTTATTGCGAAATGCAATGTTTCTGTATATTCAATGGCGGCCATCTTGAATAATGGCCGCCATCTTGAATTTTCCGGGTGGATGGGATTCGTTAGCCTTGGTCGGCAACCCATCTAGGGGAGACAACCTTATAACAAATCTGGGTGGATGGGACTCGTCAGCCTTGGTCGGCAACCTGTCTAGGGGAGTAAACCTGATACAAATCCGTACTGCTTACCTAAGGGTAAGGCAGGTTAGTGGATGGACTAGCCGCGCACCACTGTAGAAAAATAGTGCTGAAAAGATACATAGAGGGCCTCGGGGTCGGACGGACTCTAAATCGAGTGGTCAATCCTGTAAGTCCTTCAGTAAACTGGCAGGGGTTGTCCCTCTTACTGGGGATAGGTCCGCTTGGGGGCCTTCTGTGTATGGCCACCCTCATTAAGGGGAGTAAGGCATCCGGCAATGGATGGATGGATCTTGAATTTTTAGGTGGCTAACGGGTTTTATCAAAAGAGCAATCCCCAAGGAGTATGTGTGCCAATTTTGGTGCTTGTTTCCAGAAATGAACGATTATTCCAGTTATCTGCCCCACTACAACTGTACCATCACTACAACATATATCGGAGATCCAAGTATCTCAATATGCAACCAGAACACCTAAAAAAGCAGGAAGCTCTAGCAAACACATCAACAGTGAAGTAACAACAACAAACAAGAACGACAACAACAGTAAACAACCACCGAGCCCGTGCCTTGGGGAGGAAGGGGGAAATACGCCTGACGGCCTTATTGGGCTATTCTTAGTTGGAATTATGAAAAGCTGGTACATGTCATATTTGTAACATATCATGTGGTACCAACATTGTAAAATGATAACTGAATACAAATTATTATTATTATTTTGATTATTATTATTATTATTAACTCTTCCGATTGCGACAGAGTGGTGGAGTGGCATTATATCTGAAGACCGGCCACACATAAACATTAAGAATGACACAAAAATATATATCTTGCCGGTGATTTCAACCTTAATTTGTTAAAACACAAGGACGATAAGATAGTAAAACAAATTCTTGTCACATGTTATTCAAAGTTATTATATATTCTATCAATAAACCTACCCGGGTACCATTATTAACAGCGACCATTATTTGTCACATCTGGTCAAACAATTATATCCAACATATTTTAACCCACAGAACCCCAGCGACGCAGGGTTTGCGTCCGCAATGTATGTAACGCTAAACCCCAGCGACGCATAAGGTGCGTCCTGGTTAATTACTCCCGTCCTATGGCACCTAGAGGGCTCAGATTTGTATGACAACTGTGTAAGTATCCCACGCAACAATGCAGGTGGTTGAAAACCCTCAAAGTCCAAGCGCGTGCGCGTGAGCACGCAAACACTTGTTTTTGCCTACCCATTTCCCCTCTTGTAATTCCGACTTTCGGGCGCCCCGTAGGACCCCTTAATGACTTAGGGGATCGGTTTGTTGTGGGTTTTCCTTCATTTCTAACCTATTCCAGGTGTTTTCTGGAAAACAATTTTGGTATACAACCTGCTGGTCCTGGGGTGTACTTTTATTTTTAATTAGCTGGTGTTCAATGGGTTAAGTGAAATTGTATAAAAAATAAAAAAAATAAATCAGTTTTGCAATTCACAAAACTTACATACGCAAACAAAATGGTACAGAGGAAAATACAAATACTATAGAATAGAGAGATTTGAGTACGGAAAATATAGACAGTTTTAAACATGTCATGGAAGATGTTTCATGGGATCTAGTTTATTGTTCTAACAACTCTAATGTCTCGTTCATAAACTTTACGACTCTATTTAACGCTTGATTAAGCACTTCCATTTAATAACCAAAGATAACAAACCTAACCATTTAAATAAACGTTTATAACACCAAAAATTAAAGATATTATTAATGAATAAAATATACTAGGAAGAAAATATGCAAAGAGATCAACACTTTTGGAGAGCAGTTCCGCTGAATTCGCAATGGGGTTACACAAACTTAAAAAACAGGTAAGAGAAACTGCTAGAAGAAAAAACTTGAAAATATTTCCGGCAACAGGTTAACAAAATTGGAATATAATAAACTCTGTTCTTGGCAGACAAAAAAATAAACAACTTAATGACTCATTCATTCATAACAACATCGAACTAAATAAAGCGACCATACAATTGAAATTCTTAGTTCATATTCTATTAATGTTGGATGTAATTTAGCTGAAAATATCATAGAATCAAATATATATACATTTCAAGTACTACTTACTGTACATAATAGACAAGAATCAAAATGTTTAATGTTTCCTATCACAAGCCAATATTTAACGATTGCTCATTAATGATCTCTGGGATTCCTTTCCAGGCCATGACGACATACCTATTCACATTTTGTTCACCAACCCAGTGAGTTCTGGGCGAAGATGCCTCAGTGTTATCTATACTGTATGTGCAACATGTCATTTTTTTTTGCACTGGAATCATCCGTGGCCATCTTCAAATAGCTCAAATTATACCTATTTACAAATCAGGTGAAACAAACATATTTTAAAACCACTGCCCAGTGTCACTATTGGACAAAATAATGCATTACAAGATTATAGACTTATTTATATCTTGTAATACAATAACTGATGCCCAATATGGATTTATGAAAGAACGTTCAACATAGTCGGCATTAACTTAATTAAAAAATTACATTTTACATTTCTTTGACAGTAAAAAATTTACAATTAGTATATTGTCAGACCTTTTCAAAGCAAAGGACACTGTAGATCATACATTTTCTCTTGGCAAACTTTATCACTACTACAGTATTAGAAATACTAAACATAAATGGTTCCACTTATACTTACAAACACGCAGGAATTATACAGTACAAAGATAATGTTTATACAATCTCAGACATGAACCACAGCCTGTGGAGTTTCTCAGGGATTCATACGGGGGTCATTGATTATATCTCAGACATGAACCATAGCCTGTGGAGTTTCTCAGGGATTCATACGGGGGTCATTGGTTTTATCTCAGACATGAACCATAGCCTGTGGAGTTTCTCAGGGATTCATACGGGGGTCATTGGTTTTATCTCAGACATGAACCATAGCCTGTGGAGTTTCTCAGGGATTCATTCGGGGGTCATTGGTTTTATCTCAGACATGAACCATAGCCTGTGGAGTTTCTCAGGGAATCATACGGGGGTCATTGGTTTTATCTCAGACATGAACCATAGCCTGTGGAGTTTCTCAGGGAATCATACGGGGGTCATTGGTTTTATCTCAGACATGAACCATAGCCTGTGGAGTTTCTCAGGGATTCATACGGGGGTCATTGGTTTTATCTCAGACATGAACCATAGCCTGTGGAGTTTCTCAGGGATTCATACGGGGGTCATTGGTTTTATCTCAGACATGAACCATAGCCTGTGGAGTTTCTCAGGGATTCATACGGGGTCATTGGGTTTATCTCAGACATGAACCATAGCCTGTGGAGTTTCTCAGGGATTCATACGGGGGTCATTGGTTTTATCTCAGACATGAACCATAGCCTGTGGAGTTTCTCAGGGATTCATATGGGGTCATTGGTTTTATCTCAGACATGAACCATAGCCTGTGCAGTTTCTCAGGGATTCATACGGGGGTCATTGGTTTTATCTCAGACATGAACCATAGCCTGTGGAGTTTCTCAGGGATTCATACGGGGTCATTGGTTTTATCTCAGACATGAACCATAGCCTGTGGAGTTTCTCAGGGATTCATACGGGGTCATTGGTTTTCATATTATACATTAATGATTTTGTCAACTCAAGTAGGTTACTTAAGCATATTATATTTGCAAATGACAGCACCCTCAATGCCAACTTAAGGAACTGGATTGCTTTCTTTTGTTGTGTCTATGTGTATGAAGGAGACAAAAGGCAGTTTGTATGTAACAAGTGTCTTCCCCAAAGCCAAAAGAGTGACGGAGCCAAATTCAAGGAAAGTTGGGGTAAAAATGCATGAACACACAAAATGTAAATCAGTTTAAGTCATAGGATGAAGGTAAGATTGATTGAGTGAGAGAGTTCCTAAGTTCACTTGTTGAGTAGAAGAAAGACTGAGAAATTTGGCCAAATATTCGGTTGAAGAGCTGGACAGAATTGGAGTGAGACTGTATTGAAAGATGGGTGCCTTGCACTGGCCGCAAGGGACTGAGAGAGTTCTGAAGAACACTAGTTATTGTGATAGCGATAGAAGTGTGAAAGAGATGCAACATTGCAATGTGTAGAAAGAGATTGTAGGGAACTAGTAAGAGGAAGTGAGTTAATGAAGCAAAATGCTTTTGACTCTACTCTTCCAAGAAGTGCGGTATGGGTGGAACCTCCCCACACATCCGAACAAATACTCAATACAGGCATGCACTTAGCCCCTATACAGAGCAAGAACCTGTGTGGGGTTGAAGAACCGAAGGAAATGGTTGAGTACACCTTACTTTTGGGAAGTTGATTTAGCAAGAGAGGTAATATGACCTTTCCAAGTAAGGTATGATGAAAAAAGATACACTTAGAATATTGAGAAAAGATGAAGGGTTGATTTGTGTATTGTTGAAGAATAATTAATAGTCTTGCGGACGATTGTGACAGGTAGATAGATGGAGAAATTAGGTTTTAGAGGTGGTGAAGGTAACCCGATATTCTCTGCCCCAATCAAAAATAGTTGATAGATCAGAAGATAGAGGTGCCATGGCCTTGTTATGTGAATTTTAGAGTGATTGCATGCTGGGTTGTCATGGAAAACTAGTTGAATAGTCTAAAGTAGAGTCATCAGCATGTGAGTGGATAGGGCTAGAACTACAGTTAAGGATATCAGTAACAAATATTAGAAAGAAAATTGGAGACAGGACAGAATCCTGAGTAAGACCAGAGTTCATAGGTTGAGGGAGTGAGCGATGGCCGTCCACAACTGCAGCCATGGAGCAGTCTGAATGGAAATTAGGACAAAGGCATAGATAGAGCGATAGAAACCTAAGGAGCATAGTTTGGAAATTAGGCAGACTCTATCGAAATCTTTCAAAATGTCTAGCGCAATAGATAAAAGTCTCATCGAAGTCTCAAAAGCAGGATAACCAAGATTAATAAGGTAAGCAAAAAGATCACCAGTAGCGCGGCCGTTAACCCCTACTGTACCAGCGTCGGCGAATCGCCATCATTAAATAAAAAAAGTCACTCGCCTGTACCAGCGACGGAAGATCGCCGTCAGTAGTATGCGGTCCTTGTAACTGCCCCTATCGAGAGGTACCTGGCACCATGACTTGTACGCACTTCTATTAGACGTTGGCAACACTTCTCAGCTTATATCCAAGCTCCCACAGACTGGCTGGCTCAGTAATTCTCCAACTTTTGAGGTAGAAGGATGTTCTCTGTCGACTCTGAAGCCATTTCTGCCACATTGCCTGGTACTGTATTGTACATATTATTTGGTAATACCCTCTGGTACATTAGGGGTTAAGGAAACCTTATTGGCGATCTGAAAGTAGATTATGGGAAGATGAATGCTTTAGACATTTTGAGTTATGAATAGTTTCAAACATTTTGGAGAGGCAAGAGATGAGACCAATTGGACAATAGTTAGAGGGTTGAGAGGAGTCACCCTTCTTTGAGACAGGTTGAAAAAGAGCAAACTTCCAAGGAGAAGGAAAGACGCTAGAGGAAAGACGGAGGTGAAAGAGTATGCCTAGGCAGGGAGTAAGCACGGAAGACCAGTTTTTTAGTACAACAGGAGGAACACCATCCAGTCTGCACGCCTTCTTAGTATATACCCAGAGAGTGCAGAGATTATATCCTTAGAAGAGGTTATGATATTGGACATAAGTAAGTGAGAGGGGGGTGGACAGGGAGGAGTAGCGTGGAATCATCCAAAGTGGAGTTTTAGCGAGAGTTTGAGCGAAGTGTGAAATCAAAGAAGTACTGCCGTAGAGCCTCCCGATCGACAGCGGCAAAATACCAGAAGCGCCGCCGGCTTGGGGGGGGGGGGTCAGAAGGCTTTACTGGAGAGACAGGAAACGTGACAAAGATAATTTTATGATCGGAGGAGCCCAATGGAGGGAGAAGATTTTCAGTAAAAGCAGAAGGACTAGAGGTTAGAAATATGTCAAGGATATTGGGCCAATCTCCAGAGCGGTCCGAGATATGGGTGGGGTGCTGAACTAACTGCTCTAGGCCATTTAGGATAGGACAAATTTAGGCTAGTTCACCAGGTTGGTCAGTGAAAAGAGAGGAGAGCCATTAGCAGTGGTGAACATTGACATTTCCAAAGATATAAATTTCAGAGAAGGGACAGATGGATAGAAAGATTGATGGGTATAAAGAGGAAAGCATAAGGTTCTTTGGGATTGTTTTAGACCGACAGCTGTCATGGATATCTTACTTACAGAACTTGAATAGTAAACTGAATAAACGGTGCGGTATTCTGTACCGTACACGTAATTGCTTCAATATTGGTGCCCTAAAGCAGCTATACCTTTCTTTAAGATACCCTTTCCTCTCATAGTCCCACACGGTATGGGGGGCGGCTGGAAAAACGAAAGGGAAATCCATCAACACAACTCAGAAGAAAGTCCTAAGAACAATTAAGTATATTTCTCGGTATGATCACACCAATGAAATAAGTAGATCTCTTAGGTAATTCAAATTAGAAAATGTAAATATTGATTGTAGTGCTATATTTGTATACACATCTTTGAAAAATCATACTAATCTAGGAATGTTTAGCTAATGCACTAACGATAGATATAATCTACGGAATAACCTCTTTACAAATCCCACTAATGATAACTAAGCAATCCCAATCATCTATATAGTACCATGGCGTAAAAGTATGGAATGCATTACCTCATGACATTTAAAACAACAAATTTAAAAAGACCTCCGTCTACGTATTGTGAAAAACATGTTATCCTCCGGCAAATTGTGGGGTTGAGTGAGTGAAGGGGGGGGGGGACAGTGAATGAAGGAGGATGCATTATTTAAAATAATCCCTCAATTTCTAGTTATAGGATGTCCCTCAAATCTCACTTAGTATCCTGGTATTGACATATTTGTCTATTTATATTATTTGTAGATAATATATAGTTTTATACAGTATACACATTTTCTGTGTTTGCAATGTGTAGGTGTATAATAGGCATAAACTCCTTTAGAGAAGGACTGGAACGTCACGACCTCGGGGTTTTTAACTTGATTCTGAAGGATTAACTTGAGTCCTGGGCTAAAATGACTTCTAGAAGGGCTAGAGACACGATCTCGGGATCCAAATAGGGGTTTTTGAGGACGGCGAGTTCACTAGCGGCATTTTCAACACCACCTGGGGTCATCTTCAAGGTCAAAAGGTCATATTTCAAGGTCAAATTAGTTATTTTTGGTAATTTTTGCCCGTTTTTGTGTCTAACTCATAAACGGTGAGAGATGGCTGATTGTAATAAGAGGCAAGTTTGTAGAGCTGTCCATAAATGCCCCCACGCCCTTTTCCAACATTCGCGGCCTTTCCACTAATTTTCACTCTGTGGAACACCACCTCTCCTCCTATAAACCTGACCTTTTCCTCACTATAACTCAGGTGTCTGAAGCAACTGCCAGCAGCCCCTTCTCTATATCCTCCTACTTTTTCTATCCTAGTTTCAAAGCCAAAAGCGGATGTTGTGCATATTATGTGCATAATAAAACTCACTTGTTCTCGTGTTCCCAATTTCGACTCCTCTGAATTCTCAACTTTATGGCTCAAACTATCCTGTCATTCTCATACTAAATATTTCTGTGCTGTCTACCTTTCCCTTAACTCAACCGACTTTCCCAAATTATTTATCTATCTAAACCATAGACTCCTTTAAAGAAGGACTGGAACGTCACAACCTCGGGTTTTTTAACTTGAGTCTGAGAGGCTCCAATTTTAAAAATTCAAAAAACATTAGAATCTACATTGAATCTACATTTTTTATCGGATATGATGATCTTGTATGAAACCTGTGCACCTACTGCACCTACTTGTTGATTTCTATCATCGTTAACTAATGTATGTTTTGTTTGTTTCTCTTTCGGAAACTGTCCAGCTGGTGATCTCACAGAATCTTTGTTTTGGTTCCTGCTTTTGTGACAATAGGCCACATCGTTGCAGCTGCTTTGGCTGTAAAGGAAACTATGATGGGACGCCTTATGTAAAGGTCATATCCTTCTCAAAAGATCCTGAGGAGAGGGAGAGATGGATATTGGCAATGCCGAATGAGAAAGAAAGCTTGAGGCGCTTGAAGGAGATATATATTTGTGAGACACATATCAATTGTGAATGGGTGTCAGTTAAGGGTGGCAAGCGACCCAAAGAACCCCCATCAATATTTCCTGGAATACCGAAATCAGCTTTGAAGCAGGTCACCTCAGCCCCACACCCAACATCATCTTCTACATCAGAATCAAGAGCTAAGAAGGTGCAGGCAGCTGATGAGGCTGCAGACAAGATCCAAGATTTCGACAACTTCTGCGCCAAAATCAGCTCCTATTTTCTTGGCTTTAACGTCATAAAAGACCAGAAAAACCTGTACCTATCAAGAACTGACGCTACTGGACAAACTGTCAAGCAGTTCTTTCATTTCCAACAAGTCAGCTCACCTTTTGGATTCCTATTCTTGAATAGAGTTGAGAAAGATGGCATTGAGGTGCCCAAACGACTTTTACCTTTGCAGAAGAACAGCTTGCTCTCAAAATGGTCCCAGATTAGATCCATAAATGACCAGGTAAACACCCATGAGTACACAAGCCAGGAAATTCTTCAGCACGTAATAAGCCAGCTCTGCAAGATGACTGAGGCACACGAGCTTGCTTATTTCACCTTCCTTCTGTCACAGCTGCGTCTTATGTTCAAACCTCCTGATGGTCGCCGATTTGATACCGATACTATGATTTTCGCAATGCAGCTTCACAACATATCACCCAGTGCATACAAAATGATTCGTCGATCCGGCTTAATCATTCTACCATCAACAAAAAAGGTAAAACAGATGCTTTCTAGTAGTCTGCAGGACTCCAACCTCAAAACGTTGTTCGACCAGCTTAAGACGCAGCAGCGTTTGGTCAATTTAATGTTTGACGAGGTAAAGCTGGTCGAGACATTGCGATTTTCTGGAGGGCATGTTCTAGGATACGCTCAAAATGCTGCAGCGGGTGGTGACCATGAATTGCTTGCTTCACATGCTATGGTTGTTGAAGTTGCCTGCCATTTTGGTGATCCATGCGTTATTCTACGCGTTTTTCCCTGCAAAAAACAAACTGCCGGTCAGCTGAAGGAACTCCTTATCGAAGCTGCCTCTCATTAAGACACTCATGCAGACACTCATTAAGCATGACATTATGCCAGAATCTAGTTCTCGTGAGTCGTGTGCTTGATTGCGACAATAATTGTACTACTTCCATAAATCCAGATGAACGAAGTGAACTCATTGACGAGATCACTCCTCAAGACACTCAGGAACTCTTGAGGTCTGATGATACCCTTAAGCATAAAGTTGTTTATTTGGCCGGACACCTTGTTCATAAATATTGTAATAGCACTAGTATGGAGGAGATCATTGATGATGATGGTAATGAGGTGTCATCTGAGTTCCTAGATAATTTGAATAGAGGTGGACTGAGTGTGCCGACTATGTCAACCGTCTTTTTTGTACATAATGCCTATAATTTGCATGACAAGACTAAAATGCGTTGCTGCTTTCATTTTGCTGAGCTGTTATCCTTTGTAGATGCAACTGTATCTAGTAGTAATGCTGCATGTACTACTTTAGCTAACATTCTATTGAAAGCTCATGTCCTCAAAGTAAGTGACAAAGAAAAGGCTGTGGGATGCCTCAGGAGGCAAAAAAAGCTCTCCAAATAGCGATAGCTCTCCAACTAGTGATAGAGATAGTGTTACGATCCAGATTCTCAAAGACAGAGGGCTCTTCAACATTGGACTAGATAATGGCAAAAAGTAACAACGGTAACACTAGATCCAACCCCTGCCTTAAACACTGGAAAACAAAACACCATTACCGCCCTGAGTCGTGCCTGGACAACGAGGTATCCTATGACTCGGTAACTGGTGCACACACACTAGGCTGACGCTCAATGAAACAGCCTATTCTCAAACAGTAAAAGATTACTTGATTATGTTACACAAAGAAAAGATAGTTAACGTGATTAATTAACGGTACGGTAGATACTCAAATAACTGGCACTCCTGTATTAAAGAAAGTGCAATGCTAGTCCTGCAACATCAACTGGAAACTTCTGAAATAAGTCTGATGCTGGGAAGATGTTCGTAAAGAATCTTGAACAATTATAATGCAGAATACGGGTCACAATAAATGCTAGGACATATAGTAATAATAGGCAGGCGAATAATAAAGACTGCGCAAAGGTAGTAATGCTCGACAACTAAAGAAATGCTTCGTGACACAACACAGCCTACTCGGGTTGTGCAACTCAACAACAACCTCGGCTCAAAAGTGCAGTGAATAATAATGCTGCATACATATAATAATGGGGCTTATCTCTATCCAGTGTCTGCTCAGTTAATAAAGTCTAGCTGGGGTATCAAGGCAGGGCAACAATGGGCGAGCATGCGGCTCGTAGCCCAACGTTGTCCGAGGGTGGTATAATGAAGATTACGTTATATGACGGGGATGCTCTCTTGATAAATCTAGGTCTCTAGTACCTAGCTCTATCCTGGCGATCCCTCAGAAGTCAACACAAAGAGGCAGCACTATGTTGTGAGGGATAGGCTATGGCCCTCTCACACCACAGCGCTGTGCTCGCAAAGTAAACCAACCCGAAGACAACTTAGGTTCCCACAGTACCTGTCGATGTCGTGCAGAGCTTAGCTAACCCTGCACACATCGGAGACAACGACACAGTAACCTTACCCCCAGTCTAGCTTTAGATAACCAAGCAGAATCACTCAACACCTTGCAAGGGAGACATATACCGGTCTACAACCTTCCCGAGAGAGGACACATACGGAAAAGTCCGTCTCTCTAAACCTCAATAAAGCATAATACCTCCTTAACCTAATACATGGAAATATCTGAGAGCTTCGCGTACAATACGACTGGTCGACGGTGAACGTCTATGCTGAAACCAGAAGGGATGTTGAGTTTAATAAAGATTAGAGAATGAGAAAGGAGAAGTCGAGAGAGAGAAATAGTATGCAAAGTAGCGAGTATGGGGGACAGAATTGCAATGGATGTAGGCGATACGCGTGTCAGGCAAGCTCTGAGCTGGCAAAAAACACGAGGCCGCGACGGGAAGGGACTAGTTGACCACCCGGCCTCCAACGCCGTCAGCGCCCAAGCGAGCCGCGTCATAGCTCACCTAGCTGCCGGGTGTACTCCCTCACACTCTCTCGCTCGCCTCCCACACAAGCAACATTTATATTATAGCGAATATAAAATATAAGGCGCGGTCACAGACCAAAACAAAGACCATTTCTAGACTGTCTGTCGCAACACGACACTAATGAAATAAAGCAGATAATTCTAGGACAACTGTAGCCTATCCCCCCATCCTGGCGAGCGCTAGCGAGCTGCAATGCCCCACGCAACCATTCTGCTAACGCCGGGAGGCGTCACACCCCCCCCAAGATATGGGACACTCAACCATGAGCCCATATCTGAACAGGCAGAATCTCGCTAGAATCTGCCACTCCTAACCACTCTGCCACTCATGGAATGCAAGCTCAGTCTCCTCAAAAAAAAAAATACAACAACATTTTTATATAAAAAAATCTTATCACCCTTCCCAAATATAATACATTAATTCATAACATTGTGCTCCCAGAGCGAGCTTTATGAAGCACAGCCTACTGAGGAAAAATCATCTGCACTCAGTACTCAGCTACAATATTATCTTAAAATTAATTATTAAAAAGAAAGAGTTTTTATTTAATTTTTCATATTTTATTTTAATGTTGTTTTTGGTGGCTACTATAGATGTAGCCTAATTTTCTTCTAATCAAAGCCAACAACTCCTGCCCTGCTACCCTACGCTGATGCTACACACACGAGCCAACAAGCACCAGCGCAAAAATACACCGCGAGCCAAGACAGAAGGCTATACCCACATACTGTGGTAGCCTACCCCGGATCCTCCACCCACGACAGACACTGACTGAATAGCGAGGGTTCTCCTGCAAACAAAGCCAAAACATTATCAGTGCCCTTAGCATGCCACACATCCAACTTGTGTTCCGGCAGCACAACAACACCTGACACTGATAAACTGCCCAGTTCATCGCAAGACTGGCACTTCTCTTCGCTCTTTCCGGCAACGGGGCCTGCCAATAACCCTTCACTAGTTCTACCTTCGTGATGAGCGAGGCAGCCCCGAAGCAGTCTATGGTGTCGTCAACTCTGGGTAATGGATAGGCGTCTGTCAGGGATAATGCTTCCACACTCTTGCAATCAACATACACGCGGACTCTGCCACCAAACTCAGGTTGCAAAGCCACTGGCAACGACCTCCCTCATCCCTCAGACCCCCTCTCCACATGCCGTCCAGCACCGCCTTCACAACAGGCTGTCAAGCAGGATTCACACGGTAGGGAACCAACTCGAGCCTTGCACTGTCTCCAGCCTCCATGTCGGATTCTACCCCGTACATCAGGCCTGGAGAAGCAACAAACATGCGGACGGACTGCCACAGCCTAGTAAACAACTCCTCTTGTCGCTCAGGAACAAGAGGTTGCAACTTATCTCGCAGAACAATATGCCTAGTGCCCTCCCACATCTCCTTCACCATGTGGAGAGGACCCCTCACCTGATGCCCGAAAACAAGCTCATTCGGACTGAAACCGAAACTCTTTCCAGGTACTTCTCTTGCCGCGAACAAAACATACGGCAGACCAAGGTCCCAATCCTTTCCATTCTCTGCGCAGTAACCACGAAGCATGCTTTTCAACGTGGCGTGCCACCTCTCCAACACCCCTTGACTCTCCGGGTGATACGCAGAAGAGACGACAGTGCTGATGCCATGCTGAATCATAGTTTGTTTGAACAGATTAGGTATAAAACTAGAACCTTGGTCCGATTGCACCTCTTGCGGGTAACCATACCGCGAGCAATACAAGAGCAGGTTCCGGACAACAGTTTTCGCCGTGCCATGTCTCATTGGATATGCATCAGGATAACGAGTGGCCACATCCATGATAGTTAATAGAAATTTATTACCGGCACTAGTAGGGGGTAGGGGTCCGACCATATCAATGATGACCTTACTGAAGGGCGGTCCACTGACAGGAATGGGGTGCAACGGGGCTCTCGGAATTGTTTGGTTAGGTTTTCCAACCCTCTGGCACGTATGACACATTGCTATCCAGGTTACCACCTGCCCATTCAACCCCGGCCACCAAAACAATTTTTCTAAAGCCGCCACCGTTTTTCTCACCCCTAGATGTCCTGCCAGTGGTATGTAATGCGCCAACCTCAGTAGGCTATCCCTGCACTCCCGTGGCACCACCAACTGGTCCACTACTCCGGACCCCTCTTGCTAACTACGTTTAGGGTCTTGAAAACGCCTATAGAGGATCCCTTCTAAATAAACAAATCTCCTGGCTGTGCATCGCCGTCCTCGTCGAGCTCTACAGCTCCATTAGCACACGTTTGGAGCTCAGGGTCCTCTAGTTGCAACCGACGTATATCTGAGGGTGCCAAGCGATCTAACTGCTCCGGAGCAATGCATGACCTTCCCCGATACTGGGCTGCTCCCTCTGTCTCTCTCGATGTACATAACGTTGCTGTCGTGGAGACTCGTCATGCCCAGCCTCGTCACTCTCGATGACAGGCCCAGGGGCTACTCCAGAATTAAGTAATGGTGCTAATACTGAATCACCCAGGAGAGCCGCCGAGTCAAAACTCTTAAAACCAACTCCAGCTTTAGCCTCCTCCTGTTGATCGTTCCTCCGCTGGTCTGAAGACGGAGGACTAGGCTGTGACACTTTAGCTGCCCAAGCTCGGGTGACAACACACGCCATGGGTTGTGTCTGGCACCGCTCGACCCACTCTTGCTCTTCCCTACTCACGTCGGCCGGCCTCTCGGCAACGACTAAGGGTAGAACCTCAGAAGCGGGCATTGCAAAGTCGTTGCCGAGAAGAAGGTCGACGCCCTCCACTGGCAGTTCCTCCACAATCCCGACATCCAATTCACGTGCCACACCATCCACCTCCAACTCCAACCGCACCAGCGGGTATGACCGAGTTGCATTAATACCCTGCACCACTACCACCCGAGCCGCGTTTATAGGGTAGCCAGTCAAGTTTTTCATCAGAGTCTGGGAAGCACCTGTATCACGCAAGACCTCTACTCCATACTTGCGCCCCGCCCACATCACGCAACCCCGCCCTCTATGGTCGCAAAAAACATCCTGAGCAGGGTTCGAGCCTCCCAGGTGCTTCTGCATTGGCTGTGCCTCAGCCTCTGACGAACTGCCCCGGGCAAACTCAGACGACTTCGGAGACACACCAATGTTGCAGGCCAAAGACACAGCTGCTGTAGGTGGTTTGCTAGGACAGACTCTTGCAAAGTGCCCCTTTTTATGACAATGATAACACTCCAACTCCCCTTTGGGCTTCCCTTGGTACTGGGAAGGGCCCGGCCCCTTCTTAAACGGGACGGTGCTAGTCTTGTGGTCAGTCTTGGTATCATGGCTCTTGTACTTGTTTGCATAAGGTATATCACCAACTCGGTGGGGTGGGGCGTCACGCCCCTTGTTACCTGCCTCACTACGCTGGGCAGACCGGCACCCACGAATTAGTGATAGCCGGAGGTCAGCCATCTCAGCTGCCTCCTGTAGAGTTTTTGGTTGCTTTTCTTTCAGGTTTAACGTCAGGTCGCCGCCCGTACATTTGAAAAACTGCTCTAAAAGCACCAACTGTTTAATGTCGTCAAACGTAGTAGCTTTCTCCGACCTCAGCCAATTCCCAAAAGCATCGGACAGCTCCCGGGCATGTTCCAAAAAGGTGCTCTCCCGACCCTTGGTAACACCCCGGAACTTCAACCTGTACGTCTCTGGTTGTAGTTTGTATGCTCTCAGGACAGCCTCCTTGAGTTCCTCATAGATAATACACGACTCTATAGGCAATGCATCATAAGCCTCGAGTCCCTTGCCCACAAGTCTAGAGGAAACAAGGGCTGCCCACTTCTCCCCAGGCCACTGGTGGATCTGGCACTTCTTCTCGAATCTCATGAAAAATTCGGTGACACCCGACTCATCAAATACAGGGACTAGCTTCAACAGGTGCGACAAAGATTGGTCCCGATGTCTGTTACATCCCCCAATATTTCGCCCTGTTACCTCCACTCGAGATCTCTCCAGCTCCCTGTCAGCCCGATACCTAGTAGACTCTGCCTGCAGTTCAGCCTCTCGTATAGCTGTTCTCTCTGCAGCCTCAGCCTTCACACTAGCCTGTCTTTCGGTAGCCTCAACCTGAGCTCTCTCAACCTCAGCCTGCACACTAGCCTGTCTCTCGGCAGCCTCAACCTTGGCCATCTCAAGCCGAAACAACAATTCTGGAGTCAACCCTTGAGGAGAGGAAGGTGCATTTAATGGAGAGGGTCCCTGTGATTGAATTCCACGCTGCCATTGACCATCAACTTGGGGGTATGTACTAAATTCAGGCACCCTGACGTTTGATACGGGGGTAGAGTGGAGGGGGGGCTGGGGACCGGGGCCCCCAGTCGCCTCTCCACCCAGGTCTCTCCCTTCTAAACCCAATATCAAAGTCCTCAGCTGATCTTTCCTCATGCCACTTAAACCCTGGTGACCCTGAAGACCTGCCACACACTTTAAGCCATACTTATTCAGCTTCAACACCCTGGCAGCGGTAAGGGGCACCTCTAAAAATCTTCTAGCACCCTCCTCACTATCGACTAGCCACTCCACAGGTCTTTCTCCCTCCGAGCCTGTATCGTGACCTGACCCACCACTGTGTTCTGATTCGTCTCCCATTGTGTCCACCAAAAATTTTCACGTTTATAAAAAAAAAAAAAAAAATACCCAAGCTCCTATGCAGCACTATTCACTTGCCAAAATGTCTGAAGACTCTCAAGTGCTATACTACTTTGCCAAACAAAATTTAACGTGCCCACTATATTCCTCAATAAAACAAATGACCACAACAATCCTGCAATTATCTCTTAGTTCACAAGATCCTGAGCTAGGTCGCCATTTGTTACGATCCAGGTTCTCAAAGACACAGGGCTCTTCAACATTGGACTAGATAATGGCAAAAAGCAACAACGGTAACACTAGATCCAACCCCTGCCTTAAACACTGGAAAACAAAACACCATTACCGCCCTGAGTCGTGCCTGGACAACGAGGTATCCTATGACTCGGTAACTGGTTGTGACGCATGTCCACGTGTGAGCATGCTGTACAGAACGCCTAGTCATGCCCCACTCTCGCTAGGATTGTCAGGGCAGGAACTTTGGCTGTAGTCTATGTAGAGTTTCCTAACTTAGTTCATGTGAGCCGTTGTACTATAAGTATTATGAATATGTATTTTGTTTTCATCTGAGTCAACGAGTTCTATTTTATATCATTAGTTATAAGTATTGTGTGTAAAACTTATTTGTAATGATGGGAAGAGAAACAGCCACAGTTGGGGGTCAGTGGGTGCGCCAGGCGGGAGGTGCGCCTAACTCACTCGCATTCCTCCCTCCCTCAGTGCTAGGGGAGCCTTTGTGTATCCCAGAGGAGAGAGAGAAATTACGTAATGGTTGTCAGTGGGCGGTCCTTAGTAGTTCACGTTGGGCTCACTAGAGGGCCGGGTATAAAAGGGAAGTCTAGCCATTTTTTCATCAGAACTCATTAGGCAGAGCGACTTCTCATTTCCCTTGCTAACTATATATATTCTTCTGACTGATGGGAACTTTCTCTACTACCTTACATTCTTATCTCCTCTTTTCCCTGCCCTGTTTAACTTCCATGGTCCCGTTGGTGCAGAGCTAGTCAGCCAACGTATTATCGCTTGAGTTCTCACGAGATACTTGCCTATTAGATAGCCTATTTTGGAAGGGTTGACTTAGAATAGGGTTGATTTATGTTTGTTGCACTTGTATATGCATTTCCCTGTGTGTTATTATTATTATTCCTGTTTTCTGCTGGTCTAGGTAATGCTAGACTGGGGTAAGGCTTTTCTGTGTTGCGAGTTGTTGTTTGATGCAGTGGTTAAGCGATAAACCTGCATACTCGTTTCGGTTCAGTGAAGCCTAGGTTGTCTTCGCGGCTGACTGTGTTGAGTTAATAATTTACAGTGCGTGAGGGCAAGAGCCTAACCACCCTGTATTTTATTAACAGTTTGTGTTTACTTTGTCAAGGAGCCGGGAGAAAACCAGATACAAGGGATCTGGATTTCTCAAAGTGCACTTGTTAGTTTTAACGTAATACTTTAAACAGTCGTGAGGACTTCGCTAGGCTACAAGCCGTTTTTGCTCAGTCACTGCTACCTTTTGCCCACAGTACTCCAGCTAGACTTTACTCGATTAGTAGATACAGAATAGTATTGAAGCTTTCCTTATGTATGATATTGTTTATGCACTATTGATTTCATGTGTTGCAAGCTTGGCTACTTTAGTGATTAGTGGCCCACGAGCACAATCCGAGTAGGCTATTGCCGTTGCATTTGCGGAGTACTTCTTTTTAATGTTTGCCATTTACTATTGCATATTATTTTAATTATTCTTATGCCAATTTAAGCCTTTAATAGTATTTAATTGCCAGTGTTTTTGCTTATTGAATTACTGTTCAAAATCCGATACGTACTTCTTACGAGCATCCGAGAAGCATCTAACTTTTTTCAGAAGATTCCTTGCTCGATGCTTAAGGACTATTAATTAACGTAACGTAATAGTGCCGATCCAAAGTAGAGGGTGGAGGACTTCTTAAGTTCATAGTCAAGGGTGGATAACTTCGGCTTCGGCCAACACTATTCTTTGGTGTTGTTGTTTCTTACTTCATTGTTTGATTGTTGACCAGACTAGATAATTCCTGTCTCTTTATTAGTCTGTTGTTGAACACTAGTACCGAGTTCTTGTATACCCCGTTATAGCAGATTGAACTCTGGAGGGTATTGGTGTTTTTTGTTCGGCTGGCAGTACTCAGGGGTTGGGATCGTGTGTTTCCGTTGTGGCAGCGAGCCGTATTCGAGTCCTGATTGAGAGCCCTTGTGTACCCGAGTGCCAGTTCGTAACATGGTGCACACACACTAGGCTGACGCTCAATGAAACAGCCTATTCTCAAACAGTAAAAGATTACTCGATTATGTTACACAAAGAAAAGATAGTTAACGTGATTAATTAACGTTACGGTAGATACTCAAATAACTGGCACTCCTGTATTAACCCTTATTTAGCGGCTCACCACATAAGTCGAGTTAAATAAAGCTGGACTATGTGGCGGCGCTCGACATAACTCGAGTGGCAATTTCAGCACGTAATGTTGCTGAGAGAGAGAGACAAGTGGTGGCAGGAGAGTAGCGAGCGTATGACTGCTCCAGACCACCGCGGCGAACATACTGACACGAATCCCAGCTCCCTCCTCCCTCTCTCACTCGCTATATAAGGAATTGTATCGGGAAAGTGGCTAATTACATGCTTTTTGCACTCGCGTTGCACGGTTATTGCAAGAAAACTAGCCATCATAAAAGGATCGTTATGGTGTCATTCGAAAGCTCTGTTTATGCCCTTTCAGGGATAGGTACTTGTTTTACGTTCTGGGTCTTATTTAGGCATGAAAATGATCACGTAAACAGCCCTATTTTGGCTAAAAACACCCCGCTGGGCGGTACATATAAATAAACCGCATAGGCCGCTCGTAAGGTGTTAAAGAAAGTGCAATGCTAGTCCTGCAACATCAACTGGAAACTTCTGAAATAAGTCTGATGCTGGGAAGATGTTCGTAAAGAATCTTGAACAATTATAATGCAGAATACGGGTCACAATAAATGCTAGGACATATAGTAATAATAGGCAGGCGAATAATAACGACTGCGCAAAGGTAGTAATGCTCGACAACTAAAGAAATGCTTCGTGACACAACACAGCCTACTCGGGTTGTGCAACTCAACAACAACCTCGGCTCAAAAGTGCAGTGAATAATAATGCTGCATACATATAATAATGGGGCTTATCTCTATCCAGTGTCTGCTAAGTTAATAAAGTCTAGCTGGGGTATCAAGGCAGGGCAACAATGGGCGAGCATTTTTTTTTTTTTTTTTTTTTAAGAGACAATGAACGGAGGAAGGAAAAACACAGATAAAACAAAAAGGTCCATGTGCCTAAAGGCATCCTCCATTCATAAAATGTTTGTAACAACTGGATTTAAACATTTGTTGATTGTAAGTTTGTGGAAAGCAATTCGAGGGAAGTGAATTCCAAAGAGTAGTAGCTCTAGGGATAAATGAATTCTGATAAGCAGAAGTTCTGCATGGTGGAGGAGAAAGTGTAAATTCATGGGCGCTCTCAACTGCCCTAGTTCTACGGGGAAAGATGTGGAGAGGCGGCACAATTGAAGCAAGTTCCTCGGAACAATTGCTGTGAAAATATCTGTAGAATAATGCAAGGGATGCAACGTTTCTTCGTATGGCTAATGTAGGAAGGTCCTGTGTGACTGCAGGGTTATTGATTAATCTAATAGCTTTATTTTGAATTTTGTCCAACTGCCTCAATGCAACCACTCCACTTCCACCCCACAGAGGTGAACAGTAATCCATCTGAGAGCGCACATGACTTTTATATATTACGGCCAACTGCTCGTCAGTGAAGAATTCTCGAACTCTGTACAGGAGTCCCAGTTTTTTAGAGGCATTCTTAGCAATGCTTCTAACATAATGTGTCCAGCTCAAGTTAGTAGTTAATGTTACACCGAGAATGTCAATACTAGGGGAAGTGGGAATATTTACATCATTAAAAAATATATGGGAGTCAGTGAGATTCTGTCGGTTAGAAAATTGAATGTACTTGGTTTTCTGTGCATTAAAGGAAACTAGATTCTCTTGTCCCCATTCATTAATTCTAGAAAGGTCCTGGTTCAGAGAAATTGCAGTGTTTATTTTTGAATTTATAAGATCGGGTTGGGTGAAAGAATTGGTAAATGTGAAGGAACTGTGGAGTGTTGAGTCATCTGCGTAGGAATGTATTGGATTATGAGTGGTAGATATGAGATCATTGATATGAATGAGGAACAGAGTTGGGGCCAAAACTGATCCCTGGGGAACACCAGCATTTATTGAGTGAAATTGAGAATAAAGGCCATCTACCATTACACATATTTTTCTGTTATGAAGATAAGAAGAAATTAGTGGAACTAATGATGCAAGGCCGTAGTGTGACATCTTCGACAATAAGGATTGATGCCAGACTCTATCAAATGCCTTTGATATATCCAGTGCTATTGTATGTGTTTCACCATGTTGGTCTGTAGCTTGGTTGATTTGATGCGTAAGAAGGCAAAGAATGTCTGCAGTTGATCGACATCGTCTAAAACCATATTGCCTATCACTGATTAATTTATTATTCTCCAGATGCTTAATTATGTGATTATTTAATATAATTTCAAAAACTTTGCCAAGAGTGGAAGTTATAGCTATTGGTCTGTAGTTTGATGGATCTGAAGAGGCACCTTTTTTAGGAACTGGATGGATGTTTGCTTCTTTCCAGGGTACTGGGAAGCATGAGGTATGAGTACACAGACGGAAAAATTTTGCCAATACAGGAGCGAGCACCAAGGAGCAATTCTTAAGTACTATTGGAGGAATTTCATCTGGACCAGGAGCCTTATCTACTGAGAGATTCTGCAAAATAGTTTTGACATGTCTGGTGTGGATCTTAAGTGAGGGAATTTCAGGTGAATTAAAATTAAGTACAGGGACATCTTGATTTATTTCATCTAAGGTTGAGTTGGTGGAGAAAATATCTGCAAGAAGGTTAGCTTTACCTCGTGGGTCACTTACAAGATTGCCAGTCGGAGATTTTAATGGTGGAATGGATGAAGCAGTAGTGAAGTTGGATTTGAATGAGTTAAGAGTAGACCAAAATATTTTGTTATCATTTGGATTATTTAGAAGTTTATTTGCCTGCTTATGGAGAAAGTTTGATTTAGTTAGGTTTAATACAGTTTTGGCATGATTTCTGATGTTTCTAAAGTAATTAAAGGCTTCATGTGTTTTTGATCTTGTGTATGCATTGTAGGCTATTGCTTTTTGTTCAGTTACTCTAGCACAATTATGGTCAAACCATTTAGGTGAATTAGATCTTTTACTGTACTTTTGATGAGGAATAAAAGTTTCCATTCCAATTTTTACAAAATCTTGTATGTGGCTCAAGGTGGAGTGTGCATCATTAGAAAAGAAAGAGGTCCAGGGAATATCAATAAAGAAACCTTGAAGACCCTCCCAGTCTGCCCTATCGTAATGCCATTTAGTCACCAAAACAGGTTCAGAGTGGGAAGGTGTGGTAGGTGATAGACAGGTGGCCTGTATCAGACAGTGATCAGAAGATCCAAGTGGGGACCTCACTGTAACATCATAATTTTCTGAATTGGTTGTTAAAAATAAGTCCAGTAGGTGGGAATTATGATTAGGATTATCTGGTACACGGGTGGGTTGGTTGACTAGTTGAATGAGATTAAATGAGTCTGCAAATAGCTCACATTCAAGACCAGCATCATCAGTCCTGGCTGAATGAGTGAGCCATTCAACATTATGGACATTAAAATCACCCAACACAGTGATTTCAGAAGAAGCATTTAAGTTGAGGACACTGAATTGTGAGGACAGAGAATCAAAAAGACTTTGCTCTGGAGGAGTATTTGGGGAACGGTAGATGCAACATATGTATTTAAATTTACCAGCAGAAAATAATTTGTATATAGAATAATCAAAATAGGGACAATTGAAACTAGTAACCTCCTCCAGGGCAATTTCAGATTTTGCAAAGCAAAATGCGGCTCGTAGCCCAACGTTGTCCGAGGGTGGTATAATGAAGATTACGTTATATGACGGGGATGCTCTCTTGATAAATCTAGGTCTCTAGTACCTAGCTCTATCCTGGCAATCCCTCAGAAGTCAACACAAAGAGGCAGCACTATGTTGTGAGGGATAGGCTATGGCCCTCTCACACCACAGCGCTGTGCTCGCAAAGTAAACCAACCCGAAGACAACTTAGGCTCCCATAGTACCTGTCGATGTCGTGCAGAGCTTAGCTAACCCTGCACACATCGGAGACAACGACACAGTAACCTTACCCCCAGTCTAGCTTTAGATAACCAAGCAGAATCACTCAACACCTTGCAAGGGAGACATATACCGGTCTACAACCTTCCCGAGAGAGGACACATACGGAAAAGTCCGTCTCTCTAAACCTCAATAAAGCATAATACCTCCTTAACCTAATACATGGAAATATCTGAGAGCTTCGCGTACAATATGACTGGTCGACGGTGAACGTCTATGCTGAAACCAGAAGGGATGTTGAGTTTAATAAAGATTAGAGAATGAGAAAGGAGAAGTCGAGAGAGAGAAATAGTATGCAAAGTAGCGAGTATGGGGGACAGAATTGCAATGGATGTAGGCGATACGCGTGTCAGGCAAGCTCTGAGCTGGTAAAAAACACGAGGCCGTGACGGGAAGGGACTAGTTGACCACCCGGCCGCCAACGCCGTCAGCGCCCATGCGAGCCGCGTCATAGCTCACCTCGCTGCCGGGTGTACTCCCTCACACTCTCTCGCTCGCCTCCCACACAAGCAACATTTATATTATAGCGAATATAAAATATAAGGTGCGGTCACAGACCAAAACAAAGACCATTTCTAGACTGTCTGTGGCAACACGACACTAATGAAATAAAGCAGATAATTCTAGGACAACTGCAGCCTATCCCCCCATCCTGGCGAGCGCTAGCGGGCTGCAATGCCCCACGCAACCATTCTGCTAACGCTGGGAGGCGTCACAATAGACATAGTTGTAATAGACATAGTGTTATGTTATGCATATAATGTTTATGTAATACGATATATGATAATAAATATCAAATGTTGACAGCCCTACAAACTTGCCTCTAATTACAATCAGCCATCTCTCACCGTTTATGAGTTAGACACAAAAAACGGGCAAAAATTACCAAAATTCACTAATTTGACCTTGAAATATGACCTTTTGTCCTTGAAGATAACCCCAGGTTGTGTTGAAAATGTCGCTAGTGAACTCGCCGTCCTCAAAAATCCCTATTTGGACCCCGAGATCGTGTCTCTAGCCCTTCTAGAAGTCATTTTAGCCCAGGACTCAAGTTAATCCTTCCTACTCAAGTTACAAACCCCGAGCATGGGAGGTTTCAGTCCTTCTTTAAAGGAGTCTATGGATAATAAATATCAAATTTGGACAGCTCTACAAACTTGCCTCCTATTACAATCAGCCATCTCTCACCGTTTATGAGTTAGACACAAAAAACGGGCAAAAATTACCAAAATCCACTAATTTGACCTTGAAATATGACCTTTTGACCTTGAAGATGACCCCAGGTGGTGTTGAAAATGTCACTAGTGACGTTGCCGTCCTCAAAAATCCCTATTTGGATCCCGAGATCGTGTCTCTAGCCCTTCTAGAAGTCATTTTATCCCAGGACTCAAGTTAATCCTTCAGACTCAAGTTACAAACCCCGAGCATGGGAGGTTTCAGTCCTTCTTTAAAGGAGTCTATGATCTAAACTCTAAAGTGAAACACATTCTGTCCGTTTCTCCTTTCTCAAAAATCTCCATCTTAGGAGATCTCAACGTTCACCACTGCCAATGGCTCTCCTCTCACCCTGGTGAACAAGCCTACGTCTTCTCTATCCTAAATGTCCTAGAGCAGTTGGTTCAGCAACCCACCCGTATCCCGGATCGCTTCGGAGATCGGCCCAACATTCTTGACTTATTTCTAACTTCTAACCCTTCTTCTTATACTGACGATCTTTTCTCTCCTTTGGGCTCCTCCAACCATAAACTTATCTCCGTCACCTGTCCTATCTCTCCAGTACGCCCACCCGATCCTCTCAGCCAGTGACGCTTGTGGCACTTTGGCACTGCCGATTGGGAGGCTCTCTGGCAGTACTTCTTTGACTTCCCATGGAATGATTTTTGCTTCCGTGGCCAGGGACCCTCGGAGAGTGCTGAACGTATTACCGAGGTAATCCTATCGGGCATGGAGACATACATTCCATTTTCTTTCTCTCAGACTATTGCAAAAAAATCTTGGTTTGCTCACACTTGTTCTACTGCTGTCCACAATAAGGAGGAAGCATTGAAACGGTACCGACGCCTTAAAACTCAAGAATGTCATTCATCCTATTTTTCATTCCGGAATCGAGCCAAATCTGTCCTTTAACTTGCCAAACACTCTTTCATCAATAATAAATGCACTGAACTATCCAACACTAGCTCTTCTCAAGCTTTCTGGCATTTAGCCAAAAACCTCTCCAACAATTTTTCTTCCTCGTCATTCCCTCCCCTTTTCTACTCTGATGGCACAACCATCACTTCTTCCTCTGACAAACGTTCGCTAGACTCTCCACCTTGGATGATTCAGGTACTATTCCTCCCTCTCCACTGCCCTCTCTTCTACTTATGAATAATATCCTAATCTCTTCTAAAGATGCACTTTCTACCCTCTCTAGGTTTAATACTAAGAAGACGTACTGTCCGGATACTATTCCCCCTGTTGTACTCAAAAACTGTGCTTCCGTGCTGACCCCATGCCTATGCAAACTCTTTCGTCTCTGTCTCTCCTTTAACGTCTTCCCTTCATGCTAGAAGTTTGCTCTCATTCAACCTGTCCCAAAGAAGGATGACTGCACTCATCCCTCCAAGTATCGTCCAATTGCTCTCATCTCTTGTATCTCTAAAGTTTTTGAAACTATTCTTACTTCTAAATTTCTGAAGCATTTATCTTCTCAAAATCTGCTCTCAGATCGCCAGTATGATTTCCTTAATCCATTGACTGCGGGAGACGTTCCCGAACGCCATGGCAATTTACAGTAATTTACAGGCTTTTAAAGCCTCTAAAAGCCTGTAAAATCGAGTGCAAGGAAGCAGGAGCGCGACAGGCCACGCGTCCGTCTCCCAGCCAAGCGGCTGTGGCACTGAAGGCTCTGAGTCAGAGTCTCGCGAGATATATAGTGCTGCCAAAGGCAAATGTAGCGAGACATTAGCGATAATTGCTAATTTTAGCTAATGTATATGGTAGCGCAGCGGGTGAACCCCGTGAGATACGAAGCTTGTGTTGGTGTCATTTTGAAGCTATTTTCTTCTAGTTTTCGGCTGAATAAATTAAATTTCATTCTGACACTTGCCTAATCAATCAGGAGTGCCTGAATGAGCCCTAATATGGCGGAAATATGCGGAAATATGCCTGCACCGTAAGTGTTAAGGGTCGACTGGTGATCTTCTTTCATATCTTACTAACTCTTGGTCATCCTCCTTTCGGAAACATCAATGAGACCTTTTCTATTGCGCTAGACATACCAAAGGCCTTCGACAGAGTCTGGCACAAATCTCTAATTTCTAATCTACCCTCCTTCGGTTTTTATTCCTCTATCTGTGCCTTTGTCTCTAATTTCCTTTCCAGCCGTTCCATAGATGCAGTTGTGGACGACCATCGTTCACTTCCTCATCCTATCAACTCCGGTGTTACTCAGGGTTCTGTCCTATCTCCAACACTCTTTCTTATTTTCCTAAATGATCTTCTCAACTGTACCTCCAGTCCTATCCATTCATATACAGGAGACTATTACACTATTCAAGTAGTTTTCCAGATCGCCCCAGCAAACAAATTCTCAAAGACAAATGTAATGAAGCCATACAATACTTAACTTCTAAATTAACTACCATTTCCAACTGGGGCAGACAAAACCTTGTTGCCTTTAATGCTTCCAAAACTCAATTTCTCCATCTATCTACACGTTCTGACCTCCCAGAGGATTATCCCTTACACTTCAACGATACAAAAATCGACCCTTCATCTTCTCTCAGTATTCTCGGTGTTTCTTTCTCTTCTGCTCTCTCTCGGAAGGACCATATTACCAGTCTTGCTAAGGTGGCCTCCCAGAAGCTGGGAGTGCTCAACCGCTTCAAGGGGTTCTTTACCCCTGCACAGCTTCTTGCTTTATACAGGGGCACAGTGCGTCCTTGTATTGAGTATTGTTCACATGTGTGGGGAGGTTCCCCTCACACAGCACTTCTAGACAAAGTAGAGAGGAAAGCTTTTTTGATCATTAACTCCCCCGTCCAGTCACCGACTCTCTGCAATCTCTCTCTCTTCGCTGCAATGTTGTATCTCTCTCGCTATTCTATCACTACTACACTAATCAGTGTTCCTCAGAGCTCTCTCAGTGTATACCACATTCTCGACGTAGGGTACGTTGTATCCGTCTTGCAATACAATCCCACCCCTACTCTGTGCAACTCTCCAACTCAACAGCTGAGCTCTGGAAGTCTCTCCCTGAATCCATCTTTCCCTCATCCTATGACTTACATTGCTTCCAATTTTGTGTGTCCAGGCATTTTGGCTCGAATGTTCCTTGATTTTGGCTCTGTCACTCTTTCAACTCTGGGGGAGGCACTCGTCACAGGCAGTTTTGCCTTTTGTCTCCCTTATTCAGATAGAACAAAATATATATATATTAATGCAAACATTGTTTTTGTGCCTTTATTATTACTTATTAGCACAAAGGATGTGTAGACGTTCACAATTTGGGGTTTTGACAAGAGGATTGGGTTAAGACTTTCTTTGGTAAAAAATAAAACGACACCTCCATTTCTATTAATTCGGCTTTTCTCAAACATTACATAACCGGGAAGTGAATACTCTGATAAAAAAGTCTCTGTCTTCTGTATTAAGCCAAGATTCTGTTATGCCAATTACGTCATAATTTTCTGTAAGTACTAGTTCCTCTAAATCAGAACATTTATTGTTTATGCTACGAGCGTTTGCATAGAAAACCTTTAAAGTTGTGGTTTTAGAACTCACGGAACGCTCTTTAATCAAATGTTTGTTCTGGTCGGACCTACATTTACGTTCATGGTTGTCCTCGGTCCTCATCGCTGGCGGTCCTTGGTTGACTCTGTTTTTTGCTTGGCGTTGGATGATTTATTTTGCTGCTGCTGCTTCTTCTCAAATGGCGTTTTTTGATCCATGGCTGCGGACTGTTTTGTGTAGGAGACGACACATGCATGCTCAACCCACGGAGTTTAGATGAGTGCCATCCTTGTGGAACAGAGTGGGCTGGTTATAGAAATTATCCAAGAGATTGATGAATTCAACTTCTTCCTCCAGACACAAAGATTTTAGTCGGCTGTTTGTGCTGTAGGACTTGTCGTAGAATCCCAATCCCACCTTCACTCCCCACTACCACCCTAACTCCCCATTAGTACCCTAAATCCCAACTCCCACCTTCCCTCCTCACTCCCACCTTCACTCCCCACTAGCACCCTAATTCTCAACTCCCACCATCCAGAAGTTGACCAACTCCCCAGAGCCATTCCCCAGCCCTCTCAAGCCTTCTCTCAACCTCCCATATATACACCATTCCGAATGGCTTCTGCCAACTTCCAAGAGTGCAGAAGTAGTTTGGCAGGGCGATCGTTTGCTCTTGCCACACCGTTTCCCCGTTACGACCACCGGGTGGAAAGCCCACTTCAGCTGGTATCACACGATCGATTTTGTTATCAGTTTTCAATAGGTAATGTTTTTCTGGCAATATGTATGGAATCTTTTGCACTGGGAATTAGAAACGGACTGAGAATTCAAGCGAACATATGTTTACCTCATACTCTACCAGACCACTGTTGATGATAAAAGTTGAAGGAAAAGACGGTCGAGTGATACCAGCGAGGGCTCAGATGCATGAATTGCATGAAACATTTCGGGGTTCCTTTTAGCATTGTTGCCGGCAATTAGATCGTATGCAAATTATTGAAGCTGGCTGGAAATACTTAAATTCAGAAACCTCAATTTCAGAGTTGCCAAGAAAAGATGCCCCCTCAGAAAAGTCTTTAGTTTCCACGATTCGACGTCGTGTTATGGGACTTATTTTTCATTGTTTATTTAAGGAGTAGTCTACAAAACAAATCACAACCCCCCCCCCCCCTCCCTTAAAAAAATGTATGTTTGCACCTCGTCTGTAATTTCTAAAGCTTAAATTATAGTTGAAAGAATCATCTTTGGTATGTACTTTTGTAGATGGTTAGGTGACAATCACCACGGTCGATCTGGGGATCCGCCGCTAATGAGCTCGTCCTGGAATCTTTACTACTCTGAATCTTACGATTCTTTACAGGACTGACAATGCCATTTTTATCGGCACTAGCTCAGAGAAGAGTGTTGAGAGGGGAGAAGGGGTGTTGGAGAGAGAGGAAGGTGATGGAATGGCTTTGTTATGTGTGTTTAGTCTGTATACGTCGTCAGGATGTCCCCTGCCTGGGTGCAAGCATGTGAAACATGCTAGGACGTACTACCGCACCCACTAAATGTCCGCCGTGGCAGGGATTCGATCCCGGGTCTTTCAGATTCACACGCGAGCGTACTCACCACTTGACCACAGTTCCAGAAATGGATCAGGTCTAAGAACTCAGCTAACTGAAATAAATGGCTAAGGGTAGAGGAATCGATGTTCAAGGGACTAACATGACAAGGGAGTATGGCTCAGGGTTTAGAGCCACCCTGCTCTTGCTAACATATCCTCAGCCTGCCTGTGATGGCTAAAATACTTCCAAGGTGAGTGTGTGGGATATTAAAAACCAGTTTCGCCTGAAAATCCACAATCACCTCACCATCTTACTAAAACAGCGTAGTTGGATATATTTTATTTTATATTTTTTTATATACATACATAATCCTTTGACACATCTCACATTCAATTGTTCAGCCTCCTTCAACAAAGAAGCCCTAGATGTTCCTCTTCTCCACCCCCCCCTGCTCTCTCCCCCACCCCCCCATCAAAACCAATACAATTATAATAATACTTTTAGTAAAATAAAATACTTTTAAGTTTTATCATGCATTAAAGTCACCAATCCATACCGGCACTAACAAGAGAAAGACAAAAACTATTGTTCCATTGATCCTAAGAATAAGTTCCCAACAACACTGATTCCCCCAGCAAACAAGCACCCAGCACGCGCGCGCGCAATTTTGCAGTAACCCTCTCCAATGACCACATACACGCACACACAAAAACAAAACAGACCACTCCATGTGAAAAGCCTGCATGCATGGTGCAAGGAGTGGCCGTAGCAAGGTAAACTTTGCCAACACAGCTAGGACCCAAGTGGGGCAGTCAGCTGATCCCTTGACCATCTAGTTCTGTATACTGAGCCTTGTTTTTGTCGGTCAAGTGAGCCCCCTAGCAACTTCAGTTCTGTGCGCTCGATCAGTTTTCTGCTGTCAGTTAGGTTAGCACCAAACAATCCAGGTATACACTCTAAGGCCTAAGCCATTATTCTTTCAATTCATTGAGTCCCTAAACCCTGTACCCTTTCTCTAGTTATTTAAACCCCTTGACCATCCAGTTCTACAACCTAAACCTTAATTTTTCTATCGAGTTTTCGACCATCAGGATTTTTACCCTTAACCAGCTTTATAATCAGTTTAACTCTGGTGCGAGCGAGTCTTTTTTTAATCATCCTTGTTTCACTTCATTAGTTTGGAGATATTGTAAAGTTCCTCCTCAGTAATTTGGCGACTATAAGATATTTTTCCCCATTCATGCGTCAAAATATTATGTGCGAGCGATAAAGAGCCTGCAATATATAAGAAACTGGCCTTCAGCCAAAATATTTTCCTACCGAAAAGTGTATAGATTTAGCTCGAAGGCGGTTAGGGGACGGGGGGCAATGATAATTGTTTGAAAGGGGTCTGAGGAGGCATTTCAGTTATTCTAGGGGGCAAACTAAAAATCCTAAAATGGAAAAAAACAATCAAATCCTATTTAACCTAAATTTAACAACATATCACAATAACCCCAACATATCGCACCAGATGTTGTTAACACTTGATAGCGTCTATCGAATTATTTTCCCCTAGATATATATATATAATGTATATATACAATATATATATATATGTTAGTATAGCCAGGTAATAGATTCTCTTTTAAACAGACGAGGTTAAAAGCAACAGCAGTTTCAGCATTCAGGATTTTATTTTTACAGCTTTCAATAGTTCTACCAATTTTCCTCTGGGGTTCAGAGATGAGGTACAACAGGTTAGCAAAATTCATGGTGGATCCAACGTTTCACAAGTAAACATCTTGCATCTTCAGGGAATGGAGAGGTAATGATTAGAACAATTACAATTACAAGGTAAGTTGGGGAGATGAGAGGTCTCTAAGACTTAGAGAGAAGTAAAGATGGAAATGAAGAGCAAAGTCGAAGAGTAAAAGATGGAGGGCTGTCCTCCTTGCTATTTTTCTTGAGTTATTTGTTGATAGCAGCATGTCTGGAGCAGCAGTACCACGTGGTGTTGGTGTGGAGAGGCAGTTGATGTTGGTGATGGAAGGCCACTGATGTTGATGGAGTTGTAGTTATTTTGAGTTTATAAGTTGTTCAAGTGATTAGAATAGGGACAAAGCATCATATTTATACAAAATTCGAGGATCAAGGAGAGGGAGGTGGGCGGAGCTACTGGGTGTGTGGTGGCTGTTCATTGGTGGAAGGCAGTCTTTTCGCGAGACGGGCACTAAATCTTATCGGTGGTTGGTTGTTGGCTGTGGGTGGCTGTGATTGGTTGGTGTTGTCAGTTGTGTGCTGAGCGCGGAAGCGTATGGGAGGGGGGCACGGGGCAAGATGAAGGGGGGCAGCATGCCTGTAGCGCTTGCCTGAAGGAAGAATTTGAAGGTCTTGTGTTTGGTTGTTGATGCTGGGGTTGAGTGTTTGGATGTATAGAGCTTCTAAAATAGCTAGTCTTCTGGGGTCTGATTCTTTGTCGAGTATGGTGGTTTGTTTGTCTAGGTCGGCGCGAGTTAGGGCAAGATGGTGGAGGGCTTGATAGTGATCTTTTATAGCGCCAGATTGAAGGTGGAGGGTTAGTCGACTGTTGTACCTCATCTCTGAACCCCAGAGGAAAATTGTTAGAACTATTGAAAGCTGTAACAATAAAATCCTGAATGCTGAAACTGCTACTGCTTTTAACCTCGTCTGTTTAAAAGAGAATATATATATATATATGTAATTATATATATACAGGTATATATATATATATATATATATATATATATATATATATATATATATATATATACTTTATATATATATATATATATATATATTAGTAAAGCCAGGTAATACATTTTCTTTAATACATACGAGGTTGAAAGAAATGGCAATTTCTGCGTTGGAAATTTTATTATTCAAAGTTTCCAGGTCTCTGATGAGTTTTCGCTGGGTGGCAGGAAGTAGATGAATGAGATTAGAAAAATTCATGGTGGTACAGGGTTACATTAATGTACATGATGATACAGGATATACGACGCATTTCACTGGACAACCAGCATTATCAAGTAAGGATAAAATGATAAAAAGGTAAACAGGAAGGGTATATATAGAGGGTGGAGGATCAGAGGAGGCGAAAATCAGGGGGCAAAAGTCTGCTATTGGTGGAGGGGTATTCTAGGAGTGTTAGAGAGAGATCCGCGTCACGCAGGCGCACTGGATGCGGGAAGGTGGTGGTCGGTTGGCGGGGTCGAAGCTGATTGGTTGCGTGTCGAGGGGCGTGGCCTAAGTTGCGTAGTACGTGTGGCGCCGGCAGAAGACGAAGCTGAAGGAGGTAGTGCGGGGGGCTGCGTCAAGGGCACCGGGGGGCGAGGGGGGGCGTTAGGTCTTGTAGGATAGTGCCTTTTGACAGAAGGAAGGATCTGAAGGTCCAGAGTTTGGTTGTTTATGTTTGGATGTAAGGCTTGGATATATAATGCTTCGAGTATTGGTAATCTCCTTTGGTCACTTTCTTTATCGAGTATGGTGGTGTGTTTCTCTAACTCGTTGCGTGTGAGGTGGGGGTGGTAAGGGGTGAGATAGTGGTCTTTGATGGCTCCAGCCTGAAGGTGAAGAGTTAACCGACGTGAAAGACGAGTCTGCGTCATGCCAATATAGGAATGAGATCCACAGTCCTCATAATTACAGGTATGTTGGTAAATGAAATGATCGTCGGTCATCGGGCTCTTTATCTTGGTGGAAGATGGTTTGTTGCGGAGAACGAGGTTGGAGATCTTGGGGGATTTGTAATAAATTATTAATTTGATTTTGTTTTCCGGGTTGGTTGGGTGGACATGCTTGGAGATTATTTCTTTTAAGACGGCCTCGTCATTTTTGTGTTCAGAGGACATAAAATTGCGGTAGAAGATCTTAATTACATTGGGGGGGGTCATTGTTGGAAGGGCTTTGGGTGTACCATTTTTCAAGATGGTGGTTGATGGTGCTGGAGACGTCGGAGTTGGAGTATCCGTTATTCACTAAAACTTGGGATAGTATTTCTAGTTCCTGGTGGGTGTCGGCCCAGGTAGAGCAGTGCGTGAGGGCTCTCCTTACATAAGCGGAGATGGAGGATAGAAAATAACGGGGATTCACTATCGCCGTTGAGGCATTATACCAAGGAAGCCCCCTTCCTTTGCCCACGGGGCAACATGTACAAGCAGATAGACGGTGTGGTGATGGGCAGCCCCCTAGGAGTTCTTTTTGCGATTTTTCTATGGGTACCATTGAGGAAGAGCTCCTAGCTGCCCAACGACCCGCCGTCTACTGTAGATACGTGGATGACTTCTTCGTGCAAATCAAGGACCTCCACGAACTACAGGAACTCCAGCGTCGCTTCATGACCTCCTCCGGACTTAACTTCACCTTTGAAAAATCAAACAATGGACAACTCCCCTTCCTCGACATCCTCGTAGCTCTGAACGACCATGGGTTCAAAACCACCATCTACACTATGTAAATATGAAGAAATACATATAGATATACTGTACATATAATTATATAGACATACACATATACATACATATACACACATACATTACATACATACAAATAACATTTACATATATAAGAACGTAAGAAAAAGGGAGTCTGCAGAAAGCCGATTGGTCGGTACAAGGCAGATCCTTGTCACACCCAACCCTAATTATAAGGCCGAATTATAGGCCCAACTCACTAATACTATGGGCCCTGGGGACTGACTTAAATGGTCAGATCAACATAAGACAAAAGGAGTCTGCAAAAAGCCTAATGGCCCACACCCGGCAGATCCCCCTCAAAACTAAACGGTATATAATACAGTATATACATACACACACCTACATACACACACACACACACACACACACATATACATACATAATTATATACAATACTATTGATTATTATAAAAAATACAAAATAAAGTAAATACATAATGATCATACCTCACGTGTACAATATTAATTACAGTAGATAACTAAATCACTAATACTATGAGGATTGACCTCACCAAAAGGGTCATATGTCAAACTACAAGCTGTTTCAATCTATAATCTGACGGTCTGGACATAATATATATTATATTTGTAGCTCATTTTATTATATCAATTTCATGGAGGAGATTTAGGCAGGATATCATCTATTTTGGAAAGGCCATCATTTAGATGCATAGTGCTTCTATATACTCTGATCAAGGCGGACTCGGCAAATAGTCTTTCATAATAGCAGCTTGACTAATAGATCATCTTAGCCTCATCCCAATTTATATGATGGTTTTGTCTTTGTTTATGTTTAAATATACCAATAGAATACTGAGCTGACCTTAATGATTGTTGGTGTAGTATATATACACACATATATATATATATATATATATATATATATATATATATATATATATATATATATATATATATATATATATCTATACTGTATATACAGTATATATTATATATAATTATATATATATATTTTTCCAGTTGAGTCCCAGACCATTCCGCCATGGTGTTGTTAGTTAATTAGTGTTAGTCACATTTTAAATGTTCTTCTTTGACTTGTGGATACAAATACAGTCAGTCGGGGATTTACAGTGAAGTACACCTCCATGTGATTTTTGAAGGCTTACTGCCTTGATGGTGTAATGGTTAGAGTGTTTAAAATAATGTGTGTGGTAACCCAGGTTCGAATCGCGGTGGATCACATGCTTTCATTTATTTCGTTGGGAGGTGTTTGGTGTTGGAGGGAAATTAATTAAATAAATTAGACAGTTACGGAATTACATTGGTAATTTACTCCATACGATTTCCACATGGTTGACAAAAAGTATTTCCCTCATACGAATTAAACGACCCTGCTTCATAACCATATCCCCTGGTGTAATTTAGGTTTCCCATTTTGAAGAACTAATCTTTCTTATGTAATGGTCTGTCTGTGCTTATCACGTTGCAGCCATTCATTAAATCTTTAGTATGCAGGAGGGATGTATATGGTTGCTGATTCTGCCATTTCATCCGAGTGCTTTGCTTAGTTACACGTTTCGAGTTAATCCTTTCAGTATTTGAGAACGCGTTTCTTCACCTATTCTGGCTATCATTAGTTGACTTTATTTAGATTAAGAAGGAATTTAGGGAGTCAGAGAATTTAACAAGATAGTTTTTACTTGTTGTATACATATCTTAAACTGCATAAAATCATCTAATAATAGCCAAAATAAATGTATTTAATACGTCCACAAATCATAAATGGGTTAAATAGCTTTTGATCAGTTTGCTAGTGGAACCTTAGGAATTAGGGGCTTTGCTGTCTTAATGCTGGTTTCTGTTTCGTGTATTTTATTGTATTTATCTCCTTATGATCATCCAATGTAATGTATATGACTAAACGTATATGCTTGTTAACCCTTGCAGCGTTCAAGGACGCACTTACTCATTTTATTTCGAATATTATTTGACGATGTTATTCAAATTTGGAAGGATCTGTGAGAGATAGAGGGTTAATTGAGATACAAAAAACCTGATTGAATAAAACCGTTTAATGTAAGCCAGAATATACTGTTAATACGAATAATGATTCCTAAGGCGATAAGGGGCACCGGGAAAATTGGAGTCTTGCTGTGCCACTTTCACTTCTTATTATTGATTTTTTTCGTCTTCCCTTTCTCTCTGGAAATTTGTTTAAAATTCAATTCAATAGTGTGTTTTGTTTATACAGTTTGTTTATATTAATATAATAGAAGATTCTTGTGTTGTGCATGTCTGACTCTACTTATTTCATAATTGTTGTAACCAGAACCAATTCGACCATGTTATTGAAACAACAAACTGTTTGGAAAATATGACCAACGTAATTTTGATATGCTAATTGTTACTATGTTAATTGTTTTAATTTCATGTGCTATGGTGGATAAATGTTTTTCTGATATCCTTTAGTATGTCCTATGAATCTTTGAAAACATTAAAGCTAAAATATGTGATTACCATCTTTAAACATCTCGCTTTAATTAATGATTTAATTCTTTAGATTTAACTGTGTCATTATGGTTTACATCTTTTTCTGTTTATTATGACTAAAATGATATAATTTTATTTTAGTAAGGAGTGATCTGTTAGAACTAAATGGGTATAAAGTAAGACAAATAGCTTTTTGGCTCTCACAGCACCTTCCTGAACTGCTTATGATCGTTTATAAATAGATAGAATAACATGTAAAAACGTTTCTAGCCTTAACTCTCGTAGAGCGGGGTGTTGTGTGAATATCACTGTAGCGCCAGGTGGGTATATTTGCCGAAAATTACCTTCATTCCATGCTCTTTTTCATGCATAAGCAAGAGCCATAGCGTAATACAATTATATATCTGTGAAAGGATGATGATATAGCTTTTCAATGACACCTGGCATCATCCTTGTACGTCATCTGGTTATCTTGTAATGATCGTGCAACCGAAGGGCAAAATTGGTAAAATAGTGGCAATTTGGCTGTTTTTGGTGTGTGAGAGAGAGCACATAATTGAGAGAGCCATCTGTGGGGCTACAGTATACGCCGCACGGCCGTGGCGAGCGGGTGGAGCCTGCCTATGCTCCCTCCAATGCCTGATCTCTCTCTCAGCACATATAATAACCTCAAAATGATGCCTGTCATATGACGGGGCCGCAGGAGAGGGCAATTTTCTCTCTCCTGTCATATGACGGTCGCCACGAATTGAGGGTTAAAATGGTTAATAGTCCCCCTCCCCTATTGTTCATTTGTTATTGAAATCCACATTGGTATTTCAACGTTAGTCCGTGGTTTTACGACCTCCCTTTAGTAATGACTCTATGCCCTGCTTGAGGCAATCAATGTCAGACTGGCATGGCTGAGGTTTGTGATGTACGGATCACGTTTTTGCTCCCAGTGCAGTTCAATATTGAGTCAGGACAGACTGTTTTACCTTCAGAACCTCAACTTATATGTTCTTGGCTTGAAACAAAATAAGCATTCTACCCAACAAATCGAAGAAAACTTGAATACAGAGATTTAGTTTGTATGTGTTGGAAACCATTCTTACAATTTATTGATATAATAATAAAAGTTGAATGTTTAAAAATAGGATAAGACTTACTTTCGTGATTATGCGCTATAAAATACAAAAAATTCAGCCGGTCAGTATTGAGATATCGCTGCTACAATGCAAATTCATGCAGCGAGTATAATATTCTTATCCCCAATTCCGCTAGGAAAATGGCTGTTTTGCTGAATTGAGTATATTTAATTATCTATTTTTTGTTTTTCATCTCCGGAACCTCTGACGCACTACTCCTCATAAATGGCTGCCTCTAAGATATTGAAGACGATGACCAAAGTTGCTTGCAGAGCCGAAAATTAACAAAGTGAACCTGTCGGATTTCCGCTACACTCACCAAGTAGGTCGTTTCACTGTGTTTTGTCATGTCCGGAACCTTTGATACACTACCCCTCTTAAACGGCTACCTCCACGACATTGTATACTAAGACAAATTTATTTTGCAGAACACAAAGCATATAAAGTGAACCTGCCCTTAAACAGCTGCCTCCTCGACATTGAACACTAAGACCAAAGTTGTTTGCTGAACCAAAATTAACAAAGTAAATCTGCCAGATTTCCACTATACTCACTAAGTAGGTCACTTCGCTGTGTTTACGACATGCACACTAAGACAACAAAATCAATTGGCAAATATACTTTTCAACATTTGACAGCATATACTCACATGCAGCTTCGTCGAATTGCTCAGATGGCACAAATAGACGAAGAAGAGCTACAGCACGACCTACAGTATGAGTTCCATGTGTGTAAAATTGTACGCTATCAATAAAGCGGGCCAATGAACTGACATGTCTATGATGGCTAAATGGCTATACGGCAATGCACTGCAAGACTGTCTAAAACGGGATGTAGTGAAATCGGGATGTAGTGGATTAATCCGCCATTAATATAATGTTGCATTACAGATCCGCTTACAAACAAAATACGCATTTGAAATAAATAAACAAATAATATCCTAAAAGCACTGCAATGCTTGGCTATTATGTACCCACAGAGAGCACAGACCACCGATAGGCAAATATTATTAAGTAATTAATGAGAATATTTTATTTGGTCTGTAATAGCTAATAGCTTCGAACAGTTAAGTCTAGTATGAGTGTTTTGGAACATATATACATTTGTCTGCGCTTATACTGTATCTGTAGCAGGACTTTTATGTTATGCACTGTTGTCATGTCTTACCTTTAACCCTATTTGGTCTGAGAGAGTTTTTTTGGACCTCGCCTGTTTCGTTCTATTGTTATAGAGATTTTAAGACGTTTCACTCCATTAGTTTGGCGATAATAAGAAACATAGCAAAAAACCCATGAAACATAATATAACAAAATAGAAGCCCACGAAAAAAAGTTTAATGAGCAGAGGTCCCCAGCTAAGACATCCAACAACGATTAGAAGATAACCATACAAAAACAAAACTTGGACCTCCCTGACACACCTGAATTTTTTTTTCGATAATTCAGCCCCAGTACTTTGAGTTAAGCCTCCTTCACACGACTTTGTCAACACGGCCTTAACCCCTGCTGTACCGGAGGATGTAGTAATATAAGTCCTCCCCCAGTCCCAAGCAATGTGGCCAAAATGGCAAGATAGAACAACCTTTCACCTCAAGAGATGAAGGAATACTGGCTCTCCCAGCCTTCAGAGCGTTGGATATAAGCTGAGAAGTGTTGCCATATCGAGAGCAGTGCTCAAACGGTCGTGGTAGCAGGCACAGCCTGATACAGGCAGTTACAAGGAAAGTACATTACTGACGGCTCCCAGCTGTCGCTGGGACTGGGGAGTGACTTATCTACTGATGGCTGGCAGCCGTCGCTGGTATTGGACGGGTTAATTGTCCTTGGGCGACTTTACAGATTTTTAGGTTAGGATAAAATGTGGGAGACCTTGCAGCGACCATGGTGTTTGGCGCCCATGCATCTGACATTGTCTTGAGCTTGCCCCTGCTGTTGGGTGGTCTTTGGCCGCCGTGAATGACTGCGAGATGACTGGGCAATGATCTTGCAATGTTCTCAAAGTGTGTTTAACCCGTCTTTCGCCCAACCAACCCGTGACACATATATCTATTCCATGTTCAATGACTAATCTAGGGGCGTCCCGTTGACGTCCCCACCCTTTCCCTTGTTTGCATGCCTCCAGCATGACCCCACCTCTCCTCCGGCCACGTAGACCTCCCACCATCTTTATTGTGCCCCATCCATGCCGCATGGCTGCCTAGTGACAACGGTGAACCAGGGTCGGCCGTTCCTACGTTTTTGGACATGTTAAAATGATATGAAGGTGTCCACACTTTGACTCATCCCTTCCAGGACTCCATTGATCTTACCCTGACCTTCGAGGACTTTGCAACATACTTTGAGAAACACATCATCATTTTAAAGTCTGGAAGCGTCGGGAAATCAGTGTAACAGACAGACAGACAGGGTGTCTCTGTCTGTCAGAGCCCCTACTTGCATATTAACCCTTAATTAGCGGCGAGCAACATAAGTCGAATTAAATAAAGCTGGACTATGTGGCGGCGCTCGACATAACTCGAGTGGCAATTTCAGCACGTAATGTGGCTGAGAGAGAGAGACAAGTGGTGGCAGGAGACTAGCGAGCGTATGACTGCTCCAGACCACCGCGGCGAACCTACTGACACAAATCTCAGCTCCCTCCTCCCTCTCTCACTCGCTACATACTCAATTATGTACTGAAAGTACCGAATTACCTGCTTTTTGCACTCGCGTTGCACGGTTATTGCAAGAAAACTATCCATCATACAAGGATCGTTATGGTGTCATTCGAAAGCTCTGTTTATGCCCTTTCAGGGATAGGTACTTGTTTTACGTTCTGGGTCTTATTTAGGCATGAAAATGATCACGTAAACAGCCCTATTTTGGCTAAAAACACCCCGCTGTGCGGTACACATAAATAAACCGCATAGGCCGCTCGTAAGGTGTTAAAGACGCCTCCTAATAACATTACTCGCAATCTTAAAATCATACAACGTTTCACTGATATTTAAAGTTATTATACGTCTCTGTTGATAATTTCTGAAGTATCTCTGATTCATAATTTTATTGCTTTACAACACCCGCCTATTACACATAGTTACATATATTCATACTTGGCCCTGATTCACATTTAAATAACACATGTACTTCTTACGGGTTCTTACTCATCACTAGTAACTTGAATATTGTATTTATTCCTCTTGCCAAAGACCACTACTGTCTTGATATATATATTTTAGAGTGGTTTAGAAACCCTTGGTACATTGCATGCTTTCAGTATTTATGCACTCCTATTATCATTATTATTATTTATAAATACATTTGTAACAACCATTTCTATACCAATATTATATAAACCTCATGTACCCCATGTATCTGTTCTAATCTTAGTCTTCCGGTCATTAAGGACTGCAGGCTCATATAAATAAGTTAAGTTTACACGCCAAAAGGACATTTAGTGCCTGGTCGATGTCTTATTATCGATGGTTATTGTTGTTCTTTATTTTGGTCATTGTTATCATATTATTGTCTTTACATTTTTTTCTAATGTTTTATGGAACAAACAATCTGTCTTTCCCCTCCTTCACTTACTATTATATTATTAATTTATTTTTGTTATAGATGTATCCATTTATTTTACACCACCGCCGCATGTTGGGTTTAGGTAAATGTAAATTCTGTTTCTGTTTTGCTCTGCCTCTCTATCAGCCCGAATGTGTGTTATTGGTCTTTTAGTTTATCAGTGCGTCTTGTATTTGTTCTGTCTCTCTGTCTGTACATCTTATTCCAGAATAGGTTAACGTTTTCTACAATATATTTACACTGTTACGCATATCAAATCACTATCAGGAGGGTTCAAATGAACTAGAAACAAGCCATACCTATATCTTTTGTTACGTATCTGTCTTCCCTGCTTGTCTGTCGGTCTGATAAGTCAGCCCATTTATGCATTTATAACAGACCTTCATAGTCTGATTAACATCGTCTAGTAATAGGTAAACAAATATTTAGTTAGCCTTTGAACTGAATGCATAAAACTCTGGTATTCCCTTTCCTTGCTAGTCTGTTCTTTAACTATTTTTGTCTGTGTGAGTCTGTGTTTCTGTCTGATTATATGTCTATGTATTTATGTGTGCCTGTTTTACTGTCTGTCTGTGTTTTTTTTTATCTCTGCCTGTCTGTAATTTTATCTTACTGTCTATCTTCCATAAACTGTGTAAAGTTTTAACTTTGTTTCTGTGAGTATATCTTAGATTTAATTGTTATTTTTGTCATCAGGTGTATTTTGTGTATCATGCCTTCTTTTCTCTTTTCTTTTCTCTGTACCCACTTCGCACCTTTCCTTCAAGTCTTCAAATCATATTCCAAATATTCGTTTTGCCGTAACCCCTTCAGCGTGGGTAACAATTTTTAAAGATACATTTATTTTTTACAATTTTATTAATTTATGTCATTCCAAAATTAAATAAAATCCTTTAATATTAGTCAGATAATCATGAAAACTACCGCTCGCTCGTACTAAATGGATTGAAGTTTGTTTTGTCAATCAGTGTGTCCACTTTCACCTCTTTTACCAGGGCCTGTAACTGTAATTGTAGGATCCTTTACTTCCATCTCTATTAGGTTACACCACGGCAGGTAGTTGGCTAGCTGCAGGAAAGAAGAGGGTGTGGGGAGTGAGCGTGTAAGTGCGAGTAGCTTTTAATGATGTGATTGTCTGTATATTTGTTTGTTTATCTGTATGCTTACAAACAGGAATTCTCAAAACTAATAGGCTGATTTACATACAATTTGTCAATTGGTACTTGAATAAATATTATTACCAATAATACAACATCCGCGGACCATCAAATGTCCCCCCCCCCCCCCCCCCAATAAAAAAATGAAAAAAGTCAGTCAGTCAGTAGCCAGTCCTTACTCCCACAAGGGGTAGGGAGGATCCGCAAGAGACACGATGAAGGATAAAGAGGTGACAGGAGAAGAACACAACCGTTTGCCCACAAAAAGCAAGCACACAAGAATTCAGAAACACCAATCACTCATCAGCCCCCGAAATCAATGGCTTCATCACAGATGTTATACTTCCAGACAAGGTCTCTTCACATCAATATCTTGGATAAAGACCTTCCAGGTTTGTCATTTAATAGGGTCCAGAGACGTTCATGTACTCTCTCCAACAAGCTTCCTCCATTCATTCCTGTCATTTGCTAATTCATTTGCTTCAACCATTCCCTTTTCACGCTTTGACACACATTCTGACACCATATCATAGCATCTTCTTCTCGGCTTTCCATGCCTTCTTCTTCCTTCCACTTCACTGACATAGATCCATTTAACTATGCTTTCTTTAGGCATTCTTGTAATGTGACCATACCATCTGAGACCACTTTCTTCAACCTTTTGCTCTACCGACTTCTTAAATCCACATGCCCCCCTTCTGTTCACACTTCTTACTTTGTCTATTCTTTGAACTCCACACGCATTTCTTAGTAAATCCATTTCAACTGCTCTTACTCGTGACTCTTCGTTTCTATGCCATACCAGAGTTTCACATCCATACATCAATGTGGGCACCAACACACCATCATGCAATCCTATCACTGCTTCCATACACAAGTTTCTGTTCCTAAACAAGGCTTTCATTACTCCAGCTAACTTTCTTCCTTGTGTTACTCTGTCTTCTACTTCTTATGCACATTTTTCCCTTTTCTCATTCATGGCTCCCAGATACATAAACTCTTCTACTAGTTCAACTGTTCTCCATTAACCCTTACATTACACATTGTGTCTCCTTCTCTTTCCACTACCATTACTTTGCTTTTATTAGCATTTACTTTCAGATCTCGCTTTTCATATACTTCCACAAATATCTCCACCATATGGCACAGGTCATTCTCGCCCTTGGCACATAACACTGCATCAACTGCATACAACACATTAGTGACAGTCATTCTGTTCCTATCACTCACCATCTCTACTCCCTCTCTTGTTCTGTTCTTTACTTCTCTCATTACTCCCATACATGTAGATTTTAAACAACCAGGGCGACATCACATATCCCTGTCTCACTCCGACCTGTACACTAAACCACTCACTTAATGCGCCATTTATTCTTTCATATGCTTCACTACCATCATACAAACTCTTCACACAAATGGTGTTTCACATTATACAGCTCTAAGGGTTTCCATAATCCTTTTCTATTAACTTTGTCATATGCTCTCTCAAGATCCATAATGGCCATGTACCCTCTTATCTTTTGCACTTGCCTTCTCTATCATCTGTCTCACTGCAAAACTCTGATCCACACATCCTCTTCCTCTTAGAAATCCACCCTGTTCATCACTCACTTTTCCATCGGAAATGTCTTTCCCTCTGGCAATCACTATTCTCACCTATACCTTACCAACCACACACAGCAAATGAATACCTCTGTAGCATTTACATTAATGTAGTTCACCTTTACCTTAATCCAACAGGACTACCATTCATCTCTTCCAGTCCACTGTCACTACTCCATTTGTCCAAGCTTTTGAACATAATTTCCACAGCCAATCCATTGCTACTTCACCTCCATTCCTTATCATTTCACGAATTCTACTCTAGGAGAGTTCCCTCCTTCTATATGTCTCTTACGTGGCACATCTAACAGATCTCTATCATTAACAACTGCTCTGTTTAAACTTCCTTTAAAATACTCTCCTTTAAAATACTCTTTTCATCTCTCCCTTATTTGCTCTACATCTGTAATCATATTTAATTGTTCACATTTTCATATTTCTGACCACATTCTCTCCTGTATTTACGCACTTCCTTCCAAAACATTTGTTTATTATCTGCAAAGTTTTCATTCATTTTCTTTCCCAAATCCTCATTTACTTTCTCTTTCTTTTCCTAAACTAATCTCTTTACTTTGACGTTGCTCTCCTTGTACTTCCTTTTAATTTATCCACGGTTCTTATTCTGCATCCACACAAGCCATTTACTTCTTTCATCTTCCACAGCTTCTTTCTCTTCTTCATCCCATCATGTTTTCCCTTTTCTTCCATATCTGATTTTGCACACACCACATGCATTTTTCGCATTCTTCACCAGGCAGTCCTTTTATATATCTTCCATGCACTTTCAAGCTCCATACCGTCCATGTCATATATATGGAATTAATTATTCTTCCACCCTTTGTTGTATTCATCTGCTATATCCTGATTTTTCATTTTGTTAATGTTTATTCTTTCAATACAATTCCTTCTATCTTCCTTCCACGCTCCTCTCCACTTTACTTTGCATAGCACAATCATATAATCAGACAGTCCTCCACTCAAACCTCTCACTGTTTTTGTATCACCTACGTCACCAATCATTACTCTTTCTACCAAAACATAATCCATCGAACTTCTATCATCCTGTCTTTCAACACTTGTATACCATGTATACTTGTGAACATCTTTATGCTTAAAACATAATTACATATGAGGAGGTCCGTGCCAGAGGGGCCAACTCGCCACGAGTATAGTTTTGAGTTATTGATGTTTAAAGTTAACATACCATACACACAGTAGATAAGGCATAATAATATATTATTATATATCAATGGACAGCTTAGGAACAGACAATTTGTTGTAGATGGTTTTAAAAAATAAATACAAAAATAAATTAATAAACTAAAAAAAACATGTATAGGTGTTTTTTTTTGGAATGCGAACAAATTATTCGATTTCCTTCAAATTTGTACCATTATGAACATTCACTATAACTAAAGGACAGTTATAATTTCAAGGAAAAATACCCAAAAATAAATATTTTATAAGACTTTTAATCCAAAATTTTAACAAAATGCATGATTTTTGTATTTTATTTTTATATTATTTTGTGTTGTGTTTGTAATAATAATTCATAATGTAATTTGACACGTAACCTTTATGTCCAAGTAGTTTATGTAGGTGGTGAGGGGGGAGGGGAAGGTTGTTGTTAGTATTCCAAGAAGTCGTCGCTGGGATCGTCGACGTCTTCTTCGTTGGCATCTCTAGGTCTTGCAGTCATGGACTTCTGTGCCTCGAAAAGCAGGCTGAAGTAGGTCTTGTGTGGCTGGGGGACGTATTTCGTCAACTCCTGGAGATGCTGTAGCTTCTTTTGGTTCATGGGAACTCCCCCTGGGTACTTGACAGGCAACGGAATTTGTGAGAGGTCAAACATGTTTGGGTCATAAATTTTGCTTCTACCCTTCTGCATAAACCACTCCCGCTGCACATGAAAGCCGTCCATATAGCCAGCAGACACTTTAATGCCTTCCCTGTAATCATTGGAGACTATCAGGCGCTTGGCAGCCTTGAATCCCGAACCTGTCTGGCCCGCCTTGCTGATGTGTTGTTGCAGAACCTCAAAGTTAAGGAAGTCGCTCTCCTCCATGCGGACCACAGTGACCTGCTCCTTCCTTCTGTGTGTCGACATTAGCTGGGTGTAGTGGTCAGTGGTGAATACCTCCTTGCCCTTCAGGTGCTTCTCAAACACACCAAAGTCGCGGTCACAGGGCAGAAATGAGTGGCCAGCCTCCAGGAAGAAGTGGATGATAGAAGAAAAACGATGGTTATGGATGAGTCTTAGGTAGCATAGGCAAAGGTTGATATTCTTGTTCTGGCCAGGGCAATTATCTGAAAACACCACCAGTTTCAAGGAATCAGCAGGTACGTGATGTTGAATGAAGTGACATAAGCAACTTGCCACCTCAGAAGATCCCCTTCTTGCCTCCGACTCGTTCCAGACATAAAAGTAGGCCTTGTTGGACTTGTGTGACGCTTCTGCATAGTAACCACATGCGGGCATGCGCGCGCGTCGGCTGCCCAGCCGTTTAGAAACTGGCTGGTGGCAGCCGGCTGGCAGGCTTTCCCTTAGTATATATCCTACGACAATGTAACTAATGTCTGGGATATTCTTATGTTGTTTCACAGCTTGAAGCTGCCCTTATTCTTAACCAACGCATCTTAGTATATTTTATTCTCGATAGTTGATTGTTTCATTATAATATATAAGATGTAAGTTTAGTGAGAGCGGGAAGAGACGAGCGGGAGAGAGAGACCGGCTTGGGACGTTGCTTCGCGCGGAGAGTCCAGCTTGGGACGAGCCTGAAGCGCTGCCACGTGCATTTGATTGCAACGATAGGCTTAGTTTCGACTCACGCACGGGGTAGAGGATTTTGACCAGGCAACTGTGTTGAGTGTTGCCAAGCCTGGGATGTATTCTGCATGCCTAGTGGGGGGTCCAGACAGATTCAAGACTCAGAGCTCACCTCATTGTCGTACCCTTCGGACCCCCTTGATATCTATCCCTCTCAATCCCACTTAGAAACGTTCTCTCTTACTTTGTATACCTTCTTTCTACTACTTCACCAATCTATTTAATTATCCCATCCCCTTGATAGACCTTATATCTATTATTGTATTAACGACGAGCTCTCAGATAACTAGATAGGATTTTGGGCCTTATGCAGGGATGTAATTGTTAATGAGACCTAGGAAGCTTTTTTGTTGTCTCATATTTGGTGGTTTCATGCTTGCTAGTGTGTTCTTGTGTCAGGTTAGCAGGGGCTAGACCGGAGGGGAGGCTTTTTGCGATCCTTTAATTAAAGTCTGCTGGTGCGAGTCCCGTGGACCCGCACGACTTTACTAGGATACCCATGGGAGTATGGGGGCATTTTCTTGTCTGTGTCCCTGTGTGTCTAGCGTTGTGTTGTGTGAAGGCCCTTGCCTAGTCCACTCAGCACTGCGCTAGCACGTCTTGCTTTTGTTTTAGGGTCGCCAGGAGAGAGTCAGATGCTTGCGATCTGAGTCTCTCAAGAGAGCACCCTTTCAATTAGAGTAATTTGGCGCACAGACCGGGGAACGTCCCTAGGCTAGAGCAGGTGGCTCAGCCCGGGTATCCGAAGCCTATATCCTTCCGGCTAGACCTCTGCCACCTGGCAGATTAACAGCTAGGGGTTTATTATCTCTGTATGCTTGTTATTGTGCCACAGTTTACCGTTTTTGTGAGCATTGTGAGTCAGGGTGTGGCTTAGAGACTCTGTCCGAGCAGGCTTGCCTGACTAAGAGTGAGAAGCACACCTGTATGTGGTTATGTTGCGAGTTGCTGCCTTTATTTCATTATACCTATGCCATTATACACTGTATGTCCTATCACTAGTATTTATTCCTGCTTATGAGTTAAGAGTTCTCTAAATCCGTAACGTACTTTCTTTGCTAAGCATCAGATCCTACGGTAGCCGCATGCAGTTTAGAAACCCGCATCTTGTCTACCTGTACGATGTATTGAGGACTGTTTGCTTTCACCTTCTTTCACGCAGGGGTGATTAGTTGTATTAATTAACGTAACGTTAAATGTGCTTTCTTCTAGTTTGTTATTAAATTGTTTCTGCAATTTAATTCCGTTATCTATCTTTTCCTTGAAGCTTTAAGTCAACATAATTGTGTGATCTTTTATATAGCCTGCTTGACTATCAGCAGTCTATAGTGCGTGCACCCTGTAACCGAGTCATAGGATACCTCGTTGTCCAGGCAGGACTCTTGACGGTTTAGGGTGGTTTGATGCCTGGGTTTATAGATAAGGGTTGGATCTAGCGTTTTCCGTTGTTGCTTGTTGCCGCATACCTAGTCCAATAGAAAGAGCCCAGTGTTTATATATCCCAGGACGTAACACTTGATATCGTGGATACCCAGATTATACGTCCACATTTTGCAGCGGTAATATTGGGCGCTAGTAGTAAGACTACTTTGCTGGTGTTTGCTGGAGATCAACAGCAATTCCAAAGATTCCAGGTGTAGTGTCCTTGGTATAAATCTGCATGAAATCATGGCCAGCCTTGGCATGAAAATGATGATCGTTCCTCTTCATGGCAAGTTGAGCCCTCTCCTCCCGTTGTGTCTCTGGATCAAGTTCTGCCAATTTTGTTTTGAACTGATAACATGTGCTGCAGGTGTCACTCTTTGGTGGTGTTATCCCGACCTTATAGTTCTGCACCTCCTTAACGAACCGGGATTGCTTAATGGCATTGGGTTCCTCTTGGTGCTCTATCATGTATGTCTGAAAGGCATCATAGAGTCCAGCCCAGGTAGATCCAGGAGGTAGGTACAGCTTGTCCGGATTCTTGGTACGAGAATAATGGGACGTACAGGTGGGCAGAGACTTGCAGAAGCTTTTAATTAGTTGCAGGAGATCGTCATTAGTCTTGTTGTGGGGTACATGGCGGCCTCTTTGGTCGGGGGACAGAATACCAGTGGCAGTGGAAGAGCTCTTAGAGCACACATTTCGCACACGTTTGGATGTTATGTCATGAATATTTAGAAAGGCAGTACGGCAAACATTGATGTTCTTAGTATTCACAGACACTGAATATTGTTTGATGTTTTTAGTGCGACTCTCCCTTCCCTTCACTCGTGAACGTTTAGACAATGTCTCACTCAATCACTTATTTATGTACTGGGACTGGGAATCATGGCTTTCCAGTGCCCAATAACTGTTAAATAGTAAATGCACATTATCAATTCCCACTTTCTCGAAGCACTTATCCAAGCATTCACAAGGGGGCCCTACAATCTTCGGTGTTACAGCTTTGGCGGTACTTCTACTAACATAGGTCTGGCCACTGTCCCTTTTACACTTTTTGATCGTCTTCTGCCAGGTCTTTGGCCTTCGTTTACGACTAGGTTGCAGGGAAGGCCTAGCCTCACCAATATCCGAGTCAGATGACGACATTGTAGCACAGATATCGGAGAAAATTACCCCCGCTATTTTGTGCCTTATTTAATAAGGCACAAAATAGCGGAGGTAGTCACTCGTGTGTTGACTCTAACTCGGTTTGAGCGTGACTACTGAAACACGTCTCGTACAGCGCCTGTGAGTAGTCGGGCGGGCGGCCATTTAATTCCCCACGTCGTAGCCGCGCTCTCATTGGCTGAGCGCATTGGCGAGTTGGCCCCTCTGTCTACCAAGATTCACACCCATAAACGGTCTGCCAAACGGCAAAAACAAGGGACGCTCAACCCTATGTGCAGTTGCTATAAGGACGAAAATCGGATGGTTTTTTTTGCCAGATGATTCCCAAGAATTTCACAGAGCGGGAACCTGATTTAGGGAAAGAGTTCCAGAGTTCACTTGTTGAATAGAAGATTTAAGACTAATTCACAAAGGACTATAGTAATCGAGCTAATACTTCTACCATTTGGGAAGGGTCAGCCAGGGAATAGGTGTTGTACCGTAATGTACCAGCCCCTTTGTTCTAGCCCTTTTTGAGTGACGGAGGTTAGGGTTCAGGATGTCTGTCCTACCTACTTGGAACAGGGTATAGACATTTTAAAGGGTTAGTACTTGGAACAGAGTATAGACATTTTAAGGGGGTAGTACTTGGAACAGGGTATAGACATTTTAAGGGGATAGTATTTGGAACAGGGTATAGACATTTTAAGGGGGTAGTATTTGGAACAGGGTATAGACATTTTAAGGGGGTAGTACTTGGAACAGGGTATAGACATTTTAAGGGGGTAGTATTTGGAACAGGGTATAGACATTTTAAGGGGGTAGTATTTGGAACAGGGTATAGACATTTTAAGGGGGTAGTACTTGGAACAGGGTATAGACATTTTAAGGGGGTAGTATTTGGAACAGGGTATAGACATTTTAAGGGGGTAGTATTTGGAACCGGGTATAGACATTTTAAGGGGATAGTATTTGGAACAGGGTATAGACATTTTAAGGGGGTAGTATAATTTTGGAACAGGGTATAGACATCTTAAGGGGGTAGTATTTGGAACAGGGTATAGACATTTTAAGGGGGTAGTACTTGGAACAGGGTATAGACATTTTAAGGGGGTAGTATTTGGAACAGGGTATAGACATTTTAAGGGGGTAGTATTTGGAACAGGGTATAGACATTTTAAGGGGGTAGTATTTGGAACAGGGTATAGACATTTTAAGGGGGTAGTATTTGGAACAGGGTATAGACATTTTAAGGGGGTAGTATTTAGAACAGGGTATAGACATTTTAAGGGGTTAGTATTTGGAACAGGGTATAGACATTTTAAGGGGGTAGTATTTGGAACAGTGTATAGACATTTTAAGGGGGTAGTATTTGGAACAGGGTATAGACATTTTAAGGGGGTAGTATTTGGAACAGGGTATAGACATTTTAAGGGGGTAGTATTTGGAACAGGGTATAGACATTTTAAGGGGGTAGTATTTGGAACAGGGTATAGACATTATAAGGGGGTAGTATTTGGAACAGGGTATAGACATTTTAAGGGGGTAGTACTTGGAACAGGGTATAGACATTTTAAGGGGGTAGTACTTGGAACAGGGTATAGACATTTTAAGGGGGTAGTATTTGGAACAGGGTATAGACATTTTAAGGGGGTAGTATTTGGAACAGGGTATAGATAATTCCACTTGGAACGGGTATAGATAGTTCCACTTGGAACGGGTATAGATAATTCCACTTGGAACGGGTATAGATAATTCCACTTGGACCGGGTATAGATAATTCCACTTGGAACGGGTATAGATAATTCCACTTGGAACGGGTATAGATAATTCCACTTGGAACGGGTATAGATAATTCCACTTGGAACGGGTATAGATAATTCCACTTGGAATGGGTATAGATAATTCCACTTGGAACGGGTATAGATAATTCCACTTGGAACGGGGACAGATAATTCCACTTGGAACGGGGATAGATAACCAATGAGAGCGCGGCTACGACGTGGGGAATTAAATGGCCGCCCGCCCGACCACTCACAGGCGCTGTACGAGACGTGCTTCAGTAGTCACGCTCAAACCGAGTTAGAGTCAACACACGAGTGATTACCTCCGCTATTTTGTGCCTTATTTCTCCGATATCTGTGCTACAATGTCGTCATCTGACTCGGATATTGGTGAGGCTAGGCCTTCCCTGCAACCTAGTCGTAAACGAAGGCCAAAGACCTGGCAGAAGACGATCAAAAAGTGTAAAAGGGACAGTGGCCAGACCTATGTTAGTAGAAGCACTGCCAAAGCTGTAACACCGAAGATTGTAGGGCCCCCTTGTGAATGCTTGGATAAGTGCTTCGAGAAAGTGGGAATTGATAATGTGCATTTACTATTTAACAGTTATTGGGCACTGGAAAGCCATGATTCCCAGTCCCAGTACATAAATAAGCGATTGAGTGAGACATTGTCTAAACGTTCACGAGTGAAGGGAGAGTCGCACTAAAAACGTCAAACAATATTCAGTGTCTGTGAATACTAAGAACATCAATGTTTGCCGTACTGCCTTTCTAAATATTCATGACATAACATCCAAACGTATGCGAAATGTGTGCTCTAAGAGCTCTTCCACTGCCACTGGTATTCTGTCCCCCGACCAAAGAGGCCGCCATGTACCCCACAACAAGACTAATGACGATCTCCTGCAACTAATTAAAAGCTTCTGCAAGTCTCTGCCCACCTGTACGTCCCATTATTCTCGTACCAAGAATCCGGACAAGCTGTACCTACCTCCTGGATCTACCTGGGCTGGACTCTATGATGCCTTTCAGACATACATGATAGAGCACCAAGAGGAACCCAATGCCATTAAGCAATCCCGGTTCGTTAAGGAGGTGCAGACCTATAAGATCGGGATAACACCACCAAAGAGTGACACCTGCAGCACATGTGATCAGTTCAAAACAAAATTGGCAGAACTTGATCCAGAGACACAACGGGAGGAGAGGGCTCAACTTGCCATGAAGAGGAACGATCATCATTTTCATGCCAAGGCTGGCCATGATTTCATGCAGATTTATACCAAGGACACTACGCCTGGAATCTTTGGAATTGCTGTTTATCTCCAGCAAACACTATGCTACTACTAGCGCCCAATATTACCGCTGCAAAATGTGGACGTATAATCTGGGTATCCACGATATCAAGTCCAACAAGGCCTACTTTTATGTCTGGAACGAGTCGGAGGCAAGAAGGGGATCTTCTGAGGTGGCAAGTTGCTTATGTCACTTCATTCAACATCACGTACCTGCTGATTCCTTGAAACTGGTGGTGTTGTCATATAATTGCCCTGGCCAGAACAAGAATATCAACCTTTGCCTATGCTACCTAAGACTCATCCATAACCATCGTTTTTCTTCTATCATCCACTTCTTCCTGGAGGCTGGCCACTCATTCCTGGCCTGTGATCGCGACTTTGGTGTGTTTGAGAAGCACCTGAAGGGCAAGGAGGTATTCACCACTGACCACTACACCCAGCTAATGTCGACACACAGAAGGAAGGAGCAGGTCACTGTGGTCCGCATGGAGGAGAGCGACTTCCTTAACTTTGAGGTTCTGCAACAACACATCAGCAAGGCGGGCCAGACAGGTTCGGGATTCAAGGCTGCCAAGCGCCTGATAGTCTCCAATGATTACAGGGAAGGCATTAAAGTGTCTGCTGGCTACATGGACGGCCTTCATGTGAAGCGGGAGTGGTTTATGCAGAAGGGTAGAAGCAAAATTTATGACCCAAACGTGTTTGACCTCTCACAAATTCCGTTGCCTTTCAAGTACCCAGGGGGAGTTCCCATGAACCAAAAGAAGCTACAGCATCTCCAGGAGTTGACGAAATACGTCCCCCAGCCACACAAGACCTACTTCAGCCTGCTTTTCGAGGCACAGAAGTCCATGACTGCAAGACCTAGAGATGCCAACGAAGAAGACGTCGACGATCCCAGCGACGACTTCTTTGAATACTAACAACAACCTTCCCCTCCCCCCTCACCACCTACATAAACTACTTGGACATAAAGGTAACGTGTCAAATTACATTATGAATTATTATTACAAACACAACACAAAATAATATATAAATAAAATACAAAAATCATGCATTTTGTTAAAATTTTGGATTAAAAGTCTTATAAAATATTTGTTTTTGGGTATTTTTCCTTGAAATTATAACTGTCCTTTAGTTATAGTGAATGTTCATAATGGTACAAATTTGAAGGAAATCGAATAATTTTTTCGCATTCCAAAAAAAAACACCTACAGTATGCATGTTTTTTTTTTTTTTTTTTTTTTTTTTTTTTTAAACCATCTACAAAAAATTGTCTGTTCCTAAGCTGTCCATTGATATATAATTATATATTATTATGCCTTATCTACTGTGTGTATGGTATGTTAACTTTAAACATCAATAACTCAAAACTATACTCGTGGCGAGTTGGCCCTTCTGGCACGGACCTCCTCATATGCACAACTTTATTTCATTACACATAACCTTCAGTCTTATTCCTTTGTCATTTTCACCTGGTACACCAAAACCACCCATGATATCATTCTCCGGACCAGTGCCAACTCTTTCATTCATGTCACCCAAAACAATTATTTAATAACTCTGCACTTCATTCAGTGTGTTCCAAAATCTGTCTTTCACATCCCTGTCATATTCATCACATGGTGCATATGATAACACAACCACTACCTTCACCTTTTCAAACTTAAACTTTATAAACATGCACCTTGAATTAACATATTCATTCGGATTAATTACTTTACTCCATTCCTCATTCATTAGCAGACCAACTCCTTCCTTACCTCGTATCCACTCCTGCCCTTACCCATTTTACACCATTCCACTCTTCTACTTCATTTCCATTCATTTTACACCATTCCACTCTTCTACTTCATTTCCATTAATTTTACACCATTCCACTCTTCTACTTCATTTCCATTAATTTTACACCATTCCACTCTTCTACTTCATTTCCATTCATTTTACACCATTCCACTCTTCTACTTCATTTCCATTCATTTTACACCATTCCACTCTTCTACTTCATTTCCATTAATTTTACACCATTCCACTCTTCTACTTCATTTCCATTCATTTTACACCATTCCACTCTTCTACTTCATTTCCATTAATGTTACACCATTCCACTCTTCTACTTCATTTCCATTCATTTTACACCATTCCACTCTTCTACTTCATTTCCATTCATTTTACACCATTCCACTCTTCTACTTCATTTCCATTAATTTTACACCATTCCACTCTTCTACTTCATTTCCATTCATTTTACACCATTCCACTCTTCTACTTCATTTCCATTCATTTTACACCATTCCACTCTTCTACTTCATTTCCATTCATTTTACACCATTCCACTCTTCTACTTCATTTCCATTAATTTGTTCTTTCACATATACCAAGAACATCAAATCTTTCTTTCTTAAGTACATTTATTACTTCCATTTTCTTTTGTTCTGAATGTATTCATCTTATATTCCAAACAGCCTGCCTGCCTGTACTGATTGTACATAATTGTACTGGACCCATGGCAGGCAAAGGGCCCAGTTCCGATGCTTGCTGATTCATATGTAGGAATATAATCTTTCGGTGGGATTCTCAGTCCCAACCTCCTGGGCTATCTGTGCCACAAAGTGACGGGCGGTTGGCTGGCCAAATCCCTACGCAAACTAACTTCCCCCATATTAAATCCTCCTAAAATGGACCATGAGAAAATGTTAACAAGCAATACTCACTGTGATAAATACTGAATACATAAGGACGAAAACAAATGAAGTTGATTGGACTGGTGGCTTTAGCTTAACACCTTAGATTTAACATGCCATTATCTTAAACATGCAATGACGAAATTGAATATCATTCAGATGCTATATTAATTGGATACCAATAACTCAGACCAGCCATGGAAAAAACCACAACACAGACCAAATCAGTTGTGAACCGTACCAAAATGGTTCTGGACAAACACGGCCATGAACCAAAACAACCACTAACTAAAACATCCACAGACCAAACTAGTCACTCGGCTGATACAGGTGGAATTATTTTGACTGTTTGGCTCAGCCTATATAGGCCGCAGACCCGATCGGCCACCGACCAAAACGGTCGTGGCCCAAAGAAACTGCAGATTAATATGACAATGATCAAAAATGGTCAAATACCAATATGGCTCATCAAATTACACTCAGCACATATAGAAGAACGAATATAATTGACACTTGCCATGGCTTGGATGGCAAATATATGGGCTCTACTGAGTATGCTTGTTTGTGTTTATCTGTACTGAAAGTTATGTAGCTTACTTTGAATAATTATATGTGTGTGATTCTCGTTCTATCGGTATGGAGTTCTTAGTTTCAATTTCCTTTATTTATTTTGATTCCTCTGATGTGTTTGCTTTCTCCTTCTGTCTACTATTGCCATTACTCTTCCTTGCGTGTCCATTGTTTGGCTTTGCCTATTATATTTTATCGTCGCTTCTTTTCCCTTGTATCTTTGTCTCTCCTCTGCCCCCCCCTCCCCCCCACTCTCTCTTACCCTACCACCTTACACCGATGCTGCAACTTTTAGCTCTTGAAACCAGCAACAGTCGATGGTGGTGGTGGTGTGTGGTGTTTGGTAGTGGTGTTTTTGCTCCCTGTGTATGTGGTGTGCTTTCTCTCTCTCTCTCTCTCTCTCTCTCTCTCTCTCTCTCTCTCTCTGTTTTTCTGTCTCTATGTGTGGTGCATTTTCTGTGTGTGTGTGTGTTTGTGTGGTGTAATCTCTCTCTGTGTGTGGTGTATTTTCTTTGTGTATGTGTGTTTGTGTATGGTGTTTTTTTCTGTCTGGGTGTGTGGTGTATTTTGTATGTGTGTGTGGTGTATTTTCTGTGTGTGTTGTGTTTTTTCTTTGTGTGTGTGTACGTGTTTGTGTGTGTGAATGGTGTTTTTGTGTGTGTGTTTTCTATGTGTGTGTGGTGTGTCTTATATGTGTACGTATGTGTATATGATTGTTTCTGTGTGTGTGTGTGTGGTGTGTTTTCTGTGTGTGGAGGGGGGGGGGGGTTCTCTCTGTGTAGTGTGTTTTCTACGTATATGTGTCTGAGTTTTCTGTGTATTTACCTAATTGTGTTTTTCAGGATTGAAATTAATCTCGTACTGTCCCGTCTGCTATGAATTGATCATACTTTTGTTTAAATAAATTAATACTTTAAGCACACACCACTTCTTTTGGTAAGTTATTCCACTCATCAACGATGTTATTAGGAAAGCCTTATCTTCTTATGTCTTTCTTTCTTCTCTTCTGTAGTAGTTTGTAATTATGTTCTCTTGTTCTCCCTTGGGCTGGCTTGATGAAGTCTTCTTTGTTGGTGAATTATATTTCTTAGGCGTACTTATACATTGTTATGAGGTCGCTTCTCTTTCTTCTATCACGCAGCGAAGTGAGACCGAGGTGATTTAATCTTTGTTCATATTCCAAGTGTCTCAAATTGGGTACCCATCGTGTGATGTTCCTTTGAATTTGTTCAAGATTTTCAATGTGCTATTTTAAGTGCGGGCTCCACACCACTGCGGCATATTCTAGACTTGGTCTGAGAAATTGGGAAACTAAGATCTTAATCATGTCCTCGTTTAAATATTTGAAGGCAGCTCGCACATTTGCCCACCAAGCATAGGCCTTTTATACTAAGGCATTGGTGTGTTCACCAGGATCTTGGTTCGGGTTCACAATTACTCCCAAATGTTTTTCCTGTCCTGATTTAATTAGTGTCTCTCCATTTATTTTGTATGTTCCATCTGGTCTTCTCATTCCATCGCCTAGTTCCATAATATAACATTTGTGGGTTCAATTCCATACTCCACTTCTGACCCCATTAATACAATTTATGAATATCTTCTTGAAGGGCGTCACATGATCCCTGATTTTTCACCCTCTTTAACAACTTTTCATCATCTGCGAACATGCTTATGTAGCTCTGTATTCCATGTGGTAGGTCATCTATAAAAGATTAAAAACATAAGTGGTTCAAGCACAGAGTCCTGTGGCACTCCACTTGAGACCTTAAGCCAATCAGAATGTTTTTCCTGTATAACTGTGCTCAAGCCTCTTTCAGTTAGGAAATCTTTCATCCACATCACAAGTAACTTCTTGTGAGATACTTTAGCAAAAGCTTTTTTGAAGTCCAAGAATAAACAATCAACCCATCCTTCTCTTTCTTGCATGGAAATACAGAACCTCCCCGACCTGAATCCAAACTGTCGGTCAGAAATCCGCTTATGGTAATGGCTTATGGTAAATGGGAATCCACTTTCCCCCTATTACTTTTTCTAGGATCTTCACAAAGTATGCTGATTAAAGAAACAGGTCTATAATTCAGTGAATCTTCCTTGTTCCCTATTTAATAATTGGTACAATGTTTGCAATCATCCATTTTCAAGGTAACTTTCCTTGATTTTGTGAGTTCCTGAACAATGTGGTAACTGGATATTGTAGTTCCTCTGCACATTCCTTGATCAAACAGCCAGATATGTCATCATTCGGGTCCCATAGACTTCCTTTTATCCACCTGCAAAATCATATCCCGAATCTCCCTTATATCTGTTACAATGTTTGGAAATGAAGACACCAAACTCTCATCATCATCCGCATACTGGTTATCTGATCCTTGTCATACACAAATACAGACTGAATTTTGTTAATCAAAATGTCACACATATCTTCTTCTTTATCGAACACTTTGCCATCGGTACATATTCTTTGATTTTTTTTCCTTGATTTTTGTCTTCCTTTTTATATACCCATACAGGATATTTGGTTCTTTACTTTTGATTAGTATACCTTATGTGTGTGTGTGTGTGTGTGCGCGCGTTCCCTCTCTCTTTGTTTTATATGTGGATGAGGGAGAAAAAAAGGCAAAACTGCCTGTGACGAGTGGAAAGAGTGATAGGGCCAAAACCAAAAAATGTTCTAGCCAAAATGCCTGGACACACGGAGTTTGAATAAATTTAATTCATAAGATGAGGGAAAGATGGATTCAGGGAGAGAGTTCCAGAGCTCAGCTGTTGAATAGAAGAAAGATTGGGTATACAGTATTGTTTCACTCTTGGATTAGAGACTTGCACAGAGTAGGGGTAGGATTGTGTTGCAAGACGGGTGCTACGTGCTCTACGTAGAGGAGGTGGTATACACTGAGAGAGCTATGAAAAACACTGATTATTGTAATAGCGATAGAATAGCGAGAGAGATGCAACATTGCAGCGAAGAGCGAGAGATTACAGAGAATCAGTGAGTGGATGTAAGTTAATGAGACGAAAGGCTTTCTTTTCTATTTTGTCTAGAAGTGCTGTGTGAGAGGATCCTCTCCACACATGCGAACAATACTCAATACATGGACGCACTATGCAAATGTACAGAGCAAGAAGCTGTGCAGGGGTAAAGAACCCTTTGAGGCGGTTGACCACACCCAACTTCAGAAGAACAAGAGACACCGAGAATAGTGAGAGAAGATAAAGGCTGGATAGGATAAGTGTTTTATGGTTTCATTGCGTGAGTTTTTAAGAGATTGCACGCTGGATTGATGTGAAAAACTAGTTGATTAGTGTAAGGTAGAGTTGTCAGCATATGAATGGATAGGACTGGATGTATAGTTGAGAAGATCATTAATTAATATTAGAAGGAGAATTGGAGATGGAACAGAACCCTGAGGAACACCGGAGTTGATAGGTTGATTAAGTGAACGATGGCCATCCACAACCACAGCTATGGAACGGCCAAAAAGGAAATTAGAGATAAGACACAGATGGAGGGATAGAATCCGAAAGAGGGGTAGCCTAGTTCAGAAACTAGAGATTTGTGCCCCACTCTATCGAAGTCCCGAAAAGAGGATGACCAAGAGTTAATAAGATAGGAAAAAAGATCACCAGTATAGCAGCCCCTAATGAAGCCATACTGACGATCTGAAAGTAGATTATGAGAAGAGAAATGCTTAAGACATTTTGAAGAAAGCATAGTTTCAAAACTTTAGAAATGCATCTATGTCTTTGTCCTCTCTCTGTCTGTCTGTCTTTCTGAAAATCACAGAGAGAGAGAGAGAGAGAGAGAAAGACAAACAGTCTTTCTCTCTCTCTCTCCGTCTCTCTCTCTGTGATTGTGTGTGTGGTGTGCTTTCTCTCTGTATGTGTCTGTGTTTTCTGTGGGTGTGTGTCTGTGTTCCCAAGTTTCCTCTCCCTCCTACCAACTCAGGTTCAGGTTCAGCTGCATTCGTTCCTACTAAGCTTACCAAATCAGGCGTAACCCAACCAAAATGGTTCACAAACGACAGAGATTCAGCAATTAAAAAAAGAAAGGTTGCATACAGCAAGGCCAAAAGAAGCCAGGACCAAAAAGATCTACATTATAATATGCTAGAGCAAATTTGGTTATTGGTTAGTCTACTAAAAGGGAGGTATAAGTATTTGAAATATAACTACAATCAAATACAAAGGCGAGCCGTGCAATATCAAGCCAAATCTGTTCTTCGACTTGCCAAGCACTCTTTCGTCAATAATAAATGCACTGAGCTATCCAACTCTAGCTCTTCCCAAGCTTTCTGGCATCTAGCCAAAAACCTCTCCAACAATTTTTCTTCCTCGTCTTTCCCTCCCCTTTCCACTCTGATGGCACAATCATCACTTCTTCCTCTGACAAAGCTGAACTCTTCGCTCAAACTTTTGCTAGAAACACCAACCTTGAATGATTCTGGTGCGATTCATCCCTCTCTACCCCCCTCTCTCCAACTTATGCCTATATCCTAATCTCCTCTAAAGATGTACTTTCTACCCTCTCTGGGTTTAATACTAAGAAGGCGTATGGTCCAGACGGTGTTCCTCCTGTTGTACTAAAAAACTGTGCTTCCGTGATGACCCCCTGCCTAGGCAAACTCTTTCGTCTCTGTCTCTCCTCTAATGTCTTCCCTTCTTCCTGAAAGTTTGCTCTCATTCAACCTGTCCCAAGGAAGGTGACCGCTCTCAACCCTCCAACTGTCGTCCAATTGCTCTCATCTCTTGCATCTCTAAAGTTTTTGAAACTATTCTTGCTTCCAAATATCTTAAGCATTTCTCTTCTCATAATCTGCTCTCAGATTGCCAGTATGGCTTCCTTAAGGGTCGCTCTACTGGTGATCTTTCATATCTTACTAACTTATGGTCATCCAACTTTTGGGACTTCGGTGACACCTTTTCTGTTGCATTAGACATATCGAAGGCCTTCGATAGAGTCTGGCACAAATCTTTAATTTCCAAACTACCCTTCTTCGGTTTCTATCCCTACATCTGTACCTTTGTCTCTAATTTCCTTTCCGGCTGTTCCATAGCTGTGGTTGTGGACGGCCATGTCTCACTTCCTCATCCTATCAACTCCGGTGTTCCTCAGGGTTCTGTCCTATCTCCTATTCTCTTTCTAATTTTCATCAATTGTCTTCTCAACTGTACATCCAGTCCCATCCATTCATATGCACACTACTCAATTAGTTTCCAGAACGCCCCAGCCAGCAGTCCCTCAAAAACAAACTTAATGAAGCCGTAAAGCGCTTATCTTCTGATCTAGCTACTATTTCCAATTGGGGTAGAGAAAACCTTTTTTGCATTTAATGCTTCCAAGCCCCAATTTATCCATCTTACTACCCGTCAGGAACCTCCAGAAGACTATCCCTTATTCTTCAACAATACAAAAATCAATCCTTCATCTTCTCTCAATATTCTCGGTGTCTCTTTTTCTTCTGCTTTCACTTGGAAGGACCATATTGCCAGTCTTGCTAAAGCAGCCTCCCAGAAGCCGGGTGTTCTCAACTGGCTCAAGGGGTTCTTTACCCCTGCGCAGCTTCTTGCTCTGTACAGGGGCACAGTGCGTCCTTGTATTGAGTATTGTTCACATATGTGGGGAGGTTCCTCTCACACCGCACTCCTAGACAAAGTAAAAAGGAAAGCCTTTTGTATCATTAACTTCCGTCCACTCACCAACTCTCTGCAATATCTCTCTCTCTTCGCCGCAATGTTGCATCTCTCTCGTTATTCTATCGCTACTACAATAATCAGTGTTCCTCAGAGCTTTCCCAGTGTATACCCCCTTCTTTACGCAGGGTACGTAGTACCCGCCTTGCAACACAATCCCACCCCTACTCTGTGCAACTCTCCAACCCAAGAGTGAAATGCTATTCTCAGACTTTCTTCTATTCAACTGTTGAGCTCTGGAACTCTCTCCCAGAATCAGTCTTTCCATCTTCCTATGACTTAAATTGCTTCAAAATCCGTGTGTCCAGGCATTTTACCTCGAACGTCCCATGATTTTGGCCCTGTCGTCTTTCAACTCATGGGGAGGCACTCGCTGCAGGCAGTTATGCCTTTTGTCTCCCTCACTCACATAGAAAAAAAAAGTACAAAACAAAACTGTTATTGATACACAAAAATAGACATAGGTTCACACGGTAATGATAATATTATGAATAATACACAAAGCATAAATCGTACACAATTCACAAATCAAAATTTATAATTAATTTGCTTGAGTTAGTTATACTATACACACGTGCTACGAACGCATGATCTAAATACAGAGATAACACGTGCGTAATTTAATTATGCGATTATTAAATGGTGCACGTTTTGAGATTAAATTAAACTTCTGTTTAATATATGTTGAAGTACAAATCCTAAGTTTATGCACATGGAAATGGTGAATCTAGTGTTTTAAGTAATTACATTATAAGAATTGAGGTTAGCAAAGTCAGTCTTTCTTATTGTCACAAAGTAATGTTTTCTTGATATGTTCGACTATGTTTTTTTAGTTTAAGGATTTTTTTAAAACACAAGGAGATAATATGTATTTTGTTTTCCTGAAGGGTTGTGCACTGTTTATCAAGAAGAGACTCTAGCAATTAGAGACGCACTAATAGTATTAACCCATTGGCTATGGGAGACGTTCCGGAACGCCATGGCAATTTACAGATATTTACAGGCTTTTAAAGCCTCTTAAAGCCTGTAGAATCGAGTGTGAAGGAGCGTTAGTGCGACAGGCCCCACTTCCTTCCTCCAGCCAGCCGGCCCCGGCACTGAGGACTCTGAGCCATACTCTTGCGAGATATAAAGCGCTGCCAAAGGCAAATTTAGCACGACATTAGCGATAATTGCTTATTTTAGCGAATGTCTATGGAGTCTCTGCGGGTGAAGCCCGCAAGCTACGAAGCTCGTTTTGGTGTCATTTTGAAGCTATTTTCTTCTACGTTTTGGCTGAATGCATTTCATTTCATTCAGACACTTGCCTAATCAATCAGGAGTGCCTGAATGAGCCCTAATATGGTGGAAATAGGCGGAAATATGCCCGCACCGTAAGTGTTATATATAGTGATTTCACTGGTGTCAGAGGGGAACTTAGCAAACTTTCATAAACTTGGCATGTTGGGCTCTTATTAAGGCACTCATTTATATTGGGCATCTGATTAGGTCTGGACTTCTTCAGGGTGCAACTTGCGGATTCCCTCTTATCTCCTCTGCAAGTACTAGGTCTTGAACCATTGGCTGTGCAAGGTTATCATACCACATACAAGTGAAAGGGTAGAGGTGAGTCTCTGCTTACGCGGTTCCAGTCGATGACCTAGAGAGTGAGCATCAAGCCTCACTGTTGTGTTAGGTTGTACTTTCTTTGGTGTCGTACAGAACGAATCCGCCTTAGGACCTGATTTGCTAGTATCAATCCTAGCAGGTTGAGCAGAACACTTGGTGTATTGAGTCTTTAGACCTAAATAACTAGTTTCGTACTTAGCAGGTTTAACTTCACACTTAGTAATAACAGTCTTAGGACCTGATTTACTAATATCGAACCCAGTTTTCCTAGTCTCGTACCTAGGGGTGTGCCAGTCTTCAGAGCTGGAGGTGCTAGTATCAAACTCAGCCAAATTACTTCTCCCAGGCTGAGTGACATAGTGTGTCCTTTTTATTGCGTATTCTGGTTTCCACTTGGTGCAGACTAAAAGGGCACACTCTGGAGTTGCTGTTGTCTAGGCAGCTTCCGGTGGTATTGGTGTTTGAAGTATGTCCGCGTGGGGGCATTCGCGTGTAAAAGGTCTCGCAGGTACTCTCTCTTTGTGCTTTTTAGGTCATTGTGGCATGGTAATGGTGGTGGTCTATATAGCCACAATTCTTATTGTGGGCATAACAGAATCCTTAAAAAATAAATGTAGGAGAGTGAAATCTCTTAAAAAGGAATCTTAGCGGAATGAAGAACTCAGGGTTGCAGCCCTTTGCAAAGAGAGTCCTAAAGAATTCTTTAGCTATGTAAATATTAGAAAGCCATTCAAAGGTATCATTGGACATTTATAGGATCCAACAGGCCAACTACAAACCTCTAACACTGAAATAGCCAAATCCCTAAACAACTATTTTTCTTTAGTATTTACAAGGGAAAATATCAGTGATGTGTCAAGTCCAGGATTAGTGCATGAGGGTGAAGTTCTTATCAAAATTAGATGTACCCAGAGGAGGTAGCAAACATAATAGGTAAGTTATATAGGTTCAAGTCATCTGGCCCAGATGGCTTTCTTCCCAGAGTTGTACGAAAAGTGTGAGGTGAAATCGCATCTTTCTTGGCAGAAATCTTCAATAAATCACTAGAAACTGGCCAATGTGACCTCATACTTTAAGCAAGGGGATCGTGAGTGTCCCCTAGAATTATCGGCCAATTAGCTTGACCTTTATCATTGATTATTTTTTAGAATGGATACTAGTAGACTAGTATTGACTACCTGTCAATTTACAACTTTATCTCAGATTCCCAACATTGATTCAGGCGACACCGATCATAAAATGCTAAGGTGGTATGACAAATGTAGAGCCATAGATATCTTTTACTCAAATTGTCAAAAAAGCTTTTAGCAAAGTGCCTCATTGCAAGCTAATGTCGAAATGAGTGCACTACATATCAATACAGACTTCAATAATTGAATAGAAATTTGGCTAACAGATGGACAGAAACGGGTGGTAATCAATGGTGTTTCTTCTGAGTGGACTCCAGTCACTTCTGGAGTTCCACAAGTATCTGTCCTTGGCCCACTTCTGTTTATCATGTATGTCAATGACATCATTATTGGTTTGTTGAGTGTGATCTCCAAGCTTGCAAATAACATTAAGCTTGGAGTGAATGTAAAGGACTCTAAAGAGGTTGAACAGATGAGGATGGATCTTAACAGACTGGGTGAATGGTCGAAGACATGGCAGATACCAATAATCTTTGAAAAGTGCAAGGTGATGTATAGGCTATCGGCCAAGCAAACCTGAAGTCAGGTATTCTTTATTGGGAATACCTCTGGAAGTGACTGACTTGGACAATTATTTGGGGGTTCTGATTAGCAGTGACCTAAGGTTTTCCAAGCAGTGCATTGAAGTAGAGAAGAATACTCATACATTATTGGGCTCTATTAACTAGCAATTTATGTATAGAAATAAGGAAATAGTCCTCACACTTTACAGTGCTCTGATCTATCCTCTCTTGGAGTATTCTAGTATCCAGCACTCAAGAAAGGCATAGAGTGATTGGAAAAAGTACAAGCTTGTGCTACAAAGCATATTCCATCGATTAAACAACTGGGCTATTAGGAGTGTTTGAAACCTGATGATCTCTTTTCATTGGAAACACGCAGACTCCCAGGTCAGGTCATTGAATTTAAAAAAATACAAAGTGGATTATAGTAAAATGTTTGTTTTAATATGAATACAAACTGCAACCATGGCTGGAAGTTAGAATTTAACAAAGTTCAGCTCTAGTATTTTTGGAAACTTTTTCACATATAAGATCTACTCTACCTGAAAGAAACTTCCCTCAGAAGTTGTAAATAGCTCTTCAGTACAAAGGAGTACAAAGGAGTACAAAGGAAATCAAGCAACAACAGATCTAGTGACCCTTCTAGGTTGCTTGTCCTCCAAAACACTGAGGATCAAGTGTCCAAACAGTGGTTTAGAGTGGGTAAGGGAACATTGGAAAGGGAATTACTGCCCTGGAACTAATGTCCGTGGCAGGACAGTAGAGAAGTTCAAGGAGAAAGTAGATACATTTGTGCACACTCTGTAATGAGTGTAATGCACTAAACAATCTCTCTCTTTGCACTTCGAATATCTCCCCGGAATGGACCACAAGGTCTTTGAGATAGTAACAATTCCTTGTAAATTTGTGTGTGTGTGTGTGTGTGTGTGTGTTCTCTCTCTCTGGTGTGTTTTCTCGCTGTATGTGTCTGGGTTGTCCGCTTCTCGCTGTAACCGTAGCTCTGTACCAAGAGGCTCTGTCACGTTAAATCACACTCATTGCTTGCGGAGGAGGAGGACGAGGAAGTGATGAAAGAGAGGAAGGAAGGAGGAAGAAGAGATGGGAAGAGGAGGAGGTGTAGGGGGGAGAGCGTTAGGAGGTGAATGTTGAAGAGGACGAGAAGGTAAGAGGTGGAGGTGGTGGAGGAGGAGGAGAAAATGAAGGTGGAGGTGAAGGAGGAACAGGGGAGGAGGAGTAGGAAGTAGAGGTGGAAGTAGAAGATAAAGAATTTTAGGAAGTGGAGGTGAAGTAGAGGAAGGGGAGGGGTAGGAAGAAGAGATTGATGTGGAAGAAGAAGACAAGGAGGGTCAAGAGTAAGGGGTGGAGGTGATGGGGATGTGGAAGGAAATGACGGAAAATGGTAGGAAGAGGAGGGCTGTTAGCGTTTTCGCCTATCTCTTTTGCTCTGGCTTAATACTTATAATTTGTCTGTGTTTTCTCTGTCAGTTCATCTGGAGATTGGAATTAGTACTTGTTAAACCATCCAGTAGTTGCCTTGCATGATACTGTGCTGTATTTCTAACTGATAAACCTTTGTCTGTGAGGCAGCAGACGATGCTAACCACTGTAAACATACCTTATTTTGTATTATATACTGTATATTAACTCTAATTGGTATTGTATTTAGTATCCTACTGTAGCTGCATATATCAGTAATTGTATTTGTTGCTTGCATGATCTTGTAGTAATTTTTGACTGATGAACTTTGTTTATCTAAAAATAGTCCTGCTTGACTAGCCTACAGTGACAACAGCGCATCTGTTGATACATACATTATATGAACCCCTTGTGTGCAGTTAATTATATATATATATAATCTCTATTTGGTGAATGGTATATTTAGTTACTTATTCTGTCATTTACTTAAGCATATTTCAGTATTTTTTTCGACTTGTCTATCAGCCCTGGTTGCCTACAGTATATATCTGCGTGCAAAAATGTATACTTTTGATTAGGCTATCACCTCTGGTGGTAAATTTCAGTGTATGTAATTTGTTTTGTTTTCGATTAGGCTATTAACCGTGGTGGCCTATTTCTGCGTATTTCAAATGTTTTGTTTTCGGTTAGGCTATCACCCCTGGCAGCCTATTTATATATATTTTTTTTTCCGCTTTGGCTATCCCCGCTGGTGGCCTATTTCTGCATATTTAAAAACAAATTGGTTAGGTTATCACAATAGGTTTAGGTGGAGAATTAAACTGCATGAAGCTGCAGGATCTAAGCGACCTGCTTAATCCCCAACAACTTCTTCGAGCAGCTCAGCAGGGAGTGGTAAGAGGAGTTACCCAAAGCCATTTGAGAGTGGCAGAAAACTTCCCCCTAAATGAATCAAGCCAAAACCCTGGATGAGCGAGCTGCCCTACAGAGAAGTCACCTTCTCGAGAGTCAGCATCATGACGCCCCGACGATAAGAAGGACAGAGGAACGCCCATCGAGACAGGCCTTGACCCCTAGTTTTCATTTCCCTTAATTCCCCCTTTGTCAGCTGATCCTTGGACACTGTTACAGCAAGGCAAGCCTCTCCCATCGTATATCTAGACACCAACGCCCTTTGAATAATCCAGTCCCCCACTACAATTCCCTGTTAATTTCCCAATTGTCACAACTTCTGCCATTGAAGGCGGGGTAGATACCATCTTGGCATTTGCTCTACAGACTCCCCATCTTGGGAGAATAAACTTGCCCAGGTCCACAACAAAGGGATAATGAGAGGCCACCGCCTAGATGCCGGTTAAACCCCTGGCAGGACCATTGTGTGTCTGCCCCGAGGCAACGAGTGCCGCTAGGCGAGGTTAATCCCTTAGTTGACCTGACCCACCAGCCGGCCTACACTACCACACAAAAATAACTTTACAAGGAGTTACTAGGAACTGCCATGGTCTCCCAACTCTGCACTGATATAGTGCATTTATGCTGCCAATTGTATAAAGCATATATATTGTGTATGTGTTTTGCACAATTAACTATACTCTGCCTTAATATATACTGTATATATACTGTATATATATATATATATATATATATATACAGGTGTTTTAAAACAACACTGCCAGAGTATGACGACCACATTGATCAAAATATATAATACACATATTTCTATTCTATTTTTACCAAAAATTTATTGTAACAGATAAATGGTTATTTAGAAATGTAGCAAAACAGGGTTCTGAGCTCAGCACAAAACATATGATACATAATATGAATGATTATCAAGCAAAAAAGGTAAAGAGGAGATATCTAATGACCTAATCACATATGAATAATTACAAAATCAAAGTAACATAAAATTGGTAATGATATTTTGCAATTAGAAGAAAACTGCTAAGTATTATAATCCAAGTAGCGTAATAAGATATGCACCATTTGTAACGATGACCAAGAGGTAAAATAATGAATCTCAAGTCTGGGTCAGGTATCCAAACACTGCTATAGGTAATTTAATCGTTCGTGAAACTGTTTGAATGGGACAAAATTGTTTCTGCGCAATTTACTGTTTCAATACAAATACCTCATTACATTACTATTATCACAGAGTACTAACGAAATATGTCTATCAGTTTTATGGTTGAAGTTTGACGATTTTACGTAGCTGTAGACATACAAGTATACGGTGTTCACTAATGAATATTTAAAATCATCTAATGGTACCCAAAACAAACAATTTACGTCACTTGGACTTAACGAGTATAAAATAACAAAGGCAGAGACACACTTAAATAACGACAATCCATATTTATGTGATATTATAAGGTAAATAAAATCACTATGACAGAAGAAGATAGCACCAAGGCCGAGCAGATGATTAAACACATGAGAAGATTCGTTATGACTCCAAAGCTTCAAAGAAAAACTCGAACTGGGATGGGAGGCAAGAGGTAGGCTATCTGGGGGGGAGGGGGGACACTAGCCCGTGTTCGGATTATAGCTCATACCTGGGTGTCACTAAGTATTTTACTCTATGCGGTTTAAATCATTAATGGTATATTATTTTGCATTTTGTCCTTAGATAATCTTCTTTGTTATTGTATTTACTAATTAGCAGATGAGGTCTGGCAGTGTTGTTTTAAAACACCCTATATATATATATATATATATATATATATATATATATATATATATATATATATATATATATAATTTATATATATATATATATATATATATATATATATATATATATAATTATATATATTATATATTTATATATACATATTTATATATATATATATATATATATATATATATATATATATATATAGATATTTATATATACAGATTATATATATATATATATATATATATATATATAAATATATATATATATATATATATATACCGGTATATATATAGATATATATATATATATATATATATATATATATATATATATGTTAGTAAAGCCAGGTAATAAATTGTCTTTAATACATACGAGGTTGAAAGAAATGGCAATTTCTGCGTTGGAAATTTTATTATTCAAAGTTTCCAGGTCTCTGATGAGTTTTCGCTTGGTGGCAGGAAGTAGATGAAGGAGATGAGCAAAATTCATGGTGGTACAGGGTTACATAAATGTAAATGATGATACAGGATATACGATGCGTTTCACTGGACAACCAACATTATCAAGTAAGGATGGAATGATATAAAAGGTAAACAGGAAGGGTATATATAGAGGGTGGAGGATCAGAGGAGGCGAAAAACAAGGGGCAAAAGTCTACTATTGTTGGAGGGGCATTCTGGGAAAGAGAAAGGGGGGAACCGCTTCACGCATACGCACTGGATGCGGGATGGTGGTCGGTTGGTGGGGTCGAAGCTGATTGGCTGCGTGTCGAGGGGCGTGGCCTAAGTTGTGTGGCGCCTGCGGAAGACGAACTGTAGATACGTGGATGACATCTTCGTGCAAATCAAGGACCTCCACGAACTACAGGAACTCCAGCGTCGCTTCATGACCTCCTCCGGACTTAACTTCACCTTTAAAAAATCTAACAATGGACAACTCCCCTTCCTCGACATCCTCGTAGCTCTGAACGTCCATGGGTTCAAAACCACCATCTACATTAAACCAAGTAACACAGGACAATGCCTCAACGGCGATAGTGAATGGCCCCGCCGTTATCTTCTATCCTCCATCTCCGCCTATGTTAGGAGAGCCCTCACGCACTGCTCTACCTGGGCCGACACCCACCAGGAACTAGAAAGACTATCCCAAGTTTTAGTAAATAACGGATACTCCAACTCCGACATCTCCAGCACCATCAACCACCATCTTGAAAAATGGTACACCCAAAGCCCTCCCAACATTGACCCCCCCAATGAAATTAAGATCTTCTACCGCAATTACATGTCATCTGAACACAAAAATGACGAGGCCGTCTTAAAAGAAATAATCTCCAAGCATGTCCACCCAACCAACCTGGAAAACAAAATCAAATTAATATTTTATTACAAATCCCCCAAGACCTCCAACCTCGTTCTCCGCAACAAACCAGCCTCCACCAAGATAAAGAGCCCGATAACCGACGATCACGTCATTTACCAACATACCTGTAATTATGAGGACTGTGGACCTCATTCCTATATTGGTATGACGCAGACTCGTCTTTCACGTCGGCTAACTCTTCACCTTCAGGCTGGAGCCATCAAAGACCACTATCTCACCCCTAACCACCCTCACCTCACACGCAACGAGTTAGAGAAACACACCACCATACTCGATAAAGAAAGTGACCCAAGGAGATTACCTATACTCGAAGCTTTATATATCCAAGCCTTACATCCCAACATCAACAACCAAACTCTGGACCTTCAGATCGTTCCTTCTGCCAAAAGGCACTTTCCTACAGGACCTAACACCCCCCCTCGCCCCCTGGTGCCCTTGACGCAGCCCCCCGCGCTACCTCCTTCAGCTTCGTCTTCCGCAGGCGCCACACAACTTAGGCCACGCCCCTCGACACGCAGCCAATCAGCTTCGACCCCACCAACCGACCACCATCCCGCATCCAGTGCGCATGCGTGAAGCGGTTCCCCCCTTTCTCTTTCCCAGAATACCCCTCCACCAATAGTAGACTTTTGCCTCTTGTTTTTCGCCTCCTCTGATCCTCCACCCTCTATATACCCTTCCTGTTTACCTTTTATATCATTCCATCCTTACTTGATAATGCTGGTTGTCCAGTGAAACGCGTCGTATATCCTGTATCATCATTTACATTTATGTAACCCTGTACCACCATGAAATTTGCTCATCTCCTTCATCTACTTCCTGCCACCCAGCGAAAACTCATCAGAGACCTGGAAACTTTGAATAATAACATTTCCAACGCAGAAATTGCCATTTCTTTCAACCTCGTATGTATTAAAGAAAACATATATATATATATATATATATATATATATATATTCTCTTTTAAACAGACGAGGTTAAAGGCAATAGCAGTTTCAGCATTCAGGATTTTATTGTTACAGCTTTCAATAGTTCTAACAATTTTCCTCTGGGGTTCAGAGATGAGGTACAACAGGTTAGCAAAATTCATGGTGGATCCAACATTTCACAAGTAAACATCTTGCATCTTCAGGGAAAGGAGAGGTAATGATTAGAATAAGGACAAAGCAACATATTTATACAAAATTCGAGGATCAAGAATAGGGAGGTGAGCAGAGCTACTGGGTGTGGGGTGGCTGTTCATTGGTGGAAAGCAGTCTATTCGTGAGACGGGCACTAAATTTTATCGGTGGTTGGTTGTTGGCTGTGGGTGGCTGTGATTGGTTGGTGTTGTCAGTTGTGTGCTGAGCGCGGAAAGGTAAGGGATGGGGGCACAGGGCGAGAGGAAGGGGGGCAGTATGCCTGTAGCGCTTGAATGAAGGAAGAATTTGAAGGTCATGTGTTTGGTTGTCGATGCTGGGGTTGAGTGTCGACGGTCGACGGTGTAGCGATAATAGCCCCCTGGGGGTCCTGTTCGCCAATTTCTTCATGGGAACTATCGAAGAGGAACTCCTGGCTGCCCACCGGCCCACTGTCTACTGCAGGTACATCGATGATATCTTCGTGCGGGTGAAGGACCTGGGCGAACTCAGGGACCTCCAGCAGCGCTTCATGGCCGCCTCCGGACTCAACTTCACATACGAAGAAACCACCGATGGACATCTACCCTTCCTCGACCTCCTTGTCTCCCTCCACGACCACGGCTTCAAAACTACAGTGTACACCAAACCTACTAACAATGGCCAATGTCTTAATGGGGAAAGTGAATGCCCTAAACGATACCATCAGTCCACCATCGCCGCCTATGTCAGGAGAGCCCTCACCCATTGCACCACCTGGAATGACACTCACAATGAACTGGAAAGGCTCACCCAGGTCCTAGTCAACAATGGGTATTCCAACACTGACGTCACCAATGCCATCAACCACCACCTAGAAAAATGGTACAAACAAGACCCCCCTAGCACCAACCCGGCCAATGACATTACATTTTTCTACAGAAACTACATATCTTCCGACCACACAACAGACGAATCTATTATGAAAGAAATAATTCACAAAAACGTCCTCCCCACCAACCCTGACAATAAAATAAAACTCATTATTTACTACAAATCTCCTAAGACCTCCAACCTTGTCCTCCGTAACCGCCCCATTTCCACCAACCAACCGAAAGACGATCATGTGATATACCAGCATATTTGCACCTCTGGGGACTGTGGACCCCTATCCTATGTTGGAATGACACAGACTCGCCTTTCCCGTCGACTAACCCTCCACCTTCAATCTGGCGCTATAAAAGATCACTATCAAGCCCCCCACCATCTTGCCCTAACTCGCGCCGACCTAGACAAACAAACCACCATACTCGACAAAGAATCAGACCCCAGAAGACTAGCTATTTTAGAAGCTCTATACATCCAAACACTCAACCCCAGCATCAACAACCAAACACAAGACCTTCAAATTCTTCCTTCAGGCAAGCGCTACAGGCATACTGCCCCCCTTCCTCTCGCCCTGTGCCCCCCTCCCTTACCTTTCCGCGCTCAGCACACAACTGACAACACCAACCAATCACAGCCACCCACAGCCAACAACCAACCACCGATAAGATTTAGTGCCCGTCTCGCGAATAGACTGCCTTCCACCAATGAACAGCCACCCCACACCCAGTAGCTCCGCCCACCTCCCTATTCTTGATCCTCGAATTTTGTATAAATATGTTGCTTTGTCCTTATTCTAATCATTACCTCTCCTTTCCCTGAAGATGCAAGATGTTTACTTGTGAAACGTTGGATCCACCATGAATTTTGCTAACCTGTTGTACCTCATCTCTGAACCCCAGAGGAAAATTGTTAGAACTATTGAAAGCTGTAACAATAAAATCCTGAATGCTGAAACTGCTATTGCCTTTAACCTCGTCTGTTTAAAAGAGAATCTCTTACCTGGCTATACTAACATATATATATATATATATATACCGTATATATATATATATATATATATATATATATATATATATATATATATATATATATATATATATATATATATATATATATATATATATATATCCGGTATATATATATATATATATATATATATGTATATATATATATATATATATATATATATTGCATTTCCCCAGTTAATGACCATATTCTTGTGTTCTTGCCCTAATAATATAAGCAACTTCAGACATGATTCAGGTATTGTTTCGCCGATTTTTAGACATTAGACATTCAGTATACTATGACATAATCTTTCATATTATTCTGTCTCTTACTATATGATTGGGTTTTATAAATGATTTGTTTTAGTGAAAGGTTTGAAAACAACATTTCCATCAATTACTAGAGGTTACAATTATTTGGTCCGTAAAATTGTCTAGTGTTAGCTAGGATAGAGACAATATGTTATCGAAAGGGTTCATTTTAGGTAAATATATAGTCAATTATTTCTACATTTGTCCATATTTCTTTATGTCAACCCAAAAGTACAGTTGTGGTAATGAATACTTGAACACCATGCTAATGATAAAAACAAGACGGCAATCATTAACTAGTAATTCCCAGTATTATGATAGTGGCTCATCAGTGTATCAAAATCATAACAATTTGTATGGCTCAAAGTCTGTACGTAATCTGCATATATTCGTACACATTAGCTACGGACCTTGTCCTTTTAAATATTGTCCAGAATTTCTTGTCCGCGACTCTACCTCTCTATATATTTCGTAAGTCAGTTTAGATGTAATATAGTCTTTTAATCGCTACAATACCATCGTGTCATTTGTATTTAAATATGACTTGCATCAAAATATGTTATTGATCCTAGGAAGAACTTCAAAGTATGAAAACTAGTGCAAATATATTGATTTAACTTCAAAGAATGGAGAAAGGATACGAAATTTAAGTGAAAACAAACTATATACACCTATTGGTTCATCCTTTTCATGAATGAATATGGGAACTGCTTTAGGATACCACGGAACAATACCGATTGTCTGGCAACCCCTAAGTCCGTGTGCGTGTGTGCGTGCGCGGGAGTGATTTTCTAGTATTTTGCCTACCCATCACCCCATGTTAATTCTCCCTACCAACAATTCTCTTGAGACTTCTGGTGGACGCTTCTGAACTAGCGCCAGAGCTACGACTGTAGACATCACTATACCCAACACCTAGGATATGCACAGTTTATCTCAATTATTGTGTGATTCTACTCGTTTTTATTATACAGTATACGACTACACTAAGTGTTTATATAGTATAGTAATAAAGGGAAAATCTATATGCAGCTGATAATGACTATAAACATAATTATAAGCTGATTAATTATCATAACAAAATTGGCGGGAAAATACCGGCTGAGTTTGTATTGTAAATATACGTTACTTATGAATATGGGTGATTTTAAAATATATAAAACACAAGTATGCATTGACCAAAGTATGTGTCAGCTACAGAAATTTCGACTAACTGCATATATTATAGAATTGTTGAAGGAGAGGGAGGGTGGATAGCTCCGCGATGTCGCCCATTTCCCACAATGCACCGCGGCAAACCTTGCGTTCAGCGCCTCTATCGGCCACTGTAGGCATTAATTGGTAGGGAGAATTGTGACTTTCTCATGCCCCCCAGAACCCCCAAATGACCTAGTTAAGGGGTTTTATGTTGTTTTTCCTTCATTACTAACCCATCCCATGTGTTTCCAGAAAAAAAAATTGACAAGTGGTTGGGCCTAGAGTGTACTTTTTTATTAAATCGCTTGGGGTCCAATGGTGAGTTGAATCACTGGCAATTCTTCTTTGAACGCTTGAACCGCTTAACTTTCATTGTTATCTCTGTGTTTTAGTTTTCCTATTCTTAAAGGTCGACTATCTCTCAAATTTACGTAATTGAGTTTGTTTAATATGTATTAGTGAATAACTGGTGTCAATATTCAACATGCAAACAAATATCTGTTATGCTACATGTTGTGTGAAACAATCCATTCATCTTTTATCTGTAAAATACTACCTCTTGCTTTTCATTAAATTGTTGTAGGCCCCATCATCTTTTCTTATCTTCTTTCTTTCCATTTCCGGCTCTCTTCTCCTCTTCCCTATTCTTAATTCTTTTCTTCCCTTCTCCCTTTCTCTCTTCCTCTATACCTTCATGATTCGTCCCTTCTCCCCGCTCATCTCCTTTTCATCAAAGAAAATCTTGACACCATCTTGATGTCAAAACCACAAATAGAGAATGTCGACATATCCTATGTACTATTAAAACAATAATCACCTAATAAAAATACTACTAGCTCTAATATACAGACCCCCAGCCCAATCAGTGCAACCTGATCGAGAAAATATTGAGCAAATTACTGAAGTAAGTAACTCAGAGTAGACCATCATTTTTGGCGACCTTAATTTGCCTGTGACCAAATGGGGAGATACTTTCACTTCACATTCCGGACATGACCTGTATGCAAACCAACAAGAAAGTTATCTTCATCAATTTGTTCAATTTCCGACCCGTGGATATAATGTTCTTGACCTTGTACTATACTCCATTCAGTTGACCTGTGCCTCTGGCTCCTAACTGGTGTTTGTATCGAGGCTCATGATTGGCTATCGTATCAGTACCATTGCTCACTTGCCAAAATGAGTGACAGAGCTAATCATTTCTTCTTATTATCTTTATTATTCCTTATTTATTCATTAAACTATATACGTTTAAGTATATAATTGTAATGATTACTTAATAATTTATAGTCTTATCCGAATCTAAGGAACTATTAAATATCACATGAAACACAATAATAACTTGTATATCATAAAGTAAACACAAACGAAACAATAAAATGATAAACGCAAGAAGTAACCGAGAGAGGAGACTGACTGACGGGCTCACGCATATTAGCCAATCACAAGCCACTCACGGAATTTCTTCCCTTGCTTGTGTATCTATCTTGACCATTCATCTATCCATAGCCTATGATAGCACAGTTGGAAAGTGTGTACATACTTAAATTGGTATGCAGGATTGGAAACTGCATAATAAATCGTAGGCTTGTCCACCATTCTTAACTGTCTTCGTAGCGCAATGGATAAATGCACTGAATTTCGGTGTGAGCATCCTAGGTTCGAATCCCTGGACTGCCACATGTATTTGTTAATTAAATTAATTGAGTTTAGGAGTAAAGCCGGTTGGTGGAGGGAACATAATAATTGCCTGATGCCGTTATCCCCTGAAGGGGTGGCCACAAACGAACCGCCCCCATGCACCTCTGTCCCCAATCAGTTGATGCCCCTCCTCCCAACCAGCACCGCCTTCATCCATATACTTCCTCACTCCGTCCTTCCACCTCTCCTTCGGTGAACCTCTCCCTCTCTGTCGTTCCACCTCGCTCTCGTACACACCTCTTAGTCATTCTCTCGCTTTCCATACGTTCCATATGGCCGAACCATCTCAAGTTATTCCTTTTCACACTTTCCAGCACATCTACCTCCACACCACCCCTCCTTCTCACTTCCTCATTCGTCTGTCTATCCCTCCATGTAACTCCGCAAGCACTTCTCAAGTAACTCATTTCCACCGCTCTCACTCTTGGTCTGAGTCTCTTCACGAACATCCATGCTTCGCTTCCGTAAGTTAGTGTCGGGATTACCACACTGTCATGCAAGGACTTCTTCACATCCATACTGATCACCCTATTTCTTGTTAACTGTTTTCAACGTTCCTACAACCCTCTTCCCCTGTTGCACCGTCTCCCGCATTTCTGCATCCATAGTCCCATCTTTACTCAACACACTGCCCAGATACTTAAATGAGCCGACAATCTCCATAGCCTGATTGTTCAACTTCACCTCGCACTCTGTGGCTTCACCCCTTTCGAAGACCATAACTTTGCTCTTCCCCGCATTTACCTTCAGATTCCGTTCTTCGCACACTGTTCCAAACACATTTACCAGACCCTGCAACTCCCATTCATTATCGCTCATCAGAACTGTATCATCAGCAAACAAACAGCAGTACAGGTAGCTTCCACTCATTTCCCTCCCTTATCAGTGACACACCAACATCCACTGCTCTTCCTTGTATTTCTTTCATGACTCCATCCATATATACAGTAAACAACCATGGGGACATCACACACCCCTGTTTCAACCCAACATTCAGGTCAAAGAACTCTCTCTGCTCATTCTCCACACGTACTGTCGCCTTTGCACCCTCATACATACTCTTCACTGCTTTCAGCAACTTGCCAACTACTCCGTATATTCTAAGTACTTTCCACATACCTTCTCTATCCACTCTGTCATAAGCCTTCTCCAAATCCATAGAGGCAGCATAAACCTTTTGTTGTTTCTCCAGATATTTCTCCACAACACAATTCAGGGTAAAAATATGATCTACACATCCTCTTCCCTTCCTAAAACCGCCCTGCTCGTCACCTGTCCATTTCTCCGTTCTCGCTCTCACTCTCTCAATCACTACCCTACTGTACACCTTTCCTACTATGCTTAGAAGGCATATTCCTCGGTGGTTACCACACACTCCTCTTTCCCCTTTACCCTTATATAGGGGGACTATTATGCCTGTCTTCCAGTCATCAGGTGCACTCCCCTTCTCCCATGATAGTTTGCAAATTTGTCATACCCATTCGATCACTATCTCACCTCCATACCTCAGCATTTCCCCACACACTCCATCTGTTCCTGGTGCTTTCCCCAACTTAACTCTTTTCATGGCTTCCCACACTTCTGACCTCCTGATCCCCACCTCCTCCTCCACTACTTCTCTTCTTCTCTCTCCCATATCCCATCTAACTATGTGTGCTGGTGCTTCATTCCTTATGTTTAGCAACTCGTTGAAGTATACTCCCTCCATCTTTCGACTCTCTCTAGCTTCTCGGCTAGCATTCTTGATAGCGTAATGCATAGTGCGCGGAATTTCGATGTGAGTATCCTAGGTTCGAGTCCTCGGAGTGCAACATGTATTTGTTGATTTCATTAATTGAGTTTAGATGTGAAGTTGGTTGGTGTTTAAAACATAATAATTCTTATCTTTCATACCCTTGCTACTTTCCCTAACTTTCTTGACTTCTTTCCAGAACTTGCTTGTGTTTACTGTATTATATCTACAATTTGATGTGTTTCATGTGGTATTATATAGCTCTTAAGGTTCTGATATCACCTATCACATTATCATTATCATTACTAAAACTTGTATAGTTTAATTAATATATATGGAATAATAAAGAACAGTAGGCTATATTTAATTCATATGATAATGTGATAATCTACAGTGATATTCGAACCTTAACCCTTCTTTAGCGGGGCCCGACTTAAGTCTGTATGGAGAAGAAAGGACTATGTGGCGGGGCCCGACTTAAGTCTGTGTGCAATTTTGGCGCAATATTGGCTCTGAGAGAGAGACGAGCGACGGGAAGAGCATAGGTTGCCTCATTACCGCTCGCCACGGTTGCCGTGGGCCTACTGACATATGAGGCGCTCATTCGCGGAACGTGATAACCGCCACCTCTGGCAAAAGCCGTTATATTATCGCATTATATTGCCACAACCTTCTCGAATCTGGAGCCGCGGTAGGGAGCTATATTTGAGAATGTCAACATGGTTGAAAATCGCATAAAGTACGACGCACTTTCATCCGTGTTGACAGGGCGTTTGCCTAGCCCTAGTCTCTGCATCGCATAGGGTGATACGCGCCACCCAGGCAGCGTGTGTTCAGCCAGCCAATGACAGCCCGGCTATGGTACCGCGTGGGCGCCAGCTCAGCCACTCACGGCGCACGTTGCTCTCTGTTCTCCCGCCACAATACAGTCTAGCTCAGCTCTCACGCCGTACGGATCATTTACCTTGCACCTGGTGTTGTTTTTGTGCCGTTTTGACCGTGTTGCAGTGCTTCCCTGAACAATGAGTGATAGTGAAAGTGAGAGTGATAGTGGGAGCCCACCCCCACCTATAAAAAAGAGGTGTAACCCGGACAATTGGTCTGAAATAATCGCCAGGAACAAGAGAAATACTGGGAAGGAATATGTCAGCCGCCAAACAGGAAATACAGTGAATGCTAGAGTTATTGGGCCGCCTTGCAATGATGGATGCTACGATAAAATTGCTGAACCTATCCGCCAAGCAATCCACAATAACTTCTGGCAAACTGGAGATTGGTTAGTCCAGAATACCTTCATTCAGAAACACGTTCTGTCAGTGCCAGTGAAACGACGAAGAAAGCCTGCCGACATCAACAACCTTGGTCCCCATCGGTCATGCACCCGCAAATTTACTCTCTCCTACCAGTCTACAACTTATAAGGTTTGCAAGACAGCCTTCATCAACATTTTAGCCATAGGTAGGACAAGATTAGAGAATGCCCTGACCCACGTGAATGACACTGGTACACCGAAGAGAGACGGCCGCGGGCAACACAAGAACCGTGTCACCATTGCAGGTCCTGATGCAAAGCGTGTGCACAAACACATTGCATCATTCCCCAGCGTTACCAGCCATTATAGCAGAGCCAAATCGCCCAATTTGCGGTACCTAGAGACATCGTTGAGTTTAAGCCGGATGTACCACCTGTATTCTACCTGGATGGCTGAGAATTATCCTAACAACAGCGTAGTCAAGGAAAGTTATTACCGGAAAGTTTTCAAAAGTAAAGAACTCTCCTTCTCACCACCAAATACTGATACTTGCTCGACCTGTGACCTAGCTAAGGCCACTTTGAAACATGCCAGTAATGACGCAGATAAGGCAATCTTGCAGGCTGAACTTGATGAACACCTGGCGATGGCACGGCAGGCACAAACACTTATGAAGACTCTGGGGCAGGACAGGGACGATGATACTCGTGTCATAGCCTTGGACCTCCAACAGACACAGCCAATACCTCGTCTCACCACTAATGCTGCCTACTATAAGAAGAAAGTCTGGCTGTACAATTTATGCATTTCCAACCTCAAGACCGGTGAAAACCAGTTCTTCGTGTGGGATGAGGTGACAGGTGGGCGTGGCTCGGTCGAGGTGGGTTCGTGCATCAAAAAGTGGATCGAGAATGAAGTACTGCGTCATGGTGATTTTGGCAAGCTTATACTATTCAGTGACAATTGTGGTGGACAGAATAAGAACATTAATATCATGCTCTGCCATCTTTACGAACTGCACAGTCGCCGTCTTCAGGAAGTGGTCCATTATTTCCTCATCCCAGGACATAGTTACATGGCGTGTGACAGGGCTTTTGGGAACATAGAAAAGCGCTTCAGGGTTGAGGGGAACATCTATGATTTTGAACACTATATCAAGGTGATTGAGCGTGCGGTCCACGCAGGTAACAAGGTCATTCCCATGGTGAGAGAGGACTTTCTAAACTTAGACCTGTTGCAAAGTGTCATAACTCACCGTACACCCGCCAAGCCACTCCTATTCTCTGAATGTCGCCGATTCTGCTTTACTCTGCAATATAGGGATGGGTATCAGCTGTCTCGAGGCTACGAGGGGCCTCTGCATTGTCTCAGGCTTATGCCAGGTAAAGCCAAGTATGCTCCATCGGCCTTTAATCTGTCACGAGTGCCACTCACCCCCAAGTACCCAGCTGCCATCAAACTTCAAGCTGACAAACTCCAAGCCGTCCACGACCTGCTATCCTACATTCCGCCAATCCACTCGGAGTATTACCACAAACTTTTTCGTATGCAGAGGGACCTCAGTAGAGCAGCTAGACCAGCTTTGGACAACAACTCTGACTCCTCTGATATTGATGACAACCTGCAAGAGTATGCAGATGATAGTGACAGTGATAGCGACACTGCCTGACTACTCGGTGAGTATGAATATAAATGTAACAATAGAATAGAGTAATAATGCATTTTAGTAAGGTCAAATTGTTAAACAATAGCAATCTTTACACAAGAACATTATAGTAACTAGCCATCAAATTCCTTCCTTAGATTAAAATTTTGTAAAATCATGTCCTTCCCAAGCTGAATAAAACATCCCAAATTAATTAATTAACATTAATACTAGCTTACTTTCTATAATAATAAATCAATAACATTAAAGTAGCAAAATTATTACTCTATTCTTGTGTTTTACTTATTCATTATTATTCACCATGTCTTCCTCCATTTTCTAATCTTTATTATCGCTTATTAATTTTATAAAATTATGTTTCTATTATCTTACCCTACTCTTCCATGTCTTATTATTATTCACTGATAATATTATTTATGTTTTATTGTTATACATTTGCTTTTTCTCAACGTTTCTACAGTATTGAATTGATATGGGGTTATAAAATCATGGGATTATTTCAATCACACTCACGTTACTATTAATTACAAGCAATTTATTTTATTTTTTTTTGTGGTACATGGCTAGATACTATTTTCCGAACATTTTGATAACACTGTCACCTCTCTCCTTAATCGGGTCTGATAGTTACAGCTTTTTATAAGTCGGCAAACTTCAGACGCGATTTATTTTTTATTTTATTTTGGGCAACTATCATGTTCTGCGATAAATTACAAGCAATTTATTATTATTTTTTTGTGGTACGTGGCTAGATACTATTTTCCGAACATTTTGATAACACTGTCACCTCTCTCCTTAATCGGGTCTGATAGTTACACATTTTTATAAGTCGGCAAACTTCAGACGCGATTTACTCCTTTTTTTATTTTGGGCAACTATCATGTTCTGCGATAAATTACAAGCAATTTATTATTATTTTTTTTGTGGTACGTGGCTAGATACTATTTTCCGAACATTTTGATAACACTGTCACCTCTCTCCTTAATCGGGTCTGATAGTTACAGCTTTTTATAAGTCGGCAAACTTCAGACGCGATTTACTCGGTTTTTTATTTTGGGCGGTCAACACGTTCCGCGAATGAACGCCTCATATACTACACACACATCCACCCTCCCTCCCTCGCTACACACGTAATTATGTAACGAAATTACCATATTTAGCGATTTTGCCCTTCGGTGCACGATCGTTGCAAGACAACCAGTGATCGTAGAAGGATGGTTCAGGTGTCATTGGAAAGCTCAATTAACGCCCTTTCAGGGATACATAATTGTATTACACTCTGGCTCTTGTTTATGCATGAAAAAGAGCACGGAAATAAGCTCGTTTAGGGTAAAACCACCCGCTTGGCAGGTAGTAGAATTTACCGACCTAGCCGCTCGTTGAGTGTTAAGAGCTATAAAATACCACATGGAACTAATCAAATTGTAGATATAATACAGTACACACAAGCAAGGGAAGAAATTCCGTCACTGCCTATTTTAAATTATTATGTTTTTTACACCAACCAACTTTACACCTAAACTCAATTAGTGAAATCAACAAATACATGTGGCACTCCGAGGACTCGAACCCAGGATACTCACATCGAAATTACGCGCACTATGCATTACGCTATCAAGACAGTAGTGTGATACCGGTAAGTAAATCATGGCCTGTGATTGGCTAATCTGCGTGAGCCCGTCAGTCAGTCTCTTCTCTCGCTTACTTCTTGCGTTTATCATTTTATTGTTTCGCTTGTGTTTACTTTATGACATATAAGTTATTATTGTGTTTCAGGTGATATTTAATAGCTCCTTATATTCGGATAAGACTATAATTTATTAAGTAATCATTACAATTACTTAAACGTATATAGTTTAATGAATAAATAAGGAATGATAAATATAATAAGAAGAAATTATCAGCTCTGTCACTCATTTTGGCCAGTGAGCAAGGGTAGCCTACTGATACGATAGCCAATCATGAGCCTCGATGCAAGCACCAGTTAGGAGCCAGAGGCACGGGTCAACTGAATGGAGTATAGCAACAAATGAAGACTTAATAGAAAATGTGAGTGTTGGTTATAAATTCAGTAATAGTCACGTGACCATCGTACGGTCACTTACAGCTTAAAGCTTAATAGCAATGAACATAATACTAGCAATGAGAAAGTCCTAAATTTCAAGAGGGAAAACTTCCGGAAACTTAGAGCAATGCTTGATAATACTAACTGGAGCTGTTTGAGTAATAACAACGACATGAACAAACAATGAGAGTTTTTCCACGACCAATTACTTAAGGGGAGCGTCCACCGTGTTTGTTTTCTCTTCAAAATGGTCCGATCATTTTCATGTTCATACAGGTGATAGATACCACTTCTAGGAACAACATATCAAAAAATGAAGCAAATTGGACCAATAGTATTTTTTAGCTACCTCGGATTTTCGCAATTCTTGCAAATTTCCCAATTGCTATAAAAAGTTAATTTTTTAACCAATTTTAATAAGTAAAATATCATTGGAAAGAGGAGAAAAAATGCAATAAATATGTTCGCCGGATTTTTGATACACCCTATAGTTTTGCCGCTGATGTATTTTTTTTGTTTTTTTTAAGTTTTGAAAGGCTTCAACCCTTCTGTCAAACAATTTATTGGTGTATCGAATATCCGTCCAACATATTTATTGCATTATGTCTCCTCTTTCCAATGATATCTTACTTATTAAAATTGGACCAAAAATAAACTTTTAATAGGGAAAAATGCTTAACAAACATTAGTTTTGAGAAAAAGGCGAAAACCTAAATTTGTCCATTACCCAACGATTCCTCTCTCAAATGACGATTTATTTCAACTGTTTGCTTTTGATTGATTTGATACATGCTCTGGCACTAAAATCCAATGCAATTTACAAGGTCTAAGGTAATAATATGCCACCTTGACCCCCCAAAAGGTATTTTATTAATTTGGCGCCAATGGCGTCATGAACCGCGCACATCATTTATGCCAAGTTAGGCCATTTTAGATTACTCTAGGTTGTGTTAAGGCTGGTTTGGATGGGTTAGATCTGTTTAGTGTTGAATATATGATATGTTTGTGCATGTCTTGGCATCTGGATGATGATGATGGCTTGGATGATGATGGCTTGGATGATGATGATGGTTTAGAACTTTAGAGATGAGGCCTAGGGACTCACCCTCACTCTCCCAAGTTCAGTTGAAGAGCCAGATACCTCTGTTGACTGTAATTTGTCTATATTTGTGCATAGTAACGCGATTGTATCGGTTACTATCGTTCATACCATGATACCACATTTACGTTGTGAGTGTGGGGGGGGGGGGACCCTGTATTTAGGGTATTTTTTAATTTACGAGTCAAAAACTTTGCCACATCACTCCTACAGTGTTCCCATCACTGCTGCAATAAAAATCTCAATTTCAGATTTTCCAATCCACACCAGTTTGGGCCATGGCAAACGCTCCCCTTAACCCGAGAGAGGCTATTGGTAGTTCAAACCCTCTCGCCAGGCGAGGATATTTGGCTTCATTCCCTACTAAATTCGTCATTTTACCATAAATATCGTTATTACTTATTCATTTGTGCCTATATGAAAATATTAACATGTAACAGCAATAAAACAAGTGGGAATAGTATTTGGGGGGTGAAAAAGACAAATTATTGCCGACCCTCCAGTCATGAGATGAGAGGCGAAACGCGATGTATATAATCCCTCTCTGATACCTGAAGGCAGACTGATCCCTCAGTCTTGCTTTCTTTATCTTCCCACACTCTCTATGAGCGCAGTAGATGACCTTGGAACCAGATTGGAGATATTGGCGTGATAAATAAACCGACAAACAAGGGAATAAGAGGAAAATTAGGTGATAATTGAAGGGGAGGAAATGGGGGAAGGAGGGGGTTTTGACACATGTGGAGGAGTGATAGAAGGTATGGAGTGCTACTGTTTTTTTTAACCTCCTTTTCATTATATTCTGGCAGCTATTGGACGATTTTATGCAGCTCAGGAAGGATTTCTAGCAATAATAAGGCTTCTAACTATCTCAACCAACCATTTTAACTACCACAGATCTCTCCTAAGCTGCATAATATCGTCTAAATATAGCTAGAATAAAACATAACACACGTCACTGGTACTCAAAGGGTTAAAAGGCTTTTTTTAGCCCTTGGATCTTAAGAGTCATGTTACCTTTCACCACCAAAACCTCTTAAGAGTCTCGGCGCCTTTCCCGGGTTAAAAGCGGTGCAAGAGTACATACCAACAAAGAACAGAAGATCAGTAAATAATAAAAGATCAAAGTGGTGGAATAGAGAGATTGCACCATGTCTGCTTGGTAAAAAGAACGCCCATGACAGATATAAAATCTCTGAAAGCGAAGAAGACAAAGCAATATTCATAGATCTACGACGCAAAGCCACAAAGCTAATAAAGCAAAGTAAAAAGACCCTAGAGCTGCGACGTTGCAAATCATAGCAAGACAAATCCAAAGGAATTCTATAGGTACAATAGGAAGAAAAACGTAGTGACCTCAACAATTGGACCATTAGTGGATGAGAATGGAGACTTTACCAAAGATGAAGCACACATGAGTAATGCTCTCAACACCTTCTTTGCATCAGTTTTCATAACAGAAGACTTTAGTGATATTCCTACAGCATCACCAGTACAAATAGTTAATTCAAATACTTTTGGCAATATTCTTATTACTGAGAGAGAAGAAATTAATTGCTTAGACAAACTCAAGGTAAATAAATCGCCTGGACCCGATACTATTTCTCCCAGAGTTCTTAAAGCAGGTAAATGTGAGCTCTCAAACTGCTGACACTGCTACTCAACAATTTTGTTTAGAACTGGGACTGTGCCGGATGAGTGGAAACTTGCGAACGTAACCCCAATTTTTTTTAAAGTTAGCAAAGCCTCGCCTAGTAACTATCGCCCAATCAGCTTGACTTCAGTTGTGTGTAAAATACTAGAAACTATAATATGAGACAGACTTGTAAGGCACTTTGAGGAAAACAATATACTTAAAGATACCCAACACGGTTTTCGCAACAATCGTTCCTGCTTGACAAACCTTTTAGATTTCTTCCACGAAATCCTAAATCTATATGATGAGAGTAAAGCTGTAGATATTATATACCTCGATTTTCAAAAAGTCTTTTGATAAAGTTCCACATGAATGCTTATTGATCAAATTAAAAGAACATGGCGTACAAGGAGTTGACTTGAGATGAATAGCAAATTGGCTAAGTGAAAGAAAACAAAGAATAGTCATATATGGGAATGCATCAACAAAGACCAATGTAACTAGTGGAGTACCACAAGGTACTGGGGCCAGTTCTGTTCCTAATCTATATACACGACATGGATGAGGGCCTCACCTGCACAATCTCTAAGTTTGCAGATGATACAAAAATTGCAAATAACATAATCTCAAAAGGACACATTCAGGATATGCAGGACAATCTAGATAAGTTGTCTCAATGGGCTAAAATATGGCAAATGTATTTCAATGAAGACAAATGTATATAGTACTTCACATAGGAAGCCGAAATGAGAAAGCGAACTATTCAATAAATGGCACCCAACTCAAGACTGTAGACAAAGAAAGGGATTTAGGAGTAACAATATCAAGTAACCTCAAACGTAGTCAACAATGCAAGGAGATTGTTCAGAAAGTAAAACAATGTATTGGTTTCATAGATTGATCCTTTGAGCATAAATCCAAAGTTGTAATCCTCACTCTATATAATTCCTTAGTTTGCCCACTCCAGGAATTTTGCATTCAGTCCTGATGCCCTTACTATCAAAAAAATATAGAACAACTAGAAAGTGTTCAACACAGAGTCACTAAAATTATACCCAGTCTAAAGAACAAACCATATGAGGTGCATCTTGAAGAATTACATCTGCTTCCCCTAAACAAGTGCAGATTAAGAGGCGAGCTAATTCAAGTCTTTAAGATTATCAGAGGCATCGACAATGTGAACTGTAGTAAATACTTTACGACCGATCAACTGCACACAGGGAAATGGTTGCACAATCATTGGAAAGTCATTCAACTCGCACGAATCCAAGAATTTCTTCTTCAAACGAGTTGTCAACTTGTGGAATGGACTTCCCTGAGATGTTATAGACTGCAACAGCGTTAATTCCTTCAAAGTTCACCTTGACAAACACCTTGCTCTGAATCCAAGGTTGACTGCATTTGTAAATGAATAAAATATTTCCTTCATTGTGCTATTTCTCAATATTGTCCCACCTCCATGCCATGTTAGTCCCCAGGGAGGTATTTCCTTTTCACTTCTCTATCTCTCTGAAATACTGTTGGACACTTGCAACAGCAGTATTTTGGAGGGCAAGTAACCTTAAGGGGTCACAAAATCTGCTGTTGCTTGTTTTCCTTTGTACTTCGTACACCGTCTCTGTGTTCCTCTCTTCTATATTTCCATTTTGACACAACCTACCTCTCCTCTTCTCTTTTACATTCCCTTCTCCCTCTCTCTTGATACTCTACTCATTCTCCATATACTCTTCTATTCTTTCCCCTTGCCTTCGTCTATATTCTCTTTATTTCTCCTCTTCGATTATTTTTCCTTCCCTCCTCTTTCCTTCTCTCTCTCTCTCTCTCTCTCTCTCTCTCTCTCTCTCTCTCTCTCTCTCTCTCTCTTTCGCTCTCTCTCTATCTCTCGTTCTGATGTCTCCTGTGATCCTCCGTGCGTGTTCACGTACCCTTATCTGCTAGCGAGTGAGTGCTTGTGTGTTTTCACCATTTATTCTCAGTCTGCGTTCCTGCCTTCTAATATACACACACACGGACACACCCATATGCACACATACCCACAGAGCCAACTGTTAGCTTGCCTATGCATACATAAATGAGTTTCAATGCGGATAAATGTAAAGTACTACATATCGGATACCGAAATGAGAAAGCAAACTATTCGATGAATGGCACTCAGCTTAAGAATGTAAACAGAGAAACCGATCTGGGAGTAACAATATCGAGTAACCTAAAACCGAGTCAACAATGTTTAGAAGTTGTTAAGAAGGCAAACAAAATCATTGGCTTTATAGGCAGGTCATTTGAGCATAAATCCAAAGAAGTTATCCTAACCCTTTACAATTCCTTAGTCCGCCCTCTTCTGGAATACTGCGTTCAATCCTGGTGCCCTTATTACCAAAAAGATATAAACAAGCTAGAACGAGTTCAACGTAGAGTTACCAAAATGATACCTAGCCTAAAGAACAAACCATACGAAGAGCGTCTTCGAGAATTAAATCTATTTCCTTTCACCCAGCGCAGATTAAGAGGTGACTTAATTCAAGTGTTCAAAATAATCAAAGGCATCGACAATATGAACTGTAGTAAGTACTTCACTATCGACCAATCTAATTACACGCGGGGAAACGGTTGCAAAATTATTGGTAAATCTTTTAACTCACACGAATCTAAGAATTTCTTCTTCAATCGAGTTGTCAACTTGTGGAATGGGCTTCCCCGAGACGTTATAGACTGCAGCACCGTTGATTCATTTAAACTCCGCCTAGACAAATATCTCGCATCAAACCCGCGACTGACTGCGTTTGTAAATGAATAACTTTATTTTATCCCCCCCCTCAGTTACTAACCCATCTGTCCCCTCCTAACTTCCTAATCCTGCCATGGACATTAGTTCCAGGGCAGTAGTTCTCTTTCCAATGTTCCCTTTAGCACTCTAAACCACTGTTTGGACACTTGATCCTCAGTGTTTTGGAGGACAAGCAGCCTAGAAGGGTCACTAGACCTGTTGTTGCTTGATTTCCTTTGTACTCCTTTGTACAAAAAAATCTGACGTTTTGAGAGCAGAACCAGAGCACTGCTAATATTTACAACACCGTATCTCCATCTGATCATTGTTTCCTTAGGGCCACCATCATAATTCTGACGTTTTGAGAGCAGAAGCAGAACACTGAAAATATTGACGGCACCGTATCTCCATCTGATCATTGTTTCCTTAGGGCCACCATCATAATTCTACTGTGATTAAGACTGAAACACAATTTATAACTTGGTGTTGCAACTTATGATATTATAATGTTCCTGAATGTGATTAGGTTAAGTTATAACGTCGTGGTTAAGGAATAACCTTTTATTAATTAGTTTGTTACGGATCTCACCTCGCCGTAACGTTGAGAATCCAAGTTTAGATTGATTTGTCGTTTATTATTTTTTGTAATTATGGGTTGCTTCGAAATGCTATGATTATATTTTACCTTATATTATCCCTGTAAGAGAGAGAGAGAGAGAGAGAGAGAGAGAGAGAGAGAGTCACAACACTGAACGAGTAGAATTGAGTAAGTTTTAAGGTAAGGTGTGTTGTATACAAAATCTTGGTACTGTTTTCCAGCTACTTGAAGGTAAACTATTGTTGCCAAGAAGTATTCATGAGGGCACTATCATATATCTTTGGAATCACACTTTACCATCCTATATTTACCCTTTTAATAGCATTTCTTTTTATACAACGCGGGAATTTCCTCGTTCAGTCAAAACGGTATCATTTATGTGATTTAATATGTTGACCATAACAGATCTCTTCTTTAAATAATGGTCCACTTTTAGAGTCAACCGAAAAGTGTACCACAGGTAGGTGTTCTTGAATATACTGATATATATAATTTAATGTTAGCCAAAATACAACACATCATATCATAATTGTACTCAAGATACTCGAGATTGTTTTTTACTACTTTTCAAGTTAACCCTTAAAGAGCAGCGCGCAACATAAGTCGAGTTAAAGAATCTGGCAAAAAACGGGTGAAAAATGGGTGAAAATCGAGTGAAAATGGGTGGAACAGTAATGAACCATCCGTCCGACATCTGTGGCCTCCCGGCCCACACTAACTCCAGTTCCCCCACCGCACGGGAGGATGACAGTGTGACCAATAGTTCGCTAAAAGTGAACAATGTAGCAAAATCCGCTAAACTTCCATCTTTGAGGTAACACTGTCAGTGCTCCACGAGTGCTACGTAGTTGTATGTGGTGTCATTGTGTAGCGATTTCCACCTAGTTTTCGGCACAATACAGTTCCTTTCATGCTGATGGTTGATATAGCAGTCAGAATGGCCTGAAAAGGCCCAAAACGGCCACAGACCCCCCGCTAGACTATGTCTTTCCCAATCTTTACAAAAATTACTTAATATTTGCCAGAATAAAACGAAAATTTTTCATCCATACTGAAAAGATAACTGTTCTGTCAGTCTGTCTGTCTCCTTGGCATTTGGTCTTTGACCATTCCACTATACCTGTTCTTCCTTATATTTGGACTATCAGCAGACGTTTGTACTAAGGACCTGTGGGAGTCCGGTTATTCAATACAAACTTTGCTATTATATTCTAAGAGGGCCTTACAAATCTGATTCAAATTATCTAACGTCAATTCATATATATCTTTCATGATAAAACATAAACTCTGTAAAACTGATTATTTTGCTATTGTAATTTACCACCTACATGCTTCATACTTGCATTTTTCATTCAAAGAACAAATATTTATCACATTGTAATAAAATATTCTTTACAATACACATCATTTTTCAAACACCTGCTTTTTAAAGAAATATATTTTTTGCAACTGAATAATAAAATTAATATAGGTTGGGAAATATTTACTGTATATGATTTATATACAATGTTATGTACAGTTATATTAATGAAATTAATATAGGTTGGGAAATATTTACTGTATATGATTTATATACAATGTTATGTACAGTTATATTAATATAGGTTGGGAAATATTTACTGTATATGATTTATATACAATGTTATGTACAGTTATATTAATGATTTATATACAATGTTATGTACAGTTATATTCATTTTCTGTTCTAAAAAATGTATGTCGTGATTTTGTATTGCATATTTGTAAAATTGATTAGATTAATTTACAATCCTTTAGTAATCTCTGAGATTAAATGTTAATGTATTCGCCATCACAATAGCCATATGTTTTGTTATTGAAGTGCCAATATTATTAGGCATACAACACGGGCTTGACTGGAAGTAGGAATACGAGCCTTGATATAGGTGTCTCTCGAACGACAGGAACTCTCAAACAAAAAGAACCCTCGAACAACAGAAACTCGAACAACAAGAATGAGTGGGCTGCTAGAGATATTGCCTCTTCCAGGGTTTTTAGGCTTCGGGCGAGGTTGTAGGCGATCTCTCTTTCCACACCTATATTGTTTTGGGGAGCTCTGATGGCTTAATTATTCAAAGTAGTAGTAGGGCTCAGCATTCACTAAGTTTATCAACTCTCAGAGCTCATTGCACTCAGGCAGGTAGGCCTAATGTGGCAGGCTAGGTGATGGACTGGGACTATTGTCAGCAAATCTGTCTTTTTCTTGGGTAGACTGGTCAGCCCTTACTCTGTTATTCTTTCTCAGAAGGTTCCGTAAGCCCTTGGTACAATCTGCTACAGGATGGGTTTGCTATTTGGGATAAGGAGGCCCACCTTATATTTGCTTCCTTGATCCAGGAGCAAGGCGATGGTCAACGGTGGTGTGAAGTCCGGGTTTCGGGGATTCCCCGAGCTAAGGCTGAGGCAGGCAAGGGTGCTATGGCTGGCTTATCATCTTCTGTAGTCACTTCTTTTTTTCCTCTCGTGCCCCGGTTTGATGCTATCATTGTGGATGCACCTGACGACCAATCAGCGGCCTCAGTTGGGGTGCAAGTGAAGATGTAGGAGGTTCTATCTTCAACGTCATGAGTGGCACAGGAGCTGGGGTGGTCAGGCAATCGCATTGTTGCATGTACTGGGATATCAGCCTTGCCACTTGGTAGCCTGGGGGGACACATATTTGGCTCTTGATCCGGGGTTGGATTGCTTGCAGTGTTATTGGTGATATCATCGGTGTCAGGGGCTCCTGGTGGGTTGTTGTCGGTGCCGGGGGTGCTTGCAAAGCTCGCCCAGCAATGATCATATTTGTATGACGGCGTCAATTCAGCTTTTACTCTTACTAACATTATACGACTTTTCAGCTTATGAAGGACGTCTGGGAATCTTATGGGTAAATACAGCAAAGTAACATCTAAATCATATAATTGTAGTGAAGGCGTTACAGCTAGTGTCACATGGAACATTTAATCGGCGCATTATTTCAGGGTCTAGTACTCTGCTGTGAATTATCCAGCTCTATTTATATTAATGTTTTCATTTGTTTGTGCATGATCATGAACTTAGCAAATTCTAATCTCCATCCCTCAAAACAAATGGATAATGGACTTAACTATTGCATATTATTAACTATTTTGGATATGGGGACATAGTTTAAAATATATTCTGGTTTTCAAAAATATATGGGGCTCAGGTTTATTGAGATGTTTATTAGTCAAATCTAACTCTAGCAACGCCTTGTCAGGTTAACACAAGACCATGAAGTTAAATAAGCGATAAGTCTATTTTAATCAAAGGGTTAGTAGAGCTCAAATGAGTAATCCTCAGCACATCGAAGTAGCAACTAGTAATAGATTCATACGCCAATTCGTGTTTAATTATATCAGCATATGTAATGATAGAGCAGTATATTCGTGGAAACAATTTACAGCATTTGGAAACTGAATTAAACTGTTAAAAGCAAAAGTGAAATGTGGAGGGGAATTTTGTATATTCATAGCCTATTACATTTTAATAACTGAGAACAGTGGAACAAAGTCATCCGGCCAACGCAACTAGAACTAAAATCTATGTGCATGCCAAAACAGAAAATCAGAAAATGTTATATATATAGTAAAACTCGCTAGGCAAATTGAAACAATGGTACGCCAAGCTGTTCATCTTGAGAGAATAGACGAAAGCTTGGTGTTCCATTGTTTCAATTTTCCTAGCGAGTTTTACTACATAATTTGATCACGCGTATTTTTTATTTAACCTCCATATTTATATTATACTGTATATATATATATATACACTCACACACACACACACACACACACATATATATATATATATATACTGTATATATATATATATATATATATATATATATATATATATATTCTTTAATACATACGAGGTTGAAAGAAATGGCAATTTCTGCGTTGGAAATTTTATTATTCAAAGTTTCCAGGTCTCTGATGAGTTTTCGCTGGGTGGCAGGAAGTAGATGAAGGAGATGAGCAAAATTCATGGTGGTACAGGGTTACATAAATGTACATGATGATACAGGATATACGACGCATTTCACTGGACAACCAGCATTATCAAGTAAGGAAGGAATGATATAAAACGTAAACAGGAAGGGTATATATAGAGGGTGGAGGATCAGAGGAGGCGGAAAACAGGGGGCAAAAGTCTGCTATTGGTGGAAGCGTAAATTAGGAGAGAGAAAGGGGTTAACCGCTTCACGCATGCGCACTGAATGCGGGATGGTGGTCAGTAGGTGGGGTCGAAGCTGATTGGCTGCGTGTCGAGGGGCGTGGCCTAAGTTGTGTGGCGCCTGCAGAAGACGAAGCTGAAGGAGGTAGCGCGGGGGGCTGCGTCAAGGGCACCGGGGGGCGAGGAGGGGTGTTAGGTCCTGTAGGGTAGTACCTTTTGGCAGAAGGAAGGATCTGAAGGTCCAGAGTTTGGTTGTTGATGTTGGGATGTAAGGCTTGGATATATAAAGCTTCGAGAATAGGTAATCTCCTTGGGTCACTTTCTTTATCGAGTATGGTGGTGTGTTTCTCTAACTCGTTGCGTGTGAGGTGAGGGTGGTTAGGGGTGAGATAGTGGTCTTTGATGGCTCCAGCCTGAAGGTGAAGAGTTAACCGACGTGAAAGACGAGTCTGCGTCATACCAATATAGGAATGAGGTCCACAGTCCTCATAATTACAGGTATGTTGGTAAATGACGTGATCGTCGGTCATCGGGCTCTTTATCTTGGTGGAGGCTGGTTTGTTGCGGAGAACGAGGTTGGAGGTCTTGGGGGATTTGTAATAAATTATTAATTTGATTTTGTTTTCCGGGTTGGTTGGGTGGACATGCTTGGAGATTATTTCTTTTAAGACGGCCTCGTCATTTTTGTGTTCAGAGGACATGTAATTGCGGTAGAAGATCTTAATTTCATTGGGGGGGTCAATGTTGGGAGGGCTTTGGGTGTACCATTTTTCAAGATGGTGGTTGATGGTGCTGGAGATGTCGGAGTTGGAGTATCCGTTATTTACTAAAACTTGGGAAAGTCTTTCTAGTTCCTGGTGGGTGTCGGCCCAGGTAGAGCAGTGCGTGAGGGCTCTCCTAACATAGGCGGAGATGGAGGATAGAAGATAACGGCGGGGGCATTCACTATCGCCGTTGAGGCATTGTCCTGTGTTAGTAGGTTTAATGTAGACGGTGGTTTTGAACCCATGGTCGTTCAGAGCTACGAGGATGTCGAGGAAGGGGAGTTGTCCATTGTTAGATTTTTCAAAGGTGAAGTTAAGTCCGGAGGAGGTCATGAAGCGACGCTGGAGTTCCTGTAGTTCGTGGAGGTCCTTGATTTGCACGAAGATGTCATCCACGTATCTACAGTAGACGGCTAGTCGTTGGGCAGCTAGGAGCTCTTCCTCGATGGTACCCATGAAAAAGTTCGCAAAAAGAACTCCTAGGGGCTGCCCATCGCCACACCGTCTATCTGCTTGTACATGTTGCCCCGGGGGCAAAGGAAGGGGGCCTCCTTGGTACATAGCTCCAGTAGTGTTTTCAGGGCCTTCTCCGGGATGGCCAGTGTAGGTGTATCAGGGCAATGATAAATTCGACGTAGAATCATGTCAATGGTCCTATCCACTGGCACGTTGGTGAACAGGCTTTCTACGTCGAGAGAGGCGATAGTGTGGTTGTTGTTACGGGGGGCGTCTCGTAAAATTTCCAAGAAATCGTGGGCTGAGTTAAGGTTGAATTGGCTGGGCACGTAGGGGGTGAGGAGGTTGTTCAGGGCCTTCAGGTCCCTACAGGACCTAACACCCCTCCTCGCCCCCCGGTGCCCTTGACGCAGCCCCCCGCGCTACCTCCTTCAGCTTCGTCTTCTGCAGGCGCCACACAACTTAGGCCACGCCCCTCGACACGCAGCCAATCAGCTTCGACCCCACCTACTGACCACCATCCCGCATCCAGTGCGCATGCGTGAAGCGGTTAACCCCTTTCTCTCTCCTAATTTACGCTTCCACCAATAGCAGACTTTTGCCCCCTGTTTTCCGCCTCCTCTGATCCTCCACCCTCTATATATACCCTTCCTGTTTACCTTTTATATCATTCCTTCCTTACTTGATAATGCTGGTTGTCCAGTGAAACGCGTCGTATATCCTGTATCATCATGTACATTTATGTAACCCTGTACCACCATGAATTTTGCTCATCTCCTTCATCTACTTCCTGCCACCCAACGAAAACTCATCAGAGACCTGGAAACTTTGAATAATAAAATTTCCAACGCAGAAATTGCCATTTCTTTCAACCTCGTATGTATTAAAGAAATTTATTACCTGGCTTTACTAACATAAAACTTCACGAGAATGCCAGACATCGCACCAGCACCCTCCAGTTTCGTGAAGAACTGGTGAAGGACCAAATAATTGAAAAACGAGAGCTCGCCAACAACCTTCGTAAAGAACGAGATGCTCTTCTACGGATTTGGGAAGACGAAACCCCTCCAGACCACCTCAAAGCCGAAATCAACACAGCCCTCGAACAACTCCTTGAACAACACAGAAGACAAGCCAAAAACACAACCATTAAAATGCTTGCCCGTCTTTATGGCGGAAACTTAAAACTTCCCAAACCAACAAAAGGATATATAAACCTTACTAACACCATTCTGACCCTGGACCAAGAAGACCTCCTCAACAAAGGCCTCAACTGCCACTACAGCTCCAAACCTGGCCCCCACCGGAAACGCCTAGAAACGGAAATCCTCCTGGACGACATCCTACGACTCAAGAAGGATGGCAAGGTCACCACTACTCCCGCCCTACAACCTACTCTCCTCGCTGAAGCCGCCAAAACCAGAGGAACTCACCATAGCAAAATACTCAACAAACAACACTTCCAAGCTGCCAAAACTATTAAGAGACAACCCCAACATCATCATCCGTCGTGCGGATAAAGCTTCCTGCCTCGTGATCCATGACAAGGAGGAATATCTTAGAAAAATGGACGTCATCTTAAGTGACAACACTAAATTTAAAAAAATCACCCGCAACCCAACCGACGAAATCAAACGTATTGCCAACACCACCATCACCGCCATCAACGCCAAACAAGGAGGGATCCACCTTAAAAAACTCGTCGGAGAATACACCCCTGGTTATGCGTACGGAACCATCAAAACACACAAACCTGGGAACCCCCTCCGCCCCATCATCTCCCAGATCCCCACTGCCACCTACCAGATCGCCAAGGCCCTGAACAACCTCCTCACCCCCTACGTGCCCAGCCAATTCAACCTTAACTCAGCCCACGATTTCTTGGAAATTTTACGAGACGCCCCCCGTAACAACAACCACACTATCGCCTCTCTCGACGTAGAAAGCCTGTTCACCAACGTGCCAGTGGATAGGACCATTGACATGATTCTACGTCGAATTTATCATTGCCCTGATACACCTACACTGGACATCCCGGAGAAGGCCCTGAAAACACTACTGGAGCTATGTACCAAGGAGGCCCCCTTCCTTTGCCCCCGGGGCAACATGTACAAGCAGATAGACGGTGTGGCGATGGGCAGCCCCCTAGGAGTTCTTTTTGCGAACTTTTTCATGGGTACCATCGAGGAAGAGCTCCTAGCTGCCCAACGACCAGCCGTCTACTGTAGATACGTGGATGACATCTTCGTGCAAATCAAGGACCTCCACGAACTACAGGAACTCCAGCGTCGCTTCATGACCTCCTCCGGACTTAACTTCACCTTTGAAAAATCTAACAATGGACAACTCCCCTTCCTCGACATCCTCGTAGCTCTGAACGACCATGGGTTCAAAACCACCGTCTACATTAAACCTACTAACACAGGACAATGCCTCAACGGCGATAGTGAATGCCCCCGCCGTTATCTTCTATCCTCCATCTCCGCCTATGTTAGGAGAGCCCTCACGCACTGCTCTACCTGGGCCGACACCCACCAGGAACTAGAAAGACTTTCCAAGTTTTAGTAAATAACGGATACTCCAACTCCGACATCTCCAGCACCATCAACCACCATCTTGAAAAATGGTACACCCAAAGCCCTCCCAACATTGACCCCCCCAATGAAATTAAGATCTTCTACCGCAATTACATGTCCTCTGAACACAAAAATGACGAGGCCGTCTTAAAAGAAATAATCTCCAAGCATGTCCACCCAACCAACCCGGAAAACAAAATCAAATTAATAATTTATTACAAATCCCCCAAGACCTCCAACCTCGTTCTCCGCAACAAACCAGCCTCCACCAAGATAAAGAGCCCGATGACCGACGATCACGTCATTTACCAACATACCTGTAATTATGAGGACTGTGGACCTCATTCCTATATTGGTATGACGCAGACTCGTCTTTCACGTCGGTTAACTCTTCACCTTCAGGCTGGAGCCATCAAAGACCACTATCTCACCCCTAACCACCCTCACCTCACACGCAACGAGTTAGAGAAACACACCACCATACTCGATAAAGAAAGTGACCCAAGGAGATTACCTATTCTCGAAGCTTTATATATCCAAGCCTTACATCCCAACATCAACAACCAAACTCTGGACCTTCAGATCCTTCCTTCTGCCAAAAGGTACTACCCTACAGGACCTAACACCCCTCCTCGCCCCCCGGTGCCCTTGACGCAGCCCCCCGCGCTACCTCCTTCAGCTTCGTCTTCTGCAGGCGCCACACAACTTAGGCCACGCCCCTCGACATGCAGCCAATCAGCTTCGACCCCACCTACTGACCACCATCCCGCATCCAGTGCGCATGCGTGAAGCGGTTAACCCCTTTCTCTCTCCTAATTTACGCTTCCACCAATAGCAGACTTTTGCCCCCTGTTTTCCGCCTCCTCTGATCCTCCACCCTCTATATATACCCTTCCTGTTTACCTTTTATATCATTCCTTCCTTACTTGATAATGCTGGTTGTCCAGTGAAACGCGTCGTATATCCTGTATCATCATGTACATTTATGTAACCCTGTACCACCATGAATTTTGCTCATCTCCTTCATCTACTTCCTGCCACCCAGCGAAAACTCATCAGAGACCTGGAAACTTTGAATAATAAAATTTCCAACGCAGAAATTGCCATTTCTTTCAACCTCGTATGTATTAAAGAAAATTTATTACCTGGCTTTACTAACATATATATATATATATATATATACAGTATATATATACCGGTATATATATAAATATATATATACTGTATATATAGTATATACTGTATATATATATATATTTTTTTTTCCTATATTACAACTACTCCCTCTCGGGCATAGGCATAGGGCCTGTGCATTCAACCGTACAATTTACGGTGAAGCCCGTGAGGTATCGTTCCAGTCTAGGGAGTGAGACATGTGAAGCACTTTGAGATGCAAACAGCCCCCGCTATCTTGCCTTCCTAAGATGCACAGGGTCCGGTTGGCCACCCACAGCCCGAAGCAGCCCCATCTCTGAAGCTGCCTTGCCCCAGTGCTTCACTGTCTCATCCTCTAGAATCAGACCCTCACTCGCAGAACGCCACCTATTGAGCAATGATCTCACTAGGCATTGTGCCCCTGCAGCATACTTTGAATATGGGAATATTCATACAGTGCTATTTAATCAGGGAACAATGAGTGTATTTTTTTGGCGTTTCGGTGGGCTTTGTAATAATGCATTGATACCAGGTACAGCACAAATTCCATCCCAATAATATCATCCCATTGATACATTGTGATTCGAACCTAGGACCATTGGATTACCAGTCCAGTGGCATGACCACTCCACCACACCTGCCCTAATATATATATATATATATATATATATATATATATATAACATGATGAGGTTCTAAAGCACCAGCCGAACAGGCGGTACTCCCAGGGAATGCTACAGGTGCCTGTGAAAGACAGCTGGAACTCCTGTTTCATCACCTGGCCTTCCTAGCTGGTCCTTTCTGTGCCTTATCAATATTGAGGGCAACCCCAGACTTCCCTCCAAAACACCGTATATTCCTTATAATACATTATACTCCATTATACATTATACTACCTGAACAATTTCCCCCAAAAGGATGACGTAAAAACGCCCAGCTTTGGATTCCCAAAGGGGGGACACTGATGATGCCCACATCAAATTTATCTTCTCCAAGTGCCCTGGACCTCTTCCTGCTACTCTATCAATTTATGTAACATTTGCGGCCTTTCTTCTAACTTCCTCTCTGTGGAAAACCATCTCTCTTCTACCAAACCTGACTTACTTCTCCTCACCCAAACCCAGTTGTCTAAGGCAACAGACAACAAGCCCTTTCCTGTATCCTCCTACTATGTCTATCATCTGCCACACTAGATGACGACACCTTATTCATACACGTCACTTGATTTGAAGAGAGCAGCTATACGGTCGTTCACAGAATCTTCGAATATGGTCGGGCATCTTTTATGCTATGAGTTTGTGACAATATAGGGGGTGTTTTCTTGACGTGTCGGTTTAGCCATTATACTTGTAGAACATCAGGAACAATCAGATCACCTTGGAACAAACCCTGACATTTGGCCTGTTCTCTAAGTTTCTGGTCATTTTGGTCTGCAGTCCACGATCATATCCACTGTGCTATCGCCTTTATATATATATATATATATATATATCTACTACAGGTATATCTGTCTCTCCTCTAATGTCTTCCTTTCTTGTTGGAAGTTTGCTCTCATTCAACCTGTCCCAAAGAAGGGTGACCGCTCTCAACCCTCCATTTTTTTTTTTTTCTATGTGAATGAGGGAGACAAAAGGCATAACTGGCTGCAGCGAGTGCCTCCCCCAGAGTTGAAAGAGTGACAGAGCCAAAATCAAGGGACGTTCGAGCTAAAATGCCTGGACACAGAGTTTGAAGCAATCTAAGTCATAGGAAAAGGGAAAGACTAATTCTGGGAGAGAGTTTCACAGCTCAGCAGTTGAATAGAAGAAAGTCTGAGAATAGCGTTTCACTCTTGGGTTGGAGAGTTGCACAGAGTAGGGGTGGGATTGTGTTGCAAGGTGGGTACTACGTACCCTATGTAAGGGAGGTGGTATACACTGGGAAAGCTCCGAGGAACACTGATTATTGTAGTAGCGATAGAATAGCGAGAGAGATGCAACATTGCGGCGAAGAGAGAGAGATTGCAGAGAGTTGGTGAGTGGACAGGAGTTAATGATACGAGAGGCTTTCCTTTTTACTTTGTCTAGGAGTGCAGTGTGAGAGGATCCTCCCCACCCATGGGAACAATACTCAATACAAGGATGCGCAGTGCCCCTGTACAGAGCAAGAAGCTGAGCAGGGGTATAGAATCCCTTCAGGCAGTTGAGCACACCCAGCTTCTGGGAGACTGCCTTAGCGAGACTGGTAATATGGTCCTTCCAAGTGAAAGCAGAAGAAAAATAATCACCGAGAACATTGAGAGAAGAGGAAGGATTGATTTTTGGATTTTGGAAGAAAAAGGGATAGTCCTCTGAAGGTTCCTGATGGGTAGTAAAATGGATAAATTGAGTCTTGGAAGCATTAAATGCAACAAAGTTTTGTCTACCCCAATTGGAAATAGTAGCTAGATCAGAAGATAAGTGTTTTATGGCTTCATTACGTTTGCTTTTGAGGGACTGCTGGCTGGGGTGTTTTGGAAAACTAATTGACTGGTGTAAGGTAGAGTCGACTGCATATGAATGGATGGGACTGGATGTACAGTTGAGAAGATAATTTATGAAAATTAGAAAGAGAATAGGAGATAGGACAGAACCCTGAGGAACACCGGAGTTGATAGGATGAGGAAATGTGCGATGGCCGTCCACAACTGCAGCTATGGAACGGCCGGAAAGGAAACTAGGGACAAAGGCACAGATGGAGGGACAGAAACCGAAGGAGGGAAGTTTGGAAATTAAAGATTTGTGCCAGACTTTATCGAAGGCCTTCGATATGTTTAGTGCAACAGAAAAAGTCTCACCGAAGTCCCGAAAGTTGGATGACCAAGAATTAGTAAGATATGAAAGAAGATCACCAGTAGAGCGACCCTTAACACCTTAAGAGCGGCCTATGCGGTTTATTTATATGTACCGCCCAGCGGGGTGTTTTTAGCCAAAATAGGGCTGTTTACGTGATCATTTTCATACCTAAATAAGACCCAGAACGTAAAACAAGTATCTATCCCTGAAAGGGCATAAACAGAGCTTTCGAATGACACCATAACGATCCTTTTATGATGGCTAGTTTTCTTGCAATAACCGTGCAACGCGAGTGCAAAAAGCATGTAATTAGGCACTTTCCCCATACAATTCCGTATATAGCGAGTGAGAGAGGGAGGAGGGAGGTGAGATTCATGTCAGTAGGTTCGCCGCGGTGGTCTGGAGCAGTCATACGCTCGCTACTCTCCTGCCACCACTTGTCTCTTTCTCTCAGCAACATTAAGTGCTAAAATTGCCACTCGACCTATGTCGAGCGCCGCCACATAGTCCAGCTTTATTTAACTCGACTTATGTTGCTCGCCGACAGTTAGGGGTTAAGGAAGCCATACTGGCAATCTGAGGGCAGATTATGAGAAGAGAAATACTTAAGAAATTTGAAAGCAAGAATAGTTTCAAAAAGTTTAGAGATAAAAGGGAGAGAGGCCCGAGAGCTGGGCCTCTCGGGTGACAGAGGTCTTCTGGTCTCGACCCTCGGTCATTTTCGCTGCTGTTGCTAGGGTGGTTAGATTGTTCTACATCGCATCATTATATTATTTGTGAGAAGTACTCTCTCACTCTCTCTCTGTTCCTCTATTAGGTAACTTGGGCCACAGTTTCTCAGGTGCTTGGGTGGCTTGGATTATCCAAAGCTAGGGAGAGGGTTACAGAGATGCTCAAGAACTAGGGTACAGGATTTTCCATGTGTGCAGGACTATCCAGGCTTGTCAGAGTGTCCAGGCAGGCTGAGGTGGACTGGATTTTCTAGATGATGAAACAGAGTTGCTCACATACATCCTTCTGATTTCCTCAGAGAGGATAGCTAAGCCTTTTTCAGGTGGGTTGCCATCTGGGTCGCCGAAGAATATGGCCATCCTTCTACTCCTGCGGGCGGTGCAGCTGCGGGCAGGAAAGTCTTTTATCTGCCCCACAGGCAGGCAGGACTTCTGCCCTTTCTCCCCGGGTGTCTCAGGGAATGGGGATCTGAAGGGCAGCTGGACAGGTATGAAGTTGGCTTGATTCCTTTGGGACCTTGGCGGCGAGGCTACTCCTAATTGGGCTGCTGACATGAACGCTGGGGGGGGGGGGGGGGGGCTCGCTTTTCTCTTGCTTCTGTAGATGGTGGTATCTGTGTGGGAAACTTACGATTTCCTTTTCTTGTCCTGATTGATACTATTTTTGCAATATATAACATTAATATTAATGTGCAGGCCTACAGATGATATTATATTGACATACATAAATGAGAGCCTATGAAGGCACATAAACATTAATGTACATCGACTTGCAGTATTAGACATTGTCAACATCATCCAGGCAAGCTCGAGGGTTACATAATAATCATGTGTATATATATATTATATACAGTATATATATATATATATATATATATATATATATATATATATACATATATATATATATTCTCTTTTAAACAGACGAGGTTAAAAGCAATAGCAGTTTCAGCATTCAGGATTTTATTGTTACAGCTTTCAATAGTTTTAACAATTTTCCTCTGGGGTTCAGAGATGAGGTACAAAAGGTTAGCAAAATTCATGGTGGATCCAACGTCTCACAAGTAAACATCTTGCATCTTCAGGGAATGGAGAGGTAATGATTAGAATAGGGACAATGCATCTTATTTTTACAAAATTTGAGGATCAAGTAGAGAGAGGTGGGCGGAGCTACTGGGTGTGGGTGGCTGTTCATTGGTGGAAGGCAGTCTATTCGCGAGACGGGCACTAAATCTTATCGGTGGTTGGTTGTTGGCTGTGGGTGGCTGTGATTGGTTGGTGTTGTCAGTTGTGTGCTGAGCGTGGAAGCGTAAGGAAGGGGGTCACAGGGTGAGAGGAGGGAGGGCAGCATGCCTGTAGCGCTTGCCTGAAGGAAGAATTTTAAGGTCTTGTGTTTGGTTGTTGATGCTGGGGTTGAGTGTTTGGATGTATAGAGCTTCTAAAATAGCTAGTCTTCTGGGGTCTGATTCTTTGTCGAGTATGGTGGTTTGTTTGTCTAGGTCGGCGCGAGTTAGGGCAAGATGGTGGGGGGCTTGATAGTTATCTTTTATAGCGCCAGATTGAAGGTGGAGGGTTAGTCGACGGGAAAGGCGAGTCTGTGTCATTCCAACATAGGATAGGGGTCCACAGTCCCCAGAGGTGCAAATATGCTGATATATCACATGATCGTCTTTCGGTTGGTTGGTGGAAATGGGGCGGTTACGGAGGACAAGGTTGGAGGTCTTAGGAGATTTGTAGTAAATAATGAGTTTGATTTTATTGTCAGGGTTGGTGGGGAGGACGTTTTTGTGAATTATTTCTTTCATAATGGATTCGTCTGTTGTGTGGTCGGAAGACATGTAGTTTCTGTAGAAAAATGTAATGTCATTGGCCGGGTTGGTGCTAGGGGGGTCTTGTTTGTACCATTTTTCTAGGTGGTGGTTGATGGCATTGGTGACGACAGTGTTGGAATACCCATTGTTGACTAGGACCTGGGTGAGCCTTTCCAGTTCATTGTGTGTGTCATTCCAGGTGGTGCAATGGGTGAGGGCTCTCCTGACATAGGCGGCGATGGTGGACTGATGGTATCGTTTAGGGCATTCACTTTCCCCATTAAGACATTGGCCAGTGTTAGTATGTTTGGTGTATACGGTAGTTTTGAAGCCGTGGTCGTGGAGGGAGACAAGGAGGTCGAGGAAGGGTAGATGTCCATCGGTGGTTTCTTCGTATGTGAAGTTGAGTCCGGAGGCGGCCATGAAGCACTGCTGGAGGTCCCTGAGTTCGCCCAGGTCCTTCACTCGCACGAAGATATCATCGATGTACCTGCAGTAGACAGTGGGCCGGTGGGCAGCCAGGAGTTCCTCTTCGATAGTTCCCATGAAGAAATTGGCGAACAGGACCCCCAGGGGGCTTTCCATCGCTACACCGTCGATTTGCTGGTACATATTCCCGCGGGAGCAGAGGAAAGGGGACTCCTTGGTACATAGTTCCAAGAGACTCGCCTCTCCCGACGACTAACCCTCCACCTTCAATCTGGCGCTATAAAAGATCACTATCAAGCCCCCCACCATCTTGCCCGAACTCGCGCCTACCTAGACAAACAAACCACCATACTCGACAAAGAATCAGACCCCAGAAGACTAGCTATTTTAGAAGCTCTATACATCCAAAACACTCAACCCCAGCATCAACAACCAAACACAAGACCTTCAAATTCTTCCTTCAGGCAAGCGCTACAGGCATGCTGCCCCCCCTTCTCTCACCCCGCGACCCCCTTCCTTACGCTTCCACGCTCAGCACACAACTGACAACACCAACCAATCACAGCCACCCACAACCAACAACCGACCACCGATAAGATTTAGTGCCCGTCTCGCGAATAGACTGCCTTCCACCAATGAACAGCCACCCCACACCCAGTAGCTCCGCCCACCTCCCTCTACTTGATCCTCGAATCTTGTATAAATAAGATGCATAGTCCCTATTCTAATCATGACTCCTGCAACACCAGCTGTGACCCTCCAGAAGATCGTGGGGTCTCTTCCATAGGAGTATGGAGAGGCTGAGGCTGGTGGAGGAGCTTTGAAGATGGCTGGGTGATGCTGATATTGGGGACTTGGGCATTTCCACCGGGGTCCCACACAGAATTTCGTGTGCCCTCCTTTTGCCTGAGCCCCCGGAACACCATCGGCGGACCTCACCTTCAACGGAGCACCTCTTCCTTCACCTCAGTGGCAGTCCATCGCCAGTCGAGCAGAACACCGCCTCCAGAAAACACCAGAACATCAACCAGCCAAGCAAAACACCGCTGACTGTCACCACCACACAACATAACCTGGGACACGGCAGAACAACAACAACAAGTACCTGGGACACTGCAGAACACCTGGGGGATCCTCACACACATCATGGACCCCCCTGAACACCGCCAGAATCCCCGAATTCCACCATCATCATCTATCACCATCAACAAGTTCCTGACCAAACATCGCCAGGAACACATAAACTAAAATGATTTAACAAAAAATAAACAAATGAATAAATAAACAAAAAAATAATAATAAATAAATAAATAAACATCCCTCAACAACAGCAAGGTGGACGGCCCACTAACTTTTTTCTTCCACTGTATTTCATCTTTCCTACTTTCTCTTCCCCCCACCCACTCTGTGGTGCCTCTCTTCACCCCCCTACCTTTAAAAAAAAAAAAAAAAAAAAAAAAAAAAAAAAAATCTAATCATTACCTCTCCATTCCCTGAAGATGCAAGATGTTTACTTGTGAAACGTTGGATCCACCATGAGTTTTGCTAACCTTTTGTACCTCATCTCTGAACCCCAGAGGAAAATTGTTAGAACTATTGAAAGCTGTAACAATAAAATCCTGAATGCTGAAACTGCTATTGCTTTTAACCTCGTCTGTTTAAAAGAGAATCTATTACCTGGCTATACTATCATATATATAAATGAGCCCTAATATGGCAGAAATAGGCGGAAATAATTATGTCCGCAGTGTGTTAATTAACTCTAAAGAGAGAATATGTAATGTCGCTCCTAAGTCGAGTGTTTTTCATACAATGTTAATGCTGATTTACTCTATTAATATGCGCAATAATATCAACGAATAATATAAATATATACATGTTATTTTGTTCATGGGTGTTAACAATTAATTTGCTCTTTACTGTAGAAACTATAGAGCTATAATACAACTCTTGATCCCGTGTATACACGTTACCGGCCACCTCGCTGAATGTATGCATTAGCTTGCTTTACATTCCTTTGAAAGTATATAAAACACTCATTGCATGTATTGACTGACCTATGCCTCTTAATTACCAATTAATTTTGAATGTGGATATGAAAGTGTGTTTTGCGTGCATACTAAGTCTTTGTGGTCTGTGTGTGTTAGTCGATGCCCACTTTGTTCTCTCTCTCTCTCTCTCTCTCTCTCTCTCTCTCTCTCTCTCTCTCTCTCTCTCTCTCTCTCTCTCTCTCTCTCTCTCTCTCTCTAATCTGTAAATGTAATTCCTGTGTCTTCGCAAATGTAATTCCTTGAGGTAGATTTGTGCACAAATAGAAAGAAAATCAAAGATTCGTAATTGTAATTCCTGGAGGTAAACTTGAGCACATGACCAACGACATGTGACCCCACCATGCTGACAGGATATTGTGTAGTAGCAAATGTAGTCTCCAATGATTGGTTCGATGGAAATTTGGTTCCTATTAATGACATATTAGTTAAGTACAACAAATTATGAAAAACAAAGCTAAAACATTTGTGATAAACGTAATCATCCCCAAGTTAAAAGCAAACTCCTACAGTAGTAGTCGAGTACTGGAAGCCAATATTTCAGCAAAAGATATATCTATTTATCTACCTATTGCCAGACACTTTACTCCCCTTTATAAGGGTGGCAATACACAAACTGCCCCGAAGCGGACCTGTCCCCCTGTTAGAATGAAAACCTGTGCCATTCAAGGACTTACAGGATTGACCACTCAACTTAGGATCCGTCCGACTCCGAGGCCCTCTATGTATCATTTTAGCACTATTTGTTCAACAGTGGTTGATGGCTAGACCATCTATCAACCTGCTATACGGTTGAGCAGTAAGGATTTGAGCAAGGTTTATTCCCTTAGCTGGGTTGCCAACCAAGGCTGACAAGTCCCATCCACCCGGACTATTTAAAGGTTGGCTCCCCTAGAAGGGTTGCCGATCAAGGCTGATGAGTCCCATCCACTCGGTAAGAAAAAAAATATGCAACAGAGAAACTATATTCTTTATAGATGATTGGAGATAATTCACATACTCTTTTTCCTGTAACCTTTTGTTTAGAGCGAGTTAGAGCAAATAAAAACACACAACACTTTATGAAACTGGCCGAGCACGGCTAGGGGATTTGTCCCGTGTGAAACACACGTTTTTGCACCAGGAGTGTGGAGAGTACAGAGGAGTTTAGGAGTGATTGATTACTACTTGGACATTGTAATCCAGTATGTACCCCAAACTGTGTTTGCTTCTTTACTAATTGCTATAGTTACTGATTTACAGACGCCACAAATACATGAAAACAGCCCACTGGCACTAATACGTCAATTATAACATCCCGTGTTTTAGAGAGAATACCTCACAGGATCAGCTATCCTCAATATCAGAAGTGTTGGTGTGCATTATGTGCAATATACCTATTATGTGCAATAATATAAGTATGAGTTTCTAATCAATGTAAACCTAAAACAACACAACAAATAATAAGTGTTTTGGATGGTGGTGATGAGTGGTGGCTCCGAACTGGGAGTAATTAGGGGTACCCATAGAATAACACAATCGGGCAAAGAGCTTGAAGAGTCAGGTCACTGGCCACAATTTTGATTCTCAGTAGGCCTATCTCTGTTAAGGACACCATGCTGTGAAAGCAATTACAAAAATGGACAGATATTTAAAGAGAGGTATGAGTAATTGTATGAGTATCATAAGCTTAATAATGAAGTGTAGAAGTAATGGCAAGCAATGGAAAAACTCACTGTGAAATTGAAAATCAAAATGGAATTTTTGGTTTTTCTATTTTTGTTCTACGTGAATGAGGGAGACAAAAGTCAGAACTGCCTGTGAAGAATGCCTCCCCCAGAATTGAAAGAGTGCCTGGGCCAATATCAAGGAACGTTTGAGCCAAAATGCCTGGACACACGGAGTTTGAAGAAATTTAAGTAATAGGATGAGGGGAAGATGGATTCAGGGAGAGACTTCCAGAGCTCAGCTGTTGAATAGAAGACAGATTGGAAATATCGTTTCACTCTTGGGTTGGAGAGTTACACAGAGTAGGGGCGCGATTGTGTTGCAAGACAGGTGCTACATACTCTACATAGAGGAGGTGTTATATATTAAGAGAGCTCTGAGGAACACTGAGTATTGTAATAGCGGTAGAATAGCGAGAGAGATTGCAGAGTCGATGAGTGGACGTGAGTTAATGAGACGAAAGGCTTTCTTTTCTACTTTGTCAGGATGCTGTGTGAGAGGATCCTCCCCATACATGTGAACAATACTCAATACATGGACACACTGTGCCTCTGTACAGAGCAAGAAGCTGTGCAGGGGTAAAGAACCCCTTGAGGCGGTTGACCACACCCAGCCTCTGGGAAGCTGTTTTAGAAAGGGTGGTAATATGGTCTTTCCAAGTGGGATCAGAAGAAAAGGAGACACTAGTACGTTGGCGGTACCGATACTCTTTTATAAAGATACTTTTATCCTGTTACTATCAATGCTGACATACATTTTGTGTCTATGTTTATGAAAGGCACGAAAGGTAGGATGCCTGTAACGAGTGTCTCCCCCAAAGCCTAAAGAGTGACAGACAGCCAAATTCAAGGGACGCTGGGGACAAAATGCATGGAAACACAAAGTTTAAAGCAGTCTAAGTCATAGGATGAATGAAATGTTCATTGAGGGAGAGAGTTCCAGAGTTCACTAGTTGAGTAGAAGAAGTACTGAGAGAATTTGCTAATTCTTGAGTTGGAGAGCTGGAGAGAATAGGAGTGGGACTGTGTTAAAAGACAGGTGCCTCGCACTCACCGCAATGGAGTGGGTATGCACTGAAATAGCTCTGAAAAACACGATAGCTATAGAAGAGTGAAAGAGATGTAACATTGTGGCGTGTAGAAAGAGATTGTAGGGAACTAGTGAGAGGAAGTTAGTTGATGAGGTGATATGCTTTTGACTCTACTCTTTCAAGAAGTGCGGTATGGATGTAACCTTCACATACATGCGAACAATACTCAAAACATGGGCGCACTTTGCCCCAATACAGAGCAAGAAGCTGTGCGAGGGAGAAGATCCCACAGAGACGGTTGAGCACATCTAACTTCTGAGAAGCTGTTTTAGCAAGAGTGGGAATATGATAAAACAGATTTGGCTTGATTCCAGGCAGAAACATAAAAAGCACAAGATTTTTTAGTTTGAAGACGATGGTACCGTTTGAATATTTCTTCCTTATTGCGGATTACATTAGAACTACCATGAGTAAACAAAGATATTTTTGCATTAGACTGAGAGAAAGAAAATGGAATGTATGCCTCCCTGCCCAAGATGATTATCTCGCTCATGAGCTCGGCACACTCCGAGGGTCCCCGACCACGGAAGCAAATATAATTGCATGGGATCAAAGAAGTACAGCCAAAGAGCCTCTCACTTGGCAGCGCCAAAGTGCCATCAGCGCCGTCGGCTGCGAAGATCGGATGGCCGTACTAGAGAGATAGGACAGGAAACAGAGAACAGGTTATGATCGGAGGAACCCAATGGAGAGAAAGGGTTTACAGCATAAGTAGAAGGATTAGAAGTTAGAAATATGTCAAGATTGATGGACCGATCTCCAAGGCGGTCAGGAACTCGAGTAGAGTGCTGGACTAACTGCTCTAGGTAATTTATGATAGATAAGATGTAGGCTCCTTCACCAGGTTGGTCAGTGAAATGGGAGGGGATCCATTGGTGGTGGTGATCGGTGGTTGAAATCTCCTAAAATGGAAATGTCTACGAAAGGAGAGATGGATGGAATGTACTCCTTTTTAGAATTTAGATAGTCAAAAGAATTTTGGATAGTCAGTGAAATTAGATAAACAGTTTGAAAGTGACAAGAAAGCTTTAGGGAGAGAGTTGAAAATTCAGAAGAATCAAAGTTGGAAACACAAGAGAAAGCAAGATTATTGCGCACATATACGCAACATCCACCTTCGGCTTGAAACTGAGGATAGAGATAGTAGGATGATACAGAGAAGAGTTTGCTGGCAGTAGTCCCAGACAACTGGGTTTTGGTGAGGAAGAGAAATTCTGGGTTGGCAGAGGAGAGGTGGTGTTCAACAGAGTGGAGTTAGATGAAAAGCCACGAATGTTGCAGACATTGATAGGTCGTGGCCCAGTAAATTTCGATGGGTCAGCATCAGGGGCCAAACCACTTGGGGAATTTCTGGTCCCCCCCCCCCCCCCCCTGGGGATTCCGAGGCGGTTCGTTAATTTATCTGTTTTTTTTTCTTTTTCTTTTTTGAAAAGGTAGGTAGAATGCAATGTGTTTGTGGTGTACTAATAGAAAGAGAAGGTGTTTTAGAGGGTAGGCTGGTAAGGGTCAGCAAGGGAGGCCAGATGGTGAAACAGGACGTCCAGCTTTCCTTATCGGCCTCCTGTAGCACTAGATTGAGTTGCCAATAACTATTTATTTATTACTAATCAGACCAAAATATGAATAATTGTATTGATAGATGCATAAGAATAGACACATTTTACACTCATGTGATATAAATATCGAATACTGCCTTCACGGTTCACCTTACATCATCATGTACGAAATATATCAGGGTATATAAAGTCAACACCAAAACTGATTCAATTCTCATGATCTAGTCTGTCTATCAATAACGAAAGAAAAAGGTGACAGGGATTGCCATCAACCTCCTGAAGCTTAAATTATCTTATATGGCTTTCTTTACTATTTATGATCAAATTTATGACAAATCAAGACAACTGTGCAGTATCAATCACAGCAACATGTTTTAGACAGTGATTAATATAGGAAGGGGTTTTGTATGACCTTAGCACTTTAACACACAAAGAGCGGGTGGTAGGGTATTCTACACTGTGCCGCCCAGCGGGGGGTTATTACCCTAAATAGGGATGATTCCATGCACATTTTCATGCATAAACAAGACCCAGAGCGTAAAACAAGTATCTATCCCTGAAAGGGCGTAAACAGAGCTTTCCAATGACACCCAAACCATCCTTGTACGACCACTGGTTCTCTTGCAACGATTGTGCAACACGAGTGCAAGAAACCTAAAATAAGGTAATTTCCGTACATAATTCCCTGTGTAGCAAGTGAGAGGAGGGGGAGGAAAGTAGAATACAGTTCAGTACGTCCACGGTGGTCGTGGGGAGCGGTCATAAGGTTACTACGCTCATCCCACCGCTCATCTCTCTCTCTCAGCATCATTACGTGCTGAAAATGGCACTCGACAGCTGTCGTGCACCGCCACATAGTCCAAATTTATTTAAGTCGACAGATGTCGTGCGCCGTTGGTTAAGGGTTAAAACCCACAAGACCCCAGCGCCGCGCGTGATGCGTCGCCTATGTATGTAACGCAAAGTCCCAGTGCCGCAGCATATGTGACCGCACTTTTGCCCTTTCTTTGTCCTATGGCACCTAGAGGGTTCAGATTTGAATGGCAACTACTTTAGGATACTGTAGAACAATACCGATGTTTGGCAACCCCTCAAGTCCATCCGCGTGCATGTGGGGAAGAGCGGGAGGGGGATGCCAGCTTACCACTACCCTCGTTACTCGCGAGTGTTACACCATTTCTGACCGCCACATCTCAACTCACCGCTACCCACGCAGGGGTGTAAGTGTTGAGGAGGCACTTGCAATACTGGAAAATGGCAATACGATAATCATTACCAAAATATTATGCAGTAACAGTGGAAGAGTGAAAGAGAAGTAAACTAACCACAGAAGCCTTAGCCCAGTTTGGTGGTGGTGGTGGTGGTGGCGGTGGTGGTGGCAGGACTAGTTCTCGTAGACTCGTTTATCAACCTCCCCCTCCCCAGACTGATGTAGCCCTGTGTTTGACAATGTTTCAGGGACTATCACACCCTTGAACACTTACAAGCTGCCTATAAATTATCGAATAATTGAAGTGACAGTGACACTAACAATGCAATAATCGTAACAAAAATAGTATGCAGTAACAGTGGCACAGACAAAATCAAAGTATACTAGCCATGGAGTTTAACCCAGAGTTGTGTTGGGTGGTGGTAGCGTGTTTTTGTATGTGTTTCATGATGGCCAGCCGTCACCATGACAACCAGGACGCTTTGTATTGTAATTACTAGACTATATATATATATTGTTTTCCCTATATTCCAACTACTCCCACTCGGGCATAGTCTGAGAGCCTGTACATTCTACTGCTGAACACGGTGAAGCCTGTGAGACCTCATTCTAGTCTAGGTAGAGAGACACACGAAGCACCCACTCACGGCTCGAAACAGCCTCATCTATGAAGCTGCTTCGCCCCCGTGCTTCACCGCCTCACCCCTCAAACTCGGACCATCACTCTCAATTTATAACACTCTACCAACACTCACAATGACTTTCAGTGATAGTTCTTGTCATTTTACGAATTGTGGAGGCACTCAGAGCTATATAGAGTGTGAGAGTCATGCGGTGGAGGCAGGCTGTGCGTACGTTTGTCCGTGCATTTTGTTGTTGTCTGGGAGTAAGATGACCGACGGTCACCATGGCAACCACGATATGCGCGAGGCTTGCCACTCATCGACACTTATAACACTTGAGTTTATGCACTTATAATACTGTAACTTCACTTAGAATAACATTGTGATACATAGGCTATCGCCATTTGATGAACTATGGAGGCACACATGATGCTCTGGTGGTGTAAATAAGTGTCACTTGAAAACTGGAGGCATCGTACATCAGCTACGCTGCCTCACCCGGCTGTCGTCTGCAGGGGCTTGAGTTTTGAAGAAGCGCACGGCACCCAGTGATGGTAAATAATTTCAACCGAAGGTCGGAGGGTGTGGTGGGTTGGGAGAGAGCTTTTTGCTTTGCTGGCCTTGCCTTCCACTTTGTAGCAAATTCTCTATTAGATTTAAGTCCGGACTGCCTAGTAGGACCTAAGTACTGCCACATGGTCTGTGCAGTCTGTGTATCTGTCTATGTAAGTATAACTGTAACTCATTCTCACTCACTCTCTCTCACTCTCTTTCCAGTCCTAATAGTGCGAAACTTGATTTCCGTCGTGCAAATTTTGAAGTCCTTCGCAGAAGATTATCCCAGGTCAGACTTGAGGGTAAGGATGTTAATGAGATTTGGTGCTCATTCAAAGAGCAGTTTATGGATCGACACGCTGCATTCGCTCCTAAGTCTAAAAAATCAGGTTCACCTCAACCAAAATGGTTCACAAGTGACATAGCTTCAGCAATTAGATCTAGAGAGGTTGCATACAGAAAGGCCAAAAGAAGTCAGGATCAATGACATTTAGATTCCTTCAATAATATGTGCAGGAGAGTGAAGTCTCTCATTAAGGAAGCAAAGCGGGATAAAGAACTCAGGGTTGCAGCCCTCTGCAAAGAGAGTCCAAAAGAGTTCTTCAGCTATGTGAATAGCAGGAAGCCATTCAAAATTAGCATTGGACCTTTAAAGAATCCAACAGGCCAACTACTAACCTCTGACAGTGATATAGCTAAATCCTTAAACACCTATTTTGCCTCAGTATTTACAAGGGAAAACACCAGTGACATGCCAAGTCCGAAAAATTATTGATTTTATACAAGACAATTATATGCATCAAAGTGTAATGGAACCGACACGCGAAAATAACAAACTAGATCTCGTTATCAGCACAAACGAAAACTTGATATCGAAACTGGACATCGGCGAACATTTACAGTATCTACCTCTGATTAAAAGCTCATTAGGATCGACATAAACTGTAAATACACTATTAAAAAAAAGGAAAAGAAAATACCAAATATTAATTATGAGAATTTTAACGAACTTAGGAAAGCCTGCAGTGACATGCATATACAGCTTATCAATATTGACAACACAAGCGAGCTATGTTTCAAATTTACGAATATATTCATGACTGCGCAGGAAACTTACGTACAGTAACGAACATAAATACTGCGACACTAACCAGATAACATTTACCCCTTTGTTTTGAAAGGTATTGCTAAATTTAATTTTGAAACACAACGATTTCTCTATTTCATTCTTGCTAATCCACTTGAGTAGCATCACTCCCAATACCATGTTCTGCTATCTTCCTTAACCCTTGTCTATCGGGGCCCGACTTAAGTCTGTATCAAAATGTTTTGACTATGTGGCGGGGCCCGACTTAAGTCCGAGTGCAATTTTGGCGCAATATTGGCTCTGAGAGAGAGACGAGCGACGGGAGGAGCATGGGTTACCTCATGACCGCTCGCCACGGCCGCCGTGGACCAACTGAGATGTACTCCACTTACATACACCCTCACTCCCTCGCTACATACGTAATTATATAAAGAAATTACCGTATTTTAGCGATTTTGCCCTTCGGTTGCACGATCGATCGTTGCAAGACAACCAGTGATCGTAGAAGAATGGTTCGGGTGTCATTGGAAAGCTCAATTAACGCCCTTTCAGGGATACATACTTGTATTACGGTCTGGGTCTTGTTTATGCATGAAAAAGAGCACGGAAACAACACCAATTTATGTTAAAAAAAAAACGCTGAGCGGCACAGTGAAATATACTCCACCACCCGCTCTTTGAGCGTTAACAGCCTTTCATGTGGAACTCTGTCAAATGCCTTAATGAAGTTTAAGTAAACTATATCATAAGACTTGTTGTTATCTACCGCTTCATATACCTTGGAGAACAAAACTGAGTAAATTTGTTAGGCAGGATCGTCCTGGAGTGAATCCATGTTGAGAGGGTTTAATTAACTTGAACCTTTCTAAGTTATTTTTAATTTTCCTAGCAATAATTGATTCTAGCAATTTCCCTAAAATTGATGTGAGACTAATGGGACGGTAATTTGATGCTATGGACTTATCACCTTTTTTAAATATCGGAATTATATTTGCAAGCTTCCTTGAATCAGGAACTAAGCCTAAATCTAGTGAATTATTAAATAGATGAGTTAATGGGTACCTTAATTCGCCATTGCATTCTTTTAATACCCTAGCATACACCTCATCTGGACCTGGAGATTTCTGAGGTTTTAGTCTATCTATTTCCTTAATTACTTCGTCACTAGTCACCTGAACTTTGCTTAATATGTCGTCTATACTACCGTTAAAAACTTGGTTGACTTCTGGAACTTGATATAATATTTTCGTTTGTATAAACAGAAAGGAAATCACTATTTAGAGTATTGCACATTTCTAACTCATCATCTGTAATCTCACCTATCACATTCTTAAGGGGCCCTACTGTATCCTTTACCTTAGATTTATACAATTGATAAAATGCTTTAGGGTTGTTTTTGGATTAATTTGCTACCTTGATTTCGTAGTTTCTTCTTTCCTTCCTAATGTCCTTATTTACCTGCCTCGACAAGTTATGGTGGTATCCTATTAGGTGGATTTCGCCTTTCTATATTTTTCTGTACACACCTCTCTTTCTACCTATAAGATCTAATAATTTATTTGTCATCCATTAGGTTGGTTTGTATGTGATCTAAAAAAAAAAAATTGGTATATATTTATCTTGTTCGCTCTGTAAAGCAGAGATGAACTGATTATACACACTATTTAAATCTTCAGTTGGCTGTTTAACTATCTCAGCTGTGTGACCCACCTGGCCCCAACTTATCTGGTCTGCTGGAACTAATTGGCTTACCTGACCTAAATTTTCTGCCTCACCTTTAATCTAGAGTGGCCTTTTTAATCCCCTAAAATTCGCCTTTCTAAAGTAAGGGATAAGAACCTTATGTGCCTTTGGTTTAAAATGTAATTCTATAGAAAAGTATATTGATTTATGGTCACTGTTCCCTAGCTGGTCGGCCACTTCTAAATTTGTTATCCAATTTTCTTTTTTGCTAAGAACTAGGTCCAGAATATTATATCCTCTAGTTGGCGAATTTTCAAATTGAAAGGGAAAGTTTTCTAGTACTACTTCAAGAAAATCTTCGGATTCGTTATTGCTAGTTTGATCAACCCAGTCTATACTTGGAAGATTAAAGTCGCCTGAAATGCAAACATTATTATTCTGAGATGCCTTACTGATTTCTTCCCATAATAATTTACCTTAATTTCGACAGAGACTGGATGCCCTATAAATGGTTCCCAAACTAATTGTCTCACCTTCCCCGCTAATCTCTACCCACACGCTTTCATTATCGCTATTTGTTTTAATATCTGATCTAAGGCAACATTTTAAAGTACCCTTGACATAAATTGCAACTCCACCTCCCCTTCTGTCTGTTCTGTCGTATTTAAATAAATTATATCCTGGGCTTCCTGGCATATGAAATTCTGCTAATACATGTCTATAGTTAGTATTTATCCAGGTTTCTGTAATCGCTACAATGTCTATATTTTCCTTGCTAATAATTGCCCTAAGCTGATCCATTTTGTTACATACACTTCTACAATTTGTATAATATACCCTCAACTTATTACTATTTGTTGTAACTAATTTTCTATTGTTTTTAACTAACTTATTATTTCCTGCGATTTCACTGCAGTCAATGCTATCATATTAACTAACATTTATATGTGACTGGGGCTCTATTACATTCCCAGCTGATGTGTCGTTGCTTTCCCTCTCCAAACTTATTCTCTGTTTTGCCCACATAGGCTTCATCTCCAGCGAAACCCCGCAAACGTCCTATCTAATGAGCTAGCTAACGTGGAAACCCCTAACCTCGAAAGATGCATCCCATCCTGTACGTACATATTATCTCTACCATAGAATTTGTTCCAGTTGTCTATGAAGGGTATTGCTTTCTCCTTACAATATTTTTCTGTTTAGTTTTAGCAATGTGAATTTATCTATCGATAATTTGCTTCATCGATTCATTTTATTACCCTAATTTGTCACATGAGTTAAGGGTGTTATTTTTATAATCAGGAAAAACATAACTACAGTACGAATGCGTAATATCTCCCTCTCCTCATTCACAAATCATAGCCACACAGTCAAATCATATATACATTATCTTCATATTCCAAACTCCATGAGCAGGCATTTCAGCTTGATCAATACCACATTAGAGACCATATAGTAACAAATTGGTGTTACTGGTGCCATTAACCTTTTGGTATGCTCAAATATTTCCACACTCACGCCAATACTGTACAGGATATATAGTTAAATCCTTGGTTCTACATTCTACATGATGCTAATTACGACCCCAAAATGGCGTTCAAAGAAAATGTTGGCCCATCTTTCTTACTATAGGATTTCTATAGCCCACTACACAGTAAATACCTGTTCCACTATTCATCGTCCAGGGTTGCAAAATATCATGGTACTGCAGCGAGAGACCTGATATATACTGGGTATATATACATATATCCCTTTTTTTATTCTGATGAGCACAAATCCTGAACTTGAACTGGAACACCAATGCAAAACCACATGTGCCCGTGTACACCTGAGCTTACACGTACGAATGAATGGCTGGACGTATACACCACGCACATACCCACACATACTGTACACACGTACACGGATTCACAGGGGAAGCAAGGATATGGGTAATCCATCCTCTTGAAATTTCACACAAAGTATAAAACACACACACACACACACACACACACACACACACACACAGATGCACTAAAACTAACACACTAACAGCCAGGTATAGGCACCGTGACGGCGCATAGCTGCACTCACCCTTCGACTGTACATGGTTCCAGGTTGCGTCTCAGTTCATACTAAGTAGTTCTCGACATGATCGCTCTACTTTCTTCAGCCATGCTTCATGTGGTCTTCCCTATGCTCCTCCACTTTGGGTTGTCACTCCAAAATCACCACATGAGCAAGGTTATCAACTCCAGGGAAGCTTCAAAGCAGGGCACGTGCCCCTTTAGCCATACCTGGCACTCACAAACTAAGTACTCAATATATCTTGAATCAGTTTTAGAGATTAGATTCTGGTTTGACATGTAGTCATATTTATGCTAGCCTATTGCTCTGTGTAGACACTTGGTATCATAGTTGATGCATCTCTCCAAATCACTGTTTAGTGTCCATGTCTCACAAACATAATTACTATAAGACGGAGTACTAATGTTTTGAAGATTCGTAACTTGGTCCTTGTGCACAGATTACTGAAATCGGCATATACGTTTGTTAAGAAAGTGCATAATCCTATAGGCTAAACCAAAATAACGAATAACATCATGGTCTGACCCACCAGTGTTATGGATCACATTGCCAAGAAGACTGAATTTATCCAAGATCTCAGTTCTCATCACATCCATGTACAGTTGTGGAAATGTGTTCTTATAGCTGAGCAGATTTAGACTTGTCAGTCAAACAAATTGCAAAAGTGTGTTTTATTGCTGATTCTTGTTTATCAGATAGTACTGAATGACATATCCAAAATGGGAAAAGAGTTTCGACCCAGAAGTTGCTTAATTTCATATAGTATTATGTAATGGTGGTTAAGTTCGAATTTTGAGTTTAATTATCTCTCAAAGTATTCTCAGCCCTATAACTATATTAGGAGTAAACAAACATTACCTGAGGATTCTAAATATCATAGTCTGAGGTTCAATTGGATGGGACTCGTTAGCCTTGGTCGGCAACCCATCTAGGGGAGACAACCTTATAAAAATCTGGGTGGATGGGACTCGTCAACCTTGGTCGGCAACCTGTCTAGGGCAGTAAACCTGATACAAATCCGGACTGCATACATAAGGGTTAAGCAGGTTAGTGGATGGACTAGCCGAACACCTAAATTGTCCTAAAAAGATACATAGAGGGCCTCGAGGTCGGACGGTTCCTAAATTGAGTGAGCAATCCTGTAAGTTCTTCAGTTAACTGGCATGGGTTGTACCTCTTACAGGGGATAGGTCCATTTGGGGGCCTTCTGTGTATGGCCACTCTCATTAAAGGGATTAAGGCGTCCGGCAATAGATAAATAGATAGAGAATTGAGCTCTCTGCACAGCTGGGTAAAAGGTCAGCATAGAAAATTATAGTATAAATTGACACATACTAATTATATAACAATTGCCATGTAGTACAATGACAAACAATTAGAGTAAAATGAATTCTAATTAAGATATTCAGACAGTTGTATTTATTTATGTCTATCAATTTATTATCTATTTATGTAATATCAATATTTGATGGATACTGCATAGGTTTTCAGTACTCAAACTCATCTAATGGAATGTTTGTACATAATCCACAGCAGGCGGTGCAAAGCAACCCCTTTTTCTTACATGAACAGATCTTTGTGTCACAATATGCCTTGCACTTACACTGTATAATTGTTGACAACATCTCAGGGACTGGCTTGCTGCCCATTGTCTTTGGCACTAAACATCCACACTGGACCTTCCATCCCCAATCTTCAGGTGTTAATTCAGTGTTCCCCATCCATACCTGAGTCTGTAAGTAGACATTGTATAAATGATGTTTAGCAGCATCTTCAGTAGGTGGTAGTCTTTGAATGTCTACACCTTGTTGCCAAACTTCTTTCTGCGTAAATGTCCAAAGCTATCTCCTCTCTACCGTACACGCATACCAGTGCTCTTGCCCCAGATTTATAACTTAACACATAACCTTTACCGATCCCATGGAGGCCAGATGTGGTGTCGCAGCCACACAGAGCATATGCAGGTTTGCACATAATCTCTTCTGTGCAGGTTTGCACATAATCTCTTCTCTAATGTAGTAAAAGTTGTCTCTATATTCCACAGTGGTCTCTTTATTGTGCTCTTCTCTGACTACATGTACAAACTAGTACCTGATTTATGGTAGTGACACAGCAGCACAAGGATGTCAGTATCCTCTGCAATTACAAATGTTGTCTTCTACATGGCCATGTTCACAGCTATCTGGACAATCAACAAGATCAGCATCATCTTCTGTGTGAAGCGTGGCTATATCTCTTGTCCTCATCTCATTAGACAGCATTTTAATGAAATCTTGCTTGTTTGATTTATTGCTCAAGAATGACTTATTTTCCATCATCAATGGTATTTTGACCTAAGCTGAAGCTTGATATCCTCCACGTTTTTGGTGTGTCACTATCTTGGTAGTTGATTCTTGTGAGTACCCATCATATGCTACTATTGGGTGTACAATGTACATAGTTGTTGTTGTCGTTCCCTAAGCTTCCTGGCCGAACATTCCCGAGTTCCTAAGGAAGGCCACGGCCACAATCAGGCTTTTCCACAGGGTTCTCAAAGAGTGTAGATAATGTTGTTGGCGTAAGTGATTGTGTAGAATGCAGTCTTGTATGATGTGTTTAATAGTATGGGGTGCCGTGTTGCATCCTGGGCAGGTGTCGACGACGGAGATATCCAGTCTCTTCTGGTAGCTCAGAAGAGATGGATGGTGCCCACATCTCAGCCTGTCCAGGTGGGCTCTGTTTTCGCGAGGAAGGGAGGATTCAGAAGGATAGATTTCGGGAGGTCGTGCCTGCAGCTGTGTGTTGTCTATTGGATGGAACGGCGAGAGATATGAGTATGGATGTGCTTCTGGAAGCGGGGTTGGGGTGGGCAGGGAGGGATAGATGACAGTATGTGTGTGTGGTATTGTGTGCTGGGTGTTGTTTTGATATGCCTTGGTGTCTGTGGGTGTGTTGCCATGTAGTGTAGTGGGTGGCCTTGGTTTGTGGAGGCTGCAGCCAGGCATTGAGTGCCTCTCATGTCCACTTTGTCTTTGACTTTGAAGACTTTGGTTTCTTGATGTAGGTGATCTGTAGGCGTAGTAGCTGTGCAGCCAGTGTTAGTTTTTAGGGCTTTGTTTTCAATAATTTGCAAGGTCCTATGATGTGTTTCAGCTAGGTCAGACGTTTAGTATCATGCTTACATACTATGTAAAATTTGTCTAAAAGTCTCTCCTTTTGTCCATGGTAATTGCTGTAGCAATGATCCACTATCTAACAGTTTACATTCAGCTTCTGGAATTGTTGTGTCTGGGGTGTCATTGCAGAGGTTTGCAATAACATTGCAAGTTGTGGCTTTGCTGCAATATTCAGTAGACCATATTTTGTAAAGAGTGATGGTCGATAAACTGAAAGCTCATATTTGAATAAATCATCTAGATTTAAATTGGAGTTTATTATTATTATTTAAAGTCTCTCAAACAGCAGCTGGGTATCCACAACTAATTCCTCTCCATCTGAAACAATCGTTGTTCCCATCAACTTGACCTGGTTCTTTTTCTTGAAAACATAACATTAATTGTAATGTTCTCACCTTCCATGCTAACAATGATTTGCCTACATCTGTTGCCATGTATGCATTGGAATCACTTGAAGCAATACCAGTTGAGATACCAAACAGATGTTCACTTTCTGCAAAGGGATCATGGCTCTCAAGATACTCAAATATAGAACACAGTATCTTTGCACTTGGTATCATTTGATTGTTCTTTTTCTGCTGCTCACAACTACTTAACCCTCTCACGACCATAGGACGCAGAGGTTGCCAGATTAGCAATAAGAAATAGATTACTCTCACTGTTATAATTACCTCTCCAAAATTAGTTTTCTGCCCACAGCTAACTCAAAGACAACTGCAGAGGTTGAAGTAAACAAACTAAAGGTTTATAGATACCCATGACGGTAACAAAGGCTTTAAAGTATCCCTAATAGGCTCAAAAATCGCGTCAGGATGTGAGAGGGTTAACGTTTCCATTTCTATGGTGTTCTGGGTATAATCTGGCATTGTAAGGAGCCACCTTGTTGCACCTGGTTCTCTTATAATTATGGCATTTACATCCATGCCCTTAAGTCTTGCACGTCTCCCCTATTTCAATATTATATATAATTATAATTATAATAGGAAGTAACTCCTTAATTCACCTGACCGAAGCTTAAATACTTAAATATGTTTGGGCGAATTAAGGAGTTATTTAATCTTATAATTAGACATAAATACAATTCTCCCTACCAGTAAATGCCTACAGAGGCCAATAGAGGTGCTGAACGCAATGTTTACCGCGGTGCATTGTGGGAAATTGGTTACATAGCGGACTTATCTACCCTCCCTCTCTTTCAAAAATTCTTTATTATAAGCAGTTAGTCAAAATTTCTGTAGCGAACACATACTTTGGTCTATGCATAGGCTACTGTTGTTATATATATTTTTAATCACCCATATTCATAAATAACGTATATTATTTTCGCGTCTATTTGTTTATGATAATTAATCAGTTTATAATTATGTTTGTAGTCATTATCAGCTCCATATGGACTTTCCCTTTATTACTATACTATATAAGCACTTAGTGTAGTCGTATACTGTAAAATAAGAACATATACAGTACAATCACAAAAAATCGAGATAAACTGTGCGTATCCTAGGTGTTGGGTATTGTTGATGTCGACAATCGTAGCTCTGGTGCTACTTCGGAAGCGTTCACCAGAGGTCTCAGGTGAATTCTTGGTAGGGTCAATTGTTGTAAGGGAGATGTGCAAGACTTTTGAGCGTGGCTGTATAATAAGCTTGCAACAACTATTACATTTCCTAAACTAGACCAGGGAATGAAAGGTCATTACTAGCTTGATGAAAAAAAAAAATAATAATAATAATTGTAATTTCATGTAACCCGTGTTCATACCTTTTGAACACAGGAAACTTAAATTAGTAGGTAAGTGATTGTCTGGTTCCACACCTGATTTGTATATCAGGTGTGGAACCATCTGTGTTTTGTTTTAAAGTCGTTAATAAATTGTTTATAATGAGTAGGTTTAGAGATAATCAAGCTCAAAATTCGAATTTGACCTCCATTATATAATAAGCAAAGTCTGTGATTTCTGGGTTGAAATTTGTTTCCCATTTTGAATATGTCATTCAGTACTACCTAATAAACTAGAATCAGCAAGAAAACAAACTTTTGCAAATTGTTTGACTAAATGCTAGTATTCCATCTAAATCTGCCCGACTATTAACCCTCTCGCCTCTGGTAACAAATTTATATTGAAAATGTTTAGGCCTTCTCTAATTTGCCATGAAATACCAGGCTGGGCGAGTTTTCGAAGCCTTGTGTTTTTCTGTATTTTGATCCACCAGAATACTGTTTATTGTGATGTATCATATGTCAATGGAAAGAGGAATAACTATACTACTTTATAAAACAAAACAAATGTAAAGAAATGGCAATATGAAAGTGTAAACGACTCCGGAATAAAAGTTTTTCCCGGGTAATTGTCTTCACACCGTCCTATCTCGAAATTATGAGTGATGACCATATATTTTGATTTGCTCAAATAATAGTATTTTTTCTGCTCTTTCCAAATCTGAAAACAGAAATTGTCTATCTTTAATAGTTCTCAAGCAGTGACCGAAAACAAAAAAAGTATGACTTTGCATGATATGGTTTATAACATTTTAGAATTATTTCGTTGAGACGATGTCTATGGTTCTCAATTTAGGCTGTATGAATACGGCAGATAATGCTGAAGAGAATAAAAAACTAGAAGTTCCTACGACAAATACTTTTTACTCTATGAATATTTGAAATGAAGAGCCAAAATGCGAATATTTACGCTTCACTCGTCTCCGTTCCGTCGACGCTCGCCGGGTTCCGAGCTGTTCCCCAACTCGGCGTTGCTTTATTTGCTCGGATACGTATATAACTGTTTATATCACCGTAATCGGAAAATTATGCTCTTTCTAATGGTGAAAACCAAAATAATATAGTGTAATTGGTTTGCGAGCTATGCACAATTGTTTCCCTGCATTGTTATTGTTATGTAAATATATGAGAATGTTTATACAGTTGTATATCTTTGCCACAATGTACAACACTTTTATATAATTTTCCTTGCCAATAATTGTATAATGTTCATAGAACACATGTCAGTCATGAAGGTTGTCAATTTTACTTACCTGGTAGGGCCACAACCCTTTCCAACGAGAAGGGAAATGGCTCCTGGGTTGACAGTGAAAAAACAAAACAAGAAAGCCAGGTTATCTTCAAGTAATAAATTCAGAAATAATTCTATTGAACACACAAATAAAGTAATATATAAATATATAAATATATATATATATATATATATATATATGTGTGAATATATCACAAATACACGTGAGCCACTAAATGTTTCTAATCTCTCAGTGGGGATCGAACCGTCGACCATCACGACGATAGCCGACGCTTTAATCAACTACACCACGGCAGTCTAAAAGACACTCAGCCTTCTATCCAATTTATGTTAGGGAGAAGGATATGGTATTCTGGAATATGGATCCTACAACTAGGTTTGAATTGAAATATATTCGCCTAGTGGGTTTCCCTTCTCCCTAACATAAATAGGATAGAAGGCTGAGTGTCTTTTAGATTGCCGTGGTGTAGTTGATTAAAGCGTCGGCTATCGTCCTGATGGTCGACGGTTCGCTCCCCACTGAGAGATTAGAAACATTTAGTGGCTCACGTGTATTTGTGATATATTCTCAATATTTGTAACTCTCATGCTTTGTGGGTTAGAATTAAATTAAATCAATTTCGACCCGAGTTGCGTCGGGACACTCAGAAATCCTTGTATGGAATTCTGGAATATGGATCCTACAACTAGGTTTGAATTGAAATATATTCGCCTAGTGGGTTTCCCTTCTCCCTAACATAAATAGGATAGAAGGCTGAGTGTCTTTTAGACTGCCGTGGTGTAGTTGATTAAAGCGTCGGCTATCGTCCTGATGGTCGACGGTTCGATCCCCATTGAGAGATTAGAAACATTTAGTGGCTCACATGTATTTGTGATATATTCTCAATATTTGTAACTCTCATGCTTTGTGAGTTAGAATTAAATGAAATCAATTTCGACCCGAGTTGCGTCGGGACACACAGAAATCCTTGTATGGTATTCTGGAATATGGATCCTACAACTAGGTTTGAATTGAAATATATTCGCCTAGTGGGCTTCCCTTCTCCCTAACATAAATAGGATAGAAGGCTGAGTGTCTTTTAGAATGCTGTGGTGTAGTTGATTAAAGCGTCGGCTATCGTCCTGATGGTCGACGGTTCGATCCCCACTGAAAGATTAGAAACATATACATATATATACATATATATATATATTCTGACATACGGAGCCCTGTATGTTTATTTAGGAGTTAGAATTAAGAGTTGAAGGAGTGCCAAACTACCCAGGCGGCGAAGCAGACTAGCGAGCGAACCAGCGAGTGGGAAACCAGCTCGTCCGCATACCAGCAAACAAGCCTTCACATCTGCGTGAGTCATAGGGGACCCTGCAAACTTCTTCGATGACCCGACGCTATGACGTATGATCGACGCCAGGAGACTCCATTGGACCACGCACCTGCTACACAACTCGAGGAGCTGTGATTGGAGCGCGCACCATCAACCGCCTCCTGATTCGTTCCTACACCATCATTGTTTAGTATATAAGACCCGAGTAGTGGGCATTCAAATCAGTCTCATTTGGAGTTGGGGAAGGTGAACTTGCAGCTGGAGGAAGACGGGGTGAAGTATTATAATGGGATTGTGACTGTCAGTCAGATTATATAAGTGTGTGTTAAGTGTGTTCCGTGTAAACACTTACGTTATGTTGGTTAGTGAGATATGTGATTGGGAATTAACGTTAACGCTACTATTATGTACTTAACTATTTGATTGGGAATTAACGTTAACGCTACTATTATGTACTTAACTATTTGATTGGGAATTAACGTTAACGCTACTATTATGTACTTAACTATTTTAGTTGACTAACTTGTGGACTAAAGCAACTCTTTAAGGAGTTGGGTTATGATGAAAGTAATACTATTGTTTTATATTAATACTTACGAGTTATTTCATTTTCTTTTAATTAAGCTTACATTGCTTAACGGTGCTTAGTACGGTGATGCTATTGTTTGATATTAGTAATACCGCCTTAGACTAACATGGCTGTTTTAATGTTACTTCTAGTGATTTCCTAAGCTGAAGAAAATTATTTTAGCTTCAAAATATTATTTTGCTTTTCATATTATTTGAGTGAGACCTGAATCGAATCTATGAAGCGATCCAGTAACTTAATTTACTCATAATCAAACCTCAATGTTACGTGGTTAAGAAATACATTTATCTAATTATTAAATATATATCTAACTTTTTATGTGACTTTGATATTAATCCTGATGATAATAATAATATAATACTATTAATGTAAGACAAGAACCAAGAATAATTACATTAAATATAAATAAAAGGACATATAAGAAAACTAGCTAATCATTTAAAAAAGGGTAAGAGACAGAAATATTCTTACCTCAATATTTATTTTTCTAGACTTTTTATAGAATTTATAGTCCTTCTTTAGATATAACTTATTCGGTTCATAACCATAGCCTACTAAGCTTCGGTTAAATAATAATTCTTTATAAATACTACATGACTTTAATTAGTTTCAGAATTTGTTCGTAATTAAAGAGTATCAGTCAATAAAGGATACTAAGTCCTAAGATCCAAAAGGAAAGGAAGCAACAACAGGAAATAATTTTATTAGATTTTACTTTTGTTTTGCCTTCAGCTGACTGATGCCTTAATATATATCTCTGTGCTATCTAGATTCATCAAGTTAACCACTTGAGGATCAAGATACGTAACAGAAGAGTGGCGACCTCGCCAGGATTCGTTTCATACAGTTTCACTCAGTTTCCTTACCGTTGCACTACTTAAAAATCAAATATTAATCATGCCTCATCTAATTAACTCCTTGCGACATATATGACGCGATCGCGTCATATGGAACTTAAAACCAAAAACTCATATGACGCGATCGCGTCATATGGACTTATCTCCATGCCTCTCCAATAAGTTTATGACGCGATTTTGCGTCATATGAGCTCAGTAAGTCCGATAAGTTAGCTTACGATTAAACCGTTGGTGGCAACCTCAGCCTCCTCCGATAATTCTAATGGCCGCAGTGTTGTTGTGAGTGTAGTGCGAGGTAGTGGCAATGATCCTGGGGCTCCCGCCTCCTCGGACTTATTGGAACATAATATGTCTGAAGGAGTTAATGACGAAGATGCTCGAGTTTTCATAGAATCAGAACCCACAGCCCCTGATATTGACTGTCTGTCAAAATCCGAACTGAAAGTGCTTGCCTCACATCTCCAGTTAACTGTCTCAAACATGTCCAAAGTAGAGGTGGCTCAGACCATAAAAACCCACCTGTTCCCTGTAGAAGGCGGGGAGGGAGACGGAGCAGTTGGTGGGATCCCGAGTAAACCTAGCCAACTTGATGAACAATTGCCACCTGGTTTGACCGGTGATCAAGTACTGGAACTAGCCAGAATAAACACCGAACAAGCCAGAATAAATGCCGAAGCAAATGCCGAACAAGCCAGACTAAATATAGAACTAGCCAGAGCAAATATCGAAGAAGCCAGAATAAAGACCGAACATTATGAATATCAATATCGCACGGCTCAACTAAATGTCAATACAAATGCTCCCGTAATTGCTCCCCCTCTGGGATTGACTATGACTAGTGTCATTCCACCTTTCACTGAGGATAATGTGCAGGATATCTTTGTTTTGTTTGAGGAAGTTGCTGGAGGTATGAAGTGGACAAGAGATCAATGGCCTTTCATGTTACAAACCGTTTTGACAGGGCAGGCTCGAGCCACGTATTTGTCAGAAGTAGCAGAGGTTAGGCAGGATTATGACAATCTCAAAGAAGCTATCCTAAAAACCTATCAATTGCAGCCTGAGGCTTACAGGCAATCTTTCCGTAAAAACCAGAAGAAAGTAGAAGAAACCCATAAGGTATTTGCCAGGACCATGACTAAAACTTTCAATCATTGGGTCAAGAGCAAGAAAGTCACAAGCTACAACGATCTGAAGGAGTTGGTCCTGTTAGAAAATTTCCTATGGAAAATTGATTCTTCTGTATCCCATCATTTAAAGGGGAAAAAGGTAGATTGTCTTGCCGACGCTGCTGACATGGCTGACACATACGTGCTCAACAACAAATTTTGTGGAAAGAAGCCCTACGATAATTCTAGTTCTAATTTTAAGTATCCCAATCACAAATCTGACAGACCCAGTCACAAGCCTGTAACGTCTTCCCCAGCTAGCCAAAATAGAATTGTTTCCCCAACTAAAAATGCAACTCAGGGCAATGGTAACAGAGGTGGGCCCCAAAGTAATAGTAATGCTCAAAGAGGGAACGTTCCCGTATCCCCTAAAGTATGTACTTTTTGTGGCACGAGAGGCCACCTAGCTTATCAGTGCTGGGCCAAGGAGAGAACAGAGAGATCGGGGCAGACAGATGCCGCCGTATCTCAAACTCCATATGTGCCTGTAATGCAGGACTCCCGACAGAAGGAGTACCTAGCACCAAAAGTTCCTTTAACCGTTCTTTAGCGGCCTATGCGGTTTATTTATATGTACCGCCCAGCCGGGTGTTTTTAGCCAAAATAGGGCTGTTTACGTGATCATTTTCATGCCTAAATAAGACCCAGAACGTAAAACAAGTATCTATCCCTGAAAGGGTATAAACAGAGCTTTCGAATGACACCATAACGATCCTTTTATGATGGCTAGTTTTCTTGCAATAACCGTGCAACGCGAGTGCAAAAAGCAGGTAATTAGCCACTTTCCCGATACAATTCCGTATATAGCGAGTGAGAGAGGGAGGAGGGAGCTGAGATTCGTGTCAGTAGGTTCGCCGCGGTGGTCTGGAGCAGTCATACGCTCGCTAGTCTCCTGCCACCACTTGTCTCTCTCTCACAGCAACATTACGTGCTGAAATTGCCACTCGACCTATGTCGAGCGCCGCCACATAGTCCAGCTTTATTAAATACGACTTATGTGGTGAGCCGCTTTTTAAGGGTTAATGCAGGACTCTCGACAGAAGGAGTACCTAGCAGCTAACATAAATCATCTAGACAGGGGTGTAGTAGCATGTGTGGTGCAACCCACTAGGGTTAAGCCAATAATAATTTCACCATCAGTGCAGGACAGTTACCGTCCCTTTATTTCATCTGGCAACGTGAGATTAAATGGTTGTATGCATGAGGTAAAAATTCTGAGAGACACAGGTTCTACTAGCACCCTCATGGTGAATCCTTACACTGAGTGCCCACCTGACGAACCAGTTGTAATGAGAGGTGCTGGAGGCCAATTTTATGCACCCTTGGTAAAAGGCGAAATTGAATGTGAGTTACTACAGGGTGAGGCCACGATAGCTTTGTGTAGGTCCCAAGATATCCCTGTGCCCGGGGTAACACTCCTTTTGGGGAATGATGTAGCAGGTGAGAAGGTCCGACCAGACCCCATTTTGTCACTTTCCCCTGTTAACGAGCCACTAACCGGTGAGCTCGAAAAGGAGATGCCAACAGTTTTCCCTGTGTGTGCTGTCACACGTTCAATGTCTCAAGTAGCAGTTCCCTCAGACAGAAATGTACCGAATGTAAGAGTTGATGAAAGGGATGATGAGAGTGTGAATGACGCTCCAACTGTGCCTGATGTGACTGAGGTGGATTTATCTGACACCTTTATGGCTCATCTTGACCCTAACGATGACCATGAAATCCCTCCAAATTGTCCTAGTGGCCTGGTAGAGCTACAGAGAGATGATAGTGAATGCAAGGAGTTAGCTGCCAGGTCTGTGAGTGAAGAGGAATGTGAGAAGGAGGGTGGTGAATGTTTCTACCTCAAAGGAGTATTGTGGCGTAGATGGAGACCGCCACACAGACCAATCGATGACGGGGCCTGGGACGTCCATCAAGTAGTAGTCCCCAAACCTTGTCGTAGAGATATCTTGGAAATGGCACATTGTATACCATTGGCAGGACACCTAGGTGTGAAAAAACTCTAGACAGAATCAGAGCCCACTTTTACTGGCCAGGAATGCATGCAGATGTAGTGGAGTTTTGTAGAGTGTGTCACAGATGACAGGAAAACCCAATCAGAAGGTGCCTGTACATCCTCTGGTGCCCTTGCCCGTCTTCGAGAATCCTTTTACTCGGGTGGTAGTGGACATCGTAGGCCCTTTGCCTAAGACTTCCCAAGGTAACCTTTATTTATTAACTATTATGGACATGGCAACTCGCTACCCAGAGGCTATACCCTTAAGGACTACCTCTGTTCCAACTGTCATCAAGGAACTGTTCAAAATCTTCACCAGAATGGGTTTCCCCCATGAGGTGCAAAGTGATCAAGGAACTAATTTTACCTCTAACATTTTTCAGCAGTCCCAGAAGGAGTTGGGTATCGAGCATGTTAAGTCTAGCACCTTCCACCCAGAGAGTCAAAGGGTTCTCGAACGATATCATCAGACATTAAAGGGAATGTTACGTAAGTATTGTACAGAGACCGGAGTTGAGTGGGATAAGGGGGTACCTTTTCTTTTATTTGCTACTCGTGAGGTTCCAACTGAATCCCTGGGTTTTTCCCCTAATGAGCTAGTTTTCGGTCACCAGGTAACAGGTCCTTTTCAACTATTGCAGGATAGCCTAGTTGGCCAGGAGGGGAACCAAAACCTCCTCAAGTATGTTTCAGATTTCAAAACCCGGCTGAGATCCTCTTGTAAGTTTGCCGCTCAAAACTTGACAGTGGCTAAAAGCTCCATGAAGAAATGGTATGACAGAAAAGCCTGTGAGAGGGAGTTTCAGCCCGGTGATGAGGTTTTGGTCCTGCTCCCCCTTTTTGGTCAACCTATATCTGCCAAGTTCAGGGGCCCATATAAGATCATTCGGAGGGTGAGCATTACCGATTATCAAGTAACTACCCCAGACAGGAGAAAGCCCACGCAAGTATTCCATATAAATATGTTGAAACCCTACCATGTCCCCTGATTCCTCTCTTCCAGATTCTCCCACTGTGGCAGTGAATGTCAGGACCTGTGGACAGCCTGGGGCGGACGAAGTCTTCAGTTCTCTTACTGACCCGCAACAGACTGTTCCAGAGCCTGAAGGTATCCATGCAGACTTTGACTTGTCATGTAGCCTATCCAACTTTCAGTATAACTCAGTAGCTTGGGGGTAATTACCATCTAAACTATGTCATCTTCCCTCTGATCAAGCGAACCAACTCATCTCTGTTTTATCTCAGTCTCCCAGTGTGTTCCGTGATACTCCAGGGCTCACTTCTTTGGCCGTGCACGACATCGACTTAGGGGATGCAACTCCCATTTAACTATATTTAACTATCCCCCTACCGTGTCTCGCCACAACGCAGGAGTATACTGCAGGTCGAGCTTGACTTCATGTTATCTAACGAGCTGATCACAAGGGCCTTAAGCCAGTGGAGTAGTCCGGTCATACTTGTGCCAAAGCCAGACGGGAGCCATTGGTTATGTATAGACTATAGGCAAGTTGATGCTGTCACAAAGAACGATACCTACCCACTGCCACGGATCAAAGATTGCATTTACCGGGTCGGCCTCCTACAGCAGTAAGATAAACTTAATGAGAGGATTTTGGCAATTAGCTCTCCCTTGTAGCGAGGTAAATATCATGCTTTAGTAGTGCGCTGTCAAGCCTTCAGCTGTGAGATGCCTTGCAGTTCGAATAGCGCTCCAGCTACGTTCCGGCTATGTTCTGACGTGGTACCTGGAGACGTTGCCTACTTTGGGTGATATCCTTATTATATCCTCATTATAATTTTGCTGTTGCCAATCTGGTGGTGAATCTCTTTATGTATTATGTTTAATATTATGTACTATACTCCTTAAACTCTTTTCTAGGGGGGAGGTCTGACATACGGAGCCCTGTATGTTTATTTAGGAGTTAGAATTAAGAGTTGAAGGAGTGCCAAACTACCCAAGCGGCGAAGCAGACTAGCGAGCGAACCAGCGAGTGGGAAACCAGCTCGTCCGCATACCAGCAAACAAGCCTTCACATCTGCGTGCGTCATAGGGGACCCTGCAAACTACTTCGATGACCCGACGCTATGACGTATGATCGACGCCAGGAGACTCCATTGGATCACGCACCTGCTACACAACTCGAGGAGCTGTGATTGGAGCGCGCACCATCAACTGCCTCCTGATTCGTTCCTATACCATCATTGTTTAGTATATAAGACCCGAGTAGTGGGCATTCAAATCAGTCTCATTTGGAGTTGGGGAAGGTGAACTTGCAGCTGGAGGAAGACGGGGTGAAGTATTATAATGGGATTGTGACTGTCAGTCAGATTATATAAGTGTGTTAAGTGTGTTCCGTGTAAACACTTACGTTATGTTGGTTAGTGAGATATGTGATTGGGAATTAACGTTAACGCTACTATTATGTACTTAACTATTTGATTGGGAATTAACGTTAACGCTACTATTATGTACTTAACTATTTGATTGGGAATTAACGTTAACGCTACTATTATGTACTTAACTATTTTAGTTGACTAACTTGTGGACTAAAGCAACTCTTTAAGTAGTTGGGTTATGATGAAAGTAATACTATTGTTTTATATTAATACTTACGAGTTATTTCATTTTCTTTTAATTAAGCTTACATTGCTTAACGGTGCTTAGTACGGTGATGCTATTGTTTCATATTAGTAATATCGCCTTAGACTAACATGGCTGTTTTAATGTTACTTCTAGTGATTTCCTAAGCTGAAGAATATTATTTTAGCTTCAAAATATTATTTTGCTTTTCATATTATTTGAGTGAGACCTGAATCGAGTCTACGAAGCGATCCTGTAACTTAATTTACTCATAATCAAACCTCAATGTTACGTGGTTAAGAAATACATTTAACTAATTATTAAATATATATCTAACTTTTTATGTGACTTTGATATTAATCCTGATGATAATAATAATATAATACTATTAACGTAAGACAAGAACCAAGAATAATTACATTAAATATAAATAAAAGGACATATAAGAAAACTAGCTATTCATTTAAAAAAGGGTAAGAGACAGAAATATTCTTACCTCAATATTTATCTTTCAAGACTTTTTATAGAATTAATAGTCCTTCTTTAGATATAACTTAGTCGGTTCATAACCATAGCCTACTAAGCTTCGGTTAAATAATAATTCTTTATAAATACTACATGACTTTAATTAGTTTCAGTATTTTTTCATAATTAAAGAGTATCAGTCAATAAAGGTACCAAGTCCCAAGATCCAAAAAGGAAAGGAAGCAACAACAGGAAATAATTTTATTAGATTTTACTTTTGTTTTGCCTTCAGCTGACTGATACCTTAATATATATCTCTGTGCTATCTAGATTCATCAAGTTAACTACTTGAGGATCAAGATACGTAACAATATATATATATATATATAAGGTGTCAAACAAAATATAATGAATGGTAACAAAAATGTGTGTATGTGTGTGTGGGTATCTATATATATATATACAAGGTGTCATAAATATATATATATATTTATGCTGTATATATATATAAAATAAATAAAATTAAATAAATAAAATCAAATAAATAAAAACAATAATAAATAAAATAAATAAATATATAAATAAAATAAAATAAATAAAAACAATGATAAATAAAATAAATAAATATATAAATAAAATAAAAATATAATAATACTATAAATACTCGATTATGGGCCTTGGGCTTGCTCGGGACCTTGGGGCTGATCCGCTAGACACCCTGGGGAACAGGAATAAAAAAAAAATATATATATATATATATATATATATATACGGTATATATATACAACAAAATAAAAATAAACATAAATAAAATGAAATAAATAAAAAAGAAAAAAAAAGAAAAAAAGAAAAATTAAATAAATAAATATTTAAATAAAATACAAAATATAATAATAATATAAATACTCGATTATGGGCCTTGGGCTTGCTCGGGACCTTGGGGCTGTTATATACTGTATATATATATATAATATTTATATAATATATACTGTAATATAACTAAAATTCCAGTACTTACCATACTTCATGTAAGCTTCCTGTAAGCATTCCTGTGACATCTTCGTGATTATAATGTATGTATTTCGTAGGCAGGATTTATTGATAAATATGTTTGTCTTTCAAGCAAAAAATAGTGTAAAGTCATCAATGATACCTAGACAAAACTGCATCAATACTCAAGGGGTTAACCAACATTCACTCCCCTCAGTCACCAAAAGTCACAAGTAACATCTTATATACATATATAATTCGAATTATTCACTAAACACTTTCACTGGGTAGATGAAATAATCCATAATTACCTGCCTATAGCTAGGCATGGTGGGCCAGAGGGAGGGAGCCAAGAATTTAAAGGGCCGGGACCCTGCCTCACAGTCTGGGGGTCGGGAAACTACTGACTTAATAAAGGCCCGAGCTCCTCAGAGAGGGACGCTATGGGGTTGCTAGATACTAACTTTTGTAACTTACTGATGCCTAACTTACCAGTCCAAATTGCGTCAAAATCGAGTCATAAACTTATTTTTGGCGAATATTTCTAACTTACAGGTGGCATTATGACGCGATTGCGTCATACGGGCACTCTTGGGCTGGTGGCGTAATGACTCGATCGCATCCTAAGAATGCGAGAGGGTTAAGCATCCTATGTGTTTCTTTAATAAATTACATGTTTTGTAATTTATTTATGAATAAACTTTCTTTTGTATAAATTACAAATTAGTAATTTGTAATTTATACAAAAAAAGTTTAATCGTAAATAATTTATAAACAAGTTTTAATTGCATAATGAAAATCACAGGGTGCTTAAGAACACATCTCCACAACTGTACATACTGCCTTGCTTCACCCAAGAAGTCACCATAATCTTTAACTTTAGCCTTAGTCCAAGAGAGGCTTAGACCCAGGGGGATCAACTCTTTATGTATTGCCCCAAGGGCAACTGTGAGAATCTCCGGCAATTCTGCTAGGGTCACTCCCTCAATTCTTAATCCAAGGTCAGTGATCTTGAAATTGTGAATTTATTCTCTACATTACTTATGACTGAATGCCTGGCCCAATAACCAGATAATACAAGTATTGAAAAGTGAGGATGCCAGCACACATTCCTGCTTCATACCCAAGTTCACAAGGAAGAGGAGGGAAGCCTGCCCAACACATTTGACAGGGTTCTATCTACCTATTGTATATCCAGATACCAAATCAAGCTCCCACATTGTCTCTCGATGCACTGAGTTAAATTTATTTTTGAGATTGACATAATTTTCAAGCAGTCCCAAAACTTTAGTGGAACACACCCGAAGTGACAGAATTTTGGTCAATTGTTGACTTCTGACCCCTACATCGAGCCAAGTCTTGCAATAACAAAATAAGGACAAGAGTAGCTCCAGGATGTGGGGAGGATAACGCTTCATTGTACAGCCACTGTGCCCGACAGTCAGCTGACTGAAGGCAAAGGATTTAAACTTAAAATTCTGTAACACCATGACCATCATTTGTCTGGTTCTCTCTATATAATACCGTATTGTATACCTTGCACAGTGGTTGTTCAATGAAGCGTTATCTTCCCCACATTCTGGAGCTACTCTTGTCCTTATTTTTGTATTGCAAGACTTGCCTCAATGTAGGGGTGTGAATTGATGCTACAATATAAATAGATGTTATACCAGTGTTAATGTTAAGCAGATTTCCTCCATTTTATGATGTTTTATAAAACTCCAAACATTGTCCGTATGTGCAACTTGGCTTCCTGACTATGATAACTGATTATTTTTATATCTTTCAATACTTTGGAAACTCGTTTGTACTACTAAAATTTTCATTTTAGATAACAATATAAATTGCTTACTAATGTTTTTGATGATTGTATTGTCATAACAATCATTATCACGTCTGTTGTTGAGTAGAGGATAGCTGTATATAGCGAAGAGATCGAACATTCGTTAACAGCCTATCACAATCCCCGATGGTTCAGTGTTGCCATACGGGCCTGGTCAGATTAATTGGTCCCAACTATAGTTGTTACAGTCCTGTTGGCCTCCTTTCCCTTTCCAGATAGGGATGGCCAAATCCATTTTCTACCAAGGTAACTGGTAAAGCAGCAAAAAGGACTGAATGTAACCCATGCATCATGGATTCACCCCTGGCTTTCAAAAGTTTTCCAGAAATGCTAGGTACCAGGACCTTTCCCATATTTTCGCCTAGCCACAGCTTCCTTTATCTCAACAAGGAAGGGTGGTCCTTCGCTAATTAGTGGATCAATTACCATAGCTGGTCATTCACTGATTGAATTTCTTTACTGGTAGGAGAAGCCATATACAGCTGCTCAATGAACTCAGTCCATAGGGCATTACATGAATGTGCAGATTTAACCTAGGGTGCAGATTTATAGCGTAGCTTTTTCAGGACCCGATAAGCAGATCATTTAAGAGGAATGATCGTCAACTTTCTCAGCATTTCCCCAGACATATAGCTCCTCAGGAAAGCTGTGTTCAATCTGATATTCAGTCAGTCTGGCAACATGACTATAATGTTCACTGTCTCGACCAATACAAAGAACCTCCTAACCTTGGTTAAATTCTGAAAGCACCTCACATTTGAAGCTACCCATAGGTCTATAAGATCTTCCAGAGAACTATGCATTTCAAACCGAAAAATTACTTTCATTGTATACTCCCTTGCACACTCTTCATATACTCCCTTGCACACTCTTCATATACTCCCTTGCACACTCTTCATATACTCCCTTGCACACTCTTCATCCTTGCACACTCTTCATATACTCCCTTGCACACTCTTCATATACTCCCTTGCACACTCTTCATATTTTAGCTACTGAAAATGAAAATCTTAAGGGGAACATCTACAAATATTTCTTGTTTGAGGTATAGTCTTAAGGGCCCCTTTGCCACCTACAAGAATAACGCTGCGACTGTCCACGAACATCAAAGTGTGATGAATTATGAGATTTTATACCCCAATTTTTGTTTTCTATATTCCAACTACTCCCTCTCGGGCATTGGCTCAGAGCCTGTACATTCTACCGCTCAACACGGAGAAACCTGCTAGGTCTCGTTCCAGTCTAGGAAGTGAGACATGTGAAGCACCCTACGGCTCGAAACAGCCCCATCTCTGAAACTGCTTCACCTCTGCACTTCACTGTCTTATCCCCTAGACTCGGACCCTCACACTCAGAACGCGACCTATTGAGCAATGAACTCACTAGGCATTGCCCCCCTGTAGCATATTTTGAAAAAGGGAATATTCATACAGTGCTATTTAATCAAAGAAGAATGAGGGTATCTTTTTTTTTTGGCGTTTCGGTGGGCTTTGTGGTAATACACTGATACTAGGAAGTAGGTACAGCACAAATTCCATCCCAATAATATTTTCCCATTGTCATATCGAAATTCGAACCCGGATTCATTGGATTACCAGTCCAGTGGCAAAGCCACGCCATCGCACCACATGGAAGCGCTGCTCTGTATTGGGGCACAGTGCACCCATGTATCGAGTATTGTTCACATGGGTAAGGAGGTTCCACCCAACCGCAATTCTCGAAAGAGTAGAGTAAAATACATTTTACCTCATTAACTCACGTCTTACTAGTTCCCTACAATGTTTTTAAACACGCCGCAATGCTGCATCTCTTTCACTCTTCTATCACTATTACAACAATCAATGTTCTTCAGAGCTCTCTCAGTGCATACCCCCTCCCTGGTGGTAAGTGCGAGGCACCTGCCTTTCAACACAGTTCCACCCCTATTATGTCCAACTCTCCAATCCAAGAATTGGCAAATTTTCTCAGTCTTTCTTCTATTCAACTACTGAACTCTGTAACTCTCTCCCACAATCAATCTTTCCTTCACCATATTACTTAAACTGCTTTAAACTTCGTGAATCCAGGCATTTTGACCACAACGTCCCTTGAATTTGTCTCTCTGTCACTCTTTTGACTCTGGGGAGACACTCGTTACAGGCAACCTGCCTTTTGTCTACTTTATACACATAGACCAAACATAAATTACGGAATGACACGGTACACCACGAACGTACCTACGTGTACCTTCGGTGTACCTTCGGAGCCTTGCAAACTTTCGCAGATTTTGACGGTTGACAGCCATGGAAACAGCGACAACCTACGGATCAATGCAGAAGAGCTTGGAAGTGGCACAAACCGACCCATGGCATCTCACATAATCTCACGATTTGCCTAGAAGACCACGAATATTGATTCTGATCACTATTATAAGACGGTCAAGTTCATCAATTTACAGTTCTAGCTTTGCCAGCGACCAGACATCTATCTGTGCTCATCTATAGTGAGATGTGATTACCGTAGCGGCAACCGAAGGCAGAAATACGGCAAGCTGTCCATACGATATCAACAAACTTAAGTAACATGAGAGAGAGAGAGAGAGAAACTGATAATAAGAGCAATGATGAGAACAAGAAGATGTAGAGGAGTCTATGACTCTAACAGATCACTTGGGCTTCAACCTATTAAGCCTTTGAGGATCATGACGCATTTTGACAGTTTATTCTCTCTATCATTAGACAAGTTTATTCAGATTAGGAAGGGTATATGGTATTCAGAGGGTAAATTGAGATACTATTTACCTTTTTGATGCCCACACATTCTTCCTAAGTTGTATAAAGTCGTCTAATATTGGCCAGAATAAACTGTCAATATGCATCATAATCCCCAAGGGGTTAACCGATTTAGTACCGGAAGCTTCCTTTTCATTATTTTCTGACAACCATTGGATAATTTTGTTCAGGTTATGAAGAACCTCTACCCATTAAACGGCTACAGATGAATCCTTTTAGCTACCGTACCCTATATATTTGTTTTTTTATTAATTTCACCACAACAACAAACACCTCTAATGAAATTAATGAAAGCACATACAGTATGTGATCCACCAGGATTCGAACCCGGGTTATCACACACAGATTTTTAGACACCTTTACCATTACACCACCAAGACGGTTAAAGGTTTATGCACAAGCCTATGACTTACTATCCATTCTCGAATACTGGATATTAATCTAATCATGTTCACATTCCCACCGCACTATGGTAGCCTAATGTTTAAGTGAGAGGAAAGAATACTCATGGGGCACAGATCATTTAGAACGGCCTCGCTACGAAATATCCCTGAACCTACTGATAATCTGTGTTTTATTAATTTCACCACAACACCAAACACCTCCAATGAAATTAATGAAAGCACATATGTGATCCGCCAGGATTCGAACCCGGGTTATCACACACAGATTTTTAGACACCTTAACCATTACACATCGTTTATATGTAGCTGAAATCAAATTCGAAAGACATCACCGGTACAACAAAAAATTAAACTCCCCAGGCAGCAAGCACTGCTCTAATTTCTTGCATTTACTTTGGTTCACAGGGTCTCGCAGAGAGCTTTTCTTAGGTTGCATGATTTGTATAGAAACGGGATAAGTAACCCTTAAATGATCCGCTGACACATTTCTTTTCTGTTTTCTAGGTATTAATAGACAATTTCATTCAGATTAGGAAGTATATATTGAAGTCAGAGGCCTCATAAGGCCCACAGATCCTTTCTAATCTATATGAAATCATCTAATGATAGCCTGAATAAACTGTCAAAATGTGTCATAATCTTCTAAAGGTTAAAGCCTAGTTCACACATGCCCGAGTCCGAGCCCGAGTGCCCACGAGTCCACAGTCATGGACACTCGGGCAAAAATGAGCCCGAGTGTGCAAAATTCCACGAGTGTTCTCAAGTGTACTGAGAGTGAGGGAAAATTTAAATTTTAACTGTCATTTTCGGATCATCAGTAGCTACAAGTAGTTTTTTTTTTTTTTTTTTTTTTTCTATATTCCAACTTACTTCCTCTCGGGCATAGGCTGAGAGCCTTAACATTCACCGCTTTACAATGAACAGTGAAGCCTGTGAGGTCTTGTTCCAGTCTAGGGAGTGAGACATGTGAAGCACGAGTTACGAGTAGTTACGAGTCACTACGAGTATTCATGAGTCACTGAGAGTTACCACGAGTGTCTTGATTTTGAGATGACTCGTGGCAACTTGTAATGACTCGTGGACACTTGTGATGACTTGGGCAGTTTTTTACCACGTGGTTTTGTCTGCGAGATGCCACAAGTGTTCATGAGTCTTTCATGAGTAGTTGCGAGTAGTTACGAGTCACGACAAGTATTCACGAGTCACTAAGAGTCACTGAGAGTTACCACGAGTGTCTTGAGGTTGAGATTACTCGGGCCCAGATTTTCATGCAAGGATGAAAATTTGGCTCCCCGAGCCGAGTTCCCATGAGTATCCACGAGTCTCCCACGACATTGCCCGAGTTCCCATGAGTTCCCGCGACAATGCCCGAGTCATTATGCGAGTCCTCGTGACTATGGACTCGTGGAAAGTCGAGCTCGGGCTCGGGCATGTGTGAACCATGCTTAAGAGTTCGAACGGTATGGCCTTGTCTAATCACTAACCGTAGTTACCGTGCGACGTCTTTCCACACTGTGGGCAGTCCCAAATGTTATTGGGGGCGCGAAGCAAAATGACACGCCACAAAGCAATAGAAAAAAGCTTGGATGAGCCTGGATTTTCCACGGTATGCAACGAAGTGTCCCACGGTGAGGCTGTGCCCAAAATTTGGCGCACTCACAAAAATGTCAAACATGTTTGAAATTTCCCTGGCGATTGGCGACTCGCCACAGTACATTATGATGCTCTGAGACACATGAAGTAGTATCACGAACATGTCAAAATTTGAATGGCCTATTGCCAAAAACCCCGTTTCGTGCCATTTTGGCATTTGAATCTTGTAGGTGGGAAAGAGGCTTTAGGGTAGCAACAACACCACATGGTAGTAAAGAACTTAGCTCTCCTGCACAACCCTGTGGTCGGTAGCAAAGACCTCAGTACTCCTGTACACCCTACAACTATAAATGATTTTTCATCTTCAAAATGTGTTCAATCTCTTTCATAGCATTGCCAGTAATGAAATATCAATCCACAATATATGCCTAGTCATTCAAACCAGGATCACGTATTTCTCATGTTTCTGTATCATGCAAAGTTCAGGAGAAGAGTACTATGGCATTTCTATTACCAGAGCCATAAGGACCGACACAGTTCTCACATTCGGCCATTCCATTGCCAGTACCTTTGTGGAAGTTCTCTAGGATTATGAGAGCGAATCAAGTGTGCCATTGGTTCACAATATAGTTTGGCATAGAGTAGTTCATTGTATTCTATATCATTCTTCTCAATCGGAGTATACAAAACAATAAGAAATATGAAGGCGACGGGACTCTTAGCCTATTAAGCGCGAGCTGTATGTAGTGAGCACCCTACTGCCAGGCTGCAATATTAGGCCTAATATCGTCATTTTACGATAATTTTCGTTATTACTCATTCATATGCGCCTATTTTACGCTTAATATGAAGATATTGACATGTAACAGCAATAAAACAAGTGGGAATAGTATTTGGGGGGTGAAAATCACAAATTATTGCCGAGCGTTCAGTCATGAAATGTGAGGCGGATGTGACGTATACTCTCCGAAGCCTAGAAGCAGACTGAGTCTCTCTAACACTCTCTCGCTCTCACCACGCACTCAGTAGGCGCAGGAACACGCCTTGGAACCAGATTGAAGATGTTGGCGCGGTAAATAAACCGATATACAAGGGAATAAGAGGACAAATATGGGATAATTGAAGGGGGTAGGAAAGGGGGGAAGGAGGGGGTAGGAAAGGGGGGAAGGAGGGGGTTTTGACACATGTGGAGGAGTGATAGAGGTATGGAGGGGAATTATCTCACTTAATTACATATTCCCTTGTTTAGGTGCTACTGGGGCCTTTTAAAAGGCTTTTATTAGGCCTTGGATCTTAAAATGTTCGTCGCCTTTGCCCACCAAAACCTCTTAAGAGTGTTCGCGCCGTTCCCGGGTTAAGATCCAAGGCCTAAGAAAAAACGTTTAAAATACCCCAAAATCACTCAAAACAAAGGAGTAAGTGATTAAGTGAGATGATTCCCCTCCATAACTCCTATCATTCCTCCACATGTGTTAACCCCCCCCCTTCAATTATTACCTATATTTCCTCTTATTTCCTTGTTTATCAGTTTATTTACTGCGCCAATATTTCCCACCGGTTTCAAGGTCATCAGGGACACAGAGAGAGCGTGGCAAGAGAAAGACAGCAAGAGAGAGAGAGAGATCAGTCTGGCTTCAGGCCTCGAAGAGGGAGGGTGTATGTCTCGTGCGCCTCTCACCTCATGACTGGAGGGTCGGCAATAATTAGTCTTTTTCACCCCCCAAAAACTATTCCCACTTGTTTTATTGCTGTTACATGTTAATATCTTCATATTAAACCTAAAATAGGCGCATATGAATAAGTAATAACAATATTTACAGGGTAATGATGATTTTAGGCGGGAATGAACCAAAATATGCTCACTTGGCGAGCACTTTTAAAAACCAATGGCGCGTTGCCGGGTTAAGGCTATGGGTTATTTACATTGGCTTTATTGTTAAATATCATATTTTGTACTCTGAATTATGGGTCTACAAGTCAGTGCCAATCTGCAAAATTATCCTCATACTGAATTATATAATCTAACATATTAATTTAACTCACAACACCAAACATCTTCCAATGAAATTAATGAAAGTATAATTATGATCCTCCCGGGATTTGATCCTGGGTTACCACATACAGATCTTAAACCCTCTAACCATTACACCATCAAGACAGTTAAAGGTTAAGTACATGACTACGATTATATAGTATATCCATTTATCGAATACTGGATATCAATCTAATCATGTACTCAGACCCAACTGCACACTGAAACAGAGGCTAGATCTGCACCACCATTGTACCACAAATATACCACCACCCTGACCTTCCCCAACAATTGCTCCTTACACCTCACTCACCCTCTGCCCGGTCAGTGTACCTCGGCCCCGCCTCTTTAAAACTGCATCCTAATCCGATTCCCTTGTTTCCCGAGAGGCCAGCTCTTTATCTTGAACACAGGCTTTTCGCCTTTGGTCCACGACTTGCCCACTATGTCCCCTAATAGGCCATGGTTTCCCTATTGTATTTTTGTGTGAGGTTATCTTTTGTCATCTCTCCCTTTCATTTTCTTTTTTTCTTATCTTGCTTTTCATTTGCTTTTCTTTAATAATGTCTTCCATTCCCATATTTTCTTTCTTATCATCTTGTTCCTTACTTCAATTTCTCTTTCATAAGCTCCTCTGTTCTGTTATTTTTGTTCCTTTTTCTCCCATTTCCTTATTTTCTTCATTATCTGTCCTTCCTTTCTTCATCTTATCAAAGCCTTTTTTTAATATTAATCATCTCTTCCATTCCATGATTTTGTCTTTAACATTTTCTTCCCTTCCATTTTTTGTCTTCTCTTTGCTTATCTAAATTTCACGTTTTTGTTATTTGGTGAACCAATCCTTAGGAAAGGATTATCTCTACCTCGTATGGACCAGCAGGCCTTTTGAAGATTTCCAATTTCCTTATGTTCTTATGAATGAAAAGGCTACAAACTATCTCAATGAACCCTTTAACAACCACTATTATATTTGTTAAAAACATTTTCGTAAGAAATCGGAAATCTGCAACAGCCATAAGATGATGAAGTGTAGGAGATATAGGGTGTAGTGGCAAGTGGAAATCATTATACCGCTAACCAAAATACAAGGCAAACGGTTATCATCCGTACAGAAAGGGTTAAGCAACTCTAAATTCATGGCTGATATTTTTATTAATCAACAATATAATTAGAGTATAAGTACAGTGGGGTAGGTCGAGAGAGTGAGAGCGAGAACGGAGAAGTGGGTTGGTGACGAGCAGGTGGGTATAGGAAGGGAAGATGATGTGTAGACGAGATTTTTGCCTTAAAATGTGTTGTGGAGATACCTGGAGAAGCGACAAAGGTTGTATGCTGCCTTTATGGACTTGGAGAAGGCCTATGACAGAGTTGATAGAGAAGGTCTGTGGCAAGTACTGAGAATATTCGGAGTAGATGGCAAGTTGCTGATAGCAGTGAAGAGCATGTATGAGGGTGCAAAGGCGTCAGTACGTGTGAATAATGAACAGAGCGAGTTCTTTGATCTGAATGTTGGGTTAAAGCAAGGGTGTGTAATGTCCCCATGGTTGTTCAATATATATAAGGATGGAGTCATGAAAGAAATACAAGGAAGAGTAGTGGATGTTGGTGTACCGCTGATAAGGGAAGGAAATAAGTGGAAGTTGCCTGTACTGCTGTTTGTGGAAAATACAGTTATGATGGATGATAGTGAATGGGAGTTGAAGGGTCTGGTAAATAGGTTTGGAGCAGTGTGTGAAAAACGAAATCTGAAGGTAAATGCAGGGAAGAGTAAAGTTATGGTCTTTGAAAGGGGTGCAGTCACAGAGTGTCAGGTGAGGTTGAACGGTCAGGCTATAGAGAATGTCAGCTCATTTAAGTATTTGAGCAGTGTGTTAAGTAAAAATGGGAGTATCTATTTTTATTAATTTCACCACCACACCAAACACCTCCAATTAAATTAATGAAAGCATATATGTGATCCACCAGGATTCGAACCCGGGTTATCACACACAGATTTTTAGACACCATAACCAATACACCACCAAGACGGAGGAAGATGGAGGAAGAAGTGTGGGAGAGGGTGCAACAGGGGAAGAGGGTTGTAGGAACGCTGAAAGCAGTAACAAGAAATGGGTGGTCAGCATGGAAGTGAAGAAGTCCTTGCATGATAGTGTGGTAATCCTGACATTGACGTACAGGAGTGAATCATGGGCGTTGTTGGACAGACACAAACCAAGAGTGAGAGGAGTGGAAATAAGTTACTTGAGAAGTGCATGCAGAGTTACATGGAGGGATAGACAGACGAATGAGGAACAATGAGAGTGGTGTGGTGTGGATGTAGATGTGCTGAAAAGTGGGAAAAGAAACACCTTGAGTGTACGAGAGTGAAGTGGAAGGACAGAGAGGGATAGGTAGTGGTAGAGTAGATAGGAGGTGGAAGGATGGAGTTAAAAATTATATATGTGAAAGCGGTGCTGGATGGGAGGAGGGGCGTCGACTGACTGGGGACAGAGATGCATGGAGGCGATTCTTTCGTGCCCACCACTTCGGGGATCACAGCGTCCGGCAGTAAATAGATAGATAATTACGGAGCCGCCCGTAGGGGTGGTGGACAATTGTGTTCACTGTCTGTTTGTCTGCCAGTTTGTCTGTCTATGAGGCACACATATCATAGTAGTAATGATGCTGGTGCTTATGGTAGTAGCAGTGATGGTGGTGGTAATTGTCTGTCTATGAGGCACACACATCATAGTAGTAATGATGCTGGTGCTTATGGTAGTAGCAGTGATGGTGGTGGTAATTGTCTGTCTATGAGGCACACACATCATAGTAGTAATGATGCTGGTGCTTATGGTAGTAGCAGTGATGGTGGTGGTAATTGTCTGTCTATGAGGCACACACATCATAGTAGTAATGATGCTGGTGCTTATGGTAGTAGCAGTGATGGTGGTGGTGATTGCGGTAGTAGTTGTAATGGTGGTGATGATCTGTATTCTGTAGTTATGATGTGTGTGATTGTGGTAGTAGTAGTGATGGTGATCATAGTTGTGATGTCTGGTAGTAGTTATGATGATGATAATGTTTGTGATAGTAGCTGTGATAGTGGTGGTGTTTGTGCGAGTACTAGTGATGATGATGATTATGATAGTAGTACTGAATATTTACGGAACACAAGTGAGGCCATGACCCTTGCTGGTTATCTCAGTTTAAAAAGAGATAAAACAAAAGTGATACACATACTTTTACCTGTAGACAGAACCTTATTCTATATTCACATTCTATATTCAAATATTTTCAATCTGTGTCGGCGGTGCGAAAATGGCGTGCGAACATAGGTTTTTTTTTTTTTTTCTATGTGATTGAGGGAGGCAAAAGGCATACCTGCCTATAGCGAGTGCCTCCCCCATAGTTGAAAGAGTGACAGGGCCAAAATCAAGGGACGTTCGAGCCAAAATGCCTGGACACACGGAGTTTGAAGCAATTTAAATCATAGGAAGAGGAAAATACTGATTCTGGGAGAGAGTTCCAGAGCTCAGCTGTTGAGTAAAAGAAAGTTTGAGAGTAATGTTTCACTCTTGGGTTGGAGAGTTGCACAGAGTAGGGGTGGGATTGAGTTGCAAGACGGGTACCACGTGCCCTACGTAAAGGAGGTGGAATGCACTGGGATAGCTCTGAGGAACACTGATTATTATAGTAGCGATAGAATAGCGAGAGAGATGCAACATTGCGGCGGAGAGAGAGAGATTGCAGAGAGTTGGTGAGTGGACGGGAGTTAATGATGCGAAAGGCCTTCCTTTCAACTTTGTCTCTTTTTCTAGGTGCACGTGGATGCCGGATTATCCCGATTAATTTATACCGGCGTGGCAGTTACGGGTGCCACATGTATACCAGCGAATATTATATTCAAGCAACCCACAGGTAACGGTGGCATGCGGAGGTGTTTGAAGACTATGACAAATGCGATCCATGAGGGTACATGATTTAGACCGGCGTACCTGCGGATGACTGCAGGTGCTGCAGGTAAACCCGCAGGCTCCTCTGCCTTTCCCCGCGGGTGCATACTTCCACCTCCTACTAATTCCCTTGCACCCTTCTCTCCCCTCTTCCTCCTTCCTTTATCCTCACATTCTTTATCCCCTCTTCGCTCCTCCCCCTTCCCTTTTCCCTACCTTAAATCCGTTCCCTACCCTTATCCTTCCTTATCCCCTCTTCCCTCCACCCCCTCTCTTCCCTCCTTCCCATCTAGTGTTATGCTCCGGCCGGTTCATTGAACCGGGAACCACCGGTTTTTCACTTCTGATCCAGGCTCGGACAGTTTCCGGTGTGCCACTTGTACCCGGAATTGAACCGAACAACTATTTATCTTCTTAAAATGTACTTAATATATTATTGTGAAATGTGTCATTATTGTATACCAGTAGCAGAACAAATAAAAACAAGATTCAAAGGAAAAATGAATACATACAAATACATAAATAAAAACAAAACTAAAATGAATACATACAAATACATAAATAAAAACAAAACATAAATGAATACATACAAATACATAAATAAAAACAAAACAAAAATGAATACATACAAATACATAAATAAAAACAAAACATAAACGAAAACATCATAACCGCAGTAACCCTTTAAAAAACAGACTGCTAGTCTTTGTTTGTACATTCCTCATTATTTTTTATGTCATCTGCCTACTATCTCTATTTATTATATGTATGTCTATGTATTCATTTTTAACTGTATCTAGCTATCTCTCTTATAAATGTATTGGTATAATACTTGTTTGGTCTTTATGTAATATGTGAATAGTTTTTGATGTGATGGCTTTTTTTAAATAATTATTCCACATACCCACGATTAGCAAAAATGATGCAACAGCTGATTAAAACATGTTAACAAAAAATACCCATTTTTGTTTTCCAACTCGGCTCACCGAGTGTTGAGTGACAGCGTTCAGGGGGAGGGGGGCAACGTGTGTGTCATCATAGGTAGGCTTAACACAAACAGTTGGGAGAAGAGATTATTTTTATTTGGGTCATATTTTTTACACATGTATTGGTAGGATATTACTTTTGTCCATTCCATGGCATTATAAATACACTGATTACATATAGACCAATCACCAATGATTAATGTTAATTTATAATGGACATACATACAGTAGATGGATATATATATATAGGGAGGAGGGGGAGAAGGTTGTTAGGTCTGTGTGATCCATAAAGTGTGCGAAAGTTTACGACATAGACCTAAATTTCTGAACAGATATAGGAAGAATTTGTATTTACTCTCTTTTTCGGTTTGTTTATGCATGTGCTGGAAGAATTATATTATGTTTTTTCAATTATGTCGCATTAGAAATTTAAAACTGATTAAATAGAAAACAATCAACATTAATTGTTGATAAATTAATAAGGAAGATACTGTAGATCTCAAAATGATCAGTATGACATATACAGTATATGTTAAAGAATTATCAACTGTTTGATGAAACGAAAATATATGATATACCTAACTTTCTTAACTTTCTTTTTCCACTGAAATATAATTTATTCTGATCTTCGACTTCTTTTAAACATTAATCCTTATTCAGTTCCCCTAAGCCTTCTTGCATTTACAAAAGTTAGTCACAAACATTAACTAAAGTACTAAACATGAGTTATTGAGTTTTCCAGTGGCAGCGGCTTCATGCTTTCAGAAAGTTTCAGTTTACCATACAGGATCGTACGGTACCATTGGGGAGGGAAGAGAGAGTAGAAGAAGGAATGGGGGTGGGATTAGAGGAGAGCGGATTGTATAGGATAGGTAGGGATGTAACAAGATGGGACAGGAAAGGATATGTGAGAATAGGGGAGATGAAGGGAAGGGAGAGGAGGGTAAGGAATGGAAGAAGAAATAACAAGAAAGGAGAAGAGAGAGTATAATAGAGAAGAGGAGAGGATTATCTGGGCAAGGAGAGCAAGGAAGGGGGACATGGGGAGAGGAGGGGAAGGTAGTAAGTTGTCGGTTACCTGGCAAAGCAGCAATTCATGCGGCATGTGGCAACCTTTATAGCTGGCATGCACATGATTGTTGCAGGTACATTGCGAGAGTGTGCAGCAGCAATTAAATACTGCGTCTCCCTGCATAACGCTTGCAGCTGCTTGTGGCTGCATGCGTTATACCTGCACTTGCTGCAGGTATGGCGCAGACATGTAGGCCTACGGCGGATTTCCACGGCAAATTTTCAATGCCGGAAATTTCAAACATGCTTGAATTTGTCAGGTAACTTCCCGGCCAGTCCTGGCTCAACACGGATTACCACAGCTGCCACACACCACGGTGCTGATGTGCCACAGGACATGCATGATTACCTTTATCGGCAGAGATCGGCGTCAATATCGGGAAGATGTGATGGGGGCTTTAACACCTTATTGGCGGCCTAGGCGGTCTATTTGACCGTACCGCACAGAGGGGGGGTTGTACCCTAAATAGGGTTGTTTCCGTGCTCATTTTCATGCCTAAATAAGATCCAGAGCGTAAAACAAGTATCTACCCCTGAAAGGGCGTAAACAGAGTTTTCCAATGACACCCGAACCATCCTTGTACGACCACTGGTTCTCTTGCAACGATCGTGCAACACGAGTGCAAAAACCCTAAAAAACGGTAATTTCCTTACATAATTCCCTGTGTAGCGAGTGAGAGAGGGGGGAAGAAGGTGGGATACAGTTCAGTTGGTCCACGGTGGTCGTGCGGAGCGGTCATAAGGTTACTACGCTCGTCCCACCGCTCAGCTCTCTCTCTCAGCAACATTACATGCTGAAAATGGCGGTCGACAGATGTCGTGCACCGCCACATAGTCCAAATTTATTTCACTCGACATATGTCGTGCGCCGCCAATAAGGGGTTAAAGATAGGCGGAAGCAAAACAAAAAGATACAGCCAGGGGTACAAAATACCATCAAGGTAGAAAGAGAGATATGGGGTAGACAATTATAGACACACAGATAAAGGCATTTCCAGACAATTGGAGACATAAACAGCCTGACATATAGAAACCCAGCCGGGAAGATTGATAGAAACGTGGGATAGAGAAATGAAGGCAAGTAGCTATGTACAAGTAATTATACAAACAAAGAGGAATACATTTACAGACAAGCACAAAAATAGATACATACAAACAGCCAATCATACAAATAAAAAAACAAATACTACAGACATCCACAGACAGGTAGAGAGAAATATATATAGGGAAGAGAAATAAAGACAAACACATACATATAGATAATTGTAGGAACAGAGAGAAGCACATAAACATTTATAGACAAGCAAAGATAAATTAAAATTTAAACACCCAGACGTACAAAAAAAAATAAAAAATAGACTCAGTCAGGTAGAAAGATAAATATGGGGTAGAAAAGATAATATAGACACACGCATACACAATTATAAAACAGGCAGACAGACAGAAAAACATACACTCAGAGACAATTAAGCACAACACAAACAGACAGACGTATAGAAACACACCAACTTAAGGGGGTGACCTGCTTTTTTGTTATTTCTGTCATTTTCTCTCTTTCTCTGGCTTGTATCCATTCGGCCCCATTCAGCCAACTATTTTAAGACGTTTATTCCCATCTAGGTGTCGATTTCTTCCTGGCGAGCGATAGCGAGCCAGCATTATATGAAGAAATCCGGCTTCGCCGGAGACATTTTTCTATCGAAAAATGTACAAATTTAGCCTGCTGTCAAACAAAAATAAAAAATATGCTGGCTCGCTACCGCTCACCAGTAAAATATTGACACCTGAATGGGGATAAACGTCTTAAAACAGTAGGCTGAATGGGGCCAAATGGATACAAGCCAGAGAAAGATAGAAAAGGACAACAAAAACAGGTCACCCCCCTTAATCACGTAGGTAAAGAATCATACGGGGTAGAGAATTAATGGAAAATATATAGATACAGAGAATTATGCAAGCAGAGAGAAACACAGAAACAATGAAACATAGAAATAATTACACATACATACAGACAGACGTACAGAAACACAATCAGGTACAGAGAGAGAGAGAGAAATATGGGGTAGAGAAATAAAGCGGGTGAATAGGGGTGACTGTCTCCGGGGACCTGACTAGATATTGAAGTGAAGGGGAGAAAGGACATATGGAAGAGGGTGTGGGCAAGAAAAGTGCCGTGTGTGTGTGTGTGTGTGTGTGTGAAGGAGACAAAAGGTAATCTCCCTGTAATAAATGCCCCCCTCCCCCTCAAGAATTTAAAGAAAAAAAATAGAGAGCCAGATTCAAGGAGCGTTATAGTCAAAATGTCTGAATACACAGAGCTTGAAGTAGTGTAAGTCATAGGATTTGGGAAATACAGATTGAAGGAGAGAGTTCTAGAGCCCACTTGCTGAGTAAAAGAAAGACTGGGGATATCGGTTCACTCTTGGGTTAGAGAGTTGTAAAAGACAGGGATGGGAATATGTTGAAAAGCTGGTGCCACCTACTCTTCGCAAAAGAATAGGTAAACATTGAGAAAGCTCTGAAGTACGCTGATGATTGTAGTCAAAGTATATACTGTATACTCTAACAAGTAAACCCACCTGATTCTTAAATTCCAACTGGCACCTCCAACTTGGGCAGTCTTGTAAAACTATGACGTCACACACAAACCAGTGCAGACGAATTCACTGTTAGTAAATTTTGGGAGACATTTTGTTTGTTGTATGATTTAATAATAAAGTAGACGTGCCGTTTTGCCCAAAATCAAAATGGCATACCCAACTCTGTGATGGGTTACCATCATCACTACTAATACCATCATCAATCACAATCACCATCATCACTACTACTGCCATCATCACTACAACTGCCACAATCATCACGCCTACTGTCATCATCAACATCATCAACATCAGCAAACAACCACAGCCCGACCGCGAGTATCCCCTACTCTCTCCCGCACAAACAGCTGATCGACGCGGACCAAACCACACCTCCAGTCGTATGATAAACAGTAAGAAAAAACTATGTATAGTCTGTAATATTGGTTTCAACAATAGGAGTTCACTTTTACAATGCAACAGTTGTAATGAAATTGTTCATAACCGATGTACTTACGTTAACAGTAGAAACAAAGTTGAATGTGTTAAATGTAGGAACTCAGCTGTACAACATCGCGAAACCATTTGTTTTATTTGTGAATCACTCATAACACGACGTCAGAAGATCAAAAACTGTGTAAAGTGTAAACAGGTAGCTCACATGAAGTGCATCTCTAAGAAGACCAACAGTGAAGAACGGGAATTCCTTTGCAATAAGTGTGCCTTGCATTCATTACCGAATATTAATGTAAATGATCCAAGTATTAACAACTCAGAATCCAGCCAGGACACATTCAAAATCAAAGATGAATACAGAGTGTTCACCAACAAAGGGCTCCATCTTATCCACATTAACGCCAGATCAATGTACCATAAATTGTCAGAAATAAACTTGTTAGCTAATAAGGCCAAAGCTTCAATAATTGCAATCACAGAAACCTGGCTGGATTCAAGTATAAACGATGGTGAAATAAACATTCAAGGTTTCAACATGGTTAGGAATGATCGCAATAGGCATGGGGGAGGAGTATGTCTGTATATAAAAAACAACCTCACACACACAACTAGGACCGACCTCCATGTAGAAAATCACGAAGCTCTGTGGATCGACCTACACCTGCCGAGGACAAGACCCATCACAATTGGGGTATGCTATAGGCCACCAGCCGACACACAATTCTTGACCAAATTTGAACGAACTTTGTCATCGCTAGACCCTCGGAATGAATCCATCATACTAGGGGATTTTAACCTGTGTTACAAACAACGAAATGATAGGCTTGTACGAGAATATAGGCATATACTGACAATGCACAATCACAAACAACTCATCACAACCCCCACACGTATCTCTGAGAACACTGCCACAATATTAGACCACATAAACTGTAACAGAGAGGACAAAATATCCCAATCAGGGGTTATACAGACTGGGATAAGTGATCACTTCGTCACATATTGCACACGGAAAACCACAAAAATTACCCTAGAGAATCACAAGATTATCAAAACAAGGTCACTCAGAAACTGCAATAAGGAAACATTTCTGGACATTTTATGGAATACAGACTGGTCTCCAGTGTTTGGAAGTACAAACGTTAATGACGCATGGGTTGGCTTCAGAACCATCATCACAAACATCCTAGACGAAATAGCTCCTCTGAAAGACATACGAATTAAAGCAAGGTCAGACCCATGGATCAACAATGACATAATACACCATCTGGAACACAGAGACAATCTGTTAAAAAGGCTAGCGAAACATAGGCAGGATCAAGGTCTGAAACATGAGTTCAACAGGGCCAGGAATAAACTAAGTAGGAAAATGAAATCAGCGAAAAATAATTATTTTCACAATAAGGCAGAGGAATATCAGAATAACCCAAAGAAACTATGGAGGCACCTAAAAACAACAGGCTACAGCAACAAGACAAGGGATTCGTCTAACACTAATATTGCTCTCACCATTAATGATCAGGTTTGCCACGATAAAACGACAAATTTCAACCTACTTCAACTCCTTCTTCACTTCCATAGCAAACACACTTGCACAGAACCTACCTCAACCTCTCAATAAATACACGACAACAACGGCCACCTTTCGTAATTTCTACAGAGATAAAGACATACACCCGAACACATTTAGATTGCAAAATGTTACACCAAAATACACTTTTGACGAGCTGTCTAACCTAAATGTACATAAGAGCACAGGACCAGACAAAATTCCTGCCAAATTTCTACGAGATGGAGCCATTGGTATAGCAGGCCCCCTAACCCACATCATCAACTTGTCAATTAACACCAACACAGTACCTGCTGAACTGAAGGAAGCTATTGTAACCCTTCTATTCAAGAAAGGAAATAAACTAGAAGTTGGCAACTACAGACCAGTTAGCATATTATGTATTGTATCTAAAATCCTTGAAAGAGCGGTATACACCCAAATTGAACACTACCTCAAACAAAATTATCTATTCTATAAGTTTCAATCAGGTTTCAGATGCATGTACTCGACAGACTCCTGTCTCATCCACTTAACGGATCACATTCGTAAAGAAATGTCTAAAGGTAACTACACCGGTATGGTTCTTCTTGATCTACAAAAAGCGTTTGACACAGTAGACCATGATATCCTATGTAATAAACTACAAGCAATGGGCATAGGGTCTGTGAACTGGTTTAAATCTTATCTTAGTGGTAGAACCCAAAGAGTCAAAATTGATGATAATATATCTGATCCTATGCCAATTAACTGTGGGGTCCCGCAGGGAAGCATCCTTGGTCCCTTACTCTTTCTCTGTTATGTGAACGACATGGAACTGAGCGTCTCATGTAAATTATTACTGTATGCAGACGACAGCGTGCTTCTGGTTTCAGGAAAAGACCCAATAAGTATTGCCACTTCACTTTCCAAAGAACTAGCATCATGTAGTGAATGGCTAGTGGACAATAGACTATCTCTTCACCTGGGCAAGACGGAAGCCATCTTATGTGGAACAAAACGCAAACTGAAAGACATTGTGGGCTTCTCGGTCAACTGTAATGATATTCCTATAACAACAGTGTCACAAGTTAAATATCTCGGACTGAAACTGGACGCGAGTTTGTCAGGTGAAACAATTTTGGAATCTATCCTGAGTAAGTGTAGAGCACGTATAAAATACCTGTATAGACAGGTGGGATGCTTGCCCGCGGCGACCAAAAAGACCCTCTGCCAAGCGCTTGTTCAATGTCATTTTGACTATTCTGTGTCATCCTGGTACTCTGCATCATCTAAATCAGCACAGCACAAACTTCAGGTAACTCAAAATAAAATGGTTAGGTTCATGCTGAACCTAGGACCCAGATCACATGTTGGCCAGGAACAACTTCAGTCACTAGGTATGCTCAATGTCTCTGACAGGGCCAAACAAATCAGGCTAACTAATGCCTTCAACATTTTTTATGACAGAGCTCCAGAGTATCTAAAGAATTATTTTGTTAAAGCAAATGAGAGGAGTGGACATAATACAAGAAACATGATGTTTAATTTTAAGGTCCCGAGAATCCAAGGACAGGGTAAGCAAACATTCTTCTTCACTGCCATCAAAGACTGGAACGACCTACCCCAGTCAGTCCGTGAAAAGAGAACACTGTATTCCTTCAGACGTAGCCTGAAGGAACACCTGAACCGGACAGCTGCGAGAAGGGAGCACCAAGATTATGTCTACTACTAAATACGACATAAGAGATAGACAAACCAAACTTAAATGATTACTGATTACGGATTACTGATATTTACTATAGGATGTAAGGTATCTTAAAATAACCCCCTAGAAATACTTTCTCTAAAGTATCTATTTCTTTATCCTCCCCTTTTCCCCAGCTAACCTAATCCCACAAGGACCCCAATGGAAATACGCCTAACGGCCTTATTGGGCTATCCTTAGTTGGAATTATGCAAGGCTGGTACATGTCATATTTGTAACAAACTATGTGGTACCAACTCTGTAAATTGCTGACTGAATAAATATTATTATTATTATTATTATTATCATCATCACTACTACAATTACAATCATCACTACTACTCTCACCATCATCACTACTACTGTCACCATTGTCACTACCATCTTAATCACTATTATCATCATTGATACTACAACTATCAACCATAATTACTACTATCATCACCATCTTACAATCATCATTACTACTGTTAACATCATCACGTCTACTACTATAACCCTCATCATGACTACTGTCAAAATTATTACCGTTACGTATCCTACTGTCACCATCATCACCATTACTATGATCTTCATCACAACTATTGTCATCATCACTACAACTTATCACTACTACTCACCATCATCACTAATACTCACACCATAGTCACTACCATCATCACTACTGTCATTAATATCACTACAACTATCATCATTACTTGTCACCATCATCACTACTATTATGACCATCATCACTACTACTAGTAATGTCACCATCATATCTACTACTGTCATCATCATCAATACAAATACAACCATCATCACTACTATTATCACCATCATCACTACTATCACCATCAATCCCAAAATTACTACCATCACTGCTAATGCCAATAAAGTAGACATGCCGTTTTGCCCAAAATCAAAACGGCATACCCAACTCTGCGATGGGTCCCAATCATCACTACTAATATCATCATCAATCACAATCACCATCATCACTACAACTCCCACAATCATCACGACTACTTTTATCATCACCAATACTATGATCATCATCACTACTACTCTCACCATCATCACTACTACTGTCACCATGGTCACTACCATCTTAATCACTACTATCATCATTGATACAACTATCAACCATCATTACTAATATCATCACCACCATCTTACAATCAACATTACTACTGTTAACATCATCACTACTACTATAACCATCATCATTACTACTGTCACAAGCATTACCATCATGTATCCTACTATCACCATCATTACTACTACTGCCATCATCACCATTACTATGATCTTCATTTTCACAACTATTGTCATCATCACTACAACTTTCACCATCCTCAATACTACTCACCATCATCACTAATACTCACACCATCATCACTACTGTCATCATTATCACTACAACTATCATCATTACTTGTCACCATCATCACTACTATTATGACCATCATCAATACTACTAATACTGTCACCATCATATCTACTATTGTCATCATCATCAATACAACTACAACCATCATCACTACTATTATCACCATCATCATTACCATCACCATCAATCCCACTATTACTTCCATCACTTCTAATGCCAACTGAACTAACTTAACCTAGCAAATACGTAGCGAGATGTTTTCACCCCCAGAACGCATTCATTGCTGGGGGAGGGGTGGGGGGATCCGGGGTGGGGGGGTAAAACCATATTTGGGCTCTAAAATCATATCTATTGCATAAATTCAAAAAATCTTTTTTGACTGACGTTCGCATTCACGCAACAAATGTTTGTGTGAAATTTGATGAAAATCCGTCCAACGGTCTAGGAGGAGTTCCGAGACAGACGGACGACGACGACGACGAGATTTTTTTTTTGTGTGGTACCCACTATACGGGGGGGGCGATACCAAACTCTGCTACGCAGAGTTGAGCAAACTAACTTAACCTAGCAAATGCAGAGAGAGATGTTTTCGCTGGGTGGGGGGCGGGGTGGGTAAAACCATATGTTGGACCTAAAAACATAATCAACTCTGCGTAAGCAGAATTTGGTATCGCCCCCCCGTATAGTGGGTACCACGGAAAAAAATGTCTGTCGTCGTCGTTGTCTGTCTGTCTCGAAACTCCTCCTAGACCGTTGGACGGATTTTCACCAAATTTCACATGAACATTTGTTGCGTGAATGCGAACGTCAGTCAAAACAGATTTTTTGAATTTATGCAATAGTTATGATTTTAGGTCCAAAATATGGTTTTACCCCCCTCCCCCAACCCTCTCAGACCCCCCCCCCCCCCCCCAAGCAATGATGGCTCGCACACTAAGAACGCATTCGTTCTGGGGGCGAAAACATCTCGCTGATGATGATGACAGTAGTAGATATGATGGTGACAGTACTAGTAGTAGTAATGATGGTCATAATAGTAGTGATGATGGTGACAAGTAATAATGATAGTTGTAGTGATAATAATGACAGTAGTGATGATGGTAGTGACGATGGTGTGAGTATTAGTGATGATGGTGAGTAGTAGTGAGGATGGTGAAATTTGTAGTGATGATGACAATAGTTGTGGTGATGAAGATGATAGTAATGGTGATGATGGCAGTAGTAGTGATGATGGTGACAGTAGGATAAATGATGGTAATATTTGTGACAGTAGTAATGATGATGGTTATAGTAGTAGTTATGATGTTAACAGTAGTAATGATGATTGTAAGATGGTGGTGATGATATTAGTAATGATGGTTGATAGCTGTAGTATCAATGATGAAAGTAGTGATTAAGATGCTAGTGACAATGGACAGTGATGATGGTGAGAGTAGTAGTGATGATTGTAATTGTAGTAGTGATGACGATAATAGTAATGGTGATGATGACAGTACTTGTGATGATTGTGGCAGTTGTAGTGATGATGGCAGTAGTAGTGATTATGTTGATTGTGATTGATGATGGTATTAGTAGTAATGATGGTAACCCATCATGCCGTTTTGATTTTGGGCAAAACGGCACGTCTACTTTATTGCATTAATTCAAAAAAAAAATTTTTACTGACGTTCGCATTCACGCAACAAATGTTCGTGTGAAATTTGGTGAAAATCCGTCCAACGGTCTAGGAGGAGTTTCGAGACAGACGGACGACAACGACGACGACGACAGACATTTTTTTCCAGTGGTACCCACTATACGGGGGGAGTGCGATACTAAACTCTGCTTACGCAGAGTTGATAAAACAATTATTTCAAAGTAAAAAGCACATCAACTAAGACCACTGAGTATTTTGGCATATATAATGCATTATCGTAAATACGATAGGCTATGACTCTTTTTGTGATCCCGTTTGTCTCTGTGACGTCACGGTCGCTCCTGAAGCACGACGTAGGACGAGTAGATCATATATTATAAGATTGTAAATAAGTTAAGTTATAAAAGGCCTAATATGCTATTAAGCAATATTGCCATGGTCTTATGTAGTATATATGAATTTATCGTATATATTAATATAATTTATCGTATAGAGCAACCTAGATGCGGTACGATAATTTGGGCTCCTGGCGTTTGCCAAGGCAGCAAGGTGTGCCTTTGAGGAAGACCAGAGCCTTCACGAACACCAACCAGTTAACATCTATTTTCCGCCCTCAGTTGATCGCGCTTTTGAGCCTCTAATCACAATACACTGTCAGCAATACAAACAGCTACACCATCACGACGCTCTCATCGACGCCATGACTGACTGACAGATAATCATGTCCATTCCCATGTAATCATTTATTCTTTCTTTAACTTGACTCGTGTCTCGGGACCGAAGTCTTATTCCACATTGTCCATCGCCATATTGGGTAAAACGTTTTCCCTTGCCTCATTGCCACGTGGAACTATTGGTGAGTTAATTCCTGGCTAATATTAACCCTTATAACCTTACCCTATATATAAATTTATTATGTGATACCTTTGGCTAAAAATTAGCTTGTTTCAGATTGAATTCAATTTAGATATGGAGTAGTTTTCATTTAGATTGATTTATTTGATTCATTATAGCATAGTAATATTTAACTTCCATTGATAGTTTACCACATTGGTGCCCAGACCCGGGATTTAGCTACCAGTAAGGGATTTGTTTAGGCAATAAGCAAGGGATTAGCCCACGGATGCAGGAGCAAGGACCCCGGAGGGGTGGGGCTTGGCTATCTTCCTGTACCTCGGGCAACGGTACCTCAGAGAATTGCCATAATAGGGCATTCATATGCCACTAGGCTAAGGGCAGCCGACGGAGGAGCTGAGTCGTATCGGGCGTCGGAGGGGGATAGGACATTCAAGCTGTCCTACTTCGGGGTACCTGGAGCCACCGTTGACACCCTGAGAGCCTCCCCACAGTGGGGGCAGGTGGTTCGGTATAGGCCGCATATGATCTTTTTGTTCTTGGGCGGCAATGATATACGCCCCGGTACCGTGCCCCGCGAGTTAGCTAACGCCATCAAAGAGGTGGCGCTGAATCTGGAGCGTGAGTCCGGGGGGAGCTGCAACATTGTGGCAATTGAGAGCTGGACTAGGGTCCGAGGTTTGTCAGCGGAAGAGTATCAAGCCATTAAGAACTCTGTTAACCGCGCCCTGAGGTGTCGGCTAGTAGAGACGAGGCACCGCTTTGTGTCACTTACTCTCAGCACCCGGGACCTCGACCAGGATAGTGTCCACCTCGATTTGGATACCAATAACGTCCTGTATGATAAGATCGTAGGGCTAACGAAGCGTTGGCTAGAGAGGGACGCCGGGGTGGTATCGCTGGCATCCCACCCATCATCTTTCCCCAATAGATTTTCTTTTCCATTTCAGACTTCCTGTGACATATGACCTGACCTAACATTTTTTTCTTGTTCAATATGATCCTTTAGTAGGTATTGCTATTTTGTGTACTATTTTTTCTCCATAACGTAGAAGTCCGCCGGTCGGCGTCTCTTAACTAGACTACTATTTTGCCGTTGTGTTTGTAACTTAACATTTAGATACATACCCTATAGGCTTACATGCAAAATGAATAAACGTCTAGTGGGGTGCTGATCAAGGCCCCTAAAATCAAAGGGCAGGGCTTCGGGGAGTATTAAATAGGCTAATTGTGGAAGTCAACACTTTCATCACTACTGCTGAACTAGAGGAATTGGAAGCTAAATTAAAAAACGTCCAGGCTACCCACGGTCGTATTATGGCTCTGAGTGAGGTGATTGTGGCAGACATGACAGAGGAGGAAGAGATAGTTACATAGTGTGATAATCGCGCCCTCTATGACGAACCTGTCTTGAGAGCGAAGTTCATATTACAGCGTGCTGTCGCATGTAAGAAGGGAGGCGAGAATGAGGCCCATAGAAGGGCTGACCCAAAACATACTGTACACCTCCCAAAGCTCAATCTTCCTACATTTGGGGGCAAGTTGACTGAGTGGTTAGCTTTTTGGGACATATTTCGGTCTACAATTCATGAATCCTCTTTGGATAATGTCCGCAAGTTTCACTACCTGAAGGGACAAATGGAAGGAGAGGCCTTACATTTGATAGAGGGTTTTGCGGTAGTGGGTGATAGTTATCTTGAGGCAGTACAATTATTAAAGTCCACATACGGGGATCAAGAGCAGTTGAAGATGGCCCATGTCTTTGCCTTGTTAAAACTTGCAGAACCACAGTATAAGGTTGAGGAGTTAGCAAATTTTAGGGCTCCACATATAAAGTAGACATGCCGTTTTGCCCTAAATCAAAACGGCATACCCAACTCTGCGATGGGTTACTATCATCACTACTAATACCATCAATCACCATCATCACTACTACTTCCTTCATCACTACAACTGCCACAATCATCACAATTACTGTCATCATCACCATTACTATGATCATCATCACTACTACAATTACAATCATCACTACTACTGTAACCTGTTACGACTGGCACTGCGAAATGAACAAGGGCACTCAATAATGGACTAGATGATAGGCTATATCTGCAACAACGGCCATTTGTTATATCTATTACAACGGTACGCTAATTCAAAACCCTCGAACTATTACGCCGGTGAACAAAACACTTAAAACCCTCCAGAGTTAATCTACTGGATAACGGAGTATCAATTAACTGGGTTTTAGTGCACTTGTACAAAGACTTTCCGGTGACGGCAAAGCCAACTCACAACAGGAGTACTTACGTTACGAAAATGCTCTAAAGTAATAACAATGCTTGAATAAACTACCATAAGATTTAATAAAGGAAAATATGCTTACGTTAACTTTAGTGTGAGTCTGTACTCAACACTAAACTCTTCAATGCTCTATGAAAACAGTGGAACTCTAGTCCTACAGCAATCAGATAAGGAATCTTCTGAAAAGGTCTGATGCTCTAAGATGCTCGTTAATATAGAACAGAAATAATGCAGGGGCAGGACACCAAAGAGTGTATCTTAAATACACCAATTAGTATGATACATATATATAACAAGGGAGTGCAACAACTCTGTGACAGCACTAATAATAACCACTCAAAAACAGTACCTCCTTAGCCAACGTAGCAGCCAAACTGGGTTGTGCACTATGCATCAACCTAGGCTAAAATAAGGCGTGAATAATTCCTAAAGCATACACAATTAAAGTTAATAAACACAATGCTGTCTTTCTCACTAATAAAGTCTAGCAGTGGCATAAAAGGTATCAGGAAACTAGGCAGAGTGCAAGCATGCTCGTAGGCTACTGTCTCCCCTTGAACAGATTTCCCTTATGTTACGTTAAGTGACTTGGAGGCTCTCTTGGTAAGTCCAGATCTCTAGTATCTGGTCTTGCCCTGGCGCTCCACAAAGGTCAACAAAACGAGGTAGCAAGCATACAGGTAAGAGTAGGCAAAAGCCCTTCACCTGTATACTGCTACACTCGTAAAGGAAAAATATGCACAAGGGTTACAGGCTACCTAGCTTCGTCGATGTTGTACAGGCTCTGACTTGCTACATACATAACTCAGACACCGACCAAAGATACCTTCCACTGTCTAGCATTAAATAGTAGGAAAGAACAACTCAATAATTAGAAGCACCCCAATACTATGATACCATTTGACTATGACTCTAATAATCCCTAAAGCTAGTGCAAACATATATGGAGAACTGGTGCTGGTAATACGACTGGCCGACTATGGAAGTCGTATGCAGAACCAGAAGGGATAAGTAATTGAATAAAGATGAGAAGTATGAAAAAGAAGAAGTTCAGAGAGAGAAATAGTAGTACAGGGGGTTAGATGGGGGGACAGATTGCAAAGGATAAGGCAGCAGCACCCAATCACAAATGACTACGTCATGAGGAGCAGGCGTCATAGGACGCGTCAGGCCCGCCGGCCAATCACGAGCATGGGAAACTCCTCCGAGCGAGGGAGGCACACGTACATACACATGCACATATTACCACCACGCTGCTCGCTCTCTTTCTCCCGACAACTTCACACAATGCATATTATATTCTATCAATGATATAAAATACTTCCAAGTGTCACAGACAAGAATAAAGACCACCACTGATCTGTCTGTGACAATATGAACTCTATGAAAGAAAGAACATCGTTCTACGATTATTGTAGCCCATTTCACTGCCCTGGCGAGCGCTAGCGAGTTACGAGTGCATTCTGGCAAGCTGGCCAGCGTAACACACCATTGTCACAACCATCTTAATCACTACTAGCATCATTGATACTACAACTATAAACCATCATTACTACTATCATCACCACCATCTTACAATAATCATTACTACTGTTAACATCATCACTACTACTATAACCATCATCATTCCTACTGTCACAAGTATTACCATCATGTATCCTACTGTCACAATCATCACTACTACTGCCATCATCACCACCATTACTATGATCTTCATCATCACAACTATTGTCATCATCACTACAACTTTCACCATCATCACTACTACTCACCATCATCACTAATACTCACACCATCGTCACTTTCCTCATCACTACTGTCATTATTATCACTACAACTATCATTACTTGTCACCATCATCATTACTATTATGACCATCATCACTACTACTAGTACTGTCACCATCATATAAACTACTGTCACCATCAAATCTACTTCTGTCATCATCATCACTACTGTCAACATCATCAATACAACTACAACCATCATCACTACTATTATCACCATCATCACTACTATCACCATCAATCCCACTATTACTACCATCACTTCTAATGCCAACTAAACTAACTTAACCTAGCAAATGCGGAGCGAGATGTTTTCGCCCCCAGAACGAATGCGTTCTTAGTGTGTGAGCCCCGAACGCATTCATTGCTGGGTGTGTGTGTGTGTGTGTGGGGGGGGGGGGGGGGGGGGGTGGTAAAACCATATTTTGGACCTAAAATCATAACTATTGCATAAATTCAAAAAATCTTTTTTGAATGACGTTCGCATTCACGCAACAAATTTTTGTGTGAAATTTGGTGAAAATCCGTCCAACGGTCTAGGAGTTCCGAGACAGACGGACGACGACGACAGACATTTTTTTCGTGTGGTACCCACTATACGGGGGGGCGATACCAAACTCTGCTTATGCAGAGTTGATAATTCAAACTGACCCTTTGGTTCAAGCCCAATACTATGGGGAGCTTTGTTGATGAACGTGTGTGTTTGCAACCGTATTCATTGACTTGGAAATGCCTATTTATCTAATATTGTCAGTCCTAAAATTAGAAATTTTGCTTTTTCTTAATCAATAAAGTAGACGTGCCGTTTTGCCCAAAATCAAAACGGCATACCCATCTCTGCGATGGGTTACCATCATCACTACTAATACCATCATCAATCACAATCACCATCATCACTACTACTGCCATATCACTACAACTGCCACAATCATCACAACTATTGTAATCATCACCATTACTATGATAATCATCACTACTACAATTACAATCATCCTTACTACTCTCACCATCATCACTACTACTGTCACCAGTCACTACCATCTAAATCACTACTATACTGTAATCATTGATACTACACCAATCAACCATCATCACCACCATCTTACAATCATCATTACTACAGTTAACATCATAACAACTACTATAACCATCATCATTACTACTGTCATAAGTATTACCATCATGTATCCTAATATCAGCATATTACTGCCATCCTCACTACAACTGCACCATCATCACTACTACTGCCATCATCACTATTACTATGATCTTCATCATCACAAATATTGTCATCACCACTACAACTTTCACCATCATCCCTACCACTCACCATCATCACTAATACTCACACCATCGTCACTACCATCATAACTATTGTCATCATTATCACTACAACTATCATCATTACTTATCACCATCATCACTACTATTATGACCATCATCACTACTACTAGTATTGTCACCATCATATCTACTACTGTCACCATCATATCTACTATTGTCATCATCATCACTACTGTCATCATCATCAATAAAAATACAACCATCATCAATACTATTATCACCATCTATCCCACTATTACTACCATCACTTCTAATGCCAACTAAACTAACTTAACCTAGCAAATGAGGAGTGAGATGTTTTCGCCCCCAGAACGAATGCGTGCTTAGTGTGTGATATTATACCATATTTTACTGTCAAGACTTAGGATCGTATAGTGGATTTAGGAGCTCTGGCGTGTAAATTGCGGGTGGGACGAACCTCTTTCGGACGCGCTTAGGGAATGCTGGTGTGACATTGGTTCTGATCTCTGGGGTTGCATGGACTTAGAAATACCTAGACAAGTTACCTTTTCAAGATATGTGACCTTACACATTTTCAGTGATGCTAGTACAGTTGCTTACGGAGCCGCTGCGTATTTCTGTGATGACAAGGATACGTGCCGCTTGATTATGGCTAAGGCTAGGGTGGCCCCGATTAAATGTTTAACTATCCCTAAACTTGAACTGACAGCTTGCGTACTTGCATCCAGGTTAGCCACGTTCATTAAAGAGGCCTACGCATCTGAGCTGTCAATCAAAGAAACAGTCATCTGGTGTGATATAATAGTCAAATAAGTTTATGTTGGCTTGCAAGTAAGAAAGTGTTATCGATGTTTGTTCGTAATAGAGTTGACGAAATCTTAGCGTCATGTACGAACATTCAGTTTAGGTATGTCCCTACCGACGTTAATCCAGCCGATTTGCTCACAAGGGGAATTACTCATTCCTCCCTACACAGTTCTCGGCTTTGGTGGGAAGGGCCATCTTGGCTATCCCATCCTGAACAATGGCCAGATGGGGAGGAACAAGGTCCTGTGGTTCAACAAATGTTTGCGACCTCTATGGACACTCCCTCGAATGAGACCCATGTAATAGAATGGCCTCGCTATAGTTCGTATGAGGGACTAGTACGCATCATGGCATGGGTGAAGCGCTACGTGGGTAATCTGAAAGCCAAATCGAAGGGGTCGGATCAGAATCATGGAATACTTACAGTACCGGAACTAAGAGCAGCTGAAGTCACTTTAATAGATGTAGCACAGAGGGAAGTTTACCATAAGGAGCGACATAGCTGTGCGATGGGATCTTTCCTTGCACCTAGTTTAGTAGATACCTTTTTGTGTCACAATGAAGCAATTTGGCTCAATAATTGTCCTAAAGATTTCAAACTCTTTTTTTATAAACGATATGTAGATGACTGTTTTTATATTTTCAATAGAAATGAGGATATACATTTGTTTTTGGAGTATTTTAATAAACAACATCCCAACATTTATTTCACCAAGTAGGTTGAAGATAACAATACATTAGCTTTTCTGGATGTCAAAATAACCAGAACCCGGAATGGATTGATCGCTCATGTTTTTAGGAAAGGAACCTTTACTGGTTTAGGTCTCAATTGGCTTAGTTTCTGTCCAGATATTTTCAAAATAAACTCTATTAAAACACTTTTTAAATCGTGCACACAATTTGTGTTTTAATTTTAATGTTATGCATTTAGAATTCGAGTTTTTGAAGCAGTATTTTATATCCAACAATTATACTATGAATGTATTTAATAAAGTACTTAAAGGATTTCTGTACACAAAGCAAAATTTAAAGGTCACAGTTTCGGAAGCACCTAAACTTATCAAATATGTTAAATTGCCTTTTTATGGGGAATCAAGTTTCTTGTTCAGGAAGAAGTTGCTAGCCTTTCTCAAAATTTAATTTCCTGTCGTCAACTTTGGAATAATATTCAATAATGATTTCACTATAGGTTATTTTTTCAATTATAAAGACAGTATTCCTAACCAAATATGTTCAAATAGTGTATATAAATGTTCGTGTCCCAGCTGTAATGCTAGGTATGTTGGATGTATACTTCCAGACATTTCAAAATTAGAATATCTGAACATTTAGGTATGAGCTATAGAATGGGTCAATATCTAAATAAAATGCCTTTTTCGGTCATAAGAAATCATTCACATGAGAATGACCATCTTTTCTCAGAGAATGATTTTGAAATATTAGGTAAATTCAATAATGAACAAGATACTTTTTTAGGGGAAAAGATATTAATTCAACAACTCAAGCCGGAACTAAATACTATGACCTGATTCAATTGTTTAGTCAGTTTTCAAATAGTTTAGTTTTAATTGTTTCCTGTTTGTTTCGTTTATTTTAAAATTCATTAGGAGTATTTCACATTGTACGCCCAGTCAGAATATATAATTTTCAGATGTTCTTTTGTTTTTTTGTCTTTGGGGTTGTCGGTGTTAGTGTTAAATGATCAAATAATGGTCTTCAGTTGTACTCGAGGTGGGCTTGGGGTTGGATCTAGGTGGGTAGGGATTGGTCTTTATTATTTAGTTTTATCCTTCATATCGCATTAGTTTTCCTTTTATTGGTGCGGTACTGGTGTTTGTTAACTAATTAATTTCATCTAGGTATTTTTTACCCTTATTTACTTTGCATTTAAACTATTATACGGATCCTTCTATTTACGAAATTTTGTGTATGGTAATTTCATTTTATAGGATCGTGTACTGACCTGATGATGGACGCAGAGTCCGAAATATTGCAATACATATGAAGATGGGGATCTTCCTTGTTTTGGCTACCTTTTTCCTTTTGTATATATATATATATATATATATATATATATATATATATATATATATATATATATATATATTTATCGTGTATTGATGTGCTGGTTTAGTGTAGTAAAATGTATAGGCAGAGGAGATGTTTGTGAGACTTAGCTGGATTACTTTCTGTGTAGGTGAGACACAAACAGAAACAGTGATGGAGGCCAGACAAATGAAACAGGGGTTCCAGCAACTCCTTATCACATGCCTATGGATCCTCCCCTGGGTATTACCTTGCTCGATTGGTGTCTACAATCTCCCCATTGTTTTGATAATAATAATAATTATAATAATAATAGTAATAATAATAATAACAATAATAATAATAATATAAATAGTAATTATTTAAGTTGCAAGCAACGTTGCCCGGGGTTCAAGTGGTTTTGTATGAAGGGTATTGTATGGATACAAGGGTCACATATATCAAAATATCACTTAACTTATGAGTGTGGCTGTTTTGAGTTGTTGCCGTGTATGAGTGTGACCATTTAAGTTGTGTTTTTTTTTTTTTTTTTCATTCTGACTTTTCCTTGAGCCCTTGTGGCATTGTCCTTATATAATAAGGTTATTACTACAGCATTACTAAATACAATAATGTAATGGAATACATTTTATATTTTGAGCATTACTACATAATAAAAATCATTTTTTACCTAAAGTAAGCTAGATATTGTTTGAATATCCAGGAAAAGTTTTAGAAAGATGCTGACATGGAGGTGATTCACCCATGTAGATTATTACTGGGCTTGTAATAGTTATATAATGGCCTAGATGTTGAAATATGATCATGTATTTTCTAAAATTTTGATTAATTAAAGCATATTGAAGAGCACTTAATTTACGTAAAGTATATAACATAGATATTGTACAATTAGATGTAGGTGATACATTTGTGATAATATTGTATAGCTTAGGTGTGGATGAGTCAAGGCAAGTTAAACATTAAGAGTAAATATGAAATATATGGCCATTTTTAGTTGTGACCATTGAGGAGTGTAGCCATTATGGTTGTGGCTGTTTATGAGTGTGGCTGCTTTGGTCATTAAGAAACGTGGCCGCTTTGGTTGTGGCCGTTAAGGAGTTTGGCTGTTTAATAGTGTGGCTGTTAAGGAGTGTAGACATTTAGAGTGTGGCCTTTTGGTTTTGGCCATGGCTGCTTAAGATTGTGGCCGTTAAGGAGTGTATCCATTTTGGTTGAGACCTTTTAGGTGTGTGGCCATTTAGGAGTGTAGTCTCTTTGATTATGATCGTTAAGGAGTGTGGGCGTTTAAGAGCATGGTCATTTTGGTTGCCCTTAAGCTAGCCTAGTTTTAAAGAAAGGGGCAGTTAGGAAGGAAGAAACTGTTCATTAATGGGTGTAATATGACTCTCCCCCTCGCTCTAACTCAGGAGGAACTTTTTTCTGAACCCCCTTCTCCATCATGTTCATCACATTACTTAAGCTATTTTTAGATCTTTCGCCCCATTCCTTTGTCAATTTTAAAGCCTTTCATGCCATTTAGGTGTAGATTTTTCCTGGCAAACGATAGCAAGTCTGGCATTTAGGAGGAACTGGCTGTCGGCAGAGACATTTTTCTACCCAAACAATTTACACATTTATTTCGATGGGTGGTCTTGGGGGCCATTTCTTTATTTCGATGGGTGGTCTTGGGGGCATTTCTTTTAAGCTTGATGGAGATATTGGGAGCAAACTAAAGAAAATAATAAGTAGATAAATAACTGAACAAATATATACAAATATCCCCTTAATAAATCTTTTAGTGTCTGGGCTCAGAAGTGTAATTCAAATTAGTCTATACTATTGTGAGCGGTGAAATTGGGCCAAATTGGGTATGGCTGAACTGGGTCGAATCCGGAGACCGAACGGTGCTGAATGGTCTAATAAGGCTGACTGGTCTAATTGGATGGCAACATATCATTAGACATTTCGATTGGTTGATTTGGGTAAAGTGGTTGATTTGGACTGAGTAGTTGATTTGGGTTATTGAGTGGTTGATATGGACTGAGTGGTTTAATTGGCTTGAGTGGAGTATTTGGACTGAGTGGTTGAATTAGGATGAGTGGTTGATTTGATCTGGTGATTGATTTGGGCTGAGTGGTTGATTTAGGTTGAGTGGTTGATTTAGATACTGCAGTTGACTTGAGTTGGGTGGTTAATTTGGGGTGAATAGTTGATTTGGATAGAGTATTTGATTTAGGTTGAATGGTTGATGTGCATAGAGTGGATAATTTGGGTTGAGTGCTTGTAATGAGTGTAGTGCATTAAACAGTCTCTGCTACATCGAGTATCTCCTCAGAATGGACCGCAAGGTCTCTTGGATACTATTCATTGTAACTTGTAATTATCTCCTTCTCTCTCTCTCTCTCTCTCTCTCTCTCTCTCTCTCTCTCTCTCTTTTGTCCAGTATATTGGGGCTTATATGATGCCGTATCTCAGTTACGCCATTTTACTTTCAGCAACAACATTCCATGGTATGTTGGGGCTTGTATTATAATCAAGTAGACAATGATTGTTTCAGCAACAACATATACAGGAATGATGGGGGTTGTACACATAGGCAATTATACCTTCAAAAACAATATTCCAAGGAGTGTTGGGGCTTGTAGTTCAATTGGTTGAATACAAAGGGACCACTCCTTGACGGCCACAACAAAAATGGCCACACTCATAAACAGCCACTACCAAAAACGCCACTCTCCTTAACAAGGCCAGGCCAAATCAACAACTCAATAATGTAATTAAAGTTGCAAGCAATGTTGTCCGAGGTTCAAGCACTTTTGCACGCAATGCATTGTTTTGGATACAGGGGCTGTGTCACTTTTATCAAAAGATCACCTACCTTATCGAGCATGGAGATACTACAGAAGAAACAGATTGTAGCCATTTTGGCTGTGGCCATCTAGAAGTGTAGCTCTTTTGGTTGTGGCCGTTTATGAGTGTGGCTGTTTTCGGTTGTGGCCATGTATGAGTGTGGCCATTTAAGTTGTGGTTTCTGTTATCATTCTGACTTTTCCTTCAGCCTTTGTGGCGTTGTCCATATTTTAGTCGTAAAGCGTGAAGTTATGGTAGTTCAAACCCTATTGTGACGAAAATCGTCATAGTACCATACAGTATACTGATTATAATTATGATTTATTCATATGCACCTATTTGCTTTTAATTTGAACATATGAACATTTAGAAGTAATGATATAAGTGGGAATAGCATTGGGGGGGAGAAAACAAAATTTTATTGCCGCCTGGTCGTATCATGAGGCGAGAGCTGGGGCGGCGTATATGCTCCCTCTCCGAGCTGTAGAGCGGCACTGAGGCCTTGCACTAGAAGTCTCTCTGTTGCCAGGCTCTCTAGCGGCCTCGCCCGTGTTAAAGAGACAGCGTGAGGGAAATTCGCGCGGAAAATTACCCGATAAAAGGGGGAATCTGAGGAAACTAGCTGATAATTGAAGAGTACACAGTACAAAGGAAATCAAGCAACAATAGGTCTAGTGACCCATCTAGGCTGCTTGTCCTCTAAAACACTGAGGATCAAGTGTCAAAACAGTGGTTTAGAGTGGGTAAGGGAACATTGGAAAGGGAACTACTGCCCTAGAACTAATGTCCATGGCAGGATTAGGAAGTTAGTAGGGGACAGATGGGTTAGTAACTGAGGTTGGAATATAATAAAGTTATTCATTTACAAACGCAGTCAATCGCGGGTTTGATGCAAGACATTTGTCAAGGCAAAGTTTAAAAGAATCAACGGTGCTGCAGTCTATAACGTCTCAGTGAAGCCCATCCCACAAGTTGACAACACGATTGAAGAAGAAATTCTTAGATTCGTGTGAGTTAAAAGATTTACCAATAATTTTGCAACCGTTTCCCCGCGTGTAATTAGATTGGTCGATAGTGAAGTACACAATAGAGTTCATATTAACGATGCCTTTGATGATTTTGAGCTCTTGAATTAGGTCGCCTCTTAATCTGCGCTGTGTTAAAGGAAAAAGATTTAATTCTCTAAGACGCTCCTCGTATGGTTTGTTCTTTAGGCTAGGTATCATTTTGGTAACTCTACGTTGAACTCGTTCTAGCTTGTCTATATCTTTTTGGTAATAAGGGCACCAGGATTGAACGCAGTATTCCAGAAGAGGGCGAACTAAGAAATTGTAAAGGGTTAGGATAACTTCTTTGGATTTATGCTCAAATGACCTGCCTATAAAGCCAATTATTTTGTTTGCTTTCTTAACAACTTCTGAACATTGTTGACTCGGTTTTAGGTTACTCGATATTGTTACTCCCAGATCGGTTTCTCTGTTTACATTCTTAAGCTGAGTGCCATTCATCGAATAGTTTGCTTTCTCATTTCGCATTGAAACTCATTTGCCAAATTTGGGCCCAACATGACAACTTATCTAGATTGTGTTGCATATCGTCAACTTGTTCTTTTGAGAGTACGCTATTTGCAATTTTTGTATCGTCAAATTTTTTTGAGATTGTACAGGTGAGACCCTCATCTATGTCGTTGATGTAAATTTGAAAGAGAATTGGTCCTAGTACCGATCCCTGGGGTACCCCACTGCTTACATTGGTCCATTTAGAAGCCTTACCGTTTATGACTACTCTTTGCTTTCTGTAGCTGAGCCAATTTTCTATCCATTTCAACACACCGTCTTTTATTCCGTGCACTTTTAGTTTTAGCAGTAAACATTTGTGGGTTACTTTGTCAAAGGCCTTTTGAAAATCAAGGTATATAATATCTACAGCTTTACTCTCATCATAGAGGTTGAGGATATCGTGGAAGAAGTCCAAGAGGTTTGTTAAGCAGGAACGTTTTTTACAGAAGCCGTGTTGAGTATCTGTAAGTATGTTATTTTCCTCTAAGTGATTTACGAGTCTGTCTCTTATGAGTGTTTCTAGCATTTTACGTACAACTGAGGTTAAGCTAATTGGACGATAGTTACTGGGTAGGGATTTGCTGCCTTTTTTGAATATCGGTGTTACGTTGGCTAGCTTCCACTGATCAGGCATAGTTCCAAACTGCAAGGATTTATTGAATAGCAATGTCAGTGGTTTGGAGAGCTCATCCTTAGCTTCCTTTAGAACTCTAGCTGAGATTGTATCAGGTCCAGGCGTTTTATTTACCTTGAGTTTATCTAAACATTTCAATACTTCTCTATCTGTAATGGTGATATTTCTTAAAACATCAGAATTATCAATTTGAATCGGCGATGCTGTAGGGATATCACTGAGCTCTTTTGTTGTAAAATCTGATGCAAGAAAGGTATTGAGGGGATTACTCATTTGTTCTTCATCTTTGGTGTATTCTCCATTTTCTTCGACTAACGGTCCAACAGTTGAAGTAACTACTTTTTTCTTTCTGATATAACTATAGAATTATTTTGGGTTTGTTTTACTTTGGTTCGCAACATGTAACTCCAGGGTCTTTTTACTTTGCTTAATTAACTTTTTGGCTGAGTCGTAGTTCTACAAATTTCACCCGTTCTTCGTCCTTTTGTGAGGATTTTAGTCTATCATTAGCAATCTTTTTAGCAAGCAAACTGTCTGAAATATCTTTATTCCACCATTTGGGCTTATCATTATGGCCTGTACGCCGTATTTTCGATGGTATGCAGTCTTGCACTGCTTTTAGGTAAGTGGTTGCAAATAATTCCCATGATGTATTTATGTCATTATTGTTATTTAGAAAGATCCAGTCAGTTTCATTAAACATAGCTCTAAGTTTACGGAAGTTTGCTTTCTTGAAATTAGGGACTTTCTCGATGCTGGTATTTGGTTCGTTACTAGTAAACTTTAAACTGAAAGTTATCGTACAATGGTCGCTGTTACTGAATTCATCACCAACATTCAAATTCTCTATTAATTCTTCTTTTGTTGCAAGTACAAGGTCAAGAATGTTATTACCACGGGTCGGCGATCGAACAGATTGATAGAGCGAACTCTCTTGGAAGTTCGCATACAAGTCATGTCCGGAGTGTGAAATAAGTGTATCGGCCCACTTAGTCACAGGTAAATTAAAGTCGCCAAAAATCACGGTATCCTGTGAGTTACTTACATCTGCAATTGTTCGTAAATTTCTCGGTCAGTTTGCACTGATTGAGCTGGAGGTCTGTATATTATTGCAAGTATTATTTTTGTACCTTTATTATTCTTTATTAGCACATAGGATGTGTCGTCGTTCACAACTTGAGGTTTTGACAAGAGGGTCGTGTTAAGACTTACTTTGATGAAAAGTAAAACGCCACCTCCATTTGTATTTATTCAGCTTTTCTTAAACATTACATAACCAGGAAGTGAATACTCTGCTAAAAGTCTCTTTCTTCTATATTGAGCCAAGATTCTGTTATGCCAATCACGTCATAATTTTTCTGCAAACACTAGTTCCTCTAAACCTGAAAATGTATTGTGTATGCTGCGAGCGTTTGCATAGAAAACCTTTAAATTTGTGATTTTAGAACTCACGGAACGCTGTTTAATAAAAAAATTGGTTCTGGTCGGATCTACATTTATGTTCATGGCTGTCCTCGGTCCTCATCGCTGGTGGTCCTTGGTTGCCTCTGTTTTTTGCTTGGCGTTGGATGATTTATGTCGCTGCTGCTTCTTCTCCTCGAATGGCGTTTTTTTTATCCATTGCTGCGGACTGCTTCGTGTAGGAGACGACCCCTGCGTGCTGAACCCACAGGGTTTAGATGAGTGCCATCCTTGCGGAACAGAGTAGGCTGGTTATAACAATTATCCCAGAGGTTGATCAATTCAACTTCTTCCTTCAGACACAAAGATTTTAGTCGGCAGTTTGTGCTGAAGGCCTTGTCGTAGAATTTGTCAGGTGCATCGATCTTGGGGAGAATGCCTGAGATGATGATATTCCTTTTCTTGTTTTTGTAGTGCTGGATCATTTTGCGATATTTCTCCATCAGCTCTTTGGATCTGGTGCGCAATACGTCATTTGAACCAGCATGGATGACAAAAAGGGTAATTTCGTTTGCATCCTTTGTGGTATCTGCGAAGGCTTCCACAATATCGTCCAGTCCGGCTCCTGGGATGCAAAATATCTTTCGTCGATTTGTGACTCTGTCGCAGAACTCTACGACCTATCCTCATAGGATGGAATCCCCAACAAGCCTGGTCTCTTCTGGTTTGTCTTCCATCTCTACCAAGATCTCAAATCTGTTCGACTGCATAATATAGGAGGGGGAAAAGGGTGGGAAGGAGGGTAATCGGGGGGGGGGGGGGGGGCACATGTGTAGAAATTACAAATTGCTTTGTTTTGAGTGCCACTGGGGTGTTTTAATGTTTTTTTTATGCTCTGGATTTATTGAGGACGGTCGCAGTGCACCACAAAAACCTCTATTGAGGACAGTTACCATTTATGGGTTAATAAGGTTATCACTTCAATATTATTAAATACAGTAATGTACTGTATTATACTTGATATTTTTACCTCAAGTAGCCAAGATACTGTTTGATTAACCAGAAGTATTATAAATAAGCTGACAGGGAAGTGAATCACTTGTGGATATATAATATTGGTCTAGTAATAGACATAGTATGGTGTAGGCTAGATGTAGAAATATGATGATGTATTTATAAGTTGTTTAACCCTCTCCGTCTCATATGACGCGATCGCGTCATATGGCGGTTCCGCCCAAATGTATCATATGACGCGATCGCGTCATATGAGCCTAGTGTAATAGCTCAATAATAAGTTATATGACGCTTCTGCGTCATTTTGAGCTCAGTAAGTTAGGTAAGTTAGATCAGAATCTGTCGATTGGTGGCAACCCCAAAGCCCTCCGACTTCTAACGGTCCCTCAGTGTGGGATTGACTATTGTGGGGTAAATACCGGGCGGTCTACCAACCCGTCAGTAAGTTAACTATTACTGTCTGAGGGGGTTAATATGAACATTATTTCATATTGCAATCTACTGAATTTTATGTAAAGTATATATAATGTAGATATTTTATAATGATATCGAAGTGATACAATTATGTTAATATTATATTTCGTAGGTGTAAATGAGTTAACCCGGCAAGCGCGCGCCATTGGTAATTGAAAGTGCCCACTAAGCGAGGATATTTTCATACACTCCCAACTAATATCGTCATTATCCGATAAACATCGTTATTACTTATTCATATGTGCCTATTTTACGTTTAATATGAAAATATTAGCATGTAACAGCAATAAAACACATGGGAATAGTATTCAGGTGGTAAAAAAGACTAATTATTGCCGACCGTCCAGTCATGAGGTGAGAGGCGAGCGAGACATATACCCTCCCCTTTCAAGGCCTGAAGCCAGACTGATGTCTCGCTAGTGAAGTCTCTCTCTTGCCACGATCTCTATATGCGTCCCAGATTACCTTGAAACCGGGTGGGAGATATTGGCGCGGTAAATAAACCGATAAAATTATACCATAAAAGCATTCCGTTTTTTGGCAAAAGATAAATCCAATTAAACTTTTGCGAAGGCGGCTCTGAGGCCAGAAGCAAGCCTGACAGAACCCAAGACTCCTCGGTTCACATCTAGAAGACCCGAGGTCGGAAAGTGACATTGGTTTGAATGGACATCCAGACGGTGAATTAGGAACTGCGCTTTAAACAGGCACACTCCTTAACCCCTTCACACAGTTTGCTCGCGATCGTGTATATATGTTCTGGGTGTGGTGTCCCGAGTTCGAATCCCGGGAGGACCATATGCTTTCATTAGTTCATTCAAGTACATTGGGGTTTGTAATTGATGATTAATGTTAAGAACGGGGTGTTACTTATTTCTATAGGTTCAAGAACTTGTATAGTGAGGCCGGTCCATGTTGATCTTGGCCCTATTCAATGTTTTTTCCTCTCACTAAAACATCACGCTTTCCATAATGCAGTTGGGTCTGATTACATGACTATTGTAGATTGATATCCAAAATTCGAAAATGGATATCAATCGTGATCGTGTACTCAACCTTTAACTGTTTTGGTGGTGTAATGGTTTAGGTGCTTATGTTCTGGGTGTGGTGTCCCGAGTTCGAATCCCGGGAGGACCATATGCTTTCATTAGTTTATTAAAGTACATTGGGGTTTGTAATTGATGATTAATGTTCAGAACGGGGTGTTACTTATGTCCTTGCTCCTGCGAGTCTCTCTACCTTTCTCACATCTCGGCGAAACTTAACAAAATGAAACTCTTGGCCTTAGACCTGAGAATTCCCAATCAAAATTGTTTTTGTTTCTGTCACTAACGAGACCAAACCTGCTTGACAAGTTAAGTTTGGTCCCTTTGTTGTTTGAATGATGCATAGTAGGCTTAACATTTCGCTGCCCACTCTACATATGGCGATCCTTTTTTCCTCTGTTCTGTGAGGACTTAAAGAAGTCATACTGACTTTTGGCATGGTCTAGATGACTGAATCTATTTGAAGTGTTAACCTCATATTCCTGTCTGTTTTTTTTTTTGTTTTTTTTTTCGTGTTTGACTTCTCTGCAAGCATAGCGCGGGTCACTAGCACTAGCTGTAGCATGAATTGCAGCCTCTTCTGTAGTTGCTGCTTAAATTGTTGCCTCCTTGATTGGCACTACATTCGTATTTTGCTTATTTGCACCTGCATGACTTGTGCTGGTAATTGAAGGAACAGCTGCCACTCTCTCAATAGCTTCACTTCTAAGGCTATCTATTACTTTTTTCAACTTTTCTATTTCTTTTCTTCCTTCAGAAACTTCGGTCTTTAGAATTGTATTTTCTGTGTCTATTTTCTTAAATTGTTCGTTAATCCCAGCTACCTAATTTATGAGTTTGCCTTCTATCTCACAAAAGAGACAGAGACTATCATGGTGGATGCTGGCATATGTGCCTTCTTTGAAGTCAATACACCACTTTAGCTTCTTGCACAAAGTGCAAGTTGCTTTGAGTTTTGCAGTAATACCAGTAGCTGACATGGTTTTAAGATAATTCTAACAGTTCAAATACTTTGTAAAGGCATCTAGCTTCAAGGAAAACTAATGACCAATACTATGCTATAAAAAGGGGGTTGGTGGTAAATCATTCCCGCGTTATCCGCATCCGCCTATTCGTCATTGGTGTTCGTTCTGTTCTAGATTCAGACTTTGTAATGCCTGCCACACTAAACCAAAGGACTCCCCGAGACAGTCCCAACGTGCCGCAGCTCCCAACTAAGCAGCGGTCGTGTCCTAAAGACACTGATTTTCCGAAAGGAGTGACAGCAATAGCCTGAATCCTTACTAAGTACTACAAACCACCTTCAAATGGTAAGACTCTAGAATCAAGTGATCAAGGGATATTACAATTATTCCAGTAGACAAACCTGGGCATTTTAGTTGGCCTGGCAACCAACATGGCAGTAAAGCTCTCTCACCTATGAACAATCCAGCCAGGGACTGGTCAAGCATTACACGTTAGGAGTGGGCTTAACGGGGCACTGTAGCCACACTCCATTTATCGGTCCCCCACGGCCTAGAATTCCTTCTATTCCAGTCTCTCATAACCTGTAATCGTTAAATGGTGTTACTTGTAGAGGTGTCCAAAACCTCTGTTCCTACGCATGAGGTAGAAGTAGAGTCCTTGATATTACTGTAGTTAATTATGTGTTTGTGTAAAGAATAGAGAAGAAGTCTTATAACTAGACCTATAGGAAAAGTCAGTGTAGATGTAGCTCGGATTCGTAGGGATGCTACTTCCTAAAAGACAGGCTAACCCCATCTCTCCTACGAGAGAGAGAGAGAGAGTGAGTGAGTGAGTGAGTGAGTGAGTGAGTGAGTGAGTGAGTGAGTGAGACTGAGAGTGTGAGAGTGTGAGTGTGAGTGTGAGTGTGAGTGTGAGTGAGAGTGAGAGTGAGAGTGAGAGTGTGAGTGTGAGTGTGAGTGTGAGTGAGAGTGAGAGTGAGAGTGAGAGTGAGAGTGAGAGTGAGAGTGAGAGTGAGAGTGTGAGTGTGAGTGTGAGTGGAACTGGTCAGAGAATGGGGTTTCGAGTCAAAACGATGGAGTTTTATGGGTTGGTGTAGAGTGAACGCAATTTTGAGGGAACAGCATACAGACTGTAAAGTTTCTGCGAGAAGGATGGTGAGCAGAGGGTTATAAGGAATAGTCAGTATCTTAAAGACCATCCGATCCATTCTAGGAAGATACTCTGGGTGAATAATTGATAATGTAATAATGCAGTATTCTCATGGGAACCTGTGAAGTATACTATCTAGTCTGTTCTTAATTTTCTACTAAAGAACTATTAAATATTTTTTTGGGAAGTTTGTTCCTGGTAAAACATATTTTGTATATGATAAACTATCCGCATTTACTAGTGCTAAACCTTTGCAGTTTTAACTTCCAGTCATGGTTGCGTATTGTAATTTTGAGGCTATACATTTTGTTATTTATTAGTGGCCCCTCCATCATTGACGAACATGCCTATTACATAAGGCATCCTCTTCAAACACTAATCCGCCGTAGTTTGAATCTACCGCGCAGAGCATTTAAAAACTGAGGAGCCTTCATCATGAGCGCACGCGACCTCACTCATGGCTTCAGTCATTATGAATTGGGTTCTCACTACGAAAAAACTTCGTAAAAAATAAAAACAAAAAGAAAATAAGAATAACTATCCAATAAGCTTTCCATCATATCGTGGATGTACTTGTGTGGATTTCTGACCAGACGCTGATTCAGGCGTCATTCCTCCTTCTTTGCTCTGCGCTCAGCCTGCCCGGACGTTCCTTTCAGGCTCCGCTGGTTCCGCATTCGTGGCGTCCCTAGTGAGTTTTTTCTCATTTGTTTACTCTGGGATGTATCGAGTAAGGTTAGGATAGGCGTAGCAGGAGTGTCCTGGGCTGGTTGCCCGCAGTGCAATGTATTTTGGGTCGTATGTATGGGGCATCTATTTCGGATGTACCCTCGTGGTCCGGTTGTGGACACGTGAACTTTTCACAGTTTGGTTTAGTTGGTGATGCAGGCGGCTTTCATTACGCGTTAATTATTGCTGCCTTTTATCCTTCTGATGAGGTAAGCTGTGTGTTTGCTGACGTTCCCAGCGTATTTTTCTTCACTTAGTGAAGTTTTTTCTGGGTCCGTGTCAGGCTTCCCGGGGTTGGGAAGTTATCGCTTCGGTGGTGTGTTGGCGGTGGTTCCTGTTGTGATATTCCAGTGTGTGTTTATATTTCAACTATTTTCATGCCGTCTACCTAGGCCTAGCCAGCCGCTCGTAGCTTTGCCACATGTCTAGTGTTATTATTTATTTTATAAATATGCCCTACTGTGTCATGTGTATCCGGGTTTTAGTTGTGTATTGGCTAATTCCTCGGACTATATTTGTTTCCTGGTTTAGTTGTGTATTGGCTAATTCCACGGATTATGTTGTGACCTTGGTTAGTCGTGCGTGTCTCTCCTCGTGTCGTTTTGTTCAGATGGTGTCTGTTCAGGGTGGGGTTTGCCTTCCGGCGGGTTTTTCTCGGTTTCACCGTGAAAAAACCTGACCGATGAGCAGTGTTAGGCCACACGTGGTTGTTAACACTGGCTGGTTCCCCGGCGAGGGGAGGTGTCTGTGGCTCTCCAGGACTGCGTATCTGTGGGTGCCTGGTTTCAGGCCTCCTTTATATTTCCCGGCGGGATGGCTGTACCCATCCTTACATATATATTTAGTTATATATAAAGAAACGACGTTCGTGAGAACACTCGTTTTTTATAGGTTTTTCTACCTGGTTTACGACAAACCACGGGGAAAACCTAGCTGTTGTTTAGGCGTTCCTCCCCGGCGATCTTTTACAAAGTAGTGGGGTCAGGAACTTGTGGGGTTAACTTTTAGACTTCTCACCCGGCGGGTGCACCTTAGCAGGGTGGGATAAAACGACTTAGGTCTCTTATAGTTAACCATTCCATGTGAGTGATACTCTGTGTATCGCCGCCTTTACTCTTACGGCATTTGAAGGATCAGTGAGGTTTAACCAAATCGATTTCCACACCCGGCGGGTGTCCCTAAGTATAGGAACTAAGGAATTTATAAACAAATTCAATTTCGATTAACCTTAATTGGGTGATACTTTCAGTATCGCCGCCTTCTATTTTTACGACGATCGTTTGGGACAATTCGTTAAAAAATCAGATCTCGTATATTCCTGCCCTGGGCTATTCTACTAAAATATTTCAAGGGCCGGCGTCTTTATGAGGGGGGGCTTTGTTACAAAATTGAATCTTGAGACAGTCACCACCTCCTACAGACTATTAGTGCCATACTGGACCATTATATCAGAGGGTATTCTTCATGTTCTTAGCTAAGAAGACTTGTTTAGCCTCTTTATACCCAGCCGCGTGGCGAGATGTGTTAGCTGTGTCTTTGCATCCCGTTACCCGGCGGGTTATTAACACTTGTATGCGAACACTTGGGTTAACCTTATGAGCATTAATTCCTGGAAATTTTCTTTATTTTTCCAGAGCTGAGCTCCGGCGGACCAATACAGACCCGGCGGTAGTTCCTCTCACCAGTCTCTGTCATGGCTAATGTCACCCCAGTTTTTGCCCTGTGCATTACCCCTACTTGCGCGGGTATCCCAATTTTTGCACATACCCTTTGCATAAGGTGTGTTAGATGTCTAGACCGTTCAAGGGGTCTCTGGGTTACACGTAATTGTTCTTTTTGCTCCCAATTAACCAATAAAGTCCTGTGTGACAATGACAAGACCGCGGCGGTAGCGTTGAGAGAGGTCAGACAACAAATGTCGGCCTACACTACCATTGTCGCACATAAGTCACTTCAATGTGACAACGTCCCACTTTGGGATAAGTTGCTGTCAGAGCACCCTCCCCCTAAACGTACCTCTAGAGTAAGGGGTTTTAAGCCGACAGAGACTAGCCAGGATTCTGTATCGTCTGTGGAGACGTTTAAACGCCCGAGAGAGCCTACTCCCCCGGCAGCCACCTCCTCGTCGCAGGCGAGATCGAGGTCAAGGTCTCCCCTCAGACAACGGTCTTCAAGTCGGGCCTCTTCCCCGGCTAGTAAGAAGTGCAAGACTGAAGCTTCCCCCAGGGACCATGGTGGTGATTCTTCCAAACCTAGGTCCAGTTCGCGGTCACACCGTAGCCACAAATCCTCCAAAAAGGATTCCCATAAGAAGTCCTCTCGACATTCTTCTAAGTCTAGTGCATCTCATCGTACCTCTACACCTGACAATGTTTCTGTTACAGCCTCAGAGTATAGTGAAGCGCCTGTCCCTAAACAAGATTTACCTATTGATATTTTAACCCTAGAAATGGAGAGTTCAGGATATTCAATAATTGAGAATGTTTCAGACTCTCAAGAGAGCGTAGGCCAGAGCCTCGGTGTTTGGCGTTTTGCTCAGCCAGGGTCTGTCCATCCACGTCCGACTCATACGAGTCACACAGTAGCCGATGTCCACAGGGACGCGGCGACCCCATCCTCTATCCCTGATTTATCTTGGAAACAAGGTGCCCCTGCCTCGGCGGGGTCTTCTCAGGAGGATCGGGAGGGACAAGATGAAGTGTCATTAATTTCAGATAGGGAAGGACAAGGGTCAGGCTCAGGCCTGGACGCCGCCCATGATAATACTAATTCACCTGAAAGTTCTGCACCTAACCAGTTTGTTACAGCACAAGAAATTGATGGGTTACTTACTCATGCTCTATCAAAATTCTTTAATCAACAACGAGAAAACCCCACAATGGACTTGGGGGCTCCCTTGACAGGTTCTGCGGTACGGCCTCTGATAACGTCAATCGATTTATCTAAGATTCCTAACCCTCCTACTCTGTCACCGGCAGGGAGCTCTAAGCCAGCTACGGCGGCATTCACTACGTCAAATGTTAGGGTCATTACGGATGTTAATCCACCCCCTCTAGACAAAGCGCCTCTTAGAAAGGTAGCTATGCCCCTGCTTTATGGGCCAGACGAGTCATGGGTCCCTTTGAACCCCTCTAAGCCAGAGCTTGCCCAGCCTACCTTGTCAGGGGAACTCCCGGTACCACGTGAGTGGTTTATCCAGGGAAATAAGTCTAAGAAATTAAGGGCATTGGATGCCTTGGGTAATGTTTTGGATGTAAATATCAAGGCTATACCTAGTTATTATTATCAGGATTATTTTGTTTATGCATCTAAGCCTGCTTTACCCCCTGCCTCAGCTTCAAAACTCTTTTCAGACTGGTCTAAGCTGGATGGGTTTAATGATATTAAGGCTCTGTTGGCTATTACTCCTGAACTAGATTTACAGACCGTCACAGACGAGACAGCTAATCCAGTGTTGAAGGTGGGACAGTTAGGACCAGGACCTTGGGTGGATTGGGAGGTAGAGGCTCAGAACTTTGCAACCACTTTCACTTCTAAATCTTCCCACCAGATCCCTCAGGATACACATTCATGGTTCTCAATGCCGGTAGGTTCTGCCGGCGGAGTTCCGTCAGCTTTATTTTCCTTTTTAGCTGCCCCTAAGATTAATCTTTGTGAACTAAAGGAACCATTCATTACCCCTACCCCTTCTCACCTAGACAGAGAATTTAGGCTTAGGGGAAAAGCTTTCCGCCTGTTTTCACAGTACATAGTTTCTCAACAGGTGGCTAAGTCTTTACTCAGGTCTACTCAGGCAATCGCAGACGCGGATGCTCGAAGATCAGTTGAATTATCCCGGCGTCTGATTCTTCAGTCGTCAATTCAATCCTTAGGTGACATACGCACAGCCTTACTTGAGGCGGTGCGAGCACGACAGGATCTTAGAATGTCATTAGTTCGCAAGCTGCCTGATCGCATTGCTAACCAGGTGGTTATGTCCCCAGTACTTACACCTTCTTTAATGTCCCCTGATGTATGGCGAACAGTGTTTAACATGGCACAGGCCGTGAAGCACAGTCCCGCACAGGCTAAGAAACCCGCATTTAACTTCCCCAAACCTAAGCCTCCTACTAAAGCTCAGCCAGGGGGTTCTAAGCCGTTTCTTCCGCCTAAGTCCTCCCAATCCCCCCTGGGTCAGTTCAGGCATAGACAGAGAGGGTTTTCAGGACAGAGGGGACGCGGCCAGTATAAGCCGGGTCAGGGCCAGTCTTCGGCCCACACCAGCCAGCCGGCGAAGCGGCCAACACCACCAAAACCACCATCAAAAAACTAAAGTCTTTCTCACTCCCAGTGCCTACCTTAGAGCCGGAGGAACCGAGGGAAGTACAGCCGGCGAACCCTTGTCTGCTAACTGGGTCGTTCCGAACGTGTCACCAAGCATGGCCGTTAAAAACCTGGGCACGGATGGTGGCACGCAAAGGCATCACTTGGCAGTGGCTCCGGCGACCTCGCTTACGTCAGCCGACAACGGCAAATTGTGTTTCATTAGAGGTGGAGCTGCTGGTCCAGGAGATGATTGCCAAGAATGTCATCATCCCGGTACCCCCAGAGTACCCTGTATTCACGTCAAAACTGTTTTTGGTTCCCAAACGGGACAGTGTTCAGATGAGGCCGGTCGTAGACCTGTCGTATCTGAATCTTCACATTTACAACGAGTCTTTCAGAATGTTAACAGTTCATCAAATCAGGCTAACACTTCCGCCGGGTGGCTGGATGTGTTCCCTAGACCTGACAGACGCCTATTGGCACGTGTCGGTCAACAAAAGATTTCAAAGGTTTCTGGCCTTGAGGATCAGGCACCAAAATTTTGTTTTTCAGAGGATGCCGTTCGGTTTGAACCTAGCACCTCGATTATTCACAAAACTAGTCAGGCAAGCCCTGATGCCATTGTTAAAACAGGGAATCAGAGTGTTGTGGTATCTAGACGACTGGCTGGTGGTGGCAGAGACACAACAATTATGCATAAAACATGTCAATATCATTTTAAATCATGTCAAAACTCTAGGCTTCAAGGTAAATCTGGTAAAGTCAAACCTTGTTCCCTCAAGAGTAATTCAGTGGATAGGGCTGGTCTGGGACACCGCCGCTCTCACTCTGAGTCAGAGTGTGGACAATCGCAACAGGTTTCGCAGGAAACTGTTCAGGTTTCTTCACAGTCTGACTACGACACGAAGAGTCTGGGAGTCTCTGGTCGGCTCTCTCAACTGGATTCAGCTAACTGTCAAGTTGGGCCGGTTGAAAGTAAAACGATTAATATTGGAGGGCAACAAATATTTCCCACTCTTACCGGCGGGAAAATTATGGCCCATACCAAAATTAATCCACACCTTACTAGCGGTCTGGGCGAAGAGGGAAACATTGCACTCAATCATGTCATGGACCTCTCCTCCTCCAACGGTATGGGTAGACACGGATGCGTCAGGCACCATAGGGTGGGGATTTCAGTCAAATCAGGGGCACCAGGGTCAGGGACTTTGGTCCCACTTAGAAATCGCTCACATAAATGTCAAAGAGTTACTAGTCCCATTGTATTTCCTTCAGGCTCACGGCCCGGCGTTACGGGGCAAGTCAGTGGCCTTCAGAATGGACAATCTGAATGCAGTTCACTGTATTCAGAAACAAGGGTCAACGAGGTCAAGGAAGTTGCTACTCGTGTCGGAAGAGATTTTTGTTCTAGCCACCAGTCTAGATATTTATCTTCACGCATCTTATCTCCCAGGCGTAGCGAACGTCTGGGCAGACGCTCTGTCCCGGAGACAGAGCACGACAGTAGAATGGGAGCTCAAGCAACCCATTTTCGACCTAATGATTGCGGAGCTCTCCCATCCACAAGTGGATCTTTTTGCGTCCGAGGAGACTCACAAGCTCCCTCTATACCTCACCCGCCGGACGATAACGCCGGCAGGGGGGCCAGACGCCCTAGTGACAGACTGGAACAGATGGAGCTCCATCTATCTGTTTCCACCGCCAGATGCGTCACTAATGTGCCACGTAGTGAACAAACTACGAGTTTATCGAGGCTTAGTCTCGCTAATCGCGCCCCTGTGGCCGGCGCAGGTGTGGTGCCAGCAGTTAATAATGTGGTGCCCGGACCCGGTATCGCTCCCGGTCAGGTACTTCCACTTAGACACGATTGGCAACCTAGAGACCTCGCTGACTTTTGCATTATGGACATTCAGGAGGCCAAGTGGCTAGCACCATACGGTAGGGATGTGACCAATAAATTGCTCAATCAATATACTCAGTCTACTAAGCGACAATATCAATCTCATTGGAAAGCTTTTACTTCTTGGATTGTTAGAACGGAACAAACTGTACCCTCAGTGGCATTGGTTTTTAATTACTTGAACTATCTGTTTGAGCAGAAACGTTTATCTGTGGTTACTCTGAAGAATCACTTAACTGCGATTAGAGTGCCCTTTTTCGACCTTACAGGTCTATCCATACCGGTGGCGGAGGAAACAGGATTTATGAGAGCGTGTTTTAAACTCCGCCCACCTCCCCGTCAGCTCATGCCTACTTGGTCTCTGGACAAAGCTTTGTCTTTACTTCATTCTCGTCTGTATCAAAATACTGCAGACTTTGCTTTAATCTTAAAGAAGGCAGTTTTCCTTTTGGCTTTGGCCACCGGAAACAGAGTGTCTGAGCTGGCGGCGATGAGCAACACACCTAATTGTCTTAGGTTTGGTAGACTTAATGATTCAATTTCCATTGCACCCTCCCCGGCGTTTGTAGCCAAGAATGAGCATAGTGCACACGTGTTTTCTGAATTCACGGTGCCGGCGTTAAAAAGGGGAAAGGTGCATCATAATTTATGTCCAGTGCAAGCTCTAACCAAATATTTAAGAATAGCTCCTCTTAACCCCCAAGGTGCTTTATGGGTAGCGAGTACGGGTAAACGCTTACTTAAACGGCGATTAGCCTCTCTTCTAGTAGAAGTCATTAAAGAGAGTAATCCCGGCGTTGTGGGTAGGGCCCACGATTTACGCAAGTGGGCGGCCTCTTTACGTTTCCTGAAAAACTTTTCAGTTGAAGATATTGCGTCCACACAGTTGTGGGCGTCTAATCATACGTTTCTCTCTAGATACTTGTCAGTTGCTCTAGACAAACCTTCCTTACCATGTATAGCTTTAAGGCAGAGGGTCTAGGTGGCCCTGCAGTCACTTATGTTTATTTTCAAGGAAAGGGGGGGGGGGGGGGTGCAGTCAGTTGACATAGGACACCCTAGACCCCGCCGGAGTATGAGAACTGTGATACAATTTAAGGTTGAAATGTGATATGAAAATTTCTCTGAGAGAATTTGTGCTAGTACAAAGTTTAGTACAAAACAACGGTGTTGTTATAGTAGTTTTAGCTGCGAAAGCAATGTAACATTAGTTCAATGGAGTTCATTAGCAATTGATCTCCACATGTATTTTGGGGTTTATGATGTGCACATATAAACTTATAACTTATTATTTGTCACCACTCGTTGAGTGGGGTGCCTTTTGTAACTACAGATCTGTGTTCAGAATCTTCAGGGTTACCTATTTTTGTCAGGCAGGCTTCTTTGAAGCACGCACCTGCCTGAACCCCCTTTTTCTTGTATATTTCCGGCCTACGCCGTATTAAATACATTTTTCAAAAGTAAGAATACTATGTGGTTGTTTTTATTATCTGCTTTTCTAGAGTTATGATATGATTACGAATGTCCCCCTCCAGTCTTAGATATCAGGCATGTTCGTCAATGATGGAGGGGCCACTAATAAATTATAGGTTTGACTCCTGTAAGGAGATTAGGAAAACCTAATATTTAGTAGTGGCCCCGTAATCATTGACGACTGGGGCCCTCCCGACCGTCCCCTTCCCATTCGTTGATGTATTAAGGATTTTGGTTTACTTGATATGTCAGTGAAGGAGGAATGACGCCTGAATCAGCGTCTGGTCAGAAATCCACACAAGTACATCCACGATATGATGGAAAGCTTATTGGATAGTTATTCTTATTTTCTTTTTGTTTTTATTTTTTACGAAGTTTTTTCGTAGTGAGAACCCAATTCATAATGACTGAAGCCATGAGTGAGGTCGCGTGCGCTCATGATGAAGGCTCCTCAGTTTTTAAATGCTCTGCGCGGTAGATTCAAACTACGGCGGATTAGTGTTTGAAGAGGATGCCTTATGTAATAGGCATGTTCGTCAATGATTACGGGGCCACTACTAAATATTAGGTTTTCCTAATCTCCTTACAGGAGTCAAACCTATAATAGTGTTGAATTGGCCGCATTTAAACCGCCTACTGACAAGCATGGGGGTTACAATACTATGTGGATGAGGGAGATAAAAGATAAATCTGCCTGTGACGAATGCCTCCCTCAGAACGAGCTATAATGCCAGGACATACAGAGGTTGAAGCAATTTATGTCATAGGATGAGGGAAAGATTGATTAAGGGAGAGAGCTTCAGAGCTCAGCTGTTGAATAGAAGAAAAATTGGGAATATCATTTCACTCTTGGGTTGGAGAGTTGCACAGAGTAGGGGAGGGATTGTGTTGCTAGACGGATGCTACGTGCTCTACGTCGAGGAGGTTGTATACACTGAGAGAGCTCTGACGAACACTGATTATTGTAATAGCGGTAGAATAGCGAGAGAGATGCAACATTGCGGTGAAGAGAGAGAGAGAGAGATTGCAGAGAAATGGTGAGTGGACGTGAGTTAATGAGACAAACGGCTTTCTTTTCTACTTTGTCTAGAAGTGCTGTGTGGGAGGATCCTCCCCACACATGTGAACAATACTCAGTACATGGACACACTGTTCCCCTACAGAGCAAGAAGCCCTGGAGGCGGTTGAGCAGACCCAGCTTCTGGGAAGCTGTCTTAGCAGGAATGGTAATATGGTCTTTCCAGGAGAGATCAGAAGAAAAAGAGAATATCAATAGAACATGAAGGGTTAACCCGTTGAGTACCATCCATAAAATAACTTAATGTAACAAACAGTCCCAGGCATTATTGATAATTGTTCTTTTCTTGTTAATTTCAATTTGTTTCTGTGGGCTGCAAATTTTGCTCCACATCATAAGCTATCACGTGTGCAAATTAAAAAAAAAACACAAGCCATTTGGAGGCCTTAAATTATTTTTATAAGACGAAAATAGCTGGCGTTCAATGAACAGCGCTGGGGCTGAATGGGTTCATTTGTATGTTGTTGAAGATTAGGTCATAGTCTTGTGGAAGGTTGTGACGAGCAGACAGATGGAGAAATTAAGTTTTGGAAGCATTGCAAATAACAAGGATTTCTCTGCCCCAATCGGAGATAGTAGAAAGATCAGAAAATAGGTGTGCTATGGCCTCCTCATGTGAGTTTTGGGGTAACTGCTGGGCGTGAGGAAGTGAACGATGGCCTTCCACATCCGTAGCTATGGAACAGCGAGAAAGGAAATTAGAGATAAAGGCACAGACGAAGGGATAGAAACCGAAGAAGGGTAGTTTAGACATTAGTGATTTGCGCCAGACTATATCGAAGGCCTTCGATATGTCTAGCACAATAGAAAAGGTCTCACCAAAGTCCCGAAAGGAAGATGACCAGGAGTTAGTAAAATATTAAAGATCACCAGTAGAGTGACCTCTAAGAGGGCTATACGGGCGATCTGAGAGTAGATTATGAGAAGAGAAATGCTTAAGAAATTTTGAATTATGAATAGTTTTAAAAACTTTGGAGATGCAAGAAATGAGAGCATTTGGCCGATAGGTGGAGGGTAGAGAGCGGTCACCCTTCTTTGGAACAGGTTGAATGAGAGCAGACTGTCAGCAAGAAGTGAAGACGTTAGATGAGAGAGAAGAGACAGAAGAGTTTGCCAAGGCAGGGAGTCAGCACGGAAGCACAGTTTTTGAATACAACAGGAGGAACACCATACAGTACGTACGCCTTATTATTATTAAGCCCAGACAGAGTAGAATGTACATCTTTAGAAGATAAAAGGATATTAAGCATAAGTAGAAGAGAGGGGAGTGGAGAAGGAGGAGTAGCGCCGGAATCATCCAAGGTGGAACTTTTAGCGAAGAGTTCAGATTTGTCAGAGGAAGAGATGACCATGGTACTATCAGAGTGGAAAAGAGGAGGGAAAGACGCGGATGTGAAATTGTTGGAGAGTATTTGCTAGATGCGAAAAGCTTGAGAAGAGCTAGAGTTGGAAAGTTCAAAGCATTTGTTATTGATGAAAGAGTTTTTGGCAAGTCAATGGACAGATTTAGCTTGATTCCGGGCAGAAACAAATTCTTAAGTTTGAAGGTGACGGTACTGTTTGACTGCTTTCTCTTTATTGCGGACAACAGTAGAACAAGCGTGAGTAAGCCAAGTTTTTTGTGAGTTAGTTTGAGAGAAAGGAATGGGATGTAGTGGTATATATTATATATAGTACAAAGGAGTACAAAGGAGTACAAAGGAGTACAAAGGAAATCAAGCAACAACAGATCTAGTGACCCTTCTAGGTTGCTTGTCCTCCAAAACACTGAGGATCAAGTGTCCAAACAGTGGTTTAGAGTGGGTAAGGGAACATTGGAAAGGGAACTACTGCCCTGCCACTAACGTGGCAGGACTAGGAAGTTAGTAGGGGACATATGGGTTAGTAACTGAGGGGAGGATAACGTTATTCATTTACAAACGCAGTCAGTCGCGGGTTTGATGCGAGATATTTGTCTAGGCGGAATTTAAATGAATCAACGGTGCTGCAGTCTATAACGTCTCGGGGAAGCCCATTCCACAAGTTGACAACTCGATTGAAGAAGAAATTCTTAGATTCGTGCGAGTTAAAAGATTTACCAATAATTTTGCAACCGTTTCCCCGCGTGTAATTAGATTGGTCGATAGTGAAGTACTTACTACAGTTCATATTGTCGATGCCTTTGATGATTTTGAACACTTGAATTAAGTCGCCTCTTAATCTGCGCTGGGTTAAAGGAAATAGATTTAATTCTCTAAGACGCTCTTCGTATGGTTTGTTCTTTAGGCTAGGTATCATTTTGGTAACTCTACGTTGAACTCGTTCTAGCTTGTTTATATCTTTTTGGTAATAAGGGCACCAGGATTGAACGCAGTATTCCAGAAGAGGGCGGACTAAGGAATTGTAAAGGGTTAGGATAACTTCTTTGGATTTATGCTCAAATGACCTGCCTATAAAGCCAATTATTTTGTTTGCCTTCTTAACAACTTCTGAACATTGTTGACTCGGTTTTAGGTTACTCGATATTGTTACTCCCAGATCAGTTTCTCTGTTTACATTCTTAAGCTGAGTGCCATTCATCGAATAGTTTGCTTTCTCATTTAGGTATCCGACATGTAGTACTTTACATTTATCCGCATTGAAACTCATTTGCCAAATTTGGGCCCAACATGACAATTTATCTAGATTGTGTTAAATATCGTCAACTTGTTCTTTTGAGAGTACGCTATTTGCAATTTTTGTATCGTCAGCAAATTTTGAGATTGTGCAGGTGAGACCCTCATCTATGTCGTTGATGTAAATTAGAAAGAGAATTGGTCCTAGTACCGATCCCTGGGGTACCCCGCTACTTACATTGGTCCATTTAGATGCCTTACCGTACATGATGTTGTGCTACATAAGACACTCAGGTCAAGTCAACAACATTGCGTCTTACTTGCGTTTGACGGACACTTGGCAGCATTCCATCTGCCATCTGTACGGAAAGTTTAAAGAGGCAGGTGGCATTTAAATGCCCGTAGAGTGGCCATGGCTTAAGGCCCCTCAGGCCCCCCCCCCCACCCCCCCCACCCCCCCCCACCTCAACCACCTTTTTGGGAATTTAAATGGGCAGGGTGAGTAATGGAGTATTCTCATGCATGTATAATGTCTTCTATAACCATTTTGATTATTAATGAAAACAAACAAATCAAACAAATAAAAAATGGCTGGGACTGCGTGTTACATTAATTAACTCATAAGCTGCGCAGCTATGGTATTTGAAAGTGCCCGCCATGGGAAGGTATTTGGTATATTCCTTACTAAAACCGTCAATTTACCATATAGGACTATATATAAATAATACTAATCCATATGCGCCTATTTTACTTCTAATATAAACATATGAACATTGGAAAGCAATAAAACAAGTGGTAACAGCATTTGGCTGGTGAAAATCATATATTTCAGCCCCACGGTCGTAATCTGACCTTGACCGGCGAGAGAGAAACACCCTCCCTCTCTTGTGTCTGGCATGGTACTGAGAGGTCAAGGAGAGCTCTCAGACTGGCTTAGAGAGTCGGAGATACACTCCTCTACACTCATCCCTCTCTCCCACCCGTCCTTGCATGGAAATACTTGATAAATATCGGAAATAATAGGGAAAATACCAGAAAATTGAGAAGGGGGGAAGGAGGGGGTTGGGGCACATATGTAGGAGTGGTAGCAAGTAATGGAGGGGAATTATCTCAATTAATCACAAATTGCTTTGTTTTTTAGTGCCACTGGAGTGTTTTAAAAGATTATTTTAGGCCTTGGGTTTTAAGTCTGGCCACATTCGCCCAGTAGAACCTCTTATGAGTATGGCTGCAGTCCAGAGGTTGTTACTTTTATGATGGTGCTCAATGGATTAATGTTGAAAAATAGGTAAACTTAATTTAATCACAAAAATATCAATCTCAATTGTAATGGAAATAGCATTTCCAACCACATAGTCACCCAGTAGTCTTTTACTATTAATTGCTACTATACATTCAATTAGTAGTTCTATAGGAAGCCTAAATATCAATAGGTTTGATTGCCTAAACTTATACTATCGCAATTGTACAGGGCAAATGAATAGGAATATAAATAAAGGATAAAAGGGGAAAGCAATCGAAACATCGATATTGCCTTTTTTGTTGGTTGTTATGATACTTATTTATATATTCCTAGAGTTATCTTTTTATCATATAAATATGATTCTATATTTATTATTGATATAAAATTTGCTTTACAACGTATGAACTGTTAGTGGAACTAAGTAATGAGTATGCAACAAAGATATGAGAATGCAAAGAAATTCCTCGTGTGGCAATATAACTCTACCATACACGATACTACCTACATTTAACCTTTAATCGGTGAAGCCTATGTTTTTTAAAGGTCCCGCCCAGCGAAGGTATTTGGTTCTATTCTGACGAAATTCATCATATTTACCATATACATAATTTTTATTTATCCGTATGTGCCTATTTTGCTTTTAATATGAACATATGAATATATAAGAGAAATAAAAGAAGTTGAAATAGCATGTGAGGGGTGAAAAAGATGTAGTATTGCCGCCTGGTTGTATCGTGAGGTGAGAGCTACAGTGCGGCACTGAGGCGTTGCACTAGAGGTTTCTGTGTTGCAAGGATCTCTAGCTGCCTCACCCGTGTTAAAGAGACCGCTAGAGAGAAATATGTGCCAAAAATTACCAGATAAAAGTGGGAATAAGAGGAAAAATAGCTGATAATTGAGGAGGGGGTTAAAGGGGGGGGGGGTAAGAGAGGAAGGGCTAGGACACATATGGATGAGCGGTAGTAAGTAATGGAGGGTAATTATATCACCTAATCACATATTGCTTTGCTTTGAGTGCCACTGGGGAGTCTTGAAAGTGTTTTTATATGCTCTGGCTCAATAGAGGATGCTCGCATTGCACAACAAAAACCTCTATAGAGAACGCTCGTCGTTTATGGGTTAAACACCCTCCCACCCCCCTCCCGTCGGGAGGCCATGTACGGAGCGCAGGTGCTGATGCAGTACGGCGGTGCCATGCTGATCTGCTCATGCACGACAAGTTTGATTTATTCTTCAGAATATAATACAACATTTTTATTAGACTAACCTAACTAACCTAACCTAACCTTACCTAAACTAAACTAATCTTCCTATAACAAAAATACAAACACAAAAATAGTGTATTATGCTTGGATCAAATGCTAGATCTCTTGGGTGTGAGCCCTAACCGTTACCACTGAGCTACGAGACTGCATGCTGGATGTGTTTTGAAAGGCCTATTTAACCCGTAAACAGCGGCAAAGCTCATAAGAGGTTTTACTGGGCGACGGCGGCAAAGCTCTTAAGAGGGAGGCCTAAAAAAAACATTTAAACGGCCCCAGTAGCACTAAACAATTTTGTTTTTCCCTATACCTCAAATCACTCCTCCATATCCCCTCCTTCCCCCCTTTCCCCTCCCCCTTCAATTATCACCTATTTTCCCTGTTATTCCCTAATTCGTTGGTATATTTTTGTGCTAACATTAGCAAAATGTGTGGAGGATGTGCTTACGTGCCTAGCGGGTGTGTTACATAACCGAGTGTGTGTATGAGTAGGCTCAGTGTGGCTTGAGGCCTCGTGGAGGGAGGGGTTGCCTCAATTTTCTCCATAATTCATGAATGGGCTGGTCCCTCTATATTCGCGATTTTGACCAGAAAAATTATATTTTCACTTGTTTTATTGTTGTTACAGGTTACTATCTTCATAGTGAAGGTAAAATAGGCTCATATGAATAAGTAATAACGATATTTATCGTAAAATGACGATTATAGGCCTGAATGGAGCTTATATGCTCGCCCATAGGCAGCTAGTTCAATACCCCCCTCGCTATTGCCGGGTTAAAGGGGAGAAATTCAAAGTCGTCGAGCATCTGCAGATCCCCATGGCACCGCAGCACCGCACCAACACCGGCGCTCCGTACATGGCCTCCCCTCCCGTCTCTCTCTCGCAAATAAATTATAAACAGTTTTGCTATTACAATACTGGACAGTATAGTAGTATTTATCATTAGTTAAATAGTTATTGATGTACAGGAAATACTTCATGTTATTCACACTCTAGGATACTATTATGATAATTCAAAGATTGCCAAATATAGCCACACAATACAGCAAATGGAGTCGACTGTTGACCAATCATTCATTCCCTTAACCCATAACTGTCGGGGCGCAACATAAGTCGAGTATAATAAATCTGGACTATCTGGCGGCGCTCGACATAGGTCGTGTGGCAATTTCAGCACGTAATGTTGCTGAGAGTGAGAGACAAGTGGTGGCAGGAGAGTAGCGAGCGTATGACTGCTCCAGACCACCGCGGCGAACCTACTGACACGAATCCCACCTCCTCCCTCCCTCTCTCACTCGCTATATACGGAATTGTATGGGGAAAGTGCCGAATTACATGCTTTTTGCACTCGCATTGCACGGTTGTTGCAAGAAAACTAGCCATCATAAAAGGATCGTTATGGTGTCATTGGAAAGCTCTGTTTATGCTCTTTCAGGGATAGATACTTGTTTTACGCTCTGGGTCTTATTTAGGCATGAAAATGATCACGTAAACAGCCCTATTTTGGGTAAAAACACCCCGCTGGGCGGTACATATAAATAAACCGCCTAGGCCGCTCGTAAGGTGTTAAGGCGGTGTCACACGAGAGCGTTTTCTGTCAATGTTCAATAAGCACTTATGTACAGTATGTTCGAGTAACATTTCAGGCTACTTTGCTTTGGTATTATATTATATAGATTTCCTGAATCTTAAACAAAGTTGTGTATGGTGTACCGCAGGGAGGGTGTACGGGTAGGCCTACCATACCTTGCTTTACATATGTTCAGTGTTTATTGTAATTATATCAAGAATGATATGCAACATTTTATTTAGATTCTATTAATACTATATTTTATGTAGTTTTGATTATATTACGGTAATGACATCGTAGTGGGAAAACTACAACTCTTGTATGTTATTGGCATTATTCCTTACATTGGCATTCAGAAGATTCTCTTAAGATTGTCTTTCTTATGTAATTGCTGACCCCCTTAACTTTCGGCAAGAAGAACATACTAAAATCTCGAGCATTACACGGGTATACAATATATAGTATGGAACTGTACTATCATTGTACTACAGAAAACTGTGAACCATTTACAAGAACAAATATATATAAGATTCTTAACATGGTTATCGAAACAAACAGTCATGCCTAACTAACCTTCTCGACTTCTTTCATGATATTGAAGAATGATGAAAGTAAAGCTGTTGATAATGTGTATCTTGATTGCCAGAGAGCTTTCTGGAAGATCCTGTAGAATTGTGGGGAACCTTTAAATGTGGAGCCCTGTCAGCAGCTAATGAATGCATTGGTGTCAAACCGAGGTCAACGAGAGGTTCCTATTGGGTGAGATGCTGGGTATAATATAAGAGAGTCGTGCTGCCAGATTGGATGAAGATGTGTCAGCACACGGCCCGTCTCACAGAGCGAGAACTTCCCTGAGGAGGTCGAGGAACATTTATCTGCAAATGACCTTCGACCTGCTTACCAAGCTCTTAACTTAAGAAACTCTCCTCTAAGCCTAAGCCGAGGTCAGTTCAATTCGAATGACGGACGCCCAACTCGCATCAAGTGATAGTGAGTGCAGAACCTGCTGGGCTGAGTACTTTGACCAGTTGTACATAGACAGTGCTCCCAACTGGGGAGATTGTTGACATCAATCGAGCAGGGCAATACCCAGGAGAGGCCTCATAGGCATGTGATAAGGTGTTTGCTGGAACCTCTATTTCATTTTTCTGGCCTCCCTCCCTGTTTCTGTTTGTATCACACCTACTCAGAGAGTAATCCAGCTAGCTCGAACGTCCCTTAATTTTGGCCCTGTCACTCTGTCAACTCTGGGGGACGCACTCGTCACTGGCAGCTCTGCCTTTTCCCTCCCTCACTCACATAGTCGGTGGTGCTCCCTAATATATATATCACATGGATGTGAGACAAACAGTGAGTTGAAGAGACTCATCAACTCCTTTATTACTAAATGTCTTCGCAGGATCATGGATATGGGTATATGTTTCGCCTCCCTGAAGCAGACCCTGCTCACCAGGTGGTATCTACAGAGGACAACCATGACTGGAGGAGGCCCAGAGGAAGACCATGGAACTCATGGTGAGGCAGGTCAGCCAATCGTGCGATAGAGTGCTTGATATGGGCCGGGCAGATGCGTGGAGTCTCACCCGGGAGGATCCCCCAGAATACGAGTCGGAGGGCAAGTCCGGCTACACACTGTCATGGTGTATGCCACCATATGATTGATTGATTGATTCTACAAAGTCCCTTATAAATGTCTCTTGATATTAAAGGTATTAAAGGTTGCATATTTCAGTGGATCGAAAATGGGTTTACTGAGCGTAAGCAAAGAGTAGCTATAAATGGTAAATCCTCAGATTAGATGACACCAAAATTGCAAGCATAGTAGTGTCTACCTTGCAGGTGTAACAGATCCAATTTAGATATATTATCAAATAGGGCCAAGCTAGGAAAAAATGTCTAAAGGAGTTAAATCTGTTTAGTTTTACAAAGCCCAGGATGAGAGGGGATTTATTTCAAGTATCTAAAATGTTAAAGGTCTTGACTATATGGATGTCAACAAGTACTTCACAATTGACCAAGCAAATTACAATAGGGGATATGGGTGTAAGATCATTGGAAAGCCTTTTCACTCACATGAGGCAAAGCATTTTTGTTTTCAATAGAGTGGTAAACTAATGGAATGGCCTACCTATACATGTTATTGAATGTTATAGGCTACTGTTCAATCGTTCAAGAATCAACTTGATAAATACCCCATTCGTAACTCCCATTAACTGTTTTTTTTTTAGAAATTATTAGGCTTCAAACATGTCATGTAATGTATTCATATTCCGTCCTTACAGAATCGAAGCATGGACGTTGGTTGAGAGACTCAGACCAAGAGTGAGAGCAGTGGAAATGAATTACTTAAGAAGTGCGTGCGGAGTTACATGGAGGGATAGACAGACTAATGAGGAAGTAAGAAGGAGGTGTGGTGTGGAGGTAGATGTGCTGGAAAGTGTGAAAAGGAAAAACTTGAGATGGTTCGGCTATATGGAACGTATGGAAAGTGAGAGAATGACTAAGAGGGTGTACGAGAGCGAGGTGGAGGGACAGAGAGGGAGAGGTAGACCGAAAGAGAGGTGGAAGGATGGAGTGAGGAAGTATATGAACGAAGGCAGTGCTGGTTGGGGGAGGGGCGTCGACTGACTGGGGACAGAGGTGCATGGGGGCGGTTCGTTCGTGGCCACCCCTTCGGGGATCACGGCGTCTGGCAATAGATAGATAGATAGATATATTTAGGTTGTACTTATTGATTAGGAAAATCAAATATGCAGCCTCATAAGGATCAATAGATATGTTGTTGATTATTTTCCTTTGTACTTTGTAAATGGGATAACTCCTTGATTGTGAGAGGTCTTTCTAAAACAGAAGAATGCAATGCATAATTATATTAAATAATATCGTTCTTAGCACCAATAACTTCCAATTAAATTAATGCAAGCATAATCCTCCGGGAATTCGACCCAGAACACCACATACAATACATACAAGCTCTAACGATTATACCAGCAAGGCATTACAAGATTGAGCACATGACTACGATCCATATCCATTTATCGAACACTGGATATCAATCTAATCATGCACTCAGACTCAACTGCATTATGAATAGAGCAATGTTTATACGAGCAAGGGAAGAACAAGGAAAGGGGCACCAATCACTAAGGAACCGACCTCGAATATGGAAGGATTTACTCGAGTTTTAAACCTCTTTGAATACGTTGTAAGCGTAATATAACTGCCTTTTATTTAGCCAGAATTTAATAAAAGGACGTCATTTTGCTGAAGAGGTTCTTATGGAAAACATTTATTTGATCACACTTTCATCTTCATAGACCTACAAGAGGCAAATTTCCGTATAATATGGTATTCCTGACTAATTGCAGTAACATCACCACAAATATTAAACAGATGTTAAATGGACAAATTTAGTAAAAAGTTAATTGATTAACTTAAACGATTAACATTAACTTAGCGTAACAAGTTAATCTTCGAAAGTGTGTTAACTTAACTTATTTGACAGCATTTTTATCTTAGCTAAACTAGTTAAGTTAATTGACCGAACGATCTGGTGGGTAGAGTTGGTGAGTAGCAGGTAAAGTTGGTAAATAATAGGTAGAGTTAATACATCGTGAGTAGAGTAAATATATAGTGGGTAGAGTAGAGTAATAGTGGGTAGAGTTGATAAATAGTTGCTAGAGTTGATAAACTGAGGGTAGAGTTGATAAATAAGTAAAACTGATAAATAGTGGGTAGGGTTGATAAATGGTAGGCATTGTTAGCATAGATGAGAATTAGTAGAGTTGGTAAATAGAGAACGATTTGAGAAATGGTAGGTAGAAGAGATACAAATGTGAAGAGTTGAGAAGTGGGGTAAAACGTGAAAATATAAAGTTAAGATTGTGAAATTGTTGTAGAGTGATGAATAAAGCTAACAGAGAACACTTGACAAGTGTGAAATAGTGTTGATAAATATAGAGACAGACATTCGTAAAATAAAGGTTAGAGTAAAAATAAGTATGATAATGGAAGTTGAAAGATATTTGCAAAATTTGATACATAGAAAGTTAAACAGAGTGTGTAATTTTGTATGTATATACGTATATACTCAGGCACATACCCCATATCTGGGGGTGACCGACTCGAGAAATAGCCCGAACAGAAACAACATTTAAAGTTCCAATTCTTAGGGTCCGGGACCACTTTCGCATTCCCTCGCCCCTTACTCTGTCTCGTCAAGTAGGTATAATTGTGTGAATTGATAAAACCAAGGAGGCAGTTGACAGCAACACTAGTCACTATTAAAGATACATTTGAAATATTATTGATGAATAATAGTCAAACTGAATAGAGGATTAATTGAGAATTGGGGATTACGTACAGTAAAGATGATTAGATCCTTTATATACTGTATATGTACTTAAAAATATAGGGTAGAATGGACGAGATGATAAATAGGACCAGCGATAAGAAATAGGAAACGAATTAAATAAAACTGTAAGTGTATTATCCTGATATTATTGATGAATAATAGGTACAGTTAAGAGGTAGAGGATACATTGTTAAATGCGAATATACTGTAGTTATGATATGATGAATGAATTTTATAAAAACATATGTTTGAGAATTGAAAGATTAATAACCGAATATCGTGTGTTACATTAATAAATATATACTGTAATGCCAGCAATCTTGAACAAACTAATTGAGGATAGAACTGGAAAATATATACGGAAGATGGAATATTGTGAACAAAAATGATTGAGTTCAGGAATACAGGTTAAACAAATATCAAGTGGATATGCACAATGACACACATAGATAAAACATAACATAGGACATGAGAAATATACAAGGAATCAAAAGATAAATTAGAAAAATAAAACATGTTTTGAGATATATATTTGGTTTAAAGCAACACATGATATATATATATATATATATATATATATATATATATATATATATATATATGCACATTATACCTGAAATGTAGTCAATACAAGAAATTGATTTGAGAAATGTTCGATATGTAGAGAATAGATTCAACAGTAGAGGATAATAACGTAAAAGTTATGAAATACAACGGAGAATATAGTTGATAAATATATGATAGAGTTCAAGAATAATAATAATAAAATAATAATCTTCTGGTTACTTATATAGCGCCCGTATCTCCTCCTTCGAGGATTCACAAGCGCTTGGCTTTCTTTAGTCTACCAGAGAGAGTAAAGACATTACCATACAATATATAAACAATAGATAAATGGAGGATATTTAGAGATATATTTGACAAATGACAAACTGTCATTAATGAATACAGTCGAGATAAGTAGACTTCGAAAAATAGAAGTAGGAAACAAGAACTAACCGAGGATTAGTTTAGAAGTAGGAAACAAGAACTAACCGAGGATTAGTCTAGATTTAGAAGTAGGAAACAAGAACTAACCGAGGATTAGTCTAGAAGTAGGAAACAAGAACTAACCGAGGATTAGTCTAGATTTAGAAGTAGGAAACAAGAACTAACCGAGGATTAGTCTAGAAGTAGGAAACAAGAACTAACCGAGGATTAGTCTAAATTTAGAAGTAGGAAACAAGACTAACCGGGGATTAGTCTAGAAGTAGGAAACAAGAACTAACCAAGGATTAGTCTAGATTTAGAAGTAGGAAACAAGAACTAACCGAGGATTAGTCTAGATTTAGAAGTAGGAAACAAGAACTAACTGAGGATTAGTCTAGATTTAGAAGTAGTACAAAGGAGTACAAAGGAAATCAAGCAACAACAGATCTAGTGACCCTTCTAGGTTGCTTGTCCTCCAAAACACTGAGGATCAAGTGTCCAAACAGTGGTTTAGAGTGGGTAAGGGAACATTGGAAAGGGAATTACTGCCCTGGAACTAATGTCCGTGGCAGGATTAGGAAGTTAGTAGGGGATATTTTAAAGTTATTCATTTACAAACGCAGTCGGTCGCGGGTTTGATGCGATATATTTGTCTAGGCGGAGTTTAAATGAATCAACGGTGATGCAGTCTATAACGTTTCGGGGAAGCCCATTCCACAAGTTGACAACTCGATTGAAGAAGAAATTCTTAGATTCGTGTGAGTTAAAAGATTTACCAATAATTTTGCAACCGTTTCCCCACGTGTAATTAGATTGGTCGATAGTGAAGCACTTACTACAGTTCATATTGTCGATGCCTTTGATGATTTTGAACACTTGAATTAAGTCACCTCTTAATCTGTGCTGGGTTAAAGGAAATAGATTTAATTCTCTAAGACGCTCTTCGTATGGTTTGTTCTTTAGGCTAGGTATCATTTTGGTAACTCTACGTTGAACTCGTTCTAGCTTGTTTATATCTTTTTGGTAATAAGGGCACCAGGATTGAACGCAGTATTCCAGAAGAGGGCGGACTAAGGAATTGTAAAGGGTTAGGATAACTTCTTTGGATTTATGCTCAAATGACCTGCCTATAAAGCCAATTATTTTGTTTGCCTTCTTAACAACTTCTGAACATTGTTGACTCGGTTTTAGGTTACTCGATATTGTTACTCCCAGATCGGTTTCTCTGTTTGCATTCTTAAGCTGAGTGCCATTCATCGAATAGTTTGCTTTCTCATTTAGGTATCCGATATGTAGTACTTTACATTTATCCGCATTGAAACTCATTTGCCAAATTTGGGCCCAACATGACAATTTATCTAGATTGTGTTGCATATCGTCAACTTGTTCTTTTGAGAGTACGCTATTTGCAATTTTTGTATCGTCAGCAAATTTTGAGATTGTACAGGTGAGACCCTCATCTATGTCGTTGATGTAAATTAGAAAGATAATTGGTCCTAGTACCGATCCCTGGGGTACCCCGCTACTTACATTGGTCCATTTAGATGCCTTACCGCTTATGACTACTCTTTGCTTTCTGTCGCTGAGCCAATTTTCTATCCATTTCAACACACCGTCTTGTATTCCATGCGCTTTTAGTTTTAGCAGTAAAGGTTTGTGGGGAACTTTGTCAAAGGCCTTTTGAAAATCAAGGTATATAATATCTACAGCTTTACTCTCATCGTAGAGGTTGAAGATATCGTGGAAGAAGTCTAAGAGGTTTGTTAAACAGGAAAGTTTTTTACGAAAGCCGTGTTGAGTATCTTTAAGTATGTTATTTTCCTCTAAGTGGGAAACAAGAACTAACCGAGGATTAGTCTAGAAGTAGGAAACAAGAACTAACCGAGGATTAGTCTAGAAGTAGGAAACAAGAACTAACCGAGGATTAGTCTAGAAGTAGGGAACAAGAACTAACCGAGGATTAGTCTAGAAGTAGGAAACATGAACTAACCGAGGATTAGTCTAGATTTAGAAGTAGGAAACAAGAACTAACCGAGGATAAGTCTAGATTTAGAAGTAGGAAACAAGAACTAACCGAGGATTAGTCTAGAAGTAGGAAACAAGAACTAACCGAGGATTAGTCTAGAAGTAGGAAACAAGAACTAACCGAGGATTAGTCTAGAAGTAGGAAACAAGAACTAACCGAGGATTAGTCTAGATTTAGAAGTAGGAAACACGAACTAACCGAGGATTAGTCTAGAAGTAGGAAACAAGAACTAACCGAGGATTAGTCTAGATTTAGAAGTAGGAAACAAGAACTAACCGAGGATTAGTCTAGATTTAGAAGTAGGAAACAAGAACTAACCGAGGATTAGTCTAGATTTAGAAGTAGGAAACAAGAACTAACCGAGGATTAGTCTAGATTTAGAAGTAGGAAACAAGAACTAACCGAGGATTAGTCTAGAAGTAGGAAACAAGAACTAACCGAGGATTAGTCTAGAAGTAGGAAACAAGAACTAACCGAGGATTAGTTTAGAAGTAGGAAACAAGAACTAACCGAGGATTAGTCTAGAAGTAGGAAACAAGAACTAATCGAGGATTAGTCTAGATTTAGAAGTAGGAAACGAGAACTAACCGAGGATTAGTCTAGAAGTAGGAAACAAGAACTAACCGAGGATTAGTCTAGAAGCAGGAAACAAGAACTAACCGAGGATTAGTCTAGAAGTAGGAAACAAGAACTAACCGAGGATTAGTCTAGATTTAGAAGTAGGAAACAAGAACTAACTGAGGATTAGTCTAGATTTAGAAGTAGGAAACAAGAACTAACCGAGGATTAGTCTAGATTTAGAAGTAGGAAACAAGAACTAACCGAGGATTAGTCTAGAAGTAGGAAACAAGAACTAACCGATGATTAGTCTAGAAGTAGGAAACAAAAACTAACCGAGGATTAGTCTAGAAGAAGGAAACAAGAACTAACCATGGATTAGTCTAGATTTAGAAGTAGGAAACAAGATTTAACCGAGGATTAGTCTAGATTTAGAAGTAGAAAACAAGAACTAACCGAGGATTAGTCTAGATTTAGAAGTAGGAAACAAGACCTAACCGAGGATTAGTCTAGAAGTAGGAAACAAGAACTAACCGAGGATTAGTCTAGAAGTAGGAAACAAGAACTAACCGAGGATTAGTCTAGAAGTAGGAAACAAGAACAAACCGAGGATTAGACTAGATTTAGAAGTAGGAAACAAGAACTAACCGAGGATTAGTCTAGAAGTAGGAAACAAGAACTAACCGAGGATTAGTCTAGAAGTAGGAAACAAGAACTACCCGAGGTTTAGTCTAGATTTAGAAGTAGGAAACAAGAAATAACCGAGGATAAGTCTAGATTTAGAAGAAGGAAACAAGAACTAACCGAGGATTAGTCTAGAAGTAGGAAACAAGAACTAACCGAGGATTAGTCTAGATTTAGAAGTAGGAAACAAGAACTAACCAAGGATTAGTCTAGATTTAGAAGTAGGAAACAAGAACTAACCGAGGATTAGTCTAGATTTAGAAGTAGGAAACAAGAACTAATCGAGGATTAGTCTAGATTTAGAAGTAGGAAGCAAGAACTAACCGAGGATTAGTCTAGATTTAGAAGTAGGAAACAAGAACTAACCGAGGATTAGTCTAGATTTAGAAGTAGGAAACAAGAACTAACCGAGGATTAGTCTAGATTTAGAAGTAGGAAACAAGAACTAACCGAGGATTAGTCTAGATTTAGAAGTAGGAAACAAGAACTAACCGAGGATTAGTCTAGATTTAGAAGTAGGAAACAAGAACTAACCGAGGATTAGTCTAGAAGTAGGAAACAAGAACTAATCGAGGATTAGTCTAGATTTAGAAGTAGGAAACAAGAACTAATCGAGGATTAGTCTAGAAGTAGGAAACAAGAACTAACCGAGGATTAGTCTAGATTTAGAAGTAGGAAACAAGAACTAACCGAGGATTAGTCTAGAAGTAGGAAACAAGAACTAATCGAGGATTAGTCTAGAAGTAGGAAACAAGAACTAACCGAGGATTAGTCTAGATTTAGAAGTAGGAAAAAGAACTAACCGAGGATTAGTATATATTTAGAAGTAGGAAACAAGAACTAACGAGGATTAGTCTAGATTTAAAAGTAGGAAACAAGAACTAACCGAGGATTAGTCTAGAAGTAGGAAACAAGAACTAACCGAGGATTAGTCTAGAAGTAGGAAACAAGAACTAACCGAGGATTAGTCTAGAAGTAGGAAACAAGAACCAACCAAGGATTAGTCTTGATTTAGAAGTAGAAAGCAAGAACTAACCGGGGATAAGTCTAGATTTAGAAGTAGGAAACAAGAACTAACTGAGGATTAGTCTAGATTTAGAATTAGGAAACAAGAACTAACCGAGGATTAGTCTAGAAGTAGGAAACAAGAACTAACCGAGGATTAGTCTAGAAGTAGGGAACAAGAACTAACCGAGGATTAGTCTAGAAGTAGGAAACAAGAACTAACCGAGGATTAGTCTAGATTTAGAAGTAGGAAACAAGAACTAACCGAGGATTAGTCTAGAAGTAGGAAACAAGAACTAACCGAGGATTAGTCTAGAAGTAGTAAACAAGAACTAACCGAGGATTAGTCTAGATTTAGAAGTAGGAAACAAGAACTAACCGAGGATAAGTCTAGATTTAGAAGTAGGAAAGAAGAACTAACCGAGGATTAGTCTAGAAGTAGGAAACAAGAACTAACTGAGGATTAGTCTAGCAGTAGGAAACAAGAACTAACCGAGGATTAGTCTAGAAGTAGGAAACAAGAACTAACCGAGGATTAGTGTAGATTTAGAAGTAGGAAACAAGAACTAACCGAGGATTAGTCTAGAAGTAGGAAACAAGAACTAACCGAGGATTAGTCTAGATTTAGAAGTAGGAAACAAGAACTAACCGAGGATTAGTCTAGATTTAGAAGTAGGAAACAAGAACTAACCGAGGAATAGTCTAGATTTAGAAGTAGGAAACAAGAACTATCCGAGGATTAGTCTAGATTTAGAAGTAGGAAACAAGAACTAACCGAGGATTAGTCTAGAAGTAGGAAACAAGAACTAACCGAGGATTAGTCTAGATTTAGAAGTAGGAAACAAGAACTAACCGAGGATTAGTTTAGAAGTAGGAAACAAGAACTAACCGAGGATTAGTCTAGAAGTAGGAAACAAGAACTAACCGAGGATTAGTCTAGATTTAGAAGTAGGAAACAAGAACTAACCGAGGATTAGTCTAGATTTAGAAGTAGGAAACAAGAACTAACCGAGGATTAGTCTTGATTTAGAAGTAGGAAACAAGAACTAACTGAGGATTAGTCTAGAAGTAGGAAACAAGAACTAATCGAGGATTAGTCTAGAAGTAGGAAACAAGAACTAACCGAGGATTAGTCTAGATTTAGAAGTAGGAAACAAGAACTAACCGAGGATTAGTCTAGAAGTAGGAAACAAGAACTAACCGAGGATTAGTCTAGAAGTAGGAAACAAGAACTAACCGAGGATTAGTCTAGATTTAGAAGTAGGAAACAAGAACTAACTGAGGATTAGTCTAGATTTAGAAGTAGGAAACAAGAACTAACCGAGGATTAGTCTAGATTTAGAAGTAGGAAACAAGAACTAACCGAGGATTAGTCTAGAAGTAGGAAACAAGAACTAACCAAGGATTAGTCTAGAAGTAGGAAACAAGAACTAACCGAGGATTAGTCTAGAAGTAGGAAACAAGAACTAACCAAGGATTAGTCTAGATTTAGAAGTAGGAAATAAGATTTAACCGAGGATTAGTCTAGATTTAGAAGTAGGAAACAAGAACTAACCGAGGATTAGTCTAGATTTAGAAGTAGGAAACAAGAACTAACCGAGGATTAGTCTAGAAGTAGGAAACAAGAACTAACCGAGGATTAGTCTAGAAGTAGGAAACAAGAACTAACCGAGGATTAGTCTAGAAGTAGGAAACAAGAACAAACTGAGGATTAGTCTAGATTTAGAAGTAGGAAACAAGAACTAACCGAGGATTAGTCTAGAAGTAGGAAACAAGAACTAACCGAGGATTAGTCTAGAAGTAGGAAACAAGAACTAACCGAGGATTAGTCTAGATTTAGAAGTAGGAAACAAGAACTAACCGAGGATAAGTCTAGATTTAGAAGTAGGAAACAAGAACTAACCGATGATTAGTCTAGAAGTAGGAAACAAGAACTAACCGAGGATTAGTCCAGAAGTAGGAAACAAGAACTAACCGAGGATTAGTCTAGAAGTAGGAAACAAGAACTAACCGAGGATTAGTCTAGATTTAGAAGTAGGAAACAAGAACTAACCGAGGATTAGTCTAGAAGTAGGAAACAAGAACTAACCGAGGATTAGTCTAGATTTAGAAGTAGGAAACAAGAACTAACCGAGGATTAGTCTAGATTTAGAAGTAGGAAACAAGAACTAACTGAGGATTAGTGCAGATTTAGAAGTAGGAAACAAGAACTAACCGAGGATTAGTCTAGATTTAGAAGTAGGAAACAAGAACTAACCGAGGATTAGTCTAGATTTAGAAGTAGGAAGCAAGAACTAACCGAGGATTAGTCTAGATTTAGAAGTAGGAAACAAGAACTAACCGAGGATTAGTCTAGATTTAGAAGTAGGAAACAAGAACTAACCGAGGATTAGTCTAGATTTAGAAGTAGGAAACAAGAACTAGCCGAGGATTAGTCTAGATTTAGAAGTAGGAAACAAGAACTAACCGAGGATTAGTCTAGATCTAGAAGTAGGAAACAAGAACTAACCGAGGATTAGTCTAGAAGTAGGAAACAAGAACTAACCGAGGATTAGTCTAGATTTAGAAGTAGGAAACAAGAACTAACCGAGGATTAGTCTAGATTTAGAAGTAGGAAACAAGAACTAACTGAGGATTAGTGTAGATTTAGAAGTAGGAAACAAGAACTAACCGAGGATTAGTCTAGATTTAGAAGTAGGAAACAAGAACTAACCGAGGATTAGTCTAGATTTAGAAGTAGGAAGCAAGAACTAACCGAGGATTAGTCTAGATTTAGAAGTAGGAAACAAGAACTAACCGAGGATTAGTCTAGATTTAGAAGTAGGAAACAAGAACTAACCGAGGATTAGTCTAGATTTAGAAGTAGGAAACAAGAACTAGCCGAGGATTAGTCTAGATTTAGAAGTAGGAAACAAGAACTAAGCAAGGATTAGTCTAGATTTAGAAGTAGGAAACAAGAACTAACCGAGGATTAGTCTAGATTTTGATTTTGCCTGTAGAAAAAGGTAAGGGGTAAAAAGAGAGACAAATATTTACATAGATTTACATAACTAAACTGGCCACACAGATCTTACCATCCCTGCAAGGTGGCCAGGTCTTAATCCTAATAGAGATAGACACCCTAAGAGAAAGTGGAAGGAAATGATAGCAGAGATGAAGGCTCTCTGCCCACCCTCCCTTCCCTCCGGCAATTTGCCTTACTTGAAGTTAGAAGTGAATAACCTTACAAGGCTTGGAAATCGTCTGAAGGAATACATAGACTAGTTAGAAATGGAAAGGTAATGTTATGCATATCTTCACCTTCGTTTTCTTTTTTATTCTGCGCTCTTCTACTGAAAACAGTGTTCATTTCTGCCAGGTTCTCTTGTCAGTAATCATGTTCTACTCCAGACCAACTTCTCTGTGTTATGAATCTAACTTTGTTTTGTTATTTAATGTGTATATTGAGTCACTGTTTATAACGTCCTTAAGGAGCTTATTCCACTCACTAATTATACTGTGGATGAAGACATTTTTAGTTGTGTTTAGGTTCGCTTTCCTGCCTGTTAGTATAATTTATTTCTTCTTTTGGACCTCTCTTTGGCTACCTTAAATAGAATATTGGAATGTACGTTAGTAAATCTGCTTAGTATCTTAAAACACTCTATCAGCTGTCCCCTTATTCTCCGTGTCTTAATCGAAAACAAATCGAGTTCTATTAATCTCTCATTGTATGGTTTATTTCTAAGGGAAGGGATGAATGTATTGCTCTACTGTGATTGGATTTGAGTTTTTCTAAGTCTATTAAGTGGGGAGACCAAAACTGCAGAGCAAAGAGAGAGAGAGAGAGAGAGATAGAGAGGATAAAGTCAGCAGTGGGGAGGAGAATGATAGTGGTGGTGGTTGTGTTGTGGTCTTGGGGGAGGGGTTAGGAATACAAGTTGATTGGTGAGAGAGAGAGAGAGAGAGAGAGAGAGAGAGAGAGAGCGAGTACAAAGGAGTACAAAGGACATCAAGCAACAATAGAGCAATAGGTCTAGCGACCCCTATAGGCTGAAAGCAAACAAAATACTTGGCTTTATATGCAGGTCATTTGAGCATAAATCCAAAGATGTAATTTTAACTCTTTACAATTCCTTAGTCCGCCCTCTTCTGAAATATTGCGTTCAATCCTGGTGCCCTTACTACCAAAAAAATAGAACGAGTTCAGCGTAGAGTTGCCAAAATGATACCTATTCTAAAGAACAAACCATACGAGTAGCATCTTAGAAAATTAAATTGAATGCTACTAGCATTTACATAGAACACATTAAGAGTATTAGAGTTAGATTTTACTGACAGCGTATTATCCGATTTTATTTTTCTTATTTGACTTACACTAACCTGAGAGAGAGAGAGAGAGAGAGAGAGAGAGAGAGAGAGAGAGAGAGAGAGAGAGAGATATCAGAAGATAGGAGTGCGTAGGCCTAATTACGTGAGTTTTGGAGTAACTACATGATGGGTTGTTGTGAACAATCGGTTGAACAGTGTAAGGTAGTCATTAGCATATGAGTGGATAGGACTAGAGATATTGTTGAGAAAATCATTAATAAATATTTGAAATATGACAGAACAGAACCCTGAGGAACACCAGCGTTGGTAGGTTGAGGAAGTGAGGAAGGCTGTTCACAACCGCAGCTATGAAACGACCAAAAATGAAATTAGAGATATATGCACAGATAGAGGAATAGAAGCTGAAGGATGGTAGTTTGGAAATAAGTGATTTGTGCCAGACTCTATTGAAGGCTCTCAATATGTATAGCAAAATAGAAAAGGTATTACCAAAGTCTTAAAAGAAGGATAACCAAGAGTTAGTATGGTAAGAAAGGAGTTCACGAGTAGATTGATTGATTTTTATTGCCAATTGTGTACATACATAATATACAATAATACATCATAATACATATATTTGAATGATTGGCATATATAGCTAGCTAAGCAAAAGCTCTATGTAGCTAGCCTTATAGACGTAAGTAAATATTTAATGCTAGGTTACACGGTTATTAAAAATATAATATATACAAAACATTACAGTATATTACCTGCTTTATCATGGAATCAACTTAGTTCATTATTTGCAGTAGTCTTTAAGAATAGGTATGACAGTAGTTACATAAACACTACTAATGGAGAAATTAAATAGACTGGTTTACATAAAATCATCGCTATTTAGTATTGATCTAAAAGGTGTTTCTTAATAGACTTTTTGAACACAAATATAGAAACAGGATGTCTGAATGGTTCGTTAAGGGTGTTCCATAATTTAGCTCCCCTATAGCTAAGACAACGTTGTGCATGTGATGTTCTGCAATATGGGAGTCGTAGCAACTCCTGGGCTCCTCTGGTATTAAAGTTATGGACCATGATATGAAAATCGGCCTCCAAACACACAAGACCATTTAAAGATTTATACACAAAGTTCACTGCCTGAGCAAACAAAATATCACATAAATTTAGTAAACCATCTTCTTTAAATATTGGACCTGTATGAGCATTATAAGATTGGTAAGTCATTATGCGAAGTATTTTCTTTTGTGCCAAGAATAAAGAGTCCAGGTAAGTCTTGTTTGCTCCTCCCCAGATAGCAGAACAGTAAATGATATGAGGGTAAGCCAAAGAAAGGTAAAGTAGCTTTAAGTTATCAATATTCAAGGAATCTCTAGTTTTGTAAAGAATGCCAGTAATTTTCGATAATTTTACGGTAATGTCATTAATATGAGGTTTCCATGTCATTCCACCATCTATCGTAATACCAAGAAATTTTACATTATTAACTTTATTAATTACATGGTTATTTATTTGAATCTCAATATTTGGTAATCGATAGCTAGTAAAATGAGTCACAAGATAATGAGTTTTATTTAAATTAAGTGGAAGACCATTTGATTTAATCCAGGTTGAAACCTTAGCTATTTCTTCGTTCATTTGGTGTACCAGTTCCATTAGATTATTGCCTTGTAAATAAATTTTTGTATCATCTGCATATAAAAGAAATTTCAGTTTGGTACTTGAGAATACAATATCGTTAATGAATAATATAAACAAAACAGGGCCAAACACAGACCCCTGTGGAACACCATACGTCATAGATTTACATTTAGAACTTACGTTATTATAAAAAACAAATGGCTTCCTTTGACTAAGATAACTAGTGAACCATTTAAGGGCAGGGCCACGTATTCCATAGTTATGTAACTTTTTAAGTAAAATATCATGAGGTAGGGTGTCAAATGCTTTGGAAAGATCACAGAAAACCGTTAACTGGTATTGTTTTGTGTCTAAAACTTTATACATTTCCCTAGTTAGCTCATGAACGGCACATTCCGTAGAAGATCGAGGCCGAAACCCGAACTGACACTTCGTTAATATAGATTGTGATTCGAGATAATTTATTAGCCTGGATCCCACAAGTTTTTCAAATATTTTACTAAATATGGAAAGTAGAGATATTGGCCTGTAATTCTGGGGAACACTTTTATCTCCTTTTTAAAAAAATTGGAATAACTTTGGCTATCTGCAGATAATTTGGAAAACACCCGATTTTAAATGACCTATTAATGATATGCTTAAGAAATGGTATAATTACACTTGAACATTCTTTAACAACCGACACACTTACATCATCATATCCACAAGCAGTATTTTTAAATTTCGTTATTACCGAAACTAGTTCAGATTCAGATACAGGGGCAAGGTGAAACGAAACATTCACAGGGTTAGGAAGATATGTCTCGAAATCAGTAGGTTCTGTAGAAATATCACGGCGCAATTGTTCCCCTACTGAGCCAAAGTAATCATTAAAACCATTTGCTATACTTTCTGGATTAGTAGTTGCTGTATCATTGAATATAAAACTTTGCGGATTTTGATTCGGTTTCGTTCGATTCAGTATTGAATTAACAAGGTTCCATGTTTTTCTCACATTACCCGCAAATGCATTTAATTTATTTTTGTAATAGGTATTTTTCGCCCTTTTAATGGTTTGTGACAAAGTATTTCTATAATTCTTAAAATATTCACCATAGGTGATAGGCCATTTCGCCGATTTGTTCTGTAATTTATGTTTGTATTTAATGGAATTAATAATAGCAGGGGTAATATATGGCTTATTAATGTGTTTTGCCTTAACCGTATATTCTCGCAGTGGGCAATGTTCATTATACAATGTTAAAAAATGTTGCATGTATGTATTAAAATCTGAATCTATATCAGCATGATTTATTGATAAATTCCAGTCATATCCATTCAGTGCTTCTTTAAATGTTGTTATGTTGTCAGGAGTCGGCAATCTTTTAGTTTTTAAGATTTTATTATTTAGGTTTTTTGGTTGTTGATATGAGAATGTGGCAAGAACTGGTAAGTGATCACTAATTTCCGCAAATACTATACTACTAGAATGATAGTCTTGAATATTATTACTCCATAATACTATACTACTAGAATGATAGTCTGGAATATTATTACTCCATAATACTATACTACTAGAATGATAGTCTGGAATATTATTACTCCATAATACTATACTACTAGAATGATAGTCTTGAATATTATTACTCCATAATACTATACTACTAGAATGATAGTCTTGAATATTATTACTCCATAATACTATACTACTAGAATGATAGTCTTGAATATTATTACTCCATAATACTATACTACTAGAATGATAGTCTGGAATATTATTACTCCATAATACTATACTACTAGAATGATAGTCTTGAATATTATTACTCCATAATACTATACTACTAGAATGATAGTCTGGAATATTATTACTCCATAATACTATACTAGAATGATAGTCTGGAATATTATTACTCCATAATACTATACTACTAGAATGATAGTCTGGAATATTATTACTCCATATATGATCCAGTAAAGTGGCACTATTACTAGTTATTCGTGTAGGCTTAGTTATGGTTGGGAAGAACATGTGAGAGTACATTAGGGTTATACAATTATGGACTTATTTGTCTTGATAATTAAGCAAATTTATATTAAAATCGCCCATAATGTAGCATGGAATATTATTGCTTGTAATTATCTCTAATATCTCACTGAGGGAATCATGAAATAGATTTACTTGCGAATTGGGGGGTCGGTAGATCATACCAACAACAAACCTTTTATTGTTATTATGAACCTCTACGAAAATAGTTTCGAGGTGTGGATATTGCTTCGTAAGGTCGGGTCGTACTTTCCTTGAAATTGTTCGGATATATATAATGCTACACCACCTTGACCAGTAGTTTTGTTATTGAAATAAGAATGAAAACCATTAATATGATAGAGATCACATATATTATCGTTTAGTCGAGTTTCACATAGACCGATAATATTAATAATAATGTTTAACTCATTAAGACACTGATCTGTGAAACATCTAAATGTAGTGGTATACTCCGAATATTAAATGATAAAAGATTGAGGCTTCTTGGTAGCGTTTCATTTCGTTCATCATTTAAAAATATATAATCACACTTGGGTTCATTTAGGTTTTGAGGCATTAATTCTGATTCATTATTGTCACAGTGCATTTAATGAGTATTTATGAATTGTGTTTTAATAACATTGTTTAATTCGTTATTGCAGAGATTATGGAATGGAAAAATGCTAGGGTCGTAGGTCATGAATTAAGTAAGGTAGTGAGGTATACACTAAACAGGAAATTAAAAGACATACATGAAATTATACTTAGTATTTTTTTGTTTTTCGTGGGTTCTTTCTACATTTGGAATTCTGCGATGCTGCGGGGGATCCCTCAGCAGGGTGAGGGCTGGGTGCCACCCCGGAGGTGGCCTGGGTATCCACGGGGGTAGCCAGCTCGGGAGTGGGCCGCTGCACGGGTGGAGAAGTGGGCCTTGGTGGCACCTGAGTTGGGACCCGGGAACCATCCTCCCGATACCGCAGAGCATACCTCTCATTGACTTGGGCGTTGACTTGATCCTCGGAGGCAGCAGCTCCACCACCGGGCCCCACACCTCCTGGAGCCCCCTCCACGGTTTCCCCCGACACCAAGTCCGGTCTCTCCGTCGCAGCACTGCCGGTGTCATGGTTGGCGGATCTGTATGGTCGGTGGTTCCTGATGATTAATTTGGTGTGACGGAAAAAGGCTACCTTTCCTTCATCTTTGCTTGTTTAAGCAATGGCAGTTGACTTTTGATAACGGCCTGGGATGCTTGGCAGAGATCTTCATTAATATATATTTGTATACCTCGCAGTTTGTTGGTGTTCCTCAGTACTGCTTCACGATCCTTGTAGCTAGTGAACCTTACAACAATAGTACGTGGCAGGTTGTTAAAGGATTGTCCTATGCGGTGGGCTCGCTCAATGGTGACTTAAGGCACTTGGAGTTTACTTAGGAAAAAAGACTTGACCAGTTCCGCAGTTTGTTCCCAAGTCTCACCACCTTCACGCTCACCCAAACCGATGATTCGTAGGTTTTTCCTCCTGGTAATTAGCCCGTTGTTCCAGCTCGTGATTTTGAATCTTGAGTGCTTCACAGTTGTTCTGAAGCTCGCCAATCCTTCTCCTGGTCTCGCTCTTCTCGGTCGTAAGGTGCTTCACTGCATTTTTTAAGCAATCCACATCAGCTTGATTATATTCCAGACTTTTTGTTAACTCACCTACTTTCAGTTCCAAGCAGTCAATTTTAGAGTTAAAGTGACTGACCAAAACATCAGTAGTATTCCTGTAGGCCTTTTCTTGAGATTCCAAAAGCAGCTTAATCACAGAGGTGTCCATTGTTCAATGTTAATGGGGAGGAGCTGAAAATCCGTGTGCCTAGCTCAGCTGCCAGTCGAAGACTGGACAACACGAGAGGGAGCGCCCCATAAGGAAATATTATCGGTAATCTAAAAGATTATGGAAAGAAAAATACTTAATCAATTTTGAACTAAGAATGGATTTAGAAACTTTAGTGATAAAGGAAATTAGAACAATTGGATGAGAGTTACAGGGTTGAGAGCGGTCAACCTTCTTTTGGACAGGTTGAATGAGAGCAAGCTTCCAGCAAGAAGGAAAGATGTTAGAAGAAAGACAGAAACGGAAGAGTTTGCCTAGGCAGGGAGTCGGTACAGAAGCAAACAAAAATAGTTCACTATTTGGTGTAATTTTTTTTTTTTGGAAAGATTAAGGTAATAAGTATAAGTACGTGACAGGGGTGGAGAGGAAGGAATAACACCAGATACAACCAAGGTTTAGTTTTCTGCAAAAGTTGTGAAGAGTTCATCTTTGTCAGAGGAAGAAGAAACGTTGGTACCGTTGAAGTGAAAAAGAAAAGGGGAGGATGAGTAAGTGAAATTATTAGAGTGGTTTGTTGCATTGCAAAAAAACGAAATAACCGTGGAGGAGGTTATTATATATAATTATTCCTATTATGATTATTTTGTTCACAACAAATATTTATTTTATTATTTTAAGTACATCAGTTACATTTACCGTTCCCCAATTTCACCCCAAGAGCCGAGTCTTTTTTATTCTGTCTTCCCAACTCAGAATCCTCAATATTTATACTGCTTCATAAATAACAATACCGGGTGATTTTCATGTCCATAATGTTGAATGGCTCACTAATTCAGCCAGGGCTGATGACTCTGGTTTTGAAGTGAGCTATTTACAGTCTCAGTAAATCTCACTCAGCTAGGTAACCAATCTCCTCATGTGCCCAATAACCCAGTCCATAATTCCTGCGTTTTTAACAAACAATTCAGAAAATTATGATGTTGAAGTGTTGTCCCCACTTGGATCTTCTGATCACTGTATAATACAGGCCACTTGTTAATCACCTTCCAACTCTGAACCGGTTTTGGTGACTAAATGGCACTATGGGAAGGTCTTCAACACTTCATCTTAGACATTCCCAGGACTTCTATATTTTCTAATTATACAAGCTCAACCCCGGGCCACATACGATAATACAATAATAAGAAATGGAACATTTCATTCCCTATCAGAAGAATATTAAAAAATATAATGTTCCTAAACGGTGTGACAACAACTGTACCAAACTTATTGAACAAACAACAAAACCTTACAAAGCATAAACAAGGACATAAATGCAAGAAACCTTTAATTACTAAAAGAACGTCAGAAATTACGCCAACATCTTATCTAACAAGATCAAAATGTCTTCACATGCAGGCAAATAAACTATTAAACAATCCAAATAATAAACTATTTTGGTCTACTCTAAGCTCGTTCAAGTCTAATATAATTACGGTTGCAGCCATTCCACCATTAAAATCTCCCGATGGCAATCTTTTAAGTGACTCGCAAGGTAAAACCGACTTCTTGTTTATATGTTCTCCACCAACTCCACCATACTGTAGATGAAAGAAATCAAGATAATCCAATACTTAATTATGATTCCCCTGAAATTCCTTCTATAAATTATTCATACGACATATAAAATCCATTTTGCAAAATCTCTCAGTAGATAAAGCTTGTGGTCCAGATGACATTCCACCAAATAGTATTTAAGAACTGCTCCTTAGTGCTTGTTCATGTTCTGACAAAACAAAAAATCCGTCTATGCACCCATACCTCATGTTTCCCACTCTCCTGGGAGGAAGCAAACATTCATCTTGTTCCTCTTCCTATCCATCAAACTATACACCAATAGTTATAACTTCCACCCTTGGTAAAAAAAATTGTAACATTAATGAATAATCACATAATTAAGTATCTAGAGACTAGAGGCTAGAGACTAATCAGTGATAGACAGTATGGATTTAAGCATGAACAATCAACTGCAGACATTCTTTGCCTTTTACGCATACAATTAACCATGCTATAGACCAACATGGAGAAATTCATAAAACAACACTGGATATTTCAAAGGCGTTTGACAGAGTTTGGCATCAATCATTATTGTCGAAGATGTTACACAACGGTCTTACATCATTGGTTCCACAAATGTCTTCTTATCTTCACAACAGAAAAAATATATGTATTGGTAAAATGCCTTTATTTTCAATTTCGCTCAGTTAATGTTGGTGTTCCTCAGGGATCAGCTTTTACATATATACATGCATACATACATACATACATACATACATACATACATTTGTTTTTGTTTTACCAATCAAAGGTGCGTGTAGCAAGTGTCTCCCTCTCAGTTAAAACAGTGATAATAGTTTGTTTTTAACATTTCAGGGTTCTTTTTACAAGAGAGAGATATATTGTGTTGACTGTACTCCCCTACTGTATGTTATTCCTGAAGAAGCCTACATGGCGAAACGTTGAATAAACTGGGTCCCTGCTCTGCAACTGTGTCATAATTCCCACATCTGTTGCAACCAATGCTGTTTCTTCACCACAAGTTAAGCTATCATACTCTCCGACGGAATGCCAAACAACTGTTTAAACGAAGTCAGAAAAACTTGAAATCCCATATTTCAAGCATAAGTAAGTCAAATCCAAAATAATTCTATTGATATATTAGAAGTGAAAAGGTGATAACATCTCATATCGGACCACTTACTAATGAATATGGAAATTTTGTCAATGATGATGTCCAGATGAGTAATAGTCTCAACATCTGTTTTGCATCAGTCTTTACCGAAGAAGATCTGAATTCAATTCCTCATGCCACACCATCTATAATAAACAATAATGATTGTTTAAGTTATATCGTAATCACGGAATAGATGTACTAAACTATCTATCTATCTATTCTATCTATATGCTCAGGCCCAATCCCCATTTTGGGGGTAGCCGACTCAAGACAGAGCAAGAACAGGGAAAACACAAAAACAACATAAAACAAATAATAAACACAGGTAAAAAACACAAACTCACACACATCCAGGTCACCCAGGAGAAGACCCAGAGACCAGGGTTACCAAGGTCGCTCCAGCACTCCCCCGGCCCCTGACCCTGTACTAAACAGCATAAACAAACTAAAGTCTAATAAATCCTCTTGACCTGAAAGTATTTCTCCCAGAGTTTTAAAAGAATTAAGAGATGAGATATCGAAACCATTAGCACTACTTTTTAACAATACAATGCGAAGTGGCATTGTACCCAATGAATGGAAATTAGCTAATTATAACGCCTATTTAAAAAAAAAAGAGACAAATCACTACCTTGCACCTACCGTCCAATAAGTTTGACTTCAATCATATGTAAATTGCTCGAAACAATCAATCATCAGAGATAAACTTGTAAACCATTTAGAAGAAAATAATATAATAAAAGAACCACAGCATGGTTTCCGAAACAAGCGTTCATGCCTAACAAATCTCCTTGACTTTGTTCACGACATCTTCAAAATGCATCACGAAAGTAAAGCCGTCAACATTGTCTACCTAGATTTCCAAATAGCATTCGATAAAATCTCCCACAAGCTTCTCTTGATAAAATTAAAAGATCATGGCGTGAATGGATATGTATTTTGATGGACTGATAATTGGCTTACTGGGCGTAAGCAACGATTAGTAATAAACGGTAAAGCTTCTGGCTGGAAAAATGTTACAAGTGGTGTTCCGCAGGGATCAGTGCTCGGACCCGTTCTTTTCTGAATAATTATATATTAATGACATCAATGATGATTTTTCATGTACAATTTCAAAATTTGCAGATGATACCAAAATACCGAACATAGTGGTATCTCCCTTCCATGTTCAACAGATCCAAAATTATTTAGATATATTATTATGTTCTCTCCACTAACCAACTTTACTCCTAAACTCGATTAATGAAATTAATATTAGCAAATTAGCCCCAAACCTGGCAAATGAGTTTCAATTCCGACAAATGTAAAGTACTACATATAGGATACAATAAGAAAAATTCAAACTACTCAATGAATGGTAGTCAACTCAAAAAAACTGACTTATGAATAACAATATCGAATATTTTAAAATCCAGCTAACAATCTACCGAAGAAGTTAAGAGAGCAAACACAATTATTGGCTTCATTGGAAGATCATTTGAATACAAATCTGAAAATGTCATTCTCACCTTATACAATTATTTTGTTCTGGAATAGTGTGTACAATATTGGTGTCCATATTATCAAGAGGAAATAGATAAACTAGAGAATACAGCGGACAGTGACAAAAACTATCCATAAACTGAGAAAAAAGTTATATGAAGAGTGTCTAAAGAAAGAGTTAAATCTGTTCGGTTTAACAAAGCGCAGGCTGAGAGGGGACCAAATTCAGTTGTTTAACCCTGTCTTGCATGTATGGATGCCATGGAGTCCTTAACCCGGCAAAGGCTAGACTATGGTATTTGAGACTTCCCGCCATGCGGAGCCCGGTTGTTCCCTAATTTGAAATTATAGGTCTCTGGATATTCCCAATAATTGCCCTACTGACAAAATTAACCAATTTATGCTCTCTAAATTACATTTATGTTGTAGTTTGAACAAATATAAGTAAGGTTTGTTTTCCATTTCTTTATAAAATAATAAAGGTATTTAATTTCCATGCACCATCTAGCATCCCAGGACCTGGAGACCTGCTGCCTTGCTAGCCTGCAAGTCAGTCACTGTCAGGATATGAAGGAGAATGTATCTCTTCTGATTTATATCCACCATTGTACTTTACTACTTGCCTTTCCATCTTCCTTCCTATATGGGAGTCCCTATGGGTTATTATGTATTTCATAAGTGAAATGTCATCGTTTGTCTATACAAATTACAAGCTGTTCTCAAGTATTCAAACTTTCTCACAAAATATACTGGAGATGGCTCGGTTTTCCAGACACAATTATGTCGTATCGCTTAGAGAATTAAATGTGCTCCATTAATTACTCCTTCGATTCGTCCATGCATTAGGCTACCATAGAGCAGTTGGAATATATGTACGTACAGTACATGCTCAGATTAATATGCAGGATTCGAAACTGCATAATAAATCATAGGCTTGTGCATATTTTGTTAACTGTCTTGATAGCTTAATGCATAAGTGAGCGTAATTTTGGTGTGAGTATCCTAGGTTCGAGTCCTTGGAGTGTCACATGTATTTGTTGATTTTATTAATTGAGTTTAGAAGTGAAGTTGGTTGGTGAAAAACAAATATATAATTCATTCTGGTTCAGTAGCAATTTATAGCGAGGCCTTAGCGAGGGTTAAGTGCCCCATTAATTATTCCTTCCATTCATCTATACATTATTCCTTCCATTCATCTATACATTATTCCTTCCATTCATCTATACATTATTCCTTCCATTCATCTATACATTATTCCTTCCATTCATCTATACATTATTCCTTCCATTCATCTATACATTATTCCTTCCATTCATCTATACATTATTCCTTCCATTCATCTATACATTATTCCTTCCATTCATCTATACATTAGGCTACCATAGCGCAGTTGGAATATAATATGTACAAGCTCAGATTAATTTTCAGGATTCGAAACTGCATAAAAAGTCGTAGGTTTGTGCATATTTCTTTAACTGTCTTGATAGCGTAATGCATAAGTGCGCAGAATTTCGGTGTGAGTATCCTAGGTTCGAGTCCTTGGAGTGCCAAATGTATTTGTTGATTTCATTAATTGAGTTTAGAAGTGAAATTGGTCGGTGAAAAACAAATATATTTGTTTATTTACATGATTTATGGACACTCATGGTTTGAATATAACTTTTAACAGTTGATTTTAATTTTGTGAGATACTTTTCTCCCGGTATTGTTGGTTTAAAAAGTAATACAAGCATTAACCCTTTCACACATTTATGACGCAGAGGTTGCCAGATTAGCAATCAGAAATAGAGTTCTCTCACTCTTATAGTTACCTCTCCAAAATTAGTTTTCTGCCCACAGCTAACTCAAAGACAACTGCAGAGGTTGAAGTAACTAAACTAAAGGTTTTCTAAATACCCCTGATGGTAAAAAAAGGCTTTAAAGTATCCCTAATAGGCTCAAAATTGCGTCATATGTCGGAGAGGGTTAAGAGACTTCCTCCACATTTTAATCCTGAATCTAGTCAGCGAAATACTACGAGTTTCACATTCTTTCGTTCGGCTTAGTCTCAACTTTCGTATTATTTGGTTTCCTCTCACATAATGAGATAAATATATTGCAACAATATTTAGATCTCATGTTTTTGGTATTTGTTTACATCCCCAGTGTGTAATAATTGTATATAGTAGAGCCTCAAATGTTGCCAGATAACCCTTTCTGAACGAAAGGTACTGGGAATCGAGTCATGACTTCTTAGTGCGATTGTACAGTTGAGAATCATAAATTAATATTGGAAAGAGAACTGGAACTGGGACAGAACCCTGTTGTCTCAAAGTACACTGCATCTAGTATTTATCGTTTTATATAGAAAGGTTGCTCCTACCCTTAGTATAGCAAAAATTGTAAGTATAACTAATGTGGCATCTACCAAATTGACTTGGTAAATACCTCATGCACTTATCCTATTCTACTCTACCAACCTAGCTGATAGATTTTAGCAGGTAAACACTAAAGGATATAGACATTACAGTATTCATTACAACTTATAAACAGACCATTAGGTTTGTCCATTCATCATTGAGCAGATATGGTCTTAGTAAATTATCTGTTAAAGATAATAAACTAGTATCAAATTTAATATACAAAAGAAAGCCACATACGGATACGTTATAACATAAATAATATAGATTAGGTGGCAAGAGTAAAAGAGAGGGCAAACAATCTTAAAGCCAAACGAACCAAGCTAAATATTCTATAATTTTATTTATTTCACCACAACACCAAACACCTCCATTGAAATTAATGAAAGCATATATGTGATCCACCGGGATTCGAGCCTGGGTTATCACACACAGATTTGTAGACACCTTAACCATTACACAACCAGGACGGTAAAAGTAGTAATGCTATTCAGTGAAGTGTAGAGAGAGAGAAAGAGAGCCGAGCGAGCACAGGGTGGCCCAAGGGAGACATAATTGGATTAGACAGACGGCAATAAATACGGGAATACCGCCTCTAATTCTTCTTCTTTGCTGCGCTCTTCTTTTATCCTGCTTCTGCTTTCCATTCTTCCCGTATTTGATATTCATATGTACTTTCCCTATCTCTCTAGAATTTTATATTAATCTTTTCAGTATTCGATAACTCGTTCTTGCATAATGCTTTGGCTTCCACTAGATGATATTATTACGTTTTTGAGGGATATGTGGGAATCAAATGGTTACCTAAGATAATATTTACCCCTTTAATTCCCAGATATCCTTCATACTCCCTATAAAATCGTCTAATGATACCCAGAGTCAAACAGAATGACAACATCGTACAATCGAAGGGGTCAATTTGCTCGTACTTCTCCCTTACTCAAATTCTTCTTCTTGCTACCTCCTCCTTTATCGTTCTTGCTTCTGAAATGTTGTCCTTCCATTTGTGGTATCCATTCCTTATAGTTTCCCTTAGGTCTCCCTAGTAGTTCATATTAATCTTCTTGTAGGTCTATTTGCCTCTAATATTTCTTTTTGCCTCTCTTCTTTATTTTCCTTCTGCCTCTGCAATTAATTTTAAGTATTTTGCTTCCAGTTGAATATGTTTTCTTCTTTTCTTCGATGTTCTTTATAAGGTTTCCTTTCTTTCTTCTGTTTTCTATCAAAAGTTTTACTTTCTAACATTCTTCTTCCTGTTCCATCTTCCTTTATCTTGCTTTTGTTTCCGATTTTTCTTTTGTTGTTGATTTATTGATATTGTCTGTAGCTCCTTTTTGTTTTCTCCAATTCCCTAACTCTGCTTCCTTAGTTTTGTTTTATGAGTTGTGGGTTTCACTGCCTATCGTTTGTTCTCTTGTTTCCTCTTACTGTATTGACATTCTGCTTCTGCTGTTTTCACTCTGTGTATATCCTTTAACTTATATTTGTATTTTCCTCCTTTCTTATTAGTTTTATGCATTTCATCTTATCTTGTTTATATTATGTATGTTATTTAGTTGCAGTAGGTTTAAATATATATTTCTTTCCTTGCTGTCTCTTAATTTATTTGGCTTCTGTCTCCTTTTATTATTTGTTGCATCACTTATATATTCCGTGTTTGTTTTATCTTAGTGTTCTCTATCGACCTGTCTTCCTGGAACTTTCTATGTATAATTGTGAAGGGTTTACTGGCTTCTATTCTGTATTGCTTCCTTTCGTTATTTCTTTTCGCTTTTCGCTTCCGATTTTCCCAATTTTGATGGTTTTCTTTCAACATTTTCTGACATATTTGCTTAATATATGTAACTTCAAATAAAATAATTATTTTCCCATAGCCTCACTAATTTAGGCCTATATCCAGTGTATTGCTTTTTTTCTTCCTATTTTTGTTCTGCTCACGCCTTTTCATAGCTGTATATTTTGTTCCAATGTTTATTGCATTTTCATTCTAGATATATGATATAATTCTGTATTATTTTTTATGTATCACTGCCTTTAATTTTCCTTTTCCACCCCCCCCCTCTCTCTCTCTCTCTCTCTCTCTCTCTCTCAATAGGCATAACACAAACAAAACCCAAGGGAAAGGGAAAGCGACCCCAGGTATCCCTATCAAAAATAGATATGTTATTATCGCCAAAAATTAAGAACATGGGGAAACTGGCCTAGAGAAAGCAAGCCCGAAAGGCAAGAACCGTAACCCGAAAATTCATGACGGGAAACCAACGAAACCACACAGCCACGGAGTCAGCGGGAAAGAGGAACTTACCCTAGTTTATGGTGAGAGTCTGATGCGAGGTCAAGGAGCTGCCTTTGCCACCAAGAACAGTGGAAACAGGTCAGTAAACGTTATTCCAGGCGGTAAAGTCGAACATATCATGAAAGACATAACCGCCACCGCCATACCAGAAGGTGCCTGTGTAGTCGTTAATGTTGGCTCTAATGACTGCTTTGACGGAGGTAAGGCCCCAATCAAGACCATAGAAAAATAATTCGAGAATCTAATTAAAGTCATGAAAACTAAGGCCAAGAAATGTGTGGTAAACGGTGTCATACCCCGAATTAAAACAAGTTCGTACAGACAAAATAGAGCCAGAGAAATTAACAACGCGGTCAAGGTTATGTGCGAACAGGAGAAGGTACTGTATGTGGACAATTGGACGAACTTTGTAGGGAACTCGTCCCTGTACAGCGGAGACGCCATTCATTTATGAGATAAAGGCGTTCCGCATATGAGTGACATCCTAAATCACGCAACCTACATTGCCCATGAAAACAACACCAGACCGGACCGAGAGATAATTATGCTAATAGACTCCTCTGAGTATTGACATCACTACCTCCAAAACAAAAACTCCCACAACCCCACCCAATCAAATGAATACCCCTTTTGGTTTAAAATTCACGCATCCCAACCCTCCTACCCAGTTAATAGAAATAAATAACCCCGCCCAACCCTTCCAAGTCCATCACAACCATTTACATGAAACCGTCAACCGCCATGGTCCAAAAGTTGCGAAAATTAACCCATCTGAACCACTAAAAAACCTAAACATCTCCACCCAACCCCATCCAAACCAACCCAACCAATTGAATTGGGTTGGTTTGGATGGGGTTGGGTGGAGTTGTTTAGCTTTTTAGTGGTTCAGATGTTTTTTTTGTTTTTTTGTTTTTTTTTCATTACATTGAGCGTATTGTTTGTGTTTTATGTTTTTTGTTCAAACCCAAGGCCTTAACCCAACCAACCCAACCCAACCAATTGAATTGGGCGGGTGCCCAATCCCGAAAGGGGTTGAAATAGGGGAGCTATCCCCCCCCCCCCTCCCCCCCCCCCCCGCCAAAGGCGGCTTTCTAGGGCCTTTCCTAGCTGATGCTGAGAGGATTGGGTTCTAGTCATGTGGTGATGGGCTGGTCTATCAGAGTGAGAGCTGAGCAATCTCTGCCATACCCATAGCTTACTCTGACTGTTCGTTTAACTTATATATTTTCTAGATCTCAAGTGACGGCGTCTTTTCCGTGGATTGACCTCCCAATCTACCAAGATTGGAAGCCAAAGCGTCACATTTTTCCCTTGCCCCTCAACTAGACTCCTAGACAACTTTTTCCCTTGCCCCTCAACTTTCTCTTCATAATTGCTGATGGGCACAGGGCCCTGAGTGGGGCTTTGGTTTCCCGGGCGTTTCCGCACCCTCCTTAGCTCCCCGCCATGGAGTGGCTTCGGTCACCCAGGCTTTATTGTGGTCGGCGGGGAGGGTTCTGTGGGGGCACTCGGTTATGGCCTTGGAATTGCTCGGGGCCTTGGGGCTGTTTGGCCAGGCAGCTTGGGGAACAACAACAACAACAACAACCAATTGAATTAATTTGATAACCCGCCCCGGCTTCAAGTCACAAACCCAAACCCATCCTTACCAACAAGAAAAACAAATCCAGTGCGTGCTAAGAGAAATTATATAAAATAATATCCGTAAATGCCTGCTCAATAAGAAACAAATTAGACAAAATCAAATGTCTATTATTAAATGAGAAAGCTGACGTTATTTGTATAACAGAAACACATCTGAACCTTAAAAATAAAGATCTACTTCATGAATATCACATTGAGCCATATACATTTTTTCATAAAGACCGTAATAATGGAAAACAAGGAGGGGGGCGTTGCAATGTAAGTTGCAACCTACTTAAACCCAGTTGAGGTGACTCTCCCCGAAAGAAATGCAGAAATAGTGTGCGTCAAAATAAATACAAAAAACATTAAGTGGAATATCACTATGGCATACCGACCACCGAGACAAACGGTTGCCGATGATACAATTTTTTATGAAATACTAGAGAAAACCCTTAATTCAGACAAAACAGTTTTACTAGGTGACTAAAACCTCCCCCTTATTGACTGGAATACCCTGACCGGAAAAAATACTGAGTCACGCCTAATGACAAGCTTCATCCAGGACAATTTTTTGACTCAACGCGTAAAACAGCCGACGCTGACGCGAGACAGGAATATAATAGACCTCGTAATCACTACCCAAGAAAATCTATTATCAAACCTGGATGTAGGTGAACATCTGGCAACGTCCGATCATAGAATCTTAAGAATCAACGTTATAAGCAAATATTCAACGGTAAAAACAACAGCAATGGTTCCGGACTTTAAAAACACAAATTATGACAGACTTAAGGAATCGCTATCAATCATACACTCAAACCTCATAAATATAAACGAAGTAAATGATCTATGGGGATATTTTAAGTCTACAATTACAGAAGCGCATAAACGATTTGTACCCATGAAACCAAAATGTAATACGAAATCAAGTATTCCACCTTGGTACAGTAGAGACATTGGCAAAGAAATAAGGAAAAGAAACCAACTCCACAAACTTGTAAAAAATAACCCAAACACTGAAGTCGTTAAAAGCTAGTACAAAAACAATAGAAGGGAAGTAAAACAAATAATTAGAATTATGAAATGGCCATTGCCAGAGAGAGTGCCACAAACCCCCAAAAAATATCCAGTTACGTAAATAAAAAATAAACAGATCAAAAGCGGAATCGGACCGCTAATAGAAGAAGGCCAGACGATAACAGGGGACATAAACTCGGCAAATATGCTCAACACATATTTAGGTTCAGTTTTCACAGAATAAGTCATCGGTCATGCCCCTGAAAAGTAACACCTCAACTCATGTGATAGGAGATTTCACCATCAGTGTTAGCGAAGTACAAAGCAAATTGAGTAATTTAAATGTAAATAAGACCCCGGGACCCGACATGCTCCACCCGAAAATAATTAAGAATATTAACCCACTGAGCCCCAGCGACGCAAACCGTGTGTCGGTAATGTATGTAACGCTAAACCCCAGCGACGCCTCGTTTGTGTCAGTGTCACTCCGGTCCCTATTACTCTGGTCCTATGGCACCTAGAGGGCTCAGATTTTTATGGGAACTGTGTAAGTATCCCACGCACCCATGCCGATGGTTGAAAACTCTCATAGTCCAACCGCGTGTGTGTGAGCGCGCAAAAATATGTTTTTGGGGGGAAATTGCCTTCAATTTTGTACTCATGTAAAATCCGTTTTCGGGGGCTCTGTAGGATCATTTTTTGATCGGTTTTTCGTGGTTTTTCCTTCATTCCTAACCCATTCGCTATTGTTTCTGGAATAAAAAAAAAAAAATCAGAATCAGCCAGTCCTGGGTGGTACATTTATATATATTTAGCTGATCCTCAGCGGGTTAAGGACGAGATAGCAAAATTCCTGACACAGCTATTTAACTTATCATTACTACAGGGGATTGTACCTATGCGAACATTACGCAAATATACAAGAAGGGTAGCAAGGCCAAAGCAAGTAATTACAGACCAATTAATCTAACTTCAATTATAGGAAAAGTCATGGAAAAAATCCTTAGAGATAAGATAGTAGATTACCTCGAATGAAAAAAAAACTGATCAAAAATAGTCAACACGTCTTTAGATCAAATAAGTCATGCCTATCAAATTTGATTACATTTTATAACAAACTGTGCACATATAACGACATGACGAAACCACTAGATATAATCTTCTTGGACTTTCAAAAAGCTTTCGGCAAGGTGCCACATCGGAAACTAATGGCTAAACTGGAGAGGATAGGCATTAAAGGTAAAATTCATTCTTGAATAAAAAATTGGTTTACAGACAGAAGACAGAGAGTGGTGGTAAATGGAGTGGAATCCGAGTGGGAGCCTGTCACTAGTGGAGTTCCACAGGGTTTGCTCCTTGGACCGGTCCTGTTTCTCATTTACATTAACGATATCGATGTAGTGGTAAATAACACCATTTCCAAATTCGCCGGTGATACAAAGATAGGAAATGCAGTCCTGACCGAAGAAGATAGAAATGCGCTGCAGTCTGATTTAAACAAGATTTCAGATTGGTCTGAAAAATGGCAGATGCCCTTCAATGTCGATAAATGTCAGGTGCTGCAGATTGGTAGCAGAAATATGAAATACAACTACGAAATGAATGGCCAACAAATAAAAAACACAACGCTAGTAAAAGACATAGGGGTAATAATATCTGAAAACCTAAAAACTTCCGACCAATTTATAGCAGCTGCAAATTAAGGCAAGCAGAACATTGGGATTTATTAAACGAAAATTTACATATAAACATGAGAACATAATAGTGCCACTGTTCAAAAGTATGGTGAGGCCCCACCTTGAATATGGTGTGCAGTTCTGGTCACCTTATCTGAGCAAGGACATTGTGAGACTCGAGTCAGTGCAGCGTAGAGCGACGAAGATGATACCCTCATTAAGAAATAAACCATATGAAGAAAGACTTAACCGATTGAACCTGTTCTCATTAAAAAAGAGGAGGTTGAGAGGTCAACTCATTGAGTGCTTTAAGATACTGAAAGGCTTCGACAAAGTCGATATAAATGAGCTATTCACATTAAACAATAATACTCAAACTCGCGGAAATGGAATGAAATAAGAAATAAAAAAAGGCAAACCTAGATGTCACAAAGAGTTTTTTCACCTACAGTGTGGTGACAGAGTGGAATAAACTACCAGCGAGAGTGGTGGAGAGTAACACAATAAACGCTTTCAAGGGAAGGTTTGACCTCTATCTAGAGGGGGCTGGGGTGATCTGAAAAGAAAAAAAAGTTTGTAAGGCTGGACTACCTAGTAAGAACCCCGAGGTCTGTGTATATATGTAGCTCTCCCTTCTTTTAAGTTATTTCTCATGTATTTGTACTAATGTTTTGCTCGTACATCTTTCGACCTTTCACCTCAAATATTTCCACCCGTTTCCCAGTATTTTGTTGTTGTTGTTGTTGTTGTTCCCTAAGCTGCTTGGCCGAACAGCCCCGAGCCCTTAAGGAAGGCCATGGCCACGGTCGGGCTTTCCCACAGAGCTCTCAAAGAGTGTAAATTGTGTGGTTGGCGTAAGTGGTTGTGTGAAATGCAGTCTTCTATGATGTGTTTAATGGTATGGGGTGCTGTGTTACAACCCGGGCAGGTGTCGACGATGGAGCCATCCAGTCTCTTCTGATAGGTCAGAAGAGCTTGATGGTGTCCGCATCTCAGCCTGGCCAGGGGGACTCTGTCCTGGGAGGATTCAGAAGGATGGATTTTGGGAGGTCGTGCTTGCACCTGCGTGTTGTCTATGAGTGAGTGGATGGAACGGCGAGTGATATGAGTATGGATGTGCTTCTGGAAGCTGGTTTGGGGGGGGCAGGGAGGGAGAGAAGACAGTATTTGTGTGTGATAGCGTGTGCTGGGTGTTGTTTTGATATTTCTTGGTGTCTGTGGGTGTGTTGCCATGTAGTGTAGTGGGTGGTGTTGATTCGTGGAGGCTGCTGCCAGGAATTGTGTGCCTCTCATGTCTAGATGATCTTTGACTTTGAGGACTTTGGTTTCTTGATGTAGGTGATCTGTGGGTGTCGTAGCTGTGCATCTGTGATGATTTTCAGGGCTTTATTTTGAATAGTCTAAGGTCTTATGATGTGTTTCAGCTAGGTTAGAAGCCCGGGCCTGGCTTGCATATTCCATAACTGATCTTATGTATTGTTTGTAGACTGTGGTGGTGGTTTCTTTGTTGTGTCCAAATTTCGTGTGGGAAGTGATCTGAGGGTGTTTAATCTGGGTGTCAGTTTCTTTTTCGTGTTTGTGGTGTGCTTTTTTAATGTAATTTGGGTGTCGTATGTTACTCTTAGGATTTTGTGTGTGTGTGTGTGTGTGTTAGGGGTGTGTTGTTTATGTTGAGTCCCGGGACGTAATCGTGCTCTCCTGTCCAGCTTGTGAGGAGGGTTGCAGTGGATTTAGTAGGGGCTAAATTGAGTCTGTTTGTAGTGCACCATTCATGTAATGTGTCGAGATAGTCTTGAAGGAGTCTTGTTGCTGTGTCTGGGTTTTGGTGCGTGCTTGTGAGTGCTATGTCGTCTGCGTAGGAGGCTATGGTTATTTGGGGTGAATTTGGTGTATTTATATCATGCATGTACAGATTGAAGAGTGCGGGCGACAGGACGGATCCAGTATTTTGTTAGTAATCTTCCTTTACGTTTCACAGCTTCCACCGTGGTTTATATTCGTCGCTTTTGTTTATATTAATTTTATCAATTATATCACTTTAATACTTTTCTCTTTCCACATAATCTGTTCTATACATTTCCTTCCGAGTTTCTATAGTTTTAATTTCTTTGTATTTCCTATATTATTATTCTGCTTCGCATGCTTTCATTATTTTAAGTCTTCAAATTGTTTATATTTATTACCTGCCTATCTATTTTTCTCAACAACTTTATTCTTCCTATTCTCCTTCCGCTTTCACCTTCATTATATGTTTGTTTCACTATTTGTTGTATTCTGTTTATCTCCATGTTTCATGGGTTTACTTTTACTGTTCTTCCTACAAGTCTCACTATCTATCAATTTCTTGCATCATTGTCCCTTTTCCTCTACTTTCGCATTTTTACTTCCTTATCTTTCCAAGTTCATCTAATTCTATGTATCTCTAAATTCATCCACCTATAGGCTTTAGAATCCATCAATGTAATTATTTGTTTATATTTCTATTCCATATACTGTATATACATATAGTATAGTCTATATATATTTACATGTATATACATACACACTCTTTCTCCCACTTCTTTCTCACCTTTTTATTTTTCATCTATTCGTATTGCTTCTGGCATTGTTTTGCCATGTATTTCTTTATTTCTTACAAGGTTATTATATTTTCCTTCTTTCGATGAATTATGGAGAAAAAAATTGCATCCATTTTTGGAGTATTTTTTTCTGGTTATTCTGTACTTGCCTCCCGTTTTCTGTATCATCTTAATTTTCCTTTCCTATTTGGCTGTTTAATATATTTATGGATGGTGTGGTGAGGGAGGTGAACATGAGAACTATGGGAAGAGGATTGGGTTTAGTAGGAAAGAATGGTAGAGATTGGGAGTTGAATCAGTTGCTGTTCGCTGATGACACAGCGTTGGTGGCGGATTCTGAGGAGAAACTACAGCGGGTAATCAGAGAGTTTGGTGTGGTTTGTGGGAGGAGGAAACTGAAGGTGAACGTCAATAAAAGTAAAGTAAGGGTGTGTAATAGGGGTGATCGTAGGGTGAATCTAGATGTGAGGCTGGATGGGGAAATATTGAAACAAGTAGAGTGTTTTAAATATCCAGGAGGAACGATAAGTAGGAGTGGAGGTATGGAAATGGAGGTAAAACAGAGAGTGTATAAAGGAAGGAAGGTTTTCGGAGCAATGGGAAGTATGTGGAAGGTGAGAAATCTCGGAACGAAAATAAAAAGTGCAATGTATCAAGGAATTGTTGTGCCAACAGTGATGTATGGGGCTGAGACATGGGCTCTGAAGGAAAAGGAGAGAGGAAAGCTGGATGTGATGGAGATGAGCTGCTTGAGGAGTATGTGTGGAGTTACTCGTAGAAACAGATTGAGAAATGAAGAGATGCGTAGGGAGTGGGGCAGCAGGAACATTTGTCGGCCAGAGTGGACAGAAGGGTGCTGAGCTGGTATGGCCATGTTGAACGAATGAAAGATGAAAGGCTTACAAAAAGAATATATGAGTCAGATACAAGAGGAGATAGAAGGGCAGGAAGACCCCCATTGAGATGGAGAGACTGTGTAAGACAAGCTTTGGTTGATAGAGGAATGACTATAGATCAGGCAAGGGAAGTGGTAATAAACAGGAATGAATGGAGAATGCTTGTGAGTGAACACTGGTCATTTGGGGGAAGGGGTCAGGCGCAAGTTGGACTAGATAATAGTCCATCAGGCACCGCCTGGCCCGGGGAGACGGCTTATATGAAGGGTGCGCCTGAAAGTGTTGTGGGCGGGCTTGTGGTTTCGGCTCTGCTGCATGTGTGCCTGCTGAGATTGGAACCTTTAAGAGAGATACCTCTCACAAGGCTCAGCCAATGTAATGTTAATTTTGTATTATGATTATCATGTGTATGTTCTACTGGCTAAATACAAAGTTTCAATTCAATTCAATTCAATTCTCTGGGTGGTCGGGGGCATGGTGGAGTGCTGGAGGGACCTTGGTGACCCTGGTCTCTGGGTCTTGTCCTGGATGACCTAGATGTGTGTGAATTTGTATTTTGTTTTTGTGTGTTCATTGTTTTCTGTTGTGTTGTCCCTATCTCTTGAGTGGGCCAATTCCCCCCCCCCACCCCACCCCTAAAAAAAAAGGTAAAGTGGGGATTGGGCCTGAGTATATAGATAGATAGATAGATACATTTGATATTACTATGTGTTTCCATTCATTGCTATGTTGCTTACTTTTGTAATTGCTTTATATATACTGTATTGTAATATTAGTATATATAGTTTTAAATATATATTGTCTTCAAAATATTGTTATGCTTTAATTAGAATCCCTATTGTAATTGCATTATATATTTTGTTTTCACTGGCACTTCTCCTTACTCCTCTGTTTTTCTCAATAAGTTAGTATTACTATTTTTAATATTATTATCATTATTATTATTTATATTATTATTATTATTATTATTATTATTATTATTTGTATTATTATTATTATTATTATTATTATTATTATTATTTGTATTATTATTATTATTATTATTATTATAATTATTATTATTATTATTATTTGTATTATTATTATTATTATTAGTATTATTATTATTATAATTAGTTTAATTATTAATATTCTGGTACTAGAGCCGGCAGCAAATCAACGACCGGCATTTGACGTGAATACAGCATCCGAAGTTCATCAGATTCACGACCTAAGTGAGAGGAGATGTGGTGAAAAACCAACAATCAATCAGCAGCCAGCATTTCGAGACAAGGAACAAGTACTGCAGCGGCCTGATCAATCACCTTTCCCAAGTGGTGATTGGTCGGCGTCACATCAATCACTTTAATCGTCTTTAATCGTTCCGGCAAATAGAACATTCTTCCCACAGTGTATGCCCCATGCTCTCATAAACTGCCAAATAATAGAAGAAACTTGTTGCTTAGATATTATCATGATGAAAAGAAAGCTGAAATGAGAATAAAGAAGATCAAGGGAGCCACCTAGGCACCTGTCACTCGGAATGGGCAGCTCAGCCAATCAGCGCACGAGCTGGCGTGACTGTGGGGTAAAAATGGAGCGGAGAGATTTACTCACCCACCAGCCAAAAATTTCTCAAAAATTAAAAATTACACAATGTAAATTAAGCCATTCATAAAACAGTGCAACCACCTCCAAGCTCGGCAGTTGACAGCTATGCCTTGCTGCCCCCTTTTAGACCCTTACCAATCCAAAATTACCAGGCCACTTTTTAGACCATTTCCATCCAAAATCGCCACCTTTTGTTTGCGACTTTTACCACCCTAACTTAATACTCCTTGCCTCCACCCCTTCTTGGCATGCCTTACTGAAGCTTTCCAAAAATGTACTTTCAATAATATCAACAGAGTCACAACATTCCACCAACCAAAATTATAAAACTCACGCACGTTGGGTCAAGCCCCAACAATCTTTATCCTCCTACTTTAAGACTGTCTCTACTACTACACCAATAAAAACTTCCCTTCTTTCACTTTCACCCACCTTTTCTATATTCATTCATGCTTCATGCTTCGGGAGGGAGGCAGAGAGACAGATGGCACCAGACTGTTCAGACCCTTTCCTTAGCACTCCTAGAGTCTTCCAGCATATTCCTACCACATATAGCAGACCTGGGAGAGAATTTGTGGGTGATATGCAGCCGCAGTATCAAGCTTGCAGAATCCAGATTAAGTAATCACCATTCGCACAAATTCACCTGAATCACTTGAAGACTTGCTCCCATATCGCCTACCTGTATCAGATTTCCCGGCAGTTCCAGAAGCAGGAGACAGGGGAACCAGAAGAAGAAGACCTGAGCAGTATTTATTTGGCTTCCCAAGGCTTTAGGAAGAAGGATGGTAACCAATAATAATTTATGCATGGGACCCATTGGCCCCGCAAAGAAATAAAAAGGAAGAGAAGAAAAGACAGACAGACCTGGTTGTGCCCAGAATAAAAGTTTATGTCACCTATCTTAAGTGAAATATAAAGAATAAAGATTATAGACAACAATTATTATTGATGTATTGAAGTAAAATTGAGTACAAGAAACAGTCTTCATTGTTAGGAAAGTAATACGCTAATAGTTAGTTAGTAAATTTGGATTTATTGGGACATGTCATTAGTAGCTAAATCTCGTACGTGAATACCTAAGACATTTTGCTTGCATGTTGAGGTGAAACAAGGGACATTTGCCCGGTTCGTCTTTAGAGAAGAGTAATCAATTCGATAAATGTCGGAAGATAAAAAGGATGACAAATAATCTTTACGAAGTCTAGAAATACTTGAGATGATGAATTTTAGCTAAGTAGTTAGTCAGGTTAAAGGTGAGTGCTCGATCATTTGGAAATATTATGTTATAAAGAAACTAATTATCACTCAAATATATGTATACCACGGACTTCAGCATGCTTTAGTCAGCACACTTAATGAGCAACAAGTCATGTATTTGGTTACTCAGATTTAATTTTCCTTTTGCTTTGAATTATTAGTATGACTTGAAATTCGAGGCCAAAATAATTCAATCGAAGGATAGCACCCAGACTGATAACCTACGACAGGTATATCATTCCGAAGAATAGGTTATACACTGTGGGTTGTAATAAAAACCCGTCTTATGTGTGAACGGAACTTGCTTGGAACTATGCTTGGGCCGGAACGAGAAGTACTAATATAACGGAAATATATACATGATAGAGAAGGTTTATTAATTAAATAACGTGAAGGCTAAGATCAACTGTCGAATTATTTCAGCCCTATTATCATAAAATTGCAAGATTTTATACAATAACTGTTAGTACTATTAGTACTAGTACTAGTGTTATTATTATTATTATTATTACTAGCAGGGGTACCCGGCGTTGCCCGGGTTTAAATTCTACTACCATAATCACCATCATCAATCACTACTACCACAATCATCACAATACTACTACTACCATAATCACCGGCCTCGACCTCCCTGTGCCTCATTAAACGGCGACCTCGATTTCGGCCGCTAAATGACCTCCGATTTTTGATCTGACCACATCCGTACTCCCATTTTGGGGGGCTGCAAACAACTTTTGTTCCATACACCTTTTCGATCGGAGGCCTCCTTCTGCCCCAAACGGCCAATTTTTTTCATTTTTTTTTTTTTAATTTCGGCCTCGAAACGACCTCCAATCGTGGCCTCGCCCCCTCTATGACCTGACCCAGGTCAATTGACACCCACATACAAAGTTTCAGGTCGAAAACTGCGGCCGCCTATTAAGAACACACAGACAGACAGACACACGAACTGATTTAATAATATAGATTATTATTATTATTATTATTATTATTATTATTATTATGTTCGTGCTGTCTCGAGTCGGCTACCCCCAGGTATGGGTTATGTGTCTTAGTATATACATACATTATTATTATTATTATTATTATTATTATTATTATTATTATGATTAGGATTATTACCATTGATAATTATGATGTTTACATTATATATTTCTTGTGGTTTCTTGCACCCTCAGCTTCTGTTTGATATTCAATTCCCATGTCGTGTTCCTTTGTATCCCCCCCCCCCCCTCCCCGGAAACAAAAATACTGTTGCTTCTTCCTGTTTTTATTTGTCATGCCTTTTCTCCGGTCGTTCTGTTTCCTATGTTTTCCTTTATATTCTTTATTTGTCTTACTATATAATTATTTACTCTTGACTTTGATTTTATGTGTTCTTGGTCCGACCCTATCTTGCATTTCACGTTCTTACTATCTAGTCGTATATCTTGCTTTAGCTCATGTATTAATTTGTTGTTAATGCTCTCTCTCTCTCTCTCTCTCTCTCTCTCTCTCTGTTAGATGGAGCCCTAATTCAAGGAAACTTAAACCTATAGGCTGTATCTGGTGTACAAGCAACCACATCAATAGAGGTTGATGAACTCTTGAACATGAGTCTGAGATATATAATTTATAGTATAGCAGGTGTGATTTTAAGGACACTTCAGTTGTCTTTAAGCTGAGAAGAGAACTGCCGATGCTGAGAGGAGTAAGTTGTTTGTGATAATATCTTGAATCATTTTTTGTTTTCAATGCTAGAGGAGAAAGTGTGACCAGCTTGTCAGTGAATCAATAAAGAGAGTGACTTCAATTTTCATCAACTTGCTTTGTCTTTCTACTCGCTGCAATGATGCATCTCTTTCAGTCTTCCTCAGAGCTCTCTCAGCGCATACCTGAGGGCGGGTGCCTCGTACACGCCGTAAGGGAGGAGCCCTTAAGCAGGCGTCACACCATGCCGACTTGAGCCAAGACTGACCACGACCTTTAGTCGTGGTCAGGAGTGCCGACCTTCGGCGGAGAGCTTAAGGATTTGGGGGGGTGAGTTTTGGACGGGACGCAGTATGGATGGCCACGCCGCCTGACGGCGACCTGACAGGGTAGAGCGGTGCCCATGCAGGACTGAAGGTGAGACCTAGGTCGCCGCTGGAGTGCCGATCTGCGGCGTAGCGCGTTGACAACGACCCGACGAACGGCGTCGACAGGAGGTAGGGCGGCGTCAATATGCATTACTGTACTGATGGACGGCGACCCCTTCAGTATGGACGACTGATTATTAACCCCTTCAGACTCATATGATGCAGAGGTTGCCAGATTAGCAATAAGAAATAGAGTTCTCTCACTCTTATAATTACCTCTCCAAAATTAGTTTTCTGCCCACAGCTAACTCAAAGACAACTGCAGAGGTTGAAGTAATTAATGTTACGCTGGCCAGCTTGCCAGAATGTGCTCGGGACTCGCTAGTGCTCGCCAGGGCAGTGATATGGGATACAATAATTGTAGAACGATGTTCTTTCTTTCATAGAGTTCATGTTTTCACAGACACAGTGGTTGTCTTTATTCTTGTCTGTGACACTTAGAAGTATTTTATATCATTGCTAGAATATAAGATGCATTATGTGAAGTTAAGGAGAGAGAGAGCGGGATAGGCAGCGTGGTGGTAGTTTGTGCGTGTGTATGTACGTTTGCCTCCCGCGCTAGGAGGAGTTTCCCACGCCCGTGATTGGCCGGCGGCCCTGTCGACGTCATAGAACGCTTGCTCTTCATGACGTAGTCGTCTGTGATTGGCGGCCGCGGTCCTGGGACGGTGGTGCGGGCTCCTGTCCTTGTGTCTCCTGCAGAGCTAGGCGGAGTGTGCTAGGTCCTACATGTCCCTTGCAACCTGTCTCCCATATAACCCTCTATACTACTATCTCTCTCTCTGAACTTCTTCGGTTTCATACTTCTCTCTTTATTCAATTACTTATCCCTTCTGGTTCTGCATACGACTTCCATAGTCGGCCAGTCGTATTACCAGCACCAGTTCTCCATATATGTTTGCACTAGTTTTAGGGATTATTAGAGTCATAGTCAAATGGTACTAGGTACTAGGTGTTGGGGTGCTTCTAATTATTGAGCTGTTCTCTTATTATTTAATGCTAGACAGTAGAAGGTATCTTTGGTCGTTGTCTGAGTTATGTATGTGGCAAGACAGAGCCTGTACAACATCGACGAAGCTAGCTAGCCTGTAACCCTTGTGCATATTTTCCTTTGCGAGTGTAGCAGTATACCGGTAAAGGGCTTTTGCCTACTCTTACCTGTATGATTGCTACCTCATTTTGTTGACCTTTGTGGAGCGCCAGTGCAAGACCAGATACTAGAGATCTGGACTTACCAAGAGAGCCTCCAAGTCCCTTAACGTAACATAAGGGAAATCTGTTCAAGGGGAGACAGTAGGCTACGAGCATGCTTGCACTCTGCCTAGTTTCCTGATACCTTTTATGCCACTGCTAGACTTTATTAGTGAGAAAGACAGCATTGTGTTTATTAACTTTAATTGTGTATGCTTTAGGCTTTATTCACGCCTTATTTTAGCCTAGGTTGATGCATAGTGCACAACCCAGTTTGGCTGTTAAGTTGGCTAAGGAAGTACTGTTTTGAGTGGCGATTATTAGTGCTGTCACAGAGTTGTTGCACTCCCTTGTTATATATATATATGTATCCTACTTATTGGGGTATTTAAGATACACGCTTTGGTGTCCTGCCCCTGCATTATTTCTGTTCTATATTAACGAGCATCTTAGAGCATCAGACGTTTTCAGAAGATTCTTTATCTGATTGCTGTAGGACTAGACTACCAGTGTTTTCATAGAGCATTGAAGAGTTTAGTGTTGAGTACAGACTCACACTAAAGTTAACGTAAGCATACACTCCTTTATTAAATCTTATTATAGTTTATTCAAGCATTGTTATTACTTAAGAGCATTTTATTAACGTAAAGTACTCCTGTTGTGAGTAGGCTTTGCCGTCATCGGTAAGCTTTTGTAGAAGTGCACTAAAACCCAGTTAATTGATACCCCGTTATCCAGTAGATTAACTCTGGAGGGTTTTAAGTGTTTTGTTCACCGGCGTAATAGTTCGAGGGTTTGGAATTAGCGTACCGTTGTTGCAGATATAGCCTATCATCTAGTCCAATATTGAGTGCCCTTGTTTATTTCGTAGTGCCGGCCGTAACACTAAACTAAAGGTTTGTAAATACCCCTGATAGTAATGAAGGTTTTAAAGTGTCCCTAATAGGCTCAAAATTGCGTCATATATCGGAGAGGGTTAACTGATTATTTCAGTTAATTCTGTTATTTTATTATTATTAATTTAATTATGTATTGAATGTTGTTATTTTTATTTTGTTCTGTAATTAATATACCTAATCTTATATGTTGATGGTTATTGATAATATATTTATTATTTAATTATTTAATTATGTCGTTTATTTATATATTGACCGTTAGGGCATCGTTAGGTCGCCGCAAGCCGCCGCTGATCCCCGCAGGTTGTTATGGTGATGCCGCCTGACGCAGACCTCATTTATGGTGCTGTGTGCCACCGCACTGACGCCTACCTTTTCCCGTCAAGCGCCGTCAAGCGCCATCAGCCTCCCGTTCCCTTCCCGTCCCATTTTTTGACCTCACTCCACACCGACTTCATTTTCAATGTTGTGCATGTAGAACTTTTGAGGGGGTATGTGAAGACCCATCCCGACCTGTTTGTTATGTTGGCGACGGCCCATGATGCTCGGCGACGTAGACCAAGACTGTCCACGACCCTTAGGTCGCGGACAGTCTTGGCCTAAAATCGGCTAGGTGTGACGGGTGCTTTACGGCGTGTAGGAGGCACCCGCCCTTTAACACAATCCCACTGTTATTTTATCCAGCTCCCAATCCAAGAATTAAATTTTTTTCTCAGTCTTTCTTCTACTCAACAAGTTAACTCTGGAAGTCTCTCCCTCAATCAATCTTTCCTTCATCCTATGATTTACACTGCTTTAGACTTAGTGTGTCCGGGCATCTTGACCCCAATGTCCATTGCATTTAGCGCTTTGTCACTCATTTGGCTTTGGGGTAGAACTTGTTACAGACAGCCAGCCTCTTGTCTCCTCCATAAACATAAAACTATATATATATATACAGCATATATATATATATATATATATATATATATATATATATATATTATAGTATATATACACTTATACAGTATATATAGTAAATATCATAGACTACAGTAGATCTGGACTGGACACGAAAATGGAACTTTGCAGTAAGGGACCAAAAATTGGAGAACGAACCCCCAAGTTCGAACCTCGAAACCGCGAAATTGTGATATTTTCGCGGTTTCGAGGTTCGAATTTGGGGGTTCGTTCTCCGATGTTGGGTCCCTTACTGCAAAGTTCCATTTTCGTGTCCAGTTCCAGATCTACTGTAGTCTATGATATATATACAGTATACAGCATAAGACAAATAATAAATGACAAATGGACTGGGGAGAGGCTGACAAATGAATACATTGGCTGTATGACAAAGTGTGAATCTCTCTCTCTCTCTCTCTCTCTCTCTCTCTCTCTATATATATATATATATATATATATATATATATATATATATATATATATATATATACAGTATATATATAAGTTATACACTATACTATACAGAATGTATTGTATATATATATATATATATACATATATATATATATATATATATATATATATATATACTGTATATATATATATATATATATATATATATATACTGTATATATATATATATATATATATATATATATATACAGTATATACAGTTATACAGATATACAGTTATATTTATATAGTGTATATATTCGCACTTTGTCATACAGCCAATGTATTCACTAGTCAGCCTGTCCCCAGTCCATTTAATTGTAATTTATTTATTTTCTTATTCGTAGATTTGTCCTCTTGTAACCCTCTGCAGCCCATTTGCTTTATAGTCACTCCCTATATAATTTATCCCGTTGTCACCCCTATGATATGTCCCTTATTTACCCTCTGTAGCCCATTTGTCTATTAGCCATTCCTTCCATATATGCTGGCCCACCATTGCAACCCCAGCAATAATTTGTCCCCTAGCCCTTCGCCTACCTGTCCTTTGTCTACTTATCAGCCCCCCTACAGGTCATTTGTCCACCAGTCAGCCCCCCCCCCCCCCCCCCGCTGAGCTCGGCTGAGGGGGCTGGGCCGGCGAAGCACGACCGCACCCCTCCCATCCAGGCAAATCCATTGGGCTTGGGAAGGGGACAGTGGTATTTGTGGACATTGTGTGTGTGTGTTTTTTTTTTTTTTTTTTTTCTATGTGAATGAAGGAGACAAAAGTCAAAGCTGACTGTAGTAAGTGTCCCCACAAAGTTGAAAGAGTGATAGACAGGCAAAATCAAGGTACGTAGGAGGTAATTTAGGGTTCCATGTCATCTCAACCAGTAGACCATTTCAACCAGTAGCTCTCAACCAGTGCCAAATTAACCCAGACCAACCAAACCAGTGCCAAAATATAGTACTGTACTAACCTAACCTAACCTAACCGTATTGGTTGATTTGGTACTGGTTGAGAGCTACTTGTTGAAATGGTCTACTGGTTGAGTTGACCGGTCACCGTAATTTAGATGTGTTGGAAAGAAGTGTGGTATGCTTTTTAAATGTAATTAAATTAATAGGAGGACGAGGTGTTTGTGAGAGTTAGCTGGTTTACTCTCTCTATAGGCGAGGCACAAATAGAAACAGTGGGGGAAGCCAGGAAAATGAAACAGGAGTTCCAGTAACTCCTTATAACATGCTTACGTGCCCTCCTCGGGTACTGCCCTTTTTTTCTTCTTCTTTTTTCTATGTGAGTGAGGGAGACAACATGTAGGACTGCCTGTAACGAGTGCCTCCCCCAGTTGAAAGTGTGACAGGGCCAAGGTCATTGAATGTTAGAGCCAAAATGCCTGGACACACAGAGTTTGAAGCAATTTAATTCATAGGATGAGGGGAAGATGGATTCAGGGAGAGTGTTCCAGAGCTCAGCTGTTGAATAGAAGAAGGTTTGGGAATATCGTTTCACTCTTAGATTGGAGAGTTTCACAGAGTAGGGATGGGATTGTGTTGCAAGACGGGTGCTACATCCTCTACGTAGAGGAGGTGGTATACACTGAGAGAGCTCTGAGGAACATTGATGATTGTAATAGCGGTAGAATAGCGAGAGAGATGCAACATTGCGGCAAAGAGAGAGAGAGATTGCAAAGAGTCAGTGAGTGGACGTGAGTTAATGAGACAAAAGGCTTTCTTTTCTACTTTGTTGAGAAATGCTGTGTGAGAGGACCCTCCTCACACATGCGAACAATACTCAATACACGGACGCACTGTGCACCTTTACAGAGGAAGAAGCTGTGCAGGGCTAAAGAACCCCCGGAGGCAGTTGAACACACCCAGCTTCAGGGAAGCTGTTTTAGCAATGGTGGTAATATGGTCTTTCCAAGTGAGATCAGGAGAAATAAAGATTCCTAGGATACTGAGAGAAGATGAAGTAATGATTTGTGTACTGTTGAAGTATAAAGGATAGTTCTGTGGGTGTTCTTTACTGGTAGATAAATGGAGAAATTTGGTTTTGGAAGCATTGGCAGCAACAAGATTTTCTCTGCCCCAAATGGAAATGGTTGATAGGTCAGAATTTAAGTGTTTTATGGCATCGTGATTTTTTAAGTGCTTGCTTGTTGGGGGGTTCTGGAAAACTAGTTGAATAGTTTAAGGTAAAGTCATCAGCATATGAATGGATAGGACTGGAGGTACAGTTAAGAAGATTAATAATGAATAGTAGAAAGAGACTTGGAGATAGGACAGAACCCTGAAGAACACCGTAGTATATAGGTTGAGGAATTGAACGATAGCCGTCCACAACCGCAGCTATGGAACGGCCAGATGGAAAATTCGAGATAAAGGCACAGATAGAGGGATAGAAACCGAAAAAGGGTAGTTTAGAAATTAGAGATTTGTGCTAGACTCTATCAAAGGCCTTCGATATGTCCAGCGCAATAGAAAATGTCTCACCGAAATCCCGGAAGGAGGATGACCGAGAGTTAGAAAGATATGAAAGAAGATCCATAGTAGAGCGACCCTTAAGAAAACAATAGTGGCGATCTGAGAGTAGATTTTGAGAGGAGAGATGCTTAAGACATTTTGAAGCACGAATAGTTTCAAAAACTTTGGAGATGCAAGAAATGAGAACAAGTGGACGATAGTTGGAGGGTTGACAGCGGTCACCCTTCTTTGGAACAGGTTGAAGGAGAGCATACTTCCAGCAATAATGAAAGACATTATAGGAGAGACAGAGACGGAAGAGTTTGCCTAGGTAGGGTGTCATCACAGAAGCGCAATTTTTTAGTACAACAGGAGGAACACCATCCGGACCGTAGGCCTTCTTAGTATAAATCCAGAGAAGGTAGAAAGTATATCTTTAGAAGAGATTAGAATATTAGGCATGAGTAAGTGATGGTAACCGAGAGATCTACTGTATGGGTGTGCTTGAGAATGGTAACTGGTATATTTCTAGTTGTGGTTGTGGATAGTAGATGTGGTATCTGGTTGTGGTTGAGGAGTGTCGCTGGTGTATTTCTAGCTGTGGTTGTCAATGGTAGCTTCAAGGTCTCTGGGTGTTGTTAGAGATGGTGGCTGCTAGACTCATGGTATTGGTAGGGAATTTTTGTTGGTAAGTTTCTAATTGTGTTTGTTGATGGTTGCTGGTAAGTCTATGGGGGTGGTTGTTGATGGTAGCTGGTAGGTTTATGAGTGTGGTTGTGGATTGTAGTTGATAGGTTTCAAGTTGGGGTTGCTGATGGTAGCAACCATCAACTACCCCACCCACATTCTTACCAACAACAATCCACAACCACACCCATTGACCTACCAGCTACCATCAACAATACACCCATAGACATACCAGTTACCATCGACAACCAATGTAGGAGTATGACAGGGATGTGTTATGTCACCTTGGTTGTTTAATTTATATATGGATGGAGTGATTAGAGAATATAGGGTGGGATCAATAGGTATAGGAGCTAGGTTGTACTAGGAGAGTAGAAAGTGGACATTTTGTAACATGCCTACTGTATATGTGGACGATAAAGTCCCGTTGGCGGAAAATGTGGAAGAACTTCAGAGAGTGGTCACGGATTTCGGTAACGTATACGAAAAGATGAAGAATGCATGAAACTATAGACTTTATGGTAAAATATAGATTCAAGAAAGAACATGATAACATTTTTAAAAATAAATAGAGAAATTAAGAATTGGAAGAGGTTGACTAGTTTCAAGTATTTGGTAGCTGTACTGTGCACATATGGTATAATGGAGAGAGAGAGAGAGAGAGAGAGAGAGAGAGAGAGAGAGAGAGAGAGAGAGAGAGAGAGAGAGAGAGAGAGAGAGAAAGAGAGAGAAAGAGAGAAAATGCAAGAGAATAAGGTAATTGGAGAACTTGATTGTATTCTGAAAGGAATACTGGTTAGCCAAGAAGTGAAAAAGTCACTGAGGACGCTCTTCCTAATACTATCGTATGGATGTGAGACATGGACAGCAAAGGACAAGGATCTATCCAAGCTGAGAGCTGTGGAGATGAACTATCTGAGAACAGCAGCTGTTGTGAATAGGCTAGATGGACCAAGTAATAGAGAGGTGTAAGAGTCTTTTGGAATGGAAGAGCATGCTTTGGGCATTGAATGTGAAGTGGTTGAGTGGATACACAGGAGTACTTTGAGTTGGTACAGTCATATTCAGAAAGTTGAAGAGAACAGATTGCTAAGAAGATCATGTGAGTGGAGCAACTAGTTGTGGAAGACCACCTATGGTATGGGAGAATAGAGTGGAAACAAATACTGTAGAAAAACGTCCACATAATGGCAGGGGCACTGCAGTAAGGGCTAAAGGTCGTTGCACACTGACACGAAAGCCCCTCCAGGCGAGTTCCCGACTCGAAATTTCAGCCTGATATGGCGAATCGGCAACATAATCGTGGATATCGGAAATTAGCCGTGGGTGACTCTCACGGTCTAAGCGACGCATCGGGGGTCGATACGAGAATTTGAGCTGTTCAAAAGTTTGTGGGAATCCCCCGGCAACTGTAAACAATTTTCTGAGTCTGGTCTCCATCACGAACTTACCGAATCACAATCCTGTGGTCCGTATCAAAGACGAATGGTCCGTATCAAAGCCGTATGGCCCGTATCAACGTCGTCTGGTGCGTAAGCCTGCCGCGCGGACTGTATCTCTTCCGTGCGGAGAATTGACAATGGTCGAGTTGGCAACCGTGCGTCTATACTCAATCCGGTTGCACGTCTCACGGCGTCGATACTACTAATTCGTCCCGGATATTTTCTGGCCCATTCATGCATGCAAACACCCCTTGGCTCCAGGACTATAGACCCCCCCCCCCCCTTCCCCAAACAAATAAGATCAATAAATCAATGCATAAATAAACAGTGTTCTTCTGAGTTGTATCGCAGTGTTTTGGGTCGTATCTTTTCCGTGGACTAGTCGTGTACCCTTCGCACGACTTTTCTTATCTTCTTCGTAGCATTCGTTTCTCCACCGCATCGGCATCGCTAGAGTCTTATCAAGTCGTGCGGAAGAGATACGGTAGAGATACGCCTCTAACGATGCCAGCCTTTTTCGCCGTGATCTCTAGTAAATTCGTGTCGTGGGTGTTCGTGCCAGTCTTGAAGGGGCTGTCGTCTCAGTGTGCAACGACCTTAAAGGTCGTTTCACGCTGACACAAAAGCCCCTCCAGGCGAGTTCACAACTTGAAATTTCAGCCTGATACGGCGAATCGGCAACATAATCGTTGATATAGCAAATTAGCCGTGGGTGACTCTCACGGTCCAAGTGACGTATCGGGGGTCAACACGAGACTTTGAATTGTTCAAAAGTTTGCGGGAATCCCCCGGCAACAGTCTGAGTCTGGTCTTCATCGCGAACTCACCGTTTCAAAATCGTGTGGTCCGTATCAAAGACGTATGGTCCGTATCTAAGTCATAGGGTTCGTATCAAAGACGTATGGTCCGTATCAAAGACGTATGGTCCTCCCCAGCCCACCAAACCTAATCAATAGAAACTATGCACCATGAGGACGAGGAAATCTAGTGAGAGTTGATGTACACTGTACACTAATAAATAAATAAAAATGTAAAAAGAGTAGCAATGTGTGCCATTATTCCCATACACAATTACATATAGTTTTATATATGTGTAGATTGATATATATATATAAATAGAATAAAAATGTGAGTCAGACATGGTGGAAAACTTGATTGAAGGTATAATATATGAGTGAACAATATATATAGGTATGAAATACAATGAAATACATAATACGTAAATAATAAATACAAAAATAAAGACAATGAAATAAAAACGAATGAATGTATGCTATATAAACTGACCAATATATAATGAATAACATAATAAATATCTGATAAACACTACATAAGTAAATAATAAATAAAAAATAAAAAATAAAGACAAAATAGAATAAACACCAATGAAGATATACAATATATACTGACCAATATATGATGAATTTAATAATAAATAAATAATATATAATACAATGAATACATACTAAAAACAAGAATGAGGGTATAATACCAGAAGGTCCGGACGGTGTTCCTCCTGTTGTTCTCAAAAACTGTGCTTCCGTGCTGACTCCCTGCCTAGGCAAACTCTTTTGTCTCTGTCTATCCTCTAACGTCTTCCCTTCATGCTGGAAATTTGCTCACATTCAACCTGTCCCAAAGAAGGGTGACCGCTCTCAACCTTCCAACTATCGTCCAATTGCTCTCATCTCTTGTCTTTCTAAAATTTTTGAAACTATTCTTGCTTCCAAATTTCTTAAGCATTTCTCTTCTCATAGTCTGCTCTCAGATCGCCAGTATGGCTTCCTTAAGGATCGCTCTACTGGTGATCTTCTTTCATATCTTACTAACTCTTGGTCAACCTCCTTTCGGGAATTTGGTGAGACTTTTTCTATTGCACTAGACATATCGAAAGCCTTCGATAGAGTCTGGCACAAATCTTTAATTTCTAAACTACCCTCCTTCGGTTTCTATCCCTCCATCTGTGCCTTTGTCCTAATTTCCTTTCCGGCCGTTCCATAGCCGCGGTTGTGGAGGGCCATTGTTCACTTCCTCACCCTATTAACTCCGGTGTTCCTCAGGGCTCTGTCCTATCTCCTATTTTCTTTCTAATTTTTATAAATTATCTCCTCAACTGTACCTCAATTCCCATCCATTCATACGCAGACGACTCAACCTTACACTACTCCATTAGTTTTTGAGAACGCCCCAGCCAGCAATCCCTCAACGACAAACGTAATAAAGCCATAGAACTCTTAAATTCTGATCTAAATACTATCTCCAATTGGGGCAGAGAAAACCTTGTTACCTTTAATGCTTCCAAAACCCAATTTCTCCATCTATCTACCCGTAAGGAACTCCCAGCGGACTCTCCCATATTCTTCAACAATACAAATATTAATCCTTCATCTTCTCTCAATATTCTTGGTGTCTCTTTTTCTTCTGCTCTCAGTTGGAAGGACCATATTACCAGTCTTGCTAAGGCAGCCTCCCAGAAGCTGGGTGTGCTCAACCGCCTTAGGGGGTTCGTTACCCCTGCACAGCTTCTTGCTCTGTACAGGGGCATAGTGCGTCCTTGTATTGAGTATTGTTCACATGTGTGGGGAGGTTCCTCTCACACCACTCTCCTAGACAAAGTTGAAAGGAAGGCCTTTCGTATCATTAACTCCCGTCCACTCACCCACTCTCGGCAATCTCTCTCTCTCCGCTGCAATGTTGCATCTCTCTCGCTATTCTATCGCTACTATAATAATCAGTGTTCCTCAGAGCTTTCCCAGTGTATACCACCTCCGTTACGTAGGGCACGTGGTACCCGTCTTGCAACTCAATCCCACCCCTACTCTGTGCAACTCTCCAACCCAAGAGTGAAATGTTACTCTCATACTTTCTTTTACTCAACAGCTGAGCTCTGGAACTCTCTCCCAGAATTAGTCTTTCCCTCTTCCTATGACTTAAATTGCTTCAAACTCTGTGTGTCCAGGAATTTTGGCTCGAACGTCCCTTGATTTTGGCCCTGTCACTCTTTCAACTATGGGGGAGGCACTCGCTATAGGCAGTTCTGCCTTTTGCCGCCCTCAATCACATAGACAAAAAAAAAGAAAAAAGAAAGCTATGATCTATAATAAATTATATCAATAAACAAATATATAGGCTATGAAAACAAATATAATTATAAAAGATACACTAAAAATAAAAGGAATGAGGGTATAATATATAATTGAATACTATATATAAGTATAATCTATAATAAAATATATCTGTACTAAAATAATGCAGACTGTGCGATTGGTGCACTTTGAACTTTGACAGCCCATTGGTTGCACATCTCACGGCTAAGTTACGATGTTCAAATACCATTCTTCTGATTTGTATCGCAGTCTTCTGGGTCATATCTTCTCCGTGGATATTTTATTGTACCCTTTGCTCGACTTTTCTTATCACCCACGGCTAATTTACGATATCCACAATTATGTTGCCGATTCGCCGTATCAGGAAGAAATTTCGAGTCGTGAACTCATCTGGAGAGGCTTTCGTGTCAGTGTGTAACGACCTTAACGAAACGTGTCTTAAAGTAGCCTGTAGGCGTTTCTGTCATGGCCATCCTTTAGCAGGGGTTTGCCAAAGGGGAACAAAGCACCGGAGATGATGATGAGGTGGGAAGTCTATGGGTGTGGTTGTTGATGGTAGCTGATAGGTTTATGGGTGTGGTTGTTGATGGTAGGTGATAGGTCTATGGGTGTGGTTGTTGATGGTAGCTGATAGGTTTATGGGTGTGGTTGTTCATGGTAGGTGATAGGTCTATGGGTGTGGTTGTTGATGGTAGGTGATCGCTCTATGGGTGTGGTTGTTGATGGTAGGTGATAGGTCTACGAGTGTGGTTGTTGATGGTAGCTGATAGGTCTATGAGTGTGGTTGTTGATGGTAGGTGATAGGTCTATGGGTGTGCTTGTTGATGGTAGGTGATAGGTCTATGGGTGTGGTTGTTGATGGTAGGTGATAGGTCTATGAGTGTGGTTGTTGATGGTAGGTGATAGGTCTATGGGTGTGGTTGTTGATGGTAGGTGATAGGTCTATGAGTGTGGTTGTTGATGGTAGGTGATAGGTCTATGGGTGTGGTTGTTGATGGTAGGTGATAGGTCTATGAGTGTGGTTGTTGATGGTAGGTGATAGGTCTATAGGTGTGGTTGTTGATGGTAGCTGATAGGTCTCTGAGTGTGGTTGTTGATGGTAGCTGATAGGTCTATGAGTGTGGTTGTTGATGGTAGGTGATAGGTCTATGAGTGTGGTTGTTGATGGTAGGTGATAGGTCTATGAGTGTGGTTGTTGATGGTAGGTGATAGGTCTATGAGTGTGGTTGTTGATGGTAGGTGATCGGTCTATGAGTGTGGTTGTTGATGGTAGGTGATAGGTCTATGAGTGTGGTTGTTGATGGTAGGTGATAGATCTATGGGTGTGGTTGTTGATGGTAGGTGATAGATCTATGGGTGTGGTTGTTGATGATGGCTGATAGGTTTATGGGTGTGGTTGTTGATGGTAGGTGATAGGTCTATGAGTGTGGTTGTTGATGGTAGGTGATAGGTCTATGAGTGTGGTTGTTGATGGTAGGTGATAGGTCTATGAGTGTGGTTGTTGATGGTAGCTGATAGGTCTATGAGTGTGGTTGTTGATGGTAGCTGATAGGTCTATGGGTGTGGTTGTAGATGGTAGGTGATAGATCTATGGGTGTGGTTGTTGATGATGGCTGATAGGTTTATGGGTGTGGTTGTTGATGGTAGGTGATAGGTCTATGAGTGTGGTTGTTGATGGTAGGTGATAGGTCTATGAGTGTGGTTGTTGATGGTAGGTGATAGGTCTATGAGTGTGGTTGTTGATGGTAGCTGTTAGGTCTATGAGTGTGGTAGTTGATGGTAGGTGATAGGTCTATGAGTGTGGTTGTTGATGGTAGGTGATAGGTCTATGGGTGTGGTTGTTGATGGTAGGTGATAGGTCTATGGGTGTGGTTGTTGATGGTAGGTGATAGGTCTATGAGTGTGGTTGTTGATGGTAGCTGATAGATCTATGGGTGTGGTTGTTGATGGTAGGTGATAGGTCTATGAGTGTGGTTGTTGATGGTTGCTGATAGGTCTATGGGTGTGGTTGTTGATGGTAGGTGATAGATCTATGGGTGTGGTTGTTGATGGTGGCTGATAGGTTTATGAGTGTGGTTGTTGATGGTAGGTGATAGGTCTATGAGTGTGGTTGTTGATGGTAGGTGATAGGTCTATGGGTGTGGTTGTTGATGGTAGCTGATAGGTCTATAGGTGTGGTTGTTGATGGTAGCTGATAGGTCTATGGGTGTGGTTGTTGATGGTAGCTGATAGGTCTATGGGTGTGGTTGTTGATGGTAGGTGATAGGTCTATGAGTGTGGTTGTTGATGGTAGCTGATAGGTCTATGGGTGTGGTTGTTGATGGTAGGTGATAGATCTATGGGTGTGGTTGTTGATAGTAGCTGATAGGTCTATGGGTGTGGTTGTTGATGGTAGGTGATAGATCTATGAGTGTGGTTGTTGAAGGTTGGTGATAGGTCTATGAGTGTGGTTGTTGATGGCAGCTGATAGGTCTATGGGTGTGGTTGTTGATGGTAGGTGATAGATCTATGGGTGTGGTTGTTGATGGTAGCTGATAGGTCTATGGGTGTGGTTGTTGATGGTAGGTGATAGATCTATGGATGTGGTTGTTGATGGTAGGTGATAGGTCTATGGGTGTGGTTGTTGATGGTAGCTGATAGGTCTATGGGTGTGGTTGTTGATGGTAGGTGATAGGTCTATGGGTGTCGTTGTTGATGGTAGGTGATAGATCTATGAGTGTGGTTGGTGATGGTAGGTGATAGGTCTATGGGTGTGGTTGTTGATGGTAGGTGAGAGGTCTATGGGTGTGGTTGTTGATGGTAGCTGATAGGTCTATGTGTGTGGTTTTTGATGGTAGGTGATAGGTCTATGAGTGTGGTTGTTGATGGTAGGTGATAGGTCCATGGGTGTGGTTGTTGATGGTAGGTGATAGGTCTTTGGGTGTGGTTGTTGATGGTAGGTGATAGATCTATTGGTGTGGTTGTTGATGGTAGGTGATAGGTCTTTGGGTGTGGTTGTTGATGGTAGCTGATAGATCTATGGATGTGGTTGTTGATGGTAGGTGATAGATCTATGGGTGTGGTTGTTGATGGTAGGTGATAGGTCTGTGGGTGTGGTTGTTGATGGTAGCTGATAGGTCTATGGGTGTGGTTGTTGATGGTAGCTGATAGGTCTATGGGTGTGGATGTTGATGGTAGGTGATAGATCTATGAGTGTGGTTGTTGATGGTAGGTGATAGGTCTAGAGAGTGGTTGTTGATGGTAGCTGATAGATCTATGGGTGTGGTTGTTGATGGTAGGTGATAGATCTATGGGTGTGGTTGTTGATGGTAGCTGATAGGTCTATGAGTGTGGTTGTTGATGGTAGCTGATAGGTCTATGGGTGTGGTTGTTGATGGTAGCTGATGGTCTATGGGTGTGGTTGTTGATGGTAGCTGATAGATCTATGGGTGTGGTTATTGATGGTAGGTGATAGATCTATGAGTGTGGTTGTTGATGGTAGGTGATAGGTCTATGAGTGTGGTTGTTGATGGTAGCTGATAGATCTATGAGTGTGGTAGTTGATGGTAGGTGATAGGTCTATGGGTGTGGTTGTTGATGGTAGGTGATAGGTCTATGAGTGTGATTGTTGATGGTAGGTGATAGATCTATGAGTGTGGTTGTTGATGGTAGCTGATAGGTCTATGGGTGTGGTTGTTGATGGTAGGTGATAGGTCTATGGGTGTGGTTGTTGATGGTAGCTGATTGGTCTATGGGTGTGGTTGTTGATGGTAGCTGATAGATCTATGGGTGTGGTTGTTGATGGTAGGTGATAGGTCTATGAGTGTGGTTGTTGATGGTAGCTGATAGATCTATGGGTGTGGTTGTTGATGGTAGGTGTTAGGTCTATGGGTGTGGTTGTTGATGTTAGCTGATAGGTCTATGGGTGTGGTTGTTGATGGTAGCTGATAGGTCTAGTTGGTGTGGTTGAGAATGGTAGGTGGTGTGTTTCTAGGTGTGGTTGTGAATGGTAGCTGCTAGACGAAGAAGCAAACAAGATCGGGAAAGAAGGAAGCTGTACAGAAGAAGAAAATTACTCACAGAAAAATGCACACATCAAAATCTACAGGATAGACAAAGGACCAAAATAGATAGAGAAATTGTGGAAATTGAACAAAGACTAAGAATATCATATGAACTACAACATATGGAAGAGGAGAGGAAAGCTATTGCAGGTATAAAGGAAAATTCCAAGTACTTCTTTTCATATGCCAAACAAAAGGTTAAATCAGCATCAAACATCGGCCCACTAAGCAAAGGGGATGGTTCATTCACAGGGGACAAAAAGGAAATGAGCGAACTCTTACGCTGGCAGTATGAAATGGCCTTCAGTGAACCTGATGAAACAAAAGCCATCAGAGACCAAAATATATTTTTCATGGAAACCTCCCTCACAGAAACCCCCCCAGATGCTGGATATTGATTTCGGTCCAAAAGACATATAAGAGGCCATTTCCAACATGCCATCCCACTCAGCACCAGGCCCGGACTCATGGAATTCGATCCTAATGAAGAAATGTAAGGAAAACCTCTCAAAACCCCTGGTTATAATGTGAAGAAGGAGTCTAGACACTGGTGAAATACCAGATAGCTTGAAAAACGCAATAATTGCCCCAATGCATAAAGGAGGGAGTAAAGCAATACCAAAAAACTACTGCCTGGTAGCTCTAACCTCCCACATTATTAAAGTTTTCGAGCGAGTCCTACGAAGCAAAATCTCAGCATTCATGGAGGCAAATTAACTACACAACACCGGTCAACATGGGTTCAGAGCGGGAAGATCATGTCTCTCACAACTTTTGGAACACTATGACAAAATTCTTAAAGTGCAGAAGAAAAGAAAAACGTTGATGTCATTTACACCGATTTTACTAAGGCATTTGATAAATGTGACCATGGTATAATAGCCCACAAACTAAAAGCAAAAGGTATAACGGGGAAAATCGGACGGTGGATATACAATTTCCTCGTAAATCGGAAACAATCAGTAGCAGTAAACCAAGTCACATCTGAGCCTTTGGATGTCAAATGCTCAGTGCCCCAAGGAACAGAGCTAGCGCCCCTTCTGTTCCTCATTCTAATTAGCGACATAGATACCAACACAAGACACAGTATGGTGTCGTCTTTTGCGGATGACACACAGCTAAGCAAGATAGTAAACACACAAGAGGACACGGGCCAGCTGCAGGAAGACATAAATGTAGTGTTCCAGTGGACCAGGGAAAACAACATGCAATTCAATGAAGAAAAATTCCAATTAACCTCTCAGCTGCGCAGCCCCTGTAGTATACACCATACCCCTGTGCGTAGGTATTTAGACTTATTCCTCACTAAAATCGTTAATTTACCATTAATATAATTAATACTTATCCATATGCGCATATTTTACGTTTAATATGAAGAAAGTAACATGTTACAACAATAAAACAAGTGGGAATAGTGTTTGGGGGGTGACAAACATGAATTATTGCAAAGCGGTTCATTCATGAAGTTGACAGTGAGCGAGAGTACACCCTCCCTCCACGAGCTCTGGTGAGAGACTGGATGTAGTTTGGGCTACTACTCTCTCTCTCTCCTCCTTCCACACCCTCCCTTTCCACCTTAGAACCAGGTGGGGAGTTTTTGAGCCATAAATAAACCGATAATTACAGGAATAAGAGAAAAATAGGTGATAATTGAAGGGGGGGGGGGGAAAGGGGGGAAGGAGGGGACTTTGACAGATGTGGAGAAGTGATATGAGAAGAAAAAAAGTTTCAAGTGCTACTGGGGCCTTTTAAAAAAAAAATTTGAGGCCTAGGATCTTATGAGTCTCCCCGCAGTCGCTCAGAAAAACCTCTTAAGAGTCTCCCCGTAGCTGCCGGATTAATAAAGTACGGAGATAATAATGTCGTTAAAGAGAACACAAACTACCTAACAGAATCTAACCACATAATAGAACGGAAAGACAGCGTGAAAGACCTTGGGGTGTTAATGTCTGAAAATATGGGTTTCAAAGAACATAACCAGGTCAAAGTTGCGGCTGCGAAACGTCTAACGGGTTGGATTCTGCGTACATTTAAAACACGCGGTGAATTACCTATGATAACGCTCTTCAAATCTCTAGTGCTACCGCGGCTTGAATACTGCAGCCGCGTAGCGTATTAACATCCACATACAAAGTATGTGAAATATATGACTTGGAGAGTGTACAAAGAAATTTCACTTCGCATATAAGTTCGGTGAAACAGCTACACTATTGGGAGCGTTTAAGAGCACTGAAACTGTACTCGCTGGAGCGTAGAAGAGAATGTTACCTAATAATATACACTTGGAAAATCGCAGAGGGTTTAGTACCAAACCTACATACTCCGATAGTCATGAAATTCAGTGATAGGTGATGCTGGGAATGCGATATCCCCCGTATGAATAACAGGGGTGCTATGGGCTCTCTGCACGAGGGCTGGTTATCACACAGAGGCCAATGTCTCTTCAACAATCTCCCACGGCGAGTAAGAGACATGAGGGGCGTCTCGTTAGACAACTTCAAGAGAGCCCTTGATGTCGAACTGCAAAAAGTGCCAGACGAGCCCATCTTCGCAAGGGAGCGTGCTGCCCCTTCGAACAGTCTGCTGCACCAAATCACCACCCAGAACGAGGAGCGGCGTGTACCTCGGTGCCGCTAGAAGTGTGTCAAACTCATCACAAGGTATCACAAGGTAAGGTATGGTGAGGGTTGAGAAAAGTAACTTGTATATTTCCAGTTGTGGTTGAGGATGGTTGCTGCTAGGCTTCTTAGTGTGGTTGTAAATATATATATATATATATATATATATATATGAAATCCTTGTATGGTATTCTGGAATATGGATCCTACGACTAGGTATGAATTGAAATATATTCGCCTAGTGGGTTTCCCCTCTCCCTAACATAAATAGGATAGAGAGTTGAGTGTCTTTTAGACTGCCGTGGTGTAGTTGATTAAAGCGTCGGCTATCATCTTGACGGTCGGCGGTTCGAACCCCACTGAGAGATTAGAAACCTATATATATATATATATATATATATATATATAAATATGTATGTGTGTGTGTGTGTGTGAAAGAGACATCAGGTAGAGCTGCTTGTAACAAAATTGTTTGGCTTTGGTTGCGAATTGTATATAGTTAAGGACCTCCAGGAATCAAACGTGGTAAAATCGTTCTCAATTTAACCCTTGGGAATTATGACGCATTTTAACAGTTTATTCTGGCTATCATTATCGATTTGATCCCTTAGATTCCTAGACGTTTTTCCTAAACTGCAAACAATCTTTGACTGATAGCCAGAACAAAATGAAGAAACGCGTCCTTGGTAACTGAAATGTTTAATCTTCCGACTCGTGTGCTTCTTTCTAACCATATATAATGGTCTAATGATAGCCAAATAGGGAAGAATTTACATAGTGATGGAAAAGTTATTGAACAATTTGTATTCATCTGTCCCGTCCATATTTTCCCTGGCTGGTTGGAATCCTAATGTGTTGGTTGTGTTATCTTTATGGTAATGTGGCTGTGCTAATGTTCCGGCACTGATCCACTTAATGTTGTGTGTGATGCTTTAGACGGGGTATGTGTTTATGTGTGTGTGTGTGTACATTAAGGTGTGTGTTTGTGTATGTGTGTTTCTGTGTCTGTTCGGGTGTGTGTCAGTGTTAGAATGAGTTGTATGTATTTGCATACATTTATTTTGTATATATGCATGTTTGAATTATCTGTGTGCATTTGCCTGTTTAATTTGTTCTGAACTGATAGCTAGGCCTAAGCAACGTTTATATATGACAGGCTATTTGTCATGGTACTAATGTAGATATTTCTTAACTGACGCATATATTTCAGTTGGTACACATTATACTATTGAGATGCTATAGTACAATGATTTATAACATCCTTAAAGTGTACCTGGTAATTATGTCAATGTATTTGATGGTTATACTATTATTTACTGTAATGTATGTGAAGGTTAGAATTGTATTTATTTCACTTTTTTGTAATAGTTGAAATGTTTGTTTATTTATAAAAATATGATGTAGTTGGCTTCAGAATAACGATGTTTTTTCGGTTTATTGTTAACAGATTTTGTTACATGCCTCCGATGTTGCAATGTCCCTAACTGACTGAGTGGGGTTGTTGTTTTTGTATTGTTGTTTTTGTTAAGATGGATTTACACGAGCGTTTTTCCTGCACATTTTGATCGGCATCATTAATGTAGCCCTTCATTATTTAAGGGTCGCGTTTCTTCCCATTATTATGGCTATCATTAGACGAGTTTATTGAGCTTTGGAAGGAGTTTTGGAGGGCAGAGGGTTGATTAGTATAGCTTTTCCCCCCTTTATTCCTAGAGAACTGCATAATAACGTCTTTAACATCCAGAATATAATGGAGAAACGCATCCTCGTATGTTGAAGGGCTTAACAACATTACTGGACTATTATTCGCTTGTGTCGGTAACTATACAGAAGGTAGACTATGACAGGGTACACAATCTTGCTTTTAAAACAGTAATTCAGAAACCACCAGATCAGAGTGCCATAATATATTCCACCATACTAGTGGTCCTAAAAGGCCTGTCACACTGGCGTCTTGACCCAACCAGACTTTAAAATGACTGTGTTTCGAAAAGTCTGGTACAATGTCCTGTAAGGTCAGGGCAAGTAAAACGAGAAGTGGAAAGGACGCGCCAAGGCTTGGACACCCTCATCTCTTTTTAACCAAAAAAGCTAGAACGCACGGATCACCACCTTCACTAGCGGCCGTATGGCGTGGGTAGGTCCCAATAAAGATGGCTGGAGGTCCACGTGCATGGAGGAGGGGCGGGTGGGGGTCATGCCAAAGGCATGCAAACGCGGGTTTCCCGTTCATCTACCATTCATCAACCGCCCTTGTGCAGCCTTTCTACAATCCACAAAACTAAGACAAAACAGGGACGGTAAAAGGACGAAAACAGATTACGTCATTGAAACGTCAAATTGGGCAGTTTTCTTGGTTTTCGCTAGGCTTGCCAACGTCTTGCATTTTTGTAACTCCAAGGTTGCTACAAGGTCTCCTACATTTGGTGACGACCCAAACATGTGTGAAGTCGGCAAAAGACGGCTAAGGACGTGTTGACAAATTGATTAGTGTGAACAAGCCTTATGACACTCCCTTGAAGTTCCCCTAGAATGATGCAGGGACAATATCGTTTATGTAAATCTACTTCTATTGTTGTTGTTGTTGTTGATTACGATATCATCATTAGAGATCCTATGGTAACAGAGATCGGCCAACCTGTGCCATCTTGATGCTACTGGTGATGTTCTTCTCTCCTTACACTCTAATATTTACATACCCATGTTAAACATCCGGGGAAAATGGTACAAAATATACAGCTTGGTCTGTCGAAATATATTTTAAATGATCAGAAAGAAAGACAAATATAATACCGTTGTTTGATAATTATTTGAAACACGAAAATAATTTCCAAAGAATGTTAGCCCCTCTATTTTGCTACAGGATTTCTAGTTCTCATTATTGATAATCCCTGGGTAGCTGTTGTTGCTCTTGTTGTATATAGTGGCGAGTGTCATGTTTTTGTTATGCTTCCTAGTGTTATGATCATTGGTTTATGATTCATTATATGATAATGAAGAAGATATTGTCATAATTGATATTTGTGTTATTGTTGTTGGTAGTGGTGGTTGTGGACTTTGCCTTTGTAGTTGTTTACTTTCGTGCTTGATATTGTTAATGGTTTGTTGTTTATATCCACTTACTGTTATGAATAAACACATCCATCCGCAGGCATCCCATTCTGTTGTTTTCATATTCACTTATTCACTGCATATTAGCTTATATATAATTTGTCTATGGATTTGCTATTACCAGGGGCCACAGGTATCTTTTCTATATTTGATAATTTACCATTATCTCTCTTTCTCTCTTTTCTTCTTAACATCAAGATTACCGGTACCTGGTGATCCAAATTTTGCAGCTAATGTCATGTAATGATACATGGAAATATCTGTAGCTAATGGATTTAAAACAAAATAATACCTGTGGTACTAAAGACGGCAGCCAATCAACGACCGGCATTTGATATGTACACAGCATCCATAAATAATCAGAATCACGACCCAGGTGAGAGGAGATACGGTGACAGACCATCCACCAATCAGCGACCAGCATCTCCAGACAAAGTGCAGTTGCCTGTTCAAACCCTTTTCTCGCATGCTGATTGGCTGGCGGCGCATCAGTCACATTCATCATCTTTTCACGTAATTTTTTTCCGGCAAAGAGAACATTCCTCACACGGTGAAAACCATAAACTGCCAAATAATAGAGGAAACTTGTTGCTGGGATACTATTTTGATGAAAAAGAAGCCAAAAAAGAGAAGAAAGAAGATCATAAGAGCTGCCCGGGCACCTGCCACCGGGGCCGGTTGGCTCGACCAATCAGCACGCGAGCTGGCGATACTGAGAGGTATAAAAAGAGGGGAGAGAGGCGATCAAAATTATTATTACTTGCTTCACCTTTCCTATATACTTCCGTTCCGTTCCGTTCCGTTCCGCGGTAACTGCGGGGCAACCCTGCCTACACGCTTGCAACCCTGATAATAGATCAGAAGGTTAAGCAACGTAGGGTCTGGTCAGTAGTTGGATGGGTGACCGCGCCTGTTGGGTGATTGCACCCGGTACCGACATTGACCAGATGTTGCCCTAGGGGTGGGTGAAATTTCTCTGGCTTGCCACAGGGTTCAAGTAGCCCAGGAGTGTTGAACAAACTCCATTCCCTGTCAGTTCCGTCTCACTCAGACGAAAATGAATACCTGGATTCATGGTGGCTAAAATGAATTCAGGGGCCTGATTGGTGGCTTCCTACAACCAATCAACACACGAGACTGAGAACTTGGTTAGCCACCAGGATTGCTCAGTGGCCATTGGGCAGGCCTTCTCTCGTGTTCGCCTCGTCCCACCCATACGTTAAACTGGGTACCTGGAGTGTAAAATCGGCCTTGGCGTAGGTCGTATCACTAGGGTAAATTTGATTACTTGCCTCACCTTTACTATATACTTCCGCGGTAACTGCCAGCGAGCTGGAGAAGACCTACTGTGAGCTGATTATGGAAATTCAGAAGACTGTGGCAGCAGGAATACCTCCCTCACCAGACATCAAGAAGAAGCTGACACAGTGCTTGCACCAGATGCACCTTCCCAAAACCACATAAACAATGGAGCAACTTGGTTGAGCCCAAGTACTTTTATCGTTTACTGTACTTCCCTTTTCTCAACTTATTCTTCCTCTATACAAAACTCTCTACTCTCCTACTTTACTATAGCCACCTGACCTAACCTGAGGGAGGCGTGGAAACCCTGCCTGCATGGTATGCAGTGCTGATTTCGATTAGCGAAGTTAATTAAGCTAAATTGGGTCTGGCAGTAGCTGGATGGGTGACTGCCCAGCACACCAGATGTTGCCACACACACAGTACATGGGGTGGTGGAAATTTCTTTGCCTTGCCACCAGGCTTCAAGTAGCCCAGGAGTGTTGAACAAGCTCCAATCCCTGTGTACTTCCATCTCATTCAGACGAAAATTAGTACTTGGCTAAATGAGTCCAGGGAAAAAGTTGGTGACTTAAGTACTGCCAACAAACACACGAGCATGAGAACTTTGTTAGCCACCAGGATTGCTCACGAGTCGCCCGCCGGGCGGACTCTCTCTCATGTTAGTCTTGTCCAACCCAGATATAAAAGGGGGTACCTGGTGTATAACATTGACTATAGCATGGTCGTATCCTGGGGTAAATTTTATTGCTTGTCTCACCTTCTCCTGTATTCATTTGCTGGTGTGTGTGTGTGTCCGTCCTGTCCATCTCCCTTTGAATGATTCCTTGTAAAGATTACAGATCACATAGGTTGAATCCAGCCCCGACTCCTTCATCTCCTACTACAGCTCCCTTCCTCACCCTCTACTATTTCATCTATCCCCATCCTTGCTTTGTGGCATTGAGTAATCCAAACTATTTGCTTGCCTCACCTTCTCCTGTATTCATGTGTGCTGCTGGGAGGGAGACAGAGCAACGGATGGCATCAGCCACATCAGATCCTCTCCTTAGCACTCCTGTGGCCTTCCAGCCTATTCTCACTACACCTCAAGGGAATAGCAGCAGACCAGAGAGACAACTTGCAGGTGAATTGCAGCAACAGTACCAAGCTTCCAGAATCCACATTAAGCAGTCACCCTTCGCACAGATCCACCTGCACCAGAGCGTGCTCTTATATCGCTATATGCACCAAACTTCCCAGCAGTATCAGAAGCAATAGATTGGGTAAGTGGAAGAAGAAGACATGAGCTGTGTCTATTGGCCTATCCCAAACATTTAAGAAGAAGAAGAATAGTAGTCAATCAAATGTATTAATGGATCTTATTGGCCCCACAAATAATTTAATAAAAGGGAAGAGATGACTGACTGACCTGGTTGTGATAACCAAATAAAATTAATGTCACCTATATTAGGATAAATACAATAATACAAGTGAAAGACAATAACTGATGCAATATAGTAAAATGGAGTCAAATAAATATTCTTTGTATGGAAAGCTATGCGCTAATAATAGTTATATCATATGATTTGGTAGTTGAATCTCACATGTGAATACCTAAGACTTTTTCTTGTAAATGTTGACAGTGAATCAGGGGTAATGCCCAATTCACGTCAAGATAATTAATCATTTAGTTAAATGTTGGAAGAGTAAAGGATAACACATATTCTTTCCGAAGTATAGAGATACATGACATAGTTTAGTTTTAGTTAAATAGTTAGTTAGGTTAAAAGGCAATTGCCCGAAATATTTTGAAATCTTTTGTTACAAGGAAATTGATTATTGGATATTTCTATATATCATGGACTACAGCAAGCTTTAGTTGTTAATATATATTAATTTACAGAATAATATGCTGCTGATTACTCAGATAATATTTTCCTTATTAGTATAAATATTTGTATGACTTGACATTCGTAGCCGAATTAAGTCAATCAATGAATAGCACCTAGAGTGGTACTTTGATATGGGAATTTATTATTCCAACGAATAGGTTTCACCATGTGCATTGTCATTTTCAAACCCGTGCTCATGTTTGAACTCATCTTTGCCCGGAACAAGAAGTACTAGTATAACTAATAAATATACCTGAAAGAGAAGGTCTATTAAATAAAGTGAAATATATAACCAACTGACAAATTATTTCAACCCTATTAGAAAATAATAGCCGGATTTTATACAACATTACCAATGAAAAAAAACCCAATTGTAGCAGTGATACATTTACATAAGTAATGTATACGAGTAACACTACTAGTGAAATAAGATAATTATATAAATATCATTATTGCTTTCCTTCAATTATGAATTGTGATAATGCTTACTCAGTTGATAGCTTCCGGCTAGAACTGTTTTATTGGATTTACAGTAAGTAGTATTGGTGTGTGTGATGAACAAGATGATTCTACAGTCTTGCATAATATGTTATTATAACCGATGGGCTATATGCTTAAATCACGCGAATCGGTACCATCCAAAAGGGTTAAACTTTCAGCATAAACTCTAATATATGGCTAATAAGTGATATGGTAATTCATTTACCAAGGATCTCCTATCAAAATAGCATATCCACAACAGTGGCAAATGTCTTGTACAGTTGTTAGAATAAATTCTATAACACCCTGTGATTTTGATTATGCAAGCTAGTATATATTGTTAGGAATAGTTTAGAAATAATAGTTAAAATTAAATTAATTTAACCCATTGAACTCCATCCAAAAAATAACTTGATGTAACACCCAGTCCCTAACATTATATATATATTTGTTCATTTATTTTAAATATTGAACAAAATCAGGTGGCCCAAGGTGGTCTCTGTGGGCTGCCAACTTTGCCTCACATGCTAAGCTATCATGTGTACAAATTTGAGACTCCTAAGAGTCTTTTGGGAGGCCTAGAATAGCCGACGTCCAATGAACGTCGCTGGGGGGGGGGGGGGGAGGTTACATAATTAGATGTCAGCCAATGGGCGTTGCTGGGGCTGGACGGGTTAACAGTTTGTAAAAATATGCAAAGGAATGATTATTCGTAATTTGATTAGGCCATTTTTGTTTTTCTTTTTTTTTTGCATAATGAAAATTATAGGGTGGTAAAGAACTTATTCCGATGACTGTACATAATGATTGTAGCTAAAATCCCTTCTCTGATGGTACTAATTTCCACCCTGGCCAATGAACTATACTCCATTAATTAGAGGTAGGCCAGTAATCGTGACCCCAAACTTCTGCAATTAAAAACAAAGCTAGAGCAAATTTAATGGGCTCTGCACATAATATTATTCCCTGGCTGTCTCTTCCCAAATGGTAGAAATATTAGCTCGGTTTCTGAAGTCCATTTTGAGTAATGAGCAGTTGGAGCCGAGATTTTTGGCCTACCTGTAATGAACAGGTTATAGTAGGTAGGTTTGGAGGTAGTGTTCTAGTCCAGAAAAAGGAGCACTGATCTGATGATCACTAATGGACTCTGTTCTTATTGTATTTAGTGTTGCTTAGGCAGGTGGAAGTTAAAACTGGATCTTCGGATGTAAAACATGCAACGATTTGGTTTGTATTCATTATACATAAGCCAGCTACATCCTGACGCTGTTGTAGGGGCTGTGGTCTGGCCATATAATACCCTTGCCCTTTTATCTGTACCAAATATTCAGCTACTTTTTGTGTTTGATTCAATAGTTTCATTGTTGATATGAAGCATTATGACCATGCAATTGGATGGCACTGAATCAAGGCATAATTAAGAGTCATACCTTCAGTATCCACGTGATGTGGACTATATTGAATGCATCCATATTCCATGCATCATTCCTAACAATGTCCTTAACAATATCTGGTGCGACATCTTGGGGGTTATTATGATATTTTCTTTAATCATTACACAGAGTTTTGATTGACTTTAACATTTGCAAGCCATATATTTATTATGCTACATAGACTAATAAAACTGCTCCCAAGACTTTCTTCAAATTATGATACGTCCCTTAGACCCCTTCATGCTAGATAATTATGTACGTTTTTGGCCGAAACATGTCCTAAAACATCGACACCTGAATGGAATCAAGCGTCTAATAAACGCGAAGCTAATGAAAATATAATTATGGCTCAAGAGCTCCAGACAAGATGGGTCCAAAAAATCTGATGGCATACAAATACAAATATCTTGCCTCTGGGAGATTAACATTGCATGAGTTTTCTTTGGAACAAGAACCACTTGCCTTTGTTTTCCCTTAGTGGTGGTGCTATATGATGTATTGCTGTTATATAAAGCGGCGGCTAAATTCCTCTCTTCTCTGTTACAAGTTGAATATAAGGGTGCCGTCGTCAGAATCAGAAAATATCTCGGGAATGAGCTTCAGAAAGTAATTGAAATTAAATTCCACAACAAAGGACCAAGGGGAGGTGTTGTGGAGTGGTCTTGCCACTGGCCTGGTAATCCAAAGGTCCCGGGTTCAAATCCCGATGTATCAATGGGAAGATATTATTGGGATGGATTTTGTGCTGTACCTAGTATCAGTGCATTACCACAAGCCCACCGAAACGTCAATAAAATACCCTCATTGTTCCCTGATTAAATAGCACTGTATGAATATTCCCATATTCAAAATATGCTATAGGGGTGCAATGCCTGGTGAGTTATCTGCTCAACAGGTGGCGTTGTGTGTGTGTAAGTGTGAGAGTCCGAGTGTAGGGGGTGAGACTGAAGCACGGGAACGAGGTGGCTTCAGAGATGGGGTCGTTTCGGGCCATGAGTGAGCACCTTGTCTCATGTGAAGGCAAGATGGCAGGTGCTCGTTGTACTCTACGTGCTTCACATGTCTCACTCCCTAGACTGGAACAAGACCTCACGGGCTTCACTGTTCATTGTAAAGCAGTGAATGTTAAGGCTCTCAGCCTATGCCCGAGAGGAAGTAAGTTGGAATATAGAAAAAAAAAAAAAAAAAAAAAAAAAGTCATTGCCCTGTGGGACACTATATTTGACGAAATATTTGGATATGACCATTGACCATTGCCGGAAGTGCTCTGTATTATAGGTAGTACTTGGAGCGCTGAAGTACAGTATATAAGTGATCACCATACAACCATAGTCTTCTCAGTTTAGTGGTGATGCTGCACACCAAAACCCGGTCGAAGGCACCAGTCTAACACAATCACAAAGGTGTCCTTTGCCAGTGTCGAAAGCTTCTCTCCAATTGATAGACAAAAGTAGTAACAATTTTGCCAAATATCTACCTGTCCGTAGAGTTGAGATTATGTACAATCGCCTGTATAAATTGCTGGCACACTACTATTAACTGAAGCGATTGTAGTACATCAAGGAAGGTTACTTTTCTCTATACTATGAATGACTAAATTTTGTTATAAGAACGGAGATAAGTGTAATTGGTCTATATTTTTCCGGCTTTATTTTGCTGTTTATCTTGTGAACATTCACACCTCGTATGACGTTCTATTGTTTAGGCCATTGTGGTGTTCTAAGGCAATTCTGATAAAATACAGTAGGTGGGTAGCAGAACTAAGATGCACAATGCTAAATACTGTATGACCTGATGCTTTGTGGAATTTCATCAATATCCTTGCTGCCTCGGATCTAGCCCATTTGCTAGAGGCAGAAAGTATTCGCCAGAAGTACGGCTATGTTACGTTTTATGCTACTCCCTCGTAGTTTGATCCCGACCATCTGGCTTGTAAGTTATAGTTCAAATTTACGTTCCATTGGCTGGTGGCAAGTTTACACACCCTGTTCCATATATTTGTAGACAAGTGTATTCAGTTGCTTATTATTTCGAGTTGGGTTTTTTTTTTGTTATTCAGTCATGTTTTAATATTGTTAACTCTTGCAGCTCTACAGTTGGCTCCCGACTTGGAATTGTAAGTTTGACTGGTATGAATTAATATGGTAAAGAGCACAGAAAGTCAGTTGTTACTCTAACTCTATGATTAACATACTTGGTAAGATAATTTAGCCATGAAGTCTAAATAACTACACTTTATCCATATGTCTCCCCTCCCGAGACCTCTCTCTCTCTCTCACTCTCGCGAGATTGGATTAATATGAATTAATCAGTAGGGTATGTGTAATTTACCTTTCAAACTAATTTATTTCTATACTCTATAACAAATCTCCTTGTGGGCATTTCCTGACCCATAAGGTTACACTGCATCCCATTTTCCTGTACGGCTTTTTTGGCTGGAGGGTGGGGAGAGAGCCTTCTACTATGCTGTTTTTTCTTCTACTATAAACTGTCCCTGTCTAATAGTATTAAGGTTGAACCACCTAGTAGAGACCGCAAGGTCTGTTTGGTCTGAGTATCTGTGTAACTCTCTTTATCTATCTTTACTTAGTTTTTTTTACTAAGAGTATAATTTGCATGTTTATATTAATTTTTGTTTTGTTTTGCTGCCCAGCTTCCCAGAAGTTAGGTGTGCTCAACCATCTCTGTGGGTTCTTCACCCCCGCACAGCTTCTTGCTCTGTATAGGGGTGCAGTGCGCCCATGTATCGAGTATTGTTCGCACATGTGGGGAGGCTCAACCCCTACCACGCTTCTCCAAAGAACATAAGAACATAAGAACATAAGAAAATGGGAGTCTGCAAAAAGCCGATCGGCCCATACAAGGGAGATCCCTGTCACACCCAACCCCAATTACAAGGCCCAATTATAGGCCCAACTCACTAATACCTTGAGTACTGCCCCCACCAAAATGGTCAGGGATTAACACAAGATTACGGGGGTCTGCTGAGCGCCGATTGGCCCACACCTGGTAGATCCCCCTCACACCCAACCCATCTCGTCCATATGCCTATCTAATTTTATCTTAAAGCTCCCTATTGTTCTTGATCCCACTATATCACTTGGTAGCCTATTCCACCCATCTACATCTCTGTTACCAAACCAATATTTGCCTATATCTTTTCTGAAACGAAATTTATCAAATTTGAAACCATTTGTACGAGTTCTTTCGCTATCACTGAGCTTTAGGACATTTTTCATGTCCCCTTTATTAATCCCACTAACCCACTTGAATACCTCTATCATATCCCCTCTAACTCTGCGTCTCTCTAACAAATGTAAGCCTAATTTCTTCAACCTTTCTTCATACGGAAAATTTCTAATATTATGGATAATTTTTGTCATTCTACGTTGTACTCTCTCCAATGAATCTATGTCCATTCTGTAATAAGGACACCAACATTGAACAGCATAATCCATATGGGGTCTCACTAATGACAAGTACAGTTTTAAGATAACATCAGCAGTTCTGTTACTCACACTCCTAGATATGAACCCGAGAATCCTGTTTGCCCTGTTACGAACGCCTATACATTGTTTTCTAGGCTTCAAATCATTGCTAACAAATACACCTAGATCTTTCTCACACTCTGAGTTTTCTAATTCCATATTAGCTAGTTTATATTTAACATTTGTATGCATCTTCCCTATCTTTAATACCTTGCATTTGTCAATGTTAAACTTCATCTGCCAATTTACTGACCATTCGTGTAAGGTATCTAGATCCCTTTGCAGACACTCTATATCTCTATCTGAATCAATTTTTCTCCCCATTTTGGTATCGTCTGCAAATTTACTTATCCTACTAGTTATACCTAAATCAAGGTCATTTATGTATATAATAAACAACAGAGGACCTAATACAGATCCCTGAGGGACACCACTTTTGACTGCTCCCCATTCTGACTTGGTACCATTTATGCTGACTCTCTGCTTCCTACCAGTTAGCCATGACCTAATCCATCCTAACAATGCCCCACCTATTCCATGTGCCTCAACCTTTCTCATCAATCTCTCATGAGGGACTCTGTCGAAAGCTTTACTGAAATCTAAATATTGCGACGTCTACCAGCGAGGGCAGAATCGCCTCTCGTTAGCCACTAGCGCTCACCAGGGACATCGAAATGGGCTACAGTTATCCAAGAATATTGTTCTTTCTTTCCTTGTGCTCGCATTGTCACAGACAGTCCAGTGAGGGTCTTTGTTTTCGTCTGTGACAACAGGAAGTATTTTATATCATTAGTAGAATATAAGATGCATGGTGTAAAGTTAAGGAGAAAGAGTGATAGAGGCAGCGTGGTGGTAGTATGTGCATGTGTATGTATGTCCTGCCTTCCTCGCTCGGTGGAGTTTTCCCGCCCGCGCGCGAGCTTTCCCGCGCCCTTGATTGGCTGGCGGTTCCTGGCGCGTCCTAGGGGCCTGCTGCCTTGTGACGTATCGGCCCATGATTGGCCGACCATCGCGCCTTTGTGGGCTCCTGTGTGACTTGCCTCCTGCATGAGGGTCCACAGGAGCTGTTCTCCTCAGGACAGGCTTGGCACGTATGCTTCTAACATTCCTTTGCATACTCTCTCCCGATCACCCCCTTTACCACTGTCTCTCTCTCTGACTTTCTTCTTTTCCATTGCTTCTCACCTTTATTCAATTACTTGTCCCCTTGGGTTCTGCATACGGTTTCCATAGCCGGCCCATTGTATTGTATGCGCCGTCCTCTGAGATATTTACATGTACTTAGAATAGGTTTTGAGGGTTCTTAGTTAGTAGAGGTTGGGAACTTAGTGTGTCGCCATTATTGATTTAGTGTTTCTGCTCTTTTATTTAATGCTAGACTGGGATAAGGTAACTGTAGTCGTTGTCCCCGATGTGTGTATGGTTTGCTTATACCTACACGACTTCGACCGGTCCTGTGGTAGCCTGTGTTGTCTTTTCGCTTGCGTCCTTTACGAGTGCAACATTGTGTTGACTGAGGGTTTTAGCCTGTTCCAGTTCCACACTTTGTTGCTTCTTTGCTTGTTTTTAGAGGGTCGCCAGGATAGAACCAGATACTTGTGATCTGGATCTATCAAGAGAGCACCCTAGTCAATTAACGTAACTTAAAGGATGCAGTCTTAAGGATATCGCTAGGCTACGAGCCTGTCTTGTTCAACCACAGTTCCTTACCTAGAGTATTCCAGCTAGACATTATTAATCGAGTAGACACTTATTAGTATTCAATATAAGCTCTTTGATATGTACGCATTATTATTCACAGCATTTATTAGTCTAGGTTGTTGTTGAGTTGCATAACCATAGCAGACTGTTTCGTTGATGAGGAAGTACTTCTTTTAGTGTCGAGCATTGCTACCGTTGCGCATTTATAGTATTCTCGTGTCAGTTAACATTATATGTCCTATCTTTTAGTGTATTCCATTTACACGTGTGGTGTCCTGCCTCCTAACTTTATATAGTTTAAGATACGAGCATCTTATGAGCATCAGACTTTCTTCAGAAGTTTCCAGGTCTATGCTGTAGGACTAAACTTTATTTTCTTTCAGATAGGAGTGAAGAGTTTATTGTTGTTTAGAGTAACTATATTGAAGCATCTTTTTATTGTATTAAATCTTGCAGTGATTTAATTGATCTTTCCATAGATTCCTGTTTATGCATTTTAACGTAACTTGCATCTTGTTTGTTATCAGGCTATACCAGTGTGGGTTAGCCTGAAGTAGAGTACATTTATGTCCAGTTAATGATACCCCGTTACTGCAGATTAACTCTGGAGGGTATAGGTGTTTTTGTTCGCCGGCATATAAGTTCGAGGGTTTGGATCTAGCGTACCGTTGTTGCATAGTGCCCTATTACTAGTCCAATCTTTAAGTGCCCTTGTTTTATTCGTAGCCCCGGTCGTAACAAATGGCGACCTTGCCTAGTATCTTATCTTAGGTGTCATACCAAATGAACTTAGAAATAATAGCAGGATTTTTGGACATTTGTTTTTGAGGAATATTTTGGACATGTTGGAATTTTTTTTGGCAACGTAGTATAGCACTTGAGTTGTCTTCAAGCATTTTTTGAGTGAATAGTGCTACATGAGAGTTTAGGTACTTCTTTTTTTTTATAAACGTTGAGAATTTTCGGTGGACACTATGTCGAACGACGGATCAATGCACAGTGAGGACACAGTACGGGAAGCCGACTCTGAGGTGCAGCAGCGGGGTTTGTTAGAAGGCATTAGAGTAGTAACTAGTGAGGAGGATGCAAGGGAGTTTCTGGAGATGCCTATTACTGTTGACCAGGTGTCGGGGATTGATCGGTATGGTCTCCAGTGTTTGGCCACGGTCATGGGGCATGTTGGCACTAGCAGCATGACGAGAAGTGACCTGGTGGCCTGTGTGCTCGGTGGGGTGCGTGGGGCTTCGGGTGGAGCGGGAGCTGGGGTACCTTCGGCCCAACCCCCATTCCACTCGACTCCTACCATGGCGCCCCCTCGGGCTCCAGAGCCGGGTACGTTCCCGCAGGCTGATAGTCACTGGCAGCATGGTTTGCCCCTGGGTGGATCACTGGGTGGGTCTCCAATTGTTGCATCTCCTCCTCCTCAAGGTTTAACTCCAGATATGATCTTCCAGCTTGAGATGGCTAAGATGGCTAAGCAGCAGGAATACCAGATTGAGATGGCTAAGATTCAGGCTGAGGAGAGAAAGGCCATGTACTGTGTAGACATAGAGCTTGAGAAGTTTTGGGTGGAGTCGACCGGGCAGCGTCTCGGTTCTGGGAATCGAGGTCTTGATCAGTCTTTATCGCACCTTCTTAAGTTAGTTCCTGCATTTGACGAGTCGGGTGTCACCGAGTTTTTCCTGCGTTTTGAGAAGAAGTGCCGGGAGCACCAATGGCCCGAGGTTAAGTGGGCAGCCCTTGTTTCCTCTAGGTTGGTTGGCAAAGGACTCAAAGCATATGATGCGTTGCCCTTGGAGTCTTGCATCGATTATGAGGTACTGAAGGAAGCTGTTCTCCGGGCGTACGAGTTACAACCAGAGACATATAGGTTGAAGTTCCGGGGTGTTACGAAGGGTCATGAGTGCACTTTTCTAGAACATGCCCGGGAACTGTCTGATGCTTTGAGAAATTGGCTGAGGTCAGAGAAGGTGACAACGTTCGGAGAGCTTGAGCAGTTAGTCCTTCTAGAGCAATTTTTCAAATGCACAGGCAGCGACCTGACTTTGAACCTCAAAGAGAAACGTCCTAAAACTCTACAAGAGGCAGCTGAGATGGCTGACCTGAGATTATCACTGATCCGTAGGTGCGGGTCTGCACAACGGACCGATGCAGTTAACAAGGGGTGCAACAGTCCACCCCCCCGAGTCAGTGATACCACATTTAATAACAAAAGCAAGAGCAATGATACCAATTTGGATCACAAACCTAAAACAGTCCCGTTTAAGAATGGTCAGGGCCCTTCCCCACCTCAGGGGAAGTCCAAGGGTGAAGTAGAGTGTTTTAAGTGTCATAAAAAGGGGCATTTTGCACGTTCCTGCCCTAGTAACTAATCTACAGTTTTCGTGTCTTTGGCTAGCAACGTTGGGGTGTCTCTGAGGTCTTCTGCATTTACCCGGGGTGATATGTCAGATGCGGGGGCACAGCCAGTGAAGGAGTGTCCGGAAGGCTCGAAACCTGTCCGCGATGCTTATTGCGACCATAGAGGGCGTGGCTGCGTGAGTATGCTGGTTGCAAGCATGGGTTGGACTTGTTGCGTGATACAGGTGCATCCCAGACTCTGATGAAAAACTTTACAGGCAAACCTATAAACGCGGCACGGGTAGTTGTGGTGCAGGGTATTAATGCTACACGGTCATACCCGTTGGTTCGAGTAGAGCTGGAGGTTGAAGGTGTGACACGAGAGTTGGATGTTGGAATCGTGGAGAAACTGCCAGTAGAGGGCGTCGACCTTCTTCTCGGCAACGACTTTGCAGTGCCTACTTCTGAGGTTCCACCCTTAGTCGTTGCCGAGAGGGCGGCCGACGTGAGTAGGGAGGGGCAGGAGTTGGTCGAGAGGTGTCAATTACAGCAGATGGCGTGTGTTGTCACCCGTTCTCATGCATCAAAACTGTCACAGCCTATTCCTCAGTCTCTAGACCAGTGGAGGAACGGTAGAAAGGAGAAAGCTAAAGTTGGGAAATGTTTTGAGAGTTTTGATCCAGCGGCTCTCCTTGGCGACTCAGTATTAGCACCATTGTTAAGGTCCGGAGTGGCCCCAGAACCTGTCACACTTGTTGAGGAGGTAGGGTGGTAGGGAGGTAGAGACAGCACCGCTACTCACAAAAGCAAGATAGGATCGAACAGTCCAGTACCGGGGGAGGCCATAATTTGCTCCGGGAGCATCTCGATAAATTGGCTCTATCGGATATCTGTCGGCTGCAGCTAGGTGATCCTGAGCTTCAGAAGTGTAGTAACGGTGCAGTGGAACTTGAGGAGGACGGGGATGCAAAGCCGGGGGACTTCTTTCGTGTGGAGGGTATTTTGTACAGGCGTTTTCTAGATCCCAGACGAAGTTGGGAGGGTGGGCCAAGAGTGGTGGACCAGTTGGTAGTGCCTAGTGTGTGCCCTTATAGCCTACTGAGGTTGGCGCATGATGTACCGTTGGCAGGGCATTTGGGTGTACGTAAGACGGTAGCAGCCTTGGCGAAATTGTTTTGGTGGCCAGGTATGAAGGCACATGTTGAGTCATGGGTGGCAATGTGCAGTACCTGCCAGACAGTAGGTAAACCAAACCAATGTATTCCCAAGGCTCCGTTACACCCTATTCCTGTAATCGGGCCACCATTCAGTAAGGTTATAATCGACATGGTTGGCCCTCTACCCCCTACTAGTGCAGGCAACAAGTACCTCCTCACAATCATGGATGTTGCCACTCGTTATCCGGATGCATACCCCATGCGAAATGGTACTGCTAACACTGTTGTTCGTAACTTGCTATTGTACTGTTCTAGGTACGGGTACCCGCAGGAATGGCAGTCAGACCAAGGGTCCAATTTTACTTCTAACCTTTTCAAACAGACCATGCAGCAGCACGGTATCAGTACAGTTGTCTCTTCAGCCAATCACCCAGAGAGCCAAGGGGTGTTGGAGAGGTGGCACTCGACTCTGAAGAGCATGCTGCGTTGTTACTGTGTTGAAAATGGCAAGGATTGGGATCTTGGGTTGCCCTATGTTTTATTCGCTGCTCGGGAGGTACCTGGTGAAAGCCTCGGGTTCAGTCCCAATGAGTTAGTCTTCGGACATCAGGTCAACATGGTTAGAGAAATCTGGGAGGGCACAGCAAAACCATGTTCCATGTTAAAGTATGTCCTCGAGAGCAGAGAGAGAATGCTGAGAAGCCTAGAGTTGGCAGGTAGGAATTTGGTAGGGTCGCAAGCACTGATGAAGGACAGGTACGATGAGAAGACAAAACTCCGGGAGTTTAAGGAGGGGCAGGAGGTGTTGATTTTGTTACCTCTGCCATGTCATCCGTTGTCTGCTAAGTACACTGGTCCTTATAAGGTGGTAAAGAAGATCTCTGACCTAGACTATCTTGTGGCTACTCCTGATAGGCATAAAAAGAATCAGCTGTGCTATGTGAATCTGGTGAAAGAGTTTGTGAGGCGCCCCCCTGAGCCTCTCGCTGTCCCTGTGTTGACCTGCAGCGGTCATGGTGGAGAAGGAGTGAGGGACAGTGAAGCTTAGGTGGAAGATAACTGGGAGTGTCATGTCTCTGCTGACCAGTGGGCGGGGAACTCCAGACAGGTGGCTGACGATGCTCTAGTGCACCTGCCTGAGCAACAGCGTGTAGCCGTGCAGCGCCTGTTTGCTTCATACCCCACTGTGTTTGCAGAGCATCCAGGCCTCACAACTCGAGTGGTGCATGACGTGGACGTGGGAGATCAACCCCCCTTTAAATCAGTACCCTACAAAATTCCACCCATTAAACTCCCAGCCCTCAGAGCGGAGTTAGATTATATGTTGGAACGAGGGTTGATTGAGAAGGGGGCAGTTAGGTGGACATCTCCTGTCACTCTGCAGCCCAAGCCTGACGGGAAGGTTCGCTTCTGCATTGACTTTCGGAGATTGAACGGGTTGACTCCCACCAATGCTTATCCCCTTGCCTGTGTTGACGATAGTGTAGACAAGATTGGTAAGTCACAGTTTCTAACTAAGGTAGACCTAGTGAAAGGCTACTGGCAGGTGCCCTTGTCTGAGCGGGCGAAGGGGGTATGCGGGTTTGTGGTTGATGGGAACACCTACCGTTGCAATGTGATGCCGTATGGCCTTAAAAATGCCCCAGCAACCTTCCAGAGTCTTATGAACGAGTTAGTAGCTGACATCCCTAACTGCACTGTCTACCTAGATGACGTTATAATCTACGATGACAACTTTGAGAGTCACTGTGAGCACATAGAAGCCTTGTTTCTGAAGCTCAGTGAGGCCAGCTTGGTGGTCAATCTGGGCAAGTGTGACTTTGTCCGGGCAACTGTACAATATCTTGGGTTTGTGGTCGGGTTAGGCCAGGCGTGCCCCCCCCAAAACAAGATACAGGCTATTATTCAGTTCCCCAGGCCGTCCACCAAGCGGCAGATCATGAGATTTTTGGGCATGATCGGTTACTATCGCCGTTTCATTCAGGGTTATTCTACGGTGTTAGCTCCTCTGACAGATTTACTAGCAAAAGACAAAAAGTTCAAGTGGGCACCTGAGTGTGAAAGGGCTTTTTCGCTGGTCAAGCACCTACTATGCACTCACCCAATCCTCAGGGCCCCTGACTTTAAAAGACTATTCCAGCTGGCAACAGATGCCAGCGGTGTAGGGGCTGGTGCCGTCTTAATGCAAACAGACGAGGAAGGTTTGGAGCATCCAGTCAGTTTCTTTTCCAAGAAGTTTAATTCAGCTCAGAAAAATTACTCTGTCGTAGAGAAAGAACTGCTGGCAATAGTGTTGGCGCTCAGGCACTTTGAAGTATATGTTCCTGCCTACGGGCCAGTCGTGGTGATTTATACCGACCACCACCCTCTTAAATTTCTGAACCAATTCCACAACCGGAATATGAGGCTGACATGTTGGTCACTCATGTTGCAAGAATACAATCTAGACATTCGCCATATTGCCGGTTGTGATAATGTGATTGCAGACTGTTTGTCGAGGGTGGAGGATCCGGCGTAGATCACCACAGGTGTGTGAGTTTGAGTGGAGAAAAATCAGGCTTGCCCCTGTAGAGCAGCCGTCAAAAACAACATTAAAATTAAATCAAAAAATCACATAAAAACTCTTTCTTTTTGATAGTTAATTATACGTGGCCAATATTATAGCTAAACTCCTAAGTTGAACCTGTCTTTAACTTAGTAGGCTGGGCTCTGTGAAGCTCGCTCAGGGAGTATAGCAGGCTAAAATTATACTATTATGTTTGGGAGGGGTTGTATGATTTTATTTATGCTAATATGTTGTTTTATGTAAGAATTGAGCTTTGCATTTCATTTCTGGTGGATTGGCTATGTGTGACGGGTCTTGCCGGCATTCTGCCTTGTCAGACATGGTGCTCGCCTAATGTTGAGCGTCCTATATATTGGGCGGGGTGTGACGTCTACCAGCATGGGCAGAATCGCCTCTCGTTAGCCACTAGCGCTCGCCAGGGACATCGAAATGGGCTACAGTTATCCGAGAATGTTGTTCTTTCTTTCCTTGTGCTCGCACTGTCACAGACAGTCCAGTGGTGGTCTTTGTTTTCTTCTGTGACAACAGGAAGTATTTTATATTATTAGTAGAATATATGATGCATGGTGTAAAATTAAGGAGAAAGAGCGATAGAGGCAGCGTGGTGGTAGTATGTGCGTGTGTATGTATGTCCTGCCTCCCTCGTTCAGTGGAGTTTTCCCGCCCGCATGCGGGCTTTCCCGCGCCCTTGATTGGCTGGCGGTTCCTGGCGCGTCCTAGGGGCCTGCTGCCTTGTGATGTATCGGCCCATGATTGGCCGACCATCGCGCCTTTGTGGGCTCCTGTGTGACTTGCCTCCTGCATGAGGGTCCACAGGAGCTGTTCTCCTCAGGACAGGCTTGGCGCGCATGCTTCTAACATTCCTTTGCATACTCTCTCCCGATCACCCCCTTTACCACTGTCTCTCTCTCTGACCTTCTTCTTTTCCATTGCTTCTCACCTTTATTCAATTACTTGTCCCCTTGGGTTCTGCATACGGTTTCCATAGCTGGCCCATTGAATTGTATGCGCCGTCCTCTGAGATATTTACATGTACTTAGAATAGGTTTTGAGGGTTCTTAGTTAGTAGAGGTTGGGAACTTAGTGTGTCTCCATTATTGATTTAGTGTTTCTGCTCTTTTATTTAATGCTAGACTGGGATAAGGTAACTGTAGTCATTGTCCCCGATGTGTGTATGGTTTGCTTATACCTACACGACTTCGACCGGTCCTGTGGTACCCTGTGTTGTCTTTTCGCTTGCGTCCTTTACGAGTGCAACATTGTGTTGACTGAGGGTTTTAGCCTGTTCCAGTTCCACATTTTGTTGCCTCTTTGCTTGTCTTTAGAGGGTCGCCAGGATAGAACCAGATACTTGTGATCTGGATCTATCAAGAGAGCACCCTAGTCAATTAACGTAACTTAAAGGATGCAGTCTTAAGGACATCGCTAGGCTACGAGCCTGTCTTGCTCAACCACAGTTCCTTACCTAGAGTATTCCAGCTAGACATTATTAATCGAATAGTCACTTATTAGTATTTAATATAAGCTCTTTGATATGTACGCATTATTATTCATAGCATTTTTTAGTCTAGCTTGTTGTTGAGTTGCACAACCATAGCAGACTGTTTCGTTGATGAGGAAGTACTTCTTTTATTGTCGAGCATTGCTACCGTTGCGCATTTATAGTATTCTCGTGTCAGTTAACATTATATGTCCTATCTTTTAGTGTATTCCATTTACACGTGTGGTGTCCTGCCCCCTGCCTTTATATAGTTTAAGATACTAGCATCTTATGAGCATCAGACTTTCTTCAGAAGTTTCCAGGTCTATGCTGTAGGACTATACTTCACTTTCTTTCAGATAGGAGTGAAGAGTTTATTGTTGTTTAGAGTAACTATATTGAAGCATCTTTGTATTGTATTAAATCTTGCAGTGATTTAATTGATCTTTCCATAGATTACTTTTTATGCATTTTAACGTAACTTGCATCCTGTTTGTTATCAGGCTATACCAGTGTAGGTTAGCCTGAAGTAGAGTACATTTATGCCCAGTTAAGGATACCCCGTTATCGCAGATTAACTCTGGAGGGTATAGGTGTTTTTGTTCGCCGGCATATAAGTTCGAGGGTTTGGATCTAGCGTACCATTGTTGCATGGTGCCCTATTGCTAGTCCAATCATTAAGTGCCCTTGTTTTATTCGTAGCCCCGGTCGTAACAATATATAATATCATATGACTTCTCATTATCTACTGCTTCATATACCTCTGAGAAAAAACTAAGCAAATTTGTAAGACAAGACCGTCCCTGAGTGAATCCATGCTGAGAAGAATTTATTAAGTTAAATGTTTCTAAGTGGTTTCTCATTTTCCTAGCAATAATTGACTCTAGTAGCTTTCCTATGATTGAAGTGAGACTAATGGGACGGTAATTGGATGCTATTGATTTATCACCTTTTTTGAAGATCGGAACTACATTTGCAAGCTTCCAAGCTACTGGAACTATACCTGTTTCTAATTACTTGTTAAATAGAAATGTTAATGGGTAACTTAACTCATCTCTGCATTCTTTAAATACTCTAGCATATACCACATCACGACCAGGCGATTTATGAGGTTTCAGTCTGTCAATTTCCTTAAGCACATCATTTCTACTGATAGTAACCGTACTTAACCCTTGGAATCCGGGAGGCCTCATATGAGGCAAAATGCGCGGCTAAAAAGTCACCGATATTATCATCAGAACTCGGCATGTACACAACGCAGCGATGTCATCTCAACGGCAGTCTACAGACGAGAAAACGTTCTACAATTTGCAAAAAACATTGACTGCTCTAGGTGGTCTCAATCAGTAGCTACTGAATTATGAAGTTTGAAAATACCAAACTTCATATGAGGCCCCCCGGATCCCAAGGGTTAACCTATTTTCTATACTATCGCTATATACCTTACGGACTTCTGGAAACTGTGCCAAATTTTCATTTGTGAAAACGGAAAGAAATTGACTATTTAATGTACTGCACATTTCTAAATAATTTTCTTGTCATTTCTCCTATCAAAGTTTTAAGGGGACCAATTACATCTCTAACCTTGGATTTATATAGTTGGTAAAAAGCTTTAGGATTATTTTTGAGTCATTGGCAACCTTAATTTCATAATTTCTGTTTTCTTTCCTAATATCCTTTTTTACCTGTCGTGATAGATTCTGATATTAAGCAAGTAGGTGAATTTCACCTTTCTTAATTTTTCTATATATTCCTCTCTTTTTTCCTAGAAGATCTAATAGTCTATTATTCATCCATTTGGGTTGGTTCTGTGTTGATCTAAATTTTCTTTTGGGGATATATTTATTTTGCGCATTGAATACTGACTTGATAAAATTATCGTATGTATTTACCAAGTTTGATTTCACTTCCTGACTTTAGATGACAGGTGCCTGAGAAAGGATACACTCATTTGGACACCTGGATCGACTTCATTTTTTGACCATAGGGTCCGCTAATAGGGCTCTTCTTAACCCAAAGGTTATGGTCTAAAGCATTTTGTCTCATCAACTCACCTCTGTTCACTAAATCCTTGCAGTCTCTCTCTACATGCTTCAATGTTGCATCTCTCACTATTTTACCACTATTACAATAATCAGTATTTTTTGGAGCTCTCTCAGTATATACCTACTCCCTAACGGAGAGTAGGGGGCACTCGCCTTTCAACTAACTCACACCCCATTTGATCCAACTCTTAAATCCAAGATTGAACACATTTTCCCAGTCTTTTCTCTACTCAACAAGCAAACTTTGGAACTCTCTCCCTCAATCTGTCTTTCCCTCATCCTATGACTTAAAGTGCTTCAAGCGCAGTGTGTCCAGACATTTTGAATCTAACATACCTTGATTTGGGCTCTCTGTTACTCGTTCAACTTTGGGGTAGACACTTGTTAGGCTGCTTTGCCTTTTGTCTCCTTCATTCACTTATAAAAAAAAAAAAAAAAACGAGCACATTGATCAAGCCGATTGATGTTAATGTATTCTTTGCATCCTCTCGTTCACTCACCTCCCACCCTTCTCTCTCTCTCTCTCTTTCTCTCTCGGGATTCATATTAACGGGGTCCAATATCACTATGCGAATGTAATGTGGATGATGCTATAACAGTCCGTCTATAACTTGGGATTACGAAAACAAAAATTCATGGTAAAATGTTATAGTCCAAAATGAATACTTTATGAATATACCGTGTGATATTTCACACCCAGGAGTGTGTTTTCATTATCTATTCAGATACAATATACTGTATACTGTAGGTACCAACAATTTTGTTTTCTTTGAAAACTAAATTACTGTATTTAGAATTCAATATGAATGTTTCGGCTTTGAAATTAAAAAAAGCTGGGTACTAAACTAATTTATTGGAACTAGCTAAGTTCCATTAACATTTGTTAATAAGTTATCTAGATTTATATAGATAACCCAGCTAATATACAATGATGATGAATTATGCGTTAGTAGGATCCATTAAAGACTCTATAAAATGATCGCGTATGGTACTAAATTCCGAGATCACATAACCACTATCTTCCTCTTGCCGCTCCAAAGCCAATATAAAATTCATCGTGTTAGACCACTTCAATCAGCTTTATTGCTGTGTACTGACCACCCAGTGATTGTTATCGGAGCTGTAATGGTAAGAGTGGTGGACCTCGTTATATAGATGAAGCCAATCACAGCTGTCTGGTGTTTGTTGTTGTTCACCCCTCATGTTTAAGATGGATGGCCTGCTTAATTATTAATGGGGTCTGTGTTTGTGTGTGTGTGTGTGTGTGTTTGTTATGTTTTCGTGAGTGTTTTATGTAAATGTTTATATGAAGGAGATAAAAGGCAAATCTGCCTGTAACAAGTGTATCCTCCAAAGTTGAGTGATAGTCTTTATATATATATATATATATATATATATATATATATATTGTGACATCCGAAAAGACCCGGATGTTATGTGACCGACACCAAGCTGTGATCCGTGACTGTACACCTCGTGGCAAGCTTTCTCTCTCTTTCATACCTGCGTACGTCCCTTGAGAGAGAGAGAGAGAGAGCTGTTTCCCGCCAAAAATGCGTGAGAGGGGCGGGGCAGCTGTGACGTGGTTAGCAACCCCCCCTACTCCGACCACCTGTAATTGGACAGACACTAGCCACCTTGCCCTATTGGATCGCGCACCAGCCCCCCTCGTGTGACTGGTAGCGGCACCTTGGACCTGATGACGTAACCCTTGAACCAACCTCTGATTGGACTAGTGTGGTGATGGACTAGTATATAAGGACAGATATTTGATAAATCAAATCAGTACATTCTGAGCTGTGGGGAGTAAAGAGCTGCATGGAGAGACAGGCTTGTATAATTATTGTATAGGTTTTTATTTTATTTTAGTGCGTGCCCGAACCACTACTAGATAGTTCGTGAGTGAACTTGTGACAGTTAGATAACCAGAGGTATGTTGAAATACCTAGCCTCATTATTGATTTAAGGATTATGTGATTGGAGTTATAATTTATGATTAGATTATTTTGTTATTAGATATAATTTTGTGATTGGATATTGGAGATGCAATGTGATATAGTAACTAATTTATCTGTTTGACATTAAACTAAAGTTAATACTTAACCCGGGAACTGCCGGGAGACTCTTAAGAGTTCCCCCGGCGGACTGCGGGAAGACTCTTAAGAGTCTGGGAAAAACAGAATCCATTTAAAACACCAAAAAAAAAAAAAAAAAACAAAAAAAAAAAAAGTTTTGTTTTATTTGTTTTTTGCCCCTGGGCCATGCCAAATATCACTCCTCCACCTCCCCTCCTTCCCCACTTTCCTCCCCTCCTTCAGTTATCACCTATTTTCCCTGTTATTCCCTTATTCTGTGATCTATTTTCGTGCTAACATTAGCGAGTTGGTAGCAGGGCGTTGTCATCACTGTTACCAAGCGTGGGAAAGAGCGAGAGAGAGACTATTGCGTAACAGTGTCTCTCCAGACAAGGGGAGGGGAGGAGGGCATGGAGGTTGCCTCAGCCATACATTATGTAACTCCCGGCCTGTATCGCCGATTTTGACCATCCAAACACTGTTTCCACTTGTTTTATTGTTGTAACAGGTTAATACCTTTATAATCAACTTATAATAGGCGCATATGGATAAGTATTAATGCTATTTATGGTAAAATAACGATGTTAGTGATGGGAACAGCTCAAATACGTGCGCACAGGAGTGTGGTGTCTCATACCCCCCATGCGCACGTCTTAGGTTAAATGACATGATGTAAAACTATTGTCATTAGTAATTAAGCATTGTTTTAAGTTCTATTAAATTCATGTGACTTAAGTTAATATTGTAAAGCAAGCCAACTTTATTCCATGTAGTTAAAGTGAACCAAAACGGATATAAAACGATCCTGAAGTACTACATGTTAATTTCCTTCATAATCACCTAATGTTTTGTGATTGTTAACCCTCTCTGACATATGACGCGATGTTGAGCCTATTGGGGATACTTTAAAGCCTTTGTTACCATCAGGGGTATTTAGAAACCTTTAGTTTAGTTACTTCAACCTCTGCAGTTGTCTTTGAATTAGCTGTGGGCAGAAAACCAATTTTGGAGAGGTAATTATAAGAGTGAGAGAACTCTATTTCTTATTGCTAATCTGACAATCTCTGCGTCATAAATGCGTGAAATGGTTAAATACTTTATTTGTTTTATAAATACAATTCCATTTTATAAGTGACTATATAATATTATTCCCTGATCTATTATATTGATTCATTAAAAGTCTTGCATTAATAAGAAAGAATAAGAAAAACTAATTGGCTAATCTAATAATAATAATTATTATTTAAGATACTTCAAAGAGGACAATGATTAAATGAATAACGAGATAAGAGAAAAAGAGTAAAACATAATCTTTAAAGGGTTAAGAACTACATTAAGTACAGTATATATAAAAAAATCTTAATAATATTTATACTTTAATGATAATCCAGATTAATTACTTTAGTATATAATTTGTTTATAATTGCTTAAAAGTCCTTACTTACATACCAAGCTTTTCTCTATTTGTAATTAGTAGCCTACTTAATGTTAAACATTAAAATAATTCTATAACTTTAAGGTTTCATGATTAAATGTAATTGAAGTGTATCAGAGTGTAAAGGATAACTGTCCCAACAGCTAAAGGAAAGCAAGTAACAACAGAACAAACTTTAACATTTTAAGCTCTGTTGGCCTTCAGCTGTTTGATACCCTTTCATATTGTGTGTTCGATCTAGTTTTATTAGTTAACCACTTTTGAATCAAGATACGAAACAGATAACTGGCGACCTTGCCAGGATTCTTTTTGTTAAGTTTCACCTGAGTTGAGTTCACTAATTAATCTATCTATCTATCTATTGCCTGATGCCGTGATCCCCGAAGGGGTGGCCACGAACGAACCACCCCCATGCACCTCTGTCCCCAGTCAGTCGACGCCCCTCCCCCCAACCAGCACCGCCTTCGTTCATGTACTTCCTCACTCCATCTAATTAATAATTAATAAAATAAATAGCGAAGATGCTCGGAATTTCATAGAGTTAACCCCCACAGCCGATGACATCGATCTCCTGTCAAAAGACGAATTAAAAGTGCTAGCCTCATATCTGCAGTTGACTGTCTCGGACATGACCAAACCAGACATGGCAAAGTCGATAAAGTTGGAACTATTTGGGATTCATGACACCAAGGGCGGTGTGCGTGACGGAGCAGTTGGTGGGGGATTCAGTAATACTATGCGGTTTGGTGAACATTTACCAGAGGGATTTACCCCTGAACAGTATTTGGAGCTTGCCAGAATAAATGCTGCCCTACTAACTCTCAGCGGCAGGCACAGCAAGATCAGGCACAAGTATATTGGCAGTCCTAACAAACTCAGCTAAACCATCACTATCGCATGGCCTAATTAACCTAACAAGTGCGCATGGGGGTAATTAGACACCTCTCCCTGTGCGCATGTATTTGAGGTGTTTCCGTCACTAAAATATTCATTGTACCATTAATAGCATTAATACTTATCCATATGCGCCAATTATGGGTTGATTATAAAGGTATTAACCTGAAACAACAATAAAACGAGTGAAAACAGCGTTTGGATGGTCAAAATTGGAGATATAGCCCGCGAGTTGTATAATGTATGGGTGAGGCAAGCTGCTTTCCCGCCAATTTCCCCGAAGGCCACTGAGACACAGTCGATCGATACTCTCTCTCTCTCTCTTGCACTCGCTTGCCATCAGTGATGACAACGCCCTGCTTGCAACTCGCTAATGTTAGCACGAAAATATACCTCAGAATAAGGGAATAACAGGGAAAATAGGTGATAACTGAAGGAGAGGAGGAAAGTTGGGAAGGAGGGGAGGTAGAGGACTGAGATTTTGCATGGCCCAGGGGCAAAAAAACAAATAAATAAATCGATGTCAAAAGTTGATTTTTTTTTTTCTCTGACTCTTAAGAGTCTTCCCGCAGTCCGCCGGGGGAACTCTTAAGAGTCTCCCGGCAGTTCCCAGGTTAATAGCCCAAAATAATCCGAATGCTCCTGTGATTGCTCCCCCTCTGGGATTAACCATGACTAGTGTGATTCCTCCATTCACTGATGATAACGTTCAGGACTTTTTTGTTTTGTTCGAGGAAGTTGCTGCGGGAATGGGTTGGACGAGAGATCGGTGGTCTTTCATGTTGCAAACGGTTTTGACAGGACAGGCTCGTGCTACTTACATATCAGTGGAGTCTGAGGTTCGGCAAGACTATGACCGTCTCAAAGCGGTTATTTTAAAAACTTACCAACTACAACTTGAAGCTTAAAGACAAACTTTCAGGAAGACCCATATGAAATTTGAAGAAACCCATACGGTGTTTGCCAGGACCATGACCAAAACATTAAATGATTGGATCAAAAGTAAAGATATCACTGATTTCAAGGGTCTGAAAGAGTTAATCCTGCTTGAGAATTTCCTATGGAAGATAGATTTATCAGTAGCCTATCACTTGAGAGGGAAAAAGGTAGAGACTCTTGACGAAGCTGCAGACATTGCTGATACCTATATACTAAACAACAATCACAAATCTGACAAATCCAGTCACTCGCAAAAGCCTGTAAAGTCTCCCCATGCTAGCCAAACTAAAAATGCTCCCCCAACTAAGCATGTGACTCCTGGTAAATGTTAAAAGAGGTGGGGCCCAAACCAATAATAATAATGCTTTTAAGGGGAATGTATCCCAGAAAGTGTGTACTTATTGTGGCAAGAGAGGCCACTTAGCTTATCAATGTTGGGCCAAGGAGAGAGCCGAGAGATCGGGGCCGACAGTAGCCGCAGTATCTGCCTCTCCCAATAATCAAAACCACCCAAATGTGCCTTTGATGCAGGACTCCCGACCGCAGGAGTACCTAGTTACTAACGTAAACCCGACAGGAAATGGTGTAGTAGCATGTGTGGTGCAACCCGCAAGGGTTAAACCTGTAGTAATATCCCCATCAGTTCAGGACAGTTACTGTCCCTTTATTTCATCTGGAAATGTGAAATTGAATGGTTGTGTGCATGAAGTGAACATTTTGAGAGATACTGGTTCTACTAGCACCCTCATGGTGAATCTTTATGCTGAATGCCCAACTGGCGAACCAGTAATAATGAGAAGTGCTGGAGGCCAATTTCCTGCTTACTTAGTGAATGGAGAGATTGAGTGTGATTTGCTGAAGGGTGAAGCCTGTATAGCTTTGTGTAGGCCTCAGGATATCCCTGTGCCTGGGGTAACACTCCTTTTGGGGAAGGATGTGGCTGGTGAGAGGGTCCGACCAGACCCAGTTTTGTCACTTTCCCCTCTTGACGAACCGCTCACTGGTGAGCTCGAGAAGGAGATGACAAAGGTTTTCCCTGTGTGTGCTGTCACTTGATCTATGGCTCAAGTAGCACTTCCCTCTGATACATATGTACCAACTGCGAAGGTAGATAAAAGGGATGAAAGAGTAGTGAATGATGCTCCAACTGTGCCTGATGTGGAGACTGTAGTAGATCTGTCTGACACTTTATGGCTAACCTTGAGCCAAATGATAATCATGAAACCCCTCCTAATTGTCCTAGTGGCCTGGTAGAGTTACAACGAGATGACTGTGAGTGAAAGCAGTTAGCTGCCAGTGCCGTGAGTGAAGAGGAGAGTGAGAAGGAGAGGGGTGAATGTTTTGATTTGAAGAATGGAGTTTTGTGGCGTAGGTGGAGACCGCCACATAGACCTATTGATGACGGGGCATGGGACGTACATCAGGTAGTCGTTCCTAAACCTTGTCGCAGAGATATACAATAAATGGCCCATAGTATACCCTTAGCAGGGCACTTAGGTGTGAGGAAAACCCTAGATCGCATTAGAGCCCACTTTCACTGGCCAAGAATGCGTGCAGATATAGTGGAGTTCTGTAGAGTCTGTCACACCTGCCAGATGACAGGAAAACCTAATCAAAAGGTGCCTGTACATCCTCTGGTGCCCTTGCCAGTGTTCGAGAACCCTTTCACTCGGGTGGTAGTGGATATCGTTGGCCCATTGCCAAAGACATCCCAGGGACATATATATTTTGTTAACTATAATGGACATGGCAACTCGATACCCAGAGGCTATACCGTTACGAAAAACTTAAGCCCAAACAGTCATTAAGGAACTGCTCAAATTCTTCACCAGAATGGGTTTCTCCCATGAGGTGCAAAGTGATCAAGGTACTAATTTCACTTCCAATATATTTCAGCAGTCCCTGAAGGAATTGGGTATCGACCATGTGAAGTCCAGCTCCTACCACCCAGAGAGTCAAGGGGTCCTCGAACGATGCCATCAAACTCTAAAATCTATGTTGAGGAAATATTGTGAGGAAACTGGAGGTGATTCGGATAAGGGGAGGTGTGGAGGGGAGATGTGGTGGAGTGGTCTTGCCACTGGCCTGGTAATCCAAAGGTCCCGGGTTCAAATCCCGATGTATCAATGGGAAGATATTATTGGGATGGAATTTGTGCTGTACCTGGTATCAGTGCATTACCACAAGCCCACCGAAATGTCAATAAAATACCCTCATTGTTCCCTGATTAAATAGCACTGTATGAATATTCTCATATTCAAAATATGCTATAGGGGTGCAATGCCTGGTGAGTTATCTGCTCAACAGGTGGCGTTGTGTGTGTGTAAGTGTGAGAGTCCGAGTGTAGGGGTGAGACAGTGAAGCACGGAACGAGGTGGCTTCAGAGATGGGGTCGTTTCGGGCCATGAGTGAGCACCGTGCCTCATGTGAAGGTAAGATGGCAGGTGCTCGTTGTACTCTACGTGCTTCACATGTCTCACTCCCTAGACTGGAACAAGACCGCACGGGCTTCACTGTTCATTGTAAAGCGGTGAATGTTAAGGGTCTCAGCCTATGCCCGAGAGGAAGTAAGTTGGAATATAGAAAAAAAAAAAAAAAAAAAAAAAAAGGGGGTACCTTTTCTTTTGTTTGCCACCCGTGAGGTTCCGACTGAATCTCTGGGCCTCTCGCCCAATGAACTAGTTTTCAGTCACCAGGTACGTGGCCCTTTGCAGCTATTGCAGGACAGCCTAGTTAGCCAGGAAGGGAACCAAAATCTCCTAAAGTATGTGTCAGAGTTCAAAACCCGGCTGAGATCCTCGTGCGAGTTTGCAGCACAGAATCTAAGAGTGGCTAAAAATACCATGAAGGTATGGTACGATAAAAGAGCCAGTGTGAGGGAGTTTCAGCCCGATGATGAGGTCTTGGTTCTCATTCCCCTTTTCGGCCAACCTTTATCAGCAAAGTTTAGAGGCTCATATAAAGTAGTAAAAAGGGTGAGTGTTACTGACTACTTAGTGGCTACCCCAGACAGGAGGAAGCCTAAGCAAGTATTTCACATAAATATGTTAAAACCCTATCATAGGGCCCCTGACTCCTCTCCTCCAGATTCTCCTTCTGTGGCAGTAATAAATGAAAGAACCTGTGGACATCCTGGTGCGGGTGATGATGTTCGTAGTCCTTACCCACAGATCTCGCAGCAGATTGTCCCAGATCCTGAAGGTATCGATAATAACTTTGACTTGTCTTGTGGTTTATCAAACTTTAAATGTAAGTCAGTCGCCTGGGGGGAATTACCAACAAAATTATGTCATCTTCCCTCCGAGAAAGTTAACCAACTAATCCATGATTTATCCCAGTCTCCCAGTGTGTTCCGTGATACTCCAGGGTTCACCTCATTGGCCGTGCATGACATAGATGTCGGGGATGCAGCACCCATCAAATTATCCCCATACCGTGTCTCACCACAGCGCAGGAGTATTCTGCAAGTTGAATTAGATTTCATGTTGTCAAATGAACTAATTACTAGGGCCTTAACCCAGTGGAGTAGTCCGGTCACACTTGTGCCTAAGCCAGACAGGATTTATAGATTTTGCATGGACTACAGACAAGTCAATGCCGTAACAAAAAATTATACCTATCCACTGCCACGGATTGATGATTGTATTGACCAGATTGGCACAGCCAGTTATAGAAGTAAAATTGACCTTATGAAAGGATATTGGCAGGTACCTCTTACTCCCAGAGCTAGGGAGATTTCATGTTTTGTTGTAAATAATCAAGCCTTCTGGCTTGAAAAACGCTCCAGCTACCTTTCAGCGCCTTATGAATTAGGTGACTGAGGGGGTGCCTCGATGTGTAGTTTGCATCGATGATATCCTCCTCTTTTCACATACATGGGAAGAACATCTACAACAAATCAGATTACTTTTTTTTAACCTTGCTGAAGCAAATCTAGTGGTGAACTTAAAGAAATGCACTTTCATCAAGAGTACCGTCCAATATCTTGGATATACAGTAGGACAGGGTCAGGTTGCACCTCCTCAAGCTAAGGTAGAGTCTACAAATAAGAAGGAAATCCAAAGGTACTTAGGAATGATTGGATATTATAGGAGATTTATTCTAAATTTCTCAAGGTTAACAGCACCTTTAACAGATCTTCTCCGAAAGGATGTGAAGTTTCAGTGGTCCTCCGAATGTGACGAAGCTTTAAGTGCTACCAAATACATTCTATCTAACTATCCTGTTCTCCGTGCCCCTGATTTCACTAGATCTTTCTCCCTAGCTGTTGATGCAAGTAATACTTGGGTCGGAGCCTTGTTACTCCAGGAGGATGACTGTAATGTATTGCATCCTGTTTGCTATTTTAGTAAAAAGTTAAATTCTGCTCAATGTAATTACTCTGTAATAGAAAAGGAGCTGTTAGCATTTATTTTGTCACTCCAATACTTTAGTGTCTATGTTCAATCTGCCTCTGGTTCCATTACTGTATAATTATACTGACCATCACCCATTAAAATATTTGCACAAGTTCCAAAATAAGAATCAAAGACTGACCAGGTGGAGATTGTTGCTGCAGGAGTACGCCTTAGATGTAAAACACATTAAGGGTGTCCAGAACGTGCTGGCAGATTGTTTGTCAAGAGTCTAAAAATATTGTCATATACTTTCCTCCTCTTGAACTCTTTTCTAGCGGGGGAGGTGTGACATCCGAAAAGACCCGGATGTTATGTGACCGACACCAAGCTGTGATCCGTGACTGTACACCTCGTGGCAAGCTTTCTCTCTCTCTCATACCTGCGTACGTGCCTGGAGAGAGAGAGAGAGAGAGAACTGTTTCCCGCCAAAAACGTGTGAGAGGGGCGGGGCAGCTGTGACGTGGTGATCAACACCCCTACTCCGACCACCTGTAATTGGACAGACACTAGCCACCTTGCCCGTATTGGATCGCGCACCAGCCCCCCTCGTTTGACTGGTAGCGGCACCTTGGACCTGATGACGTAACCCCTGAACCAACCTCTGATTGAACTAGTGTGGTGATGGACTCGTATATAAGGACAGCTATTTGGTAGATCAAATCAGTACATTCTGAGCTGTGGGGAGTAAAGAGCTGCATGGAGAGACAGGCTTGTATAATTATTGTATAGGTTTTTATTTTATTTTAGTGCGTGCCCGAACCACTACTAGATAGTTCGTGAGTGAACTTGTGACAGTTAGATAACCAGAGGTATGTTGAAATACCCTAGCCTCATTATTGATTTAAGGATTTTGTGATTGGAGTTAAAATTTATGATTAGATAATTTTTTTATTAGATATAATTTTGTGATTGGATATTGGAGATGCGATGTGATATAGTAACTAATTTATCTGTTTGTCATTATATGTGGGGAGATTGTAGGCAGCAATCGATCAGGGCTAGACCCAGGTGAGGTTATAGGCATGTGATAAAGAGTCACTGGAACTCCTGTTTCATTTGCTTGGCCTCTCTTACTGATTTTCTTTGTGCCTCATTTACACTGAGAGCAATCCAGCTAGCTCTCACAAACACCTCCTCCTTCTATCCACTTCACTACACTAAACATGCACCCCACACTTCATTCAATCATAGCAACAATGATTTAACTCCTTGACAATAACAACAATGATTTAACTCCTTGACAATAACAACAATGATTTAACTCCCTGACAATAACAACAATGATTTAACTCCCTGACAATAACAACAATGATTTAACTCCTTGACAATAACAACAATGATTTAACTCCCTGACAATAACAACAATGATTTAACTCCTTGACAATAACAACAATGATTTAACTCCTTGACAATAACAACAATGATTTAACTCCCTGACAATAACAACAATGATTTAACTCCCTGACAATAACAACAATGATTTAACTCCTTGACAATAACAACAATGATTTAACTCCCTGACAATAACAACAATGATTTAACTCCTTGACAATAACAACAATGATTTAACTCCTTGACAATAACAACAATGATTTAACTCCCTGACAATAACAACAATGATTTAACTCCCTGACAATAACAACAATGATTTAACTCCTTGACAATAACAACAGTGATTTAACTCCCTGACAATAACAACAATGATTTAACTCCTTGACAATAGCAACAATGATTTAACTCCTTGACAATAACAACAATGATTTAACTCCTTGACAATAGCAACAATGATTTAACTCCCTGACAATAACAACAATGATTTAACTCCTTGACAATAACAACAATGATTTAACTCCTTGACAATAACAACAATGATTTAACTCCTTGACAATAACAACTTATATAACTCCTTGACAATAACAACAATAATAATGTATAGCGTACGGAGAAACATTGCTACCGGGGGATACAATTATGTGTGTACGGCAAAGGAGTAGAGCCTAATGTGTTCTATCTGAGGTTGTCCCTTTTTCCTCATACCCCGTGGAAATGCAACCCTCTATTTTTTCCTAATTTTCCCTCATAGTTCCCCCTCCCTTTCTCCCCTCCGAGTCCTGGTAATAGCGAGAGGGATGAAGAGGGTGAGAAAGAGGCCAGAATGAGGCCCTGGACATTGTAAATTACACCACCAGGTCACAACTTATGACCGGGGAGTTTATCGTGGTCACTGAGTACATTATCCTTAATTTCGTTCTCAAATCTGTTCGCTCATATTTGAGTTCCATAAGTTATACTCCGAAAGGTTGGAATATATTTATTTGGTTTAAGATGGTTGGGTTAAGGTATGATAGGATAGCTTATTAAGGGGAGGTTAAGATAGGATTTTAGGTTAGGTTAGGTTAGGTTAGGGTAGTTAAGCTTGGTTAAGTTATGATAGGGTAGGGTAGCTTACACACATGTGAGGTGCAGCTACTGTATGTTAGGTTAAGATAGGTTAAGCTGTGTCGAGGGTATGTTAAGGTAAGCTTTACTTATGGGTTAGCGATATTGTTATTAGATAATATATATAAATACATAGTAATGGCCTGTTGGTCTAGTGGTATGATTCTCGCTTCGGGTGCGAGAGGTCCCGGGTTCAACTCCCGGACAGGCCCAGTGGAGATTTTTGCGGGGTGGTAACAAACATTGGTCCATTATCCCATTCAGTATATAATGTATGTATGTATGTTCGTATATAATTATGTATGTATGTATGTATGTGTAGGTATGTATGCATTTATTTATGATAGAAGTGTTCAAGTGGGTTAGTGGGATAAATAAAGGAGACATGACAAATTTACTGAAGCTCAGTGATAGCGAAAGAACTCGAACAAATGGTTTTAAATTAGATAAATGTCGTTTCAGAAAAGATATAGGCAAATATTGGTTTGGTAACAGAGTTGTAGATGGGTGGAATAGGCTACCAAGTGATATAGTGGGATCAAGAATGATAGGGAGCTTTAAGATAAAATTAGATAGGCATATGGACGAGATGGGTTGGGTGTGAGGGGGATCTGCCGGGTGTGGGCCAATCGGCGCTCAGCAGACCCCCGTAATCTTGTGTTAATCTCTGGCCGTTTTGGTGGGGTCAGTACTCAAAGTATTAGTGAGTTGGGCCTATAATTGGGTGTGACAGGGATCTGCCTTGTGTGGGCCGATCGGCTTTTTGCAGACTCCCATTTTCTTATGTTCTTATGTTCTTATGTTCTTATTCCTCCACACCCAAATTAAACAAAAATTATGAATTTTAGCCCAGCCTCAGAGTCCCCAGGGGGGGGAGGGGGGGGGACCATAAATGCCCCCACACCCGCCCGACCATACCCTGACGACCCCACAAAATTACCTGGACCTCTGCCTGATACTCTTTCTATTAACCCTCTCCGACATATGACGCGATTTTGAGCCTATTGGGGATACTTTAAAGCCTTTGTGACCATCAGGGGTATTTAGAAACCTTTAGTTTAGTTACTTCAACCTCTGCAGTTGGTTTTGAGTTAGCTGTGGGCAGAAAACTAATATTGGAGAGGTAATTATAAGAGTGAGAGAACTCTATTTCTTATTGCTAATCTGGCAACCTCTGCGTCATAAATGCGTGAAAGGGTTAATTTCTGCAACATTCGCAGACTTTCCTCTAACTTTCACTCTGTTGAACACCATCTCTCCTCCTACAAACCTGATGTTCTCTTTCTCACCGAAACTCAGGTGTCTGTAGCAACATCCAGCAGCCCCTTCTCTGTATCCTCCTACTTTCTCTATCCTAGTTTCAAAGCCAAAGGCGAATGTTGTGCATATGTGCACAACAAACTCACTTGCTCTCGTGTTCCCGATTTTGACTCCTCTGAATTCTCAACTTTATGGCTCAAACTTTCCTGTCATTCTCTTACTAAATATTTCTGTGCTGTCTGTCTTTCCCCTAACTCTACCAACTTTCCCAAATTCTTTGACTATCTAAACTCTACAGTGAAACACATTCTATCCATTTCTCCTTTCTCAGAAATCTCCATCTTATGAGATTTCAACGTTCACCACCGCCAATGGCTCTCCTCTCACACTACTAACCAACCTGGTGAACAAGCCTACGTCTTTTCTATCCTAAATGACCTAGAGCAGTTAGTTCAGCAACCCACCGGTATCCCGGATCGCCTCAGAGATCGGCCCAACATTCTTGACTTGTTTCTAACTTCTAACCCTTCTTCTTATACTATCGATCTTTTCTCTCCTTTGGGCTCCTCGGACCATAAACTTATCTCTGTCACCTGTCCTATCTCTCCAGTACGGCCACCCGATCCTTCTAGCTGGCAGCGATTGTGGCACTTTGGCGCTGCAGACTGGGAGGATCTCCGGCAGTACTTCTTTGATTTCCCATGGAATTATTTCTGCTTCCGTGGCCGGGGACCCTCGGAGAGTGCTGAACGCATTACCGAGGTAATCCTATCGGGCATGAAAGCATACATTCCATTCTCTTTCTCTCAGACTAATGCTAAAAAATCTTGGTTTACTCACGCCTGTTCTACTGCTGTCCGCAATAAGGAGGAAGCATTCAAACGGTACCGACGCCTTAAAACTCAAGACTCTCATTCTTCCTATGTTTCTGCCCGAAATCAAGCCAAATCTGTTCTTCGACTTGCCAAACACTCTTTCATCAATAATAAATGCACTGAACTATCCAACTCTAGCTCTTCCTAAGCTTTCTGGCATCTAGCCAAAAACCTCTCCAACCATTTTCTTCCTCGTCTTTCCCTCCCCTTTCCCACTCTGATGGCACAACCATCACTTCTTCCTCTGACAAATCTAAACTCTTCGCTCAAACTTTTGCTAGAAACTCCACCTTGGATGATTCCGGTGCTATTCCTCCCTCTCCACCCTCCTCTCTCTTACTTATGCCTCATACCATAAACTCTTCTAAAGATGTACTTTCTACCCTCTCTGGGCTTAATACTAAGAAGGCGTACGGTCCGAACAGTGTTCCTCCTGTTGTTCTCAAAAACTGTGCTTCCGTGCTGACTCCCTGCCTAGGTAAACTCTTTCGTCTCTGTCTATCCTCTAATGTCTTCCCTTCATGCTGGAAGTTTGCTCACATTCAACCTGTCCCAAAGAAGGGTGACCGTTCTCAACCCTCCAACTATCGTCCAATTGCTCTCATCTCTTGTCTTTCTAAAGTTTTTGAAACTATTCTTGCTTCCAAATTTCTTAAGCATTTCTCTTCTCATAATCTGCTCTCAGATCGCCAGTATGGCTTCCTTAAGGGTCGCTTTACTGGTGATCTTTCATATCTTACTAACTCTTGGTCATCCTCCTTTTGGGACTTCGGTGAGACTTTTTCTGTTGCACTAGACATATTGAAAGCCTTCGATAAAGTCTGGCACAAATCTTAAATTTCTAAACGACCCTCCTTCGGTTTCTATCCCTCCATCTGTGCCTTTGTCTCTAATTTCCTTTCCGGCCGTTCCATAGCCGCGGTTGTGGACGGCCATCGTTCACTTCCTCACCCTATAAACTCAGGTGTTCCTCAGGGCTCTGTCATATCTCCTATTATCTTTCTAATTTTTATAAATGATCTTATCAACTGTACCTCAATTCCCATCCATTCATACGCAGACAACTCAACCTTACACTACTCCATTAGTTTTTCAGAACGCCCCAGCCAGCAATCCCTCAACGACAAACGTAATGAAGCCATAGAACTCTTAAATTCTGATTTAAATACTATATCCAATTGGGGCAGAGAAAACCTTGTTACCTTTAATGCTTCCAAAACCCAATTTCTCCATCTATCTACCCGTCCGGAACTCCCAGCGGACTATCCCTTATTCTTCAACAATACACAAATCAATCCTTCATCTTCTCTCAATTTTCTTGGTGTCTCTTTTTCTTCTGCTCTCATTTGGAAGGACCATATTACCAGTCTTGCTAAGGCAGCCTCCCAGAAGCTGGGTGTGCTCAACCGCCTTAGGGGGTTCTTTACCCCTGCACAGCTTCTTGCTCTGTACAGGGGCATAGTGCATCCTTGTATTGAGTATTGTTCACATGTGTGGGGAGGTTCTTCTCACACCGCTCTCCTAGACAAAGTTGAAAGGAAGGCCTTTCGTATCATTAACTCCCGTCCACTCACCAACTCTCTGCAATCTCTCTCTCTCCGCCGCAATGTTTCATCTCTCTCGCTATTCTATCGCTACTATAATAATCAGTGTTCCTCAGAGCCTGCCCATTGTATACCACCTCCTTTACGTAGGGCACGTGGTACCCGTCTTGCTACTTAATCCCAATCCTACTCTGTGCAACTCTCCAACCCAAGAGTGAAACGTTACTCTCAAAATTTCTTCTACTCAACAGCTGAGCTCTGGAACTCTCTCTCAGAATCAGTCTTTCCTTCTTCCTATGACTTATATTGCTTCAAACTCCGTGTGTCCAGGCATTTTGGCCCAAACGTCCCTTGATTTTGGCCCTGTCACTCTTTCAACTATGGGGGAGGCACTCGCTATAGGCAATTCTGCCTTTTGCCTCCCTCAATCACATAGAAAACAAAAATGCTAAAGTTAATACTTAAATGACTTGATGTATAACTATTGTCCTTAGTAATTAAGCATCGTTTTAAGTCATATTAAATTCTTGTGACTTAAGTTTATATATTAATGAACAAACCAACTTTATTCTATGTAGTTAAAGTGAACCAAAACGGATATATAACGATCCTGAAGTACTAAATGTTAATTTCCTTCATAATCACCTTATGTTTTGTGATTGTTAAATACTTTATTTGTTTTATAAATACAATTCCATTTTATAAGTGACTATATATTCCCTGATCTATTATATTGATTCATTAAAAGTCTTGCATTAATAAGAAAGAATAAAAATAACTAATTGGCTAATCTAATAATAATAATAATGATTTAAGATACGCAAAGAGGACAATGATTAAATGAATAACGAGATAAGAGAAAAAGAGTAAAACATAATCTTTAAAGGGTTAAGAACTACATTAAGTACAGTATATATAAAAAGATCTTAATAATATTTATACTTTAATGATAATCCAGATTAATTACTTTAGTATATAATTAGTTTATAATTGCTTAAAAGTCCTTACTTACATACCAAGCTTTTCTCTATTCGTAATTAGTAGCCTACTTTTTTTTTTTTTTTTTTTTTTTTTTTTCTATGTGATTGAGGGAGGCAAAAGGCATAACTGCCTATAGCGAGTGCCTCCCCCATAGTTGAAAGAGTGACAGGGCCAAAATCAAGGGACGTTCGAGCCAAAATGCCTGGACACACGGAGTTTGAAGCAATTTAAGTCATAGGAAGAGGGAAAGACTGATTCTGGGAGAGAGTTCCAGAGCTCAGCTGTTGAGTAGAAGAAAGTTTGAGAGTAACGTTTCACTTAAACATTAAAATAATTCTATAACTTTAAATAGTTTCATGATTAAATATATTTGAAGTGTATCAGAGTATAAAAGATAACTGTCCCAACAGATAAAGGAAAGCAAGTAACAACAGAACAAACTTTAACATTTTATGTTCTATTGGCCTTCATCTGTTTGATACCCTTTCATATTGTCTGTTCGATCTAGTTTTATTTAGTTTTAACCACTTTTGAATCAAGATATGTAACAATATATATATATATATATATATATATATATATATATATATATATATAATATATATATATATATATATTTATATATATATATATATATATATATATATATATATATATATATATATATACCGGTATATATGTATACAGTATATATATATATATATTCTTTAAGGCATGTGAGATTAAATAAAACAGCATAGTTAGCATTAATATGTTTTTTTATTGATAGATTCAATGTCTCGTGCAATTTTCCAATGTCGGTCGTTTAATAGGTACAATAATGAACCAAAGTTATCAGCGGGTTGTGGGGTGGTAGGGGTTGTAGGAAGTTGTAACGTTTCAGCAATAGCTCTTGCCATGTTCACTCAGATAATGATTAGAATAGAAAAATAGTATTTATAGGGAGCAGAGGTGGTTCACGCGTAGCGAGGTATGCACATGTGGGCGGGGCTAGTCGGCAGTCTGCGTCCGTGGTTGGCTGGCCGCTGCTAGTCGCGCACTACATTTGTTGATTGGCTGTTGGGGTCTGGGGGCACCAGAAAGTGGGCGTTGGCTAGGTATAGCATTGGCGGGGTCATTTCCATCGTGTTGTCTGTTGGTGTAGGATCTCATCGCTGTGGGGAGAATTTGGAGGTCTAATGTCTGGTTGTTAAGAGGGGGTTTAGTGCTTGTATGTATATAGCTTCAAGGATGGGAAGGCATCTGGAGTCAGGTTCTTTATCTAATATGGAGGTGTTGCTATCAAGGTCTTTACGGGTTAGTTGAAGGTGGTCAGGGCTGTGATAATGATTTTTGATAGCGCCAGATTGTAGGTGGAGGGTAAGACGACAGCTAAGGCGAGTCTGGGTCATGCCGATATACAATTTACGGGGTCCACAGTCCTTGTTGGTACAAGCATGTTGGTGTATCACATGATCCATATTCAGCTGTTTGTTGTCGTTGGCAGGGCGGTTACGAAGTACAAGTTGGGAGGTTTTGGGGGATTTATAATATATGATTAATTTGATTTGGCTATCCGTGTTGGTTGGCTGGACATTCTTCTTTATGATGTCTCTTATTACTGCTTCGTCTGTTTTGTGGTCAGAGGACATGAAGTTTTCATAGAAGATTTTGATGTCCTCGGGGCTGATGTTGTTGGGGGCTTCGTTGTTATACCATTTTTATATATGTTTGTTGATGGTTTTATCGACATCAGAGTTGGAGTAGCCGTTGTTTATGAGGACTTGTGTAAGGCGTTGGAGTTCGTGGTGGGTGTTCCACCAGGAGGAGCAGTGAGAGAGAGCCCTCCTGGCATAGGCAGAGATGGTGGAGGTGTGGTACCTTTTGTGGCACTCACTTTCGCCGTTGAGGCAGAGTCCATTATTTGTGGGCTTCGTATAGACAGTGGCTTTGAAGCCTGTGTCTTGGTTGGTGACTAGGATGTCAAGGAAGGGTAGTTTCCCTTCACTTGTCTCCTCAAAGGTGAAATTAAGTCCTGATGTTGTGATGAATCGTTGCTGAAGTTCTCGAAGCTCTGTGGTGTCCTTCACCTGCACGAAGATGTCATCGACGTAACGGCAGTAGATGGAGGGGCGGTGTGTAGCCAGGAGGTCCTCCTCGATAGCGCCCATGACAAAATTTGCGAAGAGGACACCCAGGGGGCTGTTCATCGCCTCACCATCTATCTGACGGTACATGTGTCCTCGGGGGCAGATGAAGGGAGCTTCTTTGATGCATAGCTCCAGCAGTGATCGTAGAGCGTGTTCGGGGATGTCTAGAGGTGTGGAGGCAGTAGAGTGGTATACCCGATGTAAGATGATATCGATCGTCCTATCCACTGATACATTAGTGAAGAGTCCGTGGCGGAGGATAAGCTGTATTGAGAGAGGGCGTACAGCGTCAGGAGGTTGTTGAGGGTCTTCGCTATCTGGTATGTCGCCGTCGGAATTTGCGAGATTATTGGTCTGAGGGGGTTTATGGGTTTTCACAGTGCCGTAAGTGTATCTGGGGGAAAATTCACCGACGATTTTTTTGAGGTGGATTCCGTCAGCCTTGGCATTAATGGATGTGATGATGGTGTTCGCCTTCCTTTTAATTTCATCTGTGGGGTTTCGGGTTATTCTCTGGAATTTCGTCTCGTCGTGTAGGATTGAGTTCATTTTCCGAAGGTATCCTTCTTTGTCATGGACGACCAGGCATGGGGCTTTGTCCGCTCATCTCATGATGATGTTGGGGTTTTCCCGGAGATGTTTAGCTGCCTGGGTATGTTGTTTCTGGAGGATCTTGCTGCGGTGGGAGCCACAGGTTTTGGCCCACCTCCTGGTGCCCCCGGACTCCAACAGCCAATAAACAGACGTAGTGCACGGCTAGCAGCGGCCAGCCAACGACGGACGCAGACTGCCGACTAGCCCCGCCCACATGTGCATACCTCGCTATGTGTGAAACCCCCTTGCTCCCAATAAATACCCTTCTATTTTTCTATTCTAATCATTACCTATGTGAACATGGCAAGAGCTATTGCTGAAACGTTACAACCTCCTACAACCCCTACCACCCCACAACCTGCTGATAACTTTGGTTCATTATTGTACCTATTAAACGACCGACATTGGAAAATTGCATGAGACATTGAATCTCTCAACAAAAAACATCTTAATGCTAACTATGCTGTTTTATTTAATCTCACATGCCTTAAAGAAAATATATTACATGGCTATACTAACTTCCAAATATATACTGTATATATACTGTATATATATACAGGGTGTTTCATAAATACCTTTCGTAAATTTCAGAATGAATAGACCTAGCAATAATACATATACTTTACTATGTGACGGTTTTGGAAATTTCTCATATTTACCGGGATATTACACATTTTAGTTTAAATAGGAAAATCTAGGGGATGAAAACGATCAGTAGATTACCATCACCTCAATTACTTTATTTCGTCATAATGTATGCTACACAAATCGACACCCGTCAGCAACTGTGGCAACAAGTTCAAGAGGCTTGCAGAGAAGTAAGAAACACACCAGGGATATTTGAAAGAGTGCGACAGTCTCTTATGCGCCGAGCCCAAGCCTGTATCAACGAGGGTGGGAGAAACTTCGAGCAACTATTGTAAATACTGTAAAATACATTGATGTTCAAACATTTATGACAAAATAAAGTAATTGAGGTGATGGTAATCTACTGATCGTTTTCATCCCCTAGACTTTCCTATTTAAACTAAATGTGTAATATCCCGGTAAATATGAGAAATGTCCAAAACCGTCACATAGTAAACTATATTTATTATTGCTAGGTCTATGCATTCTGAAATTTATGTATGTATGTATGTATGTATATACTCAGCCACATGCCCCATTGCTGGGGGTGGCCGACACGAGACAGAGCCCGAACAGAAATAACATTTAAAATTCCTATTCTCAGGGTCCGGGACCACTTTCGCGTTCCCTTGCCCCTTTCTCTATCTCGTCGAGTAGGAGAAATTTATGAAAGGTATTTATGAAACACCCTGTATATATATATATATATATATATATATATATATATATATATATATATATACAGTATAGGCTACATATATATATATATATATATATTTGTTTTTGTTATTGGAAAGAAGTGTGGTCTGCTTGTTTAGAGTGTAGTGCAATTAATTGGAGGAAGAGGTGTTTGTGAGGGCTAGCTGGATTACTCTCTGTGTAGGTGAGACACAAACAGAAACAGTGAGGGAAGCCAGGCAAATGAAACAGGAGTTCCAGCAACTCCTTGTTATATACCTATGAGGCGTCCCGGCGTTTGACTTTTTCGCTTTTGTTTTTATTATGCTGCGTGTATGATTGAGTTTGTGTGCGAATGTGTATGGTCTGTGTGTGAAAGAGAGCGAGTGTATCTTATCTTTGCATGTGCCTTCGTGAATGTTCAGTCATAGTGTTTTGTTTTTTAAGCGTCTTATTTATTTATTTGAGTATGAAATTGTTTTCAGTGAATATGAGTGAATTGTTTGTATTTTGTGTAGTGTGTCTTGCTTGATTGTACATATTCTGCAAGTTCATATTGATTTCCTTATGTCACGGTACCATTCCTTCAGTTTGCTAAATATCATAACAAATTTAACTCACATTTTTTCTCTTCTCGCGCAATCGCATTTCCAATATTCCACACCACATAATATTCATATTTGTTTTCAATATTCCACCTTGCCAATTCCCCCCCTTCCTGCTATATATCGTCTTGGGGTCCGAGCAAAATCATACCCAGGGAGAGATGGGAATGCAGACATAGGAGATCGTATTTCAGCGTTCGACAACTCGCATGGACAGGAGAGCCGGCCACCATTGATAGATGGCGTTGTGGTGGCTTGGTGGAAGCGAAAGTGTATATACGCGTTCAGGGCCGTCGTCGATTTTCTCTTTATTTGGTTGAGTGCTGGTGTTCGTGAGTGGTGGGAAAAGATCATTGAAGGAAGGAAATGTGGGTGTTGCTGTGTGCTTGTGTGTGTATGTGAGAGTGTATACATGTATTGATTTTCGTGTATATGTGCATTTTTGTTAAGTGTGTGTGTGTGATTGTGTGTGTTACCACATCTACTGTATATATAAGTGTTATTTTTACTTTAGCAATGTTGGTTTTGACAACGACAAACAAAATTATTAGAGTTAACAACTCACATCGAATATTATATTTGTTTAAGTGTTCACTATTTTAATAATCATATATAAAAGCATAATTATTCTAATGTGATATGTTATAGTCAAATCTCTTTGTAGCTGTACATGCGTCCTTCCTCGATCCTACAAAGTACTATCAATGTACAGAAATTTGCATAGATTGTTTGTCCATTATGGTCCCTCTAGCCTCCAAACTCTTAGGAATATGCAGATGAAACTTAGTTGGGGCCCTCAGGTGTTTTCAGAATAAAACAAATGCCCTAAAGGAATAGCTTTGTTTGTATTGTATATATCTCCGTAGAGTATATAATCATATTGGAGCTCTCTCGACAACTCGACAACTCGGTACTATTTTTTCACTTTCACAGGGTGCGAGTACCTCGTCTAGTTATCCTTATTTCTCTTTCAATCTTTCTACCAGTCACACACAGAATATCTCACCCATACCTTTCTACTCCTATCTCACCCCATTTTAATCCCCTCACTCTTGCTTACTCAAAATCTATTATTTTCTTCTCAATCTTACCCTTTCTATTTTAATTCCCTCTCACCTCTCCCACCACTAGCAACCTACTTACCCTCCCTGGTTCAAATGACAAAGTTGTGTACTTGTGTAACTGAGTGTTGATATAAGGAAGCTTCACATCCAACGGATGTTCGATTTGTTTTGTCCCCGATTCGTTTGCTTGATGGTTAGATATGGGTCATATTAATCAACCCAAAACTTTTGCCAGGGCCTATTATCGTCATAACACCCTTACCACTTCTACCTGTCAATATTTAATGGCTTCGTTCTTTTGAATGAGCTCAACAAGTATCTGTGCCTCATTTCAAGCCACTCGCCACATAACTCCAACACAAAAATACCGTCTGTGAACTCGTTTATTTAGTTAGAATTTCCTGTATTTTTATGAAAAATCATTTCAGTTACCGATAAGTAATGAAAGACCAATAAGAGTGATTTACAAATGCAAAATTAATAGAGATATTCAGAAAGAGGGAACCGGTTATACAATCAAATGAGTAAAATGCCAAAAACAATATTCCATAAAATAAATGTCGTGCTACCAACATATGTATGCTCGAAGCGTGTGTGTACTTACTCTAGTTCTTACTCTAGTTGTATTGCGGGAGTGAGCATGCTCGTTATTTCCCGCCTCCTATATGTGTAGGTGTTATATGTATCGTTGGAATGGCTGTGGATGTGTGTGTAGTCTGTGTTTTTAGCCAATTGGCGACATCGGAAACGAAGGCTTAGGGTGGATCTGTATGGTACCATTCTCACTATAGACGGTACCGTCTCGCCCGAAGGCTTAGGTAGCCATCAGCTTAGGTGAACCATATGATACCCATCTCGCCTTGTACCATTTTGCCAACCCCAGAAGGGACGTCACAACGTCGTCCACTTATTCCAGGTACCTATTTACAGCTAGGTGAACTGAGGCTAACACATGAAAGGAGACAAGCCCAATTTGTCTCCGCCCGGCCAGGGATTGAACCCCCGACCCCTCGTGTGTGAGACGAGAGCTCTACCTACTAGGCTACGGGCTGTGTGTGTGTGTGTGTGTGTGTGCGTTTATTCTGAATTGCAAGTGGATAATCTATCAAACTAGTAGTCAACTCATATTGTTATTGTGTTCGTACGTATGCGTGTGATTCTGTGTGTGTCATCACTAAGATACTTCCATCATTCAAATAAATTGTATTCATGTAAGACCGCGTACGAAATTTGTAGAATTAAAATTTAAACCTAGTGCCTGTTTACGCTCCAGTGGTCATAAGCCAGAAATCCTCACTGTTTCATTTGTATTTAGTTTTTAACTGGTGACTGCCCACTGCATATGTTTACTACCCATAAAAACAAGGCCGGAATAATGTCTGCATAATTATTTACCAGTACATACTATAAATTAGTTACTAACAAAAAAAGCTGTCGGTTGTAGCTGGCTCAACCAGGACAAGTGCACGTACGCAGGTTATCTCTCTCTTTCTCTCACACACACACAAAACACGTATACACACATGCAATATACACATACATATTGACATCTACACGCATATTTAAGAGCATATTCGACATGTATGCAACACATCTTCTACATACATATTAACACAAAATTACCGGACAGAGACTCGTTATCACCTAAGAGTATGGCATAATACAGTATATACAGGGTGATTCAGTAACCCTTTTCATAAATTTAATGGCAAATTCGGGAGACAAAAATAAGATTAATTTACTCTATGACCCTTAGGGTGAGTCTTTGATATAATGGAGATATTACACCTTTAAAGTTATCGATAGATATAAAAGAAAAAATCTAAGGAGTGAGAATGAAAATGTCGTTGTTAACTGGCAGGGTAGCCAAGACTTTGTATCAAAATGGCTGCATACGGTAGCTGGATGCAGTAACTGGTTTCCCAATTAACAAAGGTACATTACTATTTTGTACTATCATCATCATCATTATTATACGTACATTATTCATAGTAGCAGTAGCAGTAGCAATAATAGTAGTTGTTGTTGTTGTTGTACGGGGAGAAGCGGGCGGAGGAGGGATAAGTGAAGGAGGAGGGATAAGTGGAGAATGGATAAGTGGAGGAAGAGGGGTAAGTGGAGGAGGACGGATAGGTGGATTAGAAGGGATAAGTAGAGGAGGAGGGATAAGTGGAGGAGGAGGGGTAAGTTGAGGAGGGGTTTTCTTGCCGAACTCGAATTTCGAAACTACGGTCGTCAGTATGAATCATTATTTATTAATATTAATTATGATGATGGTGATAAAATGCTAATGTTCTTTTGAGCATTGAGACAACTGCTACCATATGCATCCATTTACATACCACGTGTAAGCAAAGAAACAATCTTTAGATTCATGTACAGATTGATTCAAGATTTATTAAGACGAGCGGAGTATCAAAGCTCAAAGTGGGCAGTCAGATCCTTCCTCCTCCACTTACCCCTCTTCCACCACTTACTCCTCCTCCTCTTCCTCTTACTTATTCTCCGCCGCTTGCTTCTCCCCTTGCTACTACTACTACTAATACAATGATTATTAATAATAATGATGATGATAATACAAATACAGTAGTAATGTACCTTTGTAAATTGGGAAACCAACTGCATCCAGCTACCGTATGCAGCCATTTTGATACCAAGTCTTGGTTACGCTACCCTGCAAATTAGCAACGACATTTTCATTCTCACTCCTTAGATTTTTTTCTTTTCTATCTATCGATAACTTTAAAGGTGTAATATCTCCATCATATCAAAGACTCACCCTAAGGGTCATAGAGTAAATTAGTCTTATTTTTGTCTCCCGAATTTGCCATTAAATTTATGAAAAGGGTTACTGAATCACCCTGTATATATATATATATATATATATCTATCTATTGCCTGACGCCGTGATCCCCGAAGGGGTGGCCACGAACGAACCGCCCCTATGCACCTCTGTCCCCAGTCAGTCGACACCCCTCCCCCCAACCAGCACCGCCTTCGTTCATATACTTCCTCACTCCACCCTTCCACCTCTCCCTCGGTCTACCTCTCCCTCTCTGTCCCTCCACCTCGCTCTCGTACACCCTCTTAGTCATTCTCTCACTTTCCATACGTTCCATATGGCCGAACCATCTCAAGTTGTTCCTTTTCACACTTTCCAGCACATCTACCTCCACACCACATCTCCATCTTACCTCTTCATTAGTCTGTCTATCCTTCCATGTAACTCGGCACGCACTTCTTAAGTAATTAATTTCCACTGCTCTCACTCTTGGTCTGAGTCTCTCAACCAACGTCCATGCTTCGCTTCCGTAAGTCAGTGTCGGGATTACTACACTGTCATGCAAGGACTTCTTCACTTCCATACTGACCACCCTATTTCTTGTTACTGCTTTCAGCATTCCTACAACCCTCTTCCCCTGTTGTACCCTCTCCCGCACTTCTTCATCCATAGTCCCATCTTTACTCAACACACTGCCCAGATACTTAAAAGAGTTGACGATCTCCATAGCCTGACCGTTCAGCTTCACCTGACACTCTGTGACTTCACCCTTTTCGAAGACCATAACCTTGCTCTTCCCCGCATTTACCTTCAAATTCCGTTTTTTGCACACTGTTTCAAACTCATTTACCAGACCCTGGAACTCCAATTCATTATCACTCATCAGAACTGTATCATCCACAAACAGCAGTATAGGTAGCTTCCTCTCATTTCCCTCCCTTTTCAGCGATACACCAACATCCACTGCTCTTGATAGTATTTCTTGCATGACTCCATCCATATATACAGTACAGTAAACAACCACGGGGACATCACACATCCCTGTTTCAAACCAACATTCAGGTCAAATAACTCGCTCTGCTTACTCTCCACACGTACTGCCGCCTTTGCACCCTCATACATGCTCTTCACTGCTTTCAGCAACTTGCCATCTACTCCGTATATTCTAAGTACTTTCCACAAACCTTGTCTATCCACTCTGTCATAGGCCTTCTCCAAGTCCATAAAGGCAACATACACCTTTTGTTTCTTCTCCAGATATTTCTCCACAACATCAATTCAGGGTAAAAATCAGATCAACACATCCTCTTCCCTTCCTAAAACCTCCCTGTTCGTCGGCTATTCATTTCTCCGTTCTCACTCTCACTCTCTCAATCACTACCCTACTGTATACCTTCCCTACTATATATATATATATATATATATATATATATTGTTACGTATCTTGATCCTCAAGTGGTTAACTTGATGAATCTAGATAGCACAGAGATATATATTAAGGTATCAGTCAGCTGAAGGCAAAACAAAAGTAAAATCTAATAAAATTATTTCCTGTTGTTGCTTCCTTTCCTTTTGGATCTTAGGACTTGGTATCCTTTATTGACTGATACTCTTTAATTATGAAAAAATACTGAAACTAATTAAGTCATGTAGTATTTATAAAGAATTATTATTTAACCGAAGCTTAGTAGGCTATGGTTCTGAACCGAATAAGTTATATCTAAAGAAGGACTATTAATTCTATAAAAAGTCTTGAACGATAAATATTGAGGTAAGAATATTTCTGTCTCTTACCCTTTTTTAAATGAATAGCTAGTTTTCTTATATGTCCTTTTATTTATATTTAATGTAATTATTCTTGGTTCTTGTCTTACGTTAATAGTATTATATTATTATTATCATCAGGATTAATATCAAAGTCACATAAAAAGTTAGATATATATTTAATAATTAGTTAAATGTATTTCTTAACCACGTAACATTGAGGTTTGATTTATGAGTAAATTAAGTTACAGGATCGCTTCATAGATTCGATTCAGGTCTCACTCAAATAATATGAAAAGCAAAAATAATATTTTGAAGCTAAAAGAATTTTCTTCAGCTTAGGAAATCACTAGAAGTAACATTAAAACAGCCATGTTAGTCTAAGGTGATATTACTAATAAGAGACAATAGTATCACCGTACTAAGCACCGTTAAGCAATGTAAGCTTAATTAAAAGAAAATGAAATAACTCGTAAGTATTAATATAAAACAATAGTATTACTTTCATCATAACCCAATTACTTAAAGAGTTGCTTTAGTCCACAAGTTAGTCAACTAAAATAGTTAAGTACATCATAATAGCGTTAACGTTAATTCCCAATCACATATCTCACTAACCAACATAACGTAAGTGTTTACACCGAACATACTTAACACACTCTTATATAATCTGACTGACAGTCACAATCCCATTATAATACTTCACCCCGTCTTCCTCCAGCTGCAAGTTCACCTTCCCCAACTCCAAATGAGACTGATTTGAATGCCCACTACTCGGGTCTTATATACTAAACAATGATGGTGTAGGAACGAATCAGGAGGCTAGTGATGGTGCGCGCCCCTATCATAGCTCCTCGAGTTGCATACCAGGTGCGTGGTCCAATGGGGTCTCCTGGCGTCGATCATACGTCATAGCGTCGGGTCATCGAAGTAGTTTGCAGGGTCCCCTATGACGCACGCAGGTGTGAAGGCTTGTTTGCTGGTAGCGGACGAGCTGGTTTCCCACTCGCTAGTTCGCTCGCTGGTCTGCTTCGCCGCCTGGGTAGTTTGGCACTCCTTCAACTCTAATTCTAACTCTTAAATTAACATACAGGGCTCCGTATGTCAGAATATATATATATATATATATATTGTATATACTGTATAATTATATGTACCGGTATATATAATATATATATATATATATATATTACGGTGGTCCTTAATTTTTATTTTTTTTTATATGTTGCGCTCCTACCCCTTTGAGTCCCAAACCCCCAGGAAAAAAATAAAAAAAAATAGAAACAATATTTAGAGGTTGCACATCGACCATGAAGCTTCACTAATTTGTCATATTTCCAAAAATCGTATTTTCTCAGGAATTATTTTTTCTTTGCAAGTTATCAAATGTGTTGCAGTGCTTGCAATGTTTTTGAAAGTGTACAGTTAAAAGTACTGCTCCAGGTAGTAGTATGTGTATAAGACTAAAAGTGTTAAACACTTTTAGTCTTATGCTCGAGTCGCCGCCATCACACCCACTCTGCTGCCCACACCCAAAAAAAATATACGCATTACCATCACCAATTCCGGGTTCAGCAAAAGGAAGGCAGAACACGAGGACTTACCAAAATACAAAAGGTCCCAGACATCTCCTCTACAGATGCGCCGCTCTTCCGCGCAGCTCGTCCCACATCATGGCGGAAACTTCTGAGGGGCTTACCTCAACCCCTTAATCCGCCCCCTCCCCATACCTGTGACCTTCTGACCCTCAACCAACGTATCTGGGACATAGCAGCACAAGTCATGACCATCTCGACTTAGCCAAGGTAGAGTCAGAGATTCGAAAGGCTCGAGTAGACTTACATGTGAGACTTGAGTCCAAGAATTACCCTCTCATTCACCTGAGTATTACATGCCATGGCTGTAGACCAAATTGTCTGAGAGTTCTTTTCCCTACCTAAGAACTATTGTCCCTCCCACCATGGTGCCTGAGATCCATTAGAATCTGTTCTAGGCTTGCAGTTTTGACATAAAAGTGGAAATAAGGACATGTTCCCAAAACACTCTTAATATCAATTCAACACTCTTAGATAAGTGTTTGCCATGGCAAGATCTCAACAATAGTCAGGGCTTTGCGAAACACCGTCACCTAAATGGCACTCTGCAGATAAAATCCTTACACCATATGTGCCAGAACCATGGTCGAGGACATATTCTTGTAATAAGGCATAAAAATCCAAACATCAGGGTTCTTTGAATACTCTTAGAAAGGTCAAAGACAGTTGGGAAAGATATTATGGCCATGGTCACACTTCTTCCCCACGTTAGTCTGATGAATACTTACTCTGTCATGACTTGAGCGACTTTTCATTAAAGACCACGCACCCAAGAGTACCGGAACAAAAATTCATCACCGACTGACGGTGTTTCGCAAAGCCCTGACTATTGTCGAGATCTTGCCATGGCAAAGACTTATCTAAGAGTGTTGAATTTACACTTTCTCCTCCACAATGCAGAACTTCTGCTTATCAGAATTCATTTATCCCCAGAGCTACTACTCTTTGGAATTCACTTCCCTCAAATTGCTTTCCACAAACTTACAATCAACAAATGTTTAAATCCAGTTGTTACAAACATTTTATGAATGGAGGATGCCTTTAGGCACATGGACCTTTTTGTTTTATCTGTGTTTTTCCTTCCTCCGTTCATTGTCTCTTAAAAAAAAAAAAAAAAAAAAAAAAATGTTTTGGGGACATGTCCTTATTTCCACTTTTATGTCAAAACTGCAAGCCTAGAAAAGATTCTAATGTAACTCAGGCACCATGGTGGGAGGGACAATAGTTCTTAGGTAGGGAAAATAACTCTCAGACAATTTGGTCTACAGCCATGGCATGTAATACTCAAAGCAGTACAAAGTACAAAGTACAAAGTAAATCAAGCAACAACAGATCTAGTGACCCTTCTAGGTTGCTTGTCCTCCAAAACACTGAGGATTAAGTGTCCAAACAGTGGTTTAGAGTGGGTAAGGGAACATTGGAAAGGGAACTACTGCCCTGGAACTAATGTCCGTGGCAGGATTAGGAAGTTAGTAGGGGACAGATGGGTTAGTAACTGAGGGGAGGATAAAATAAAGCTATTCATTTACAAACGCAGTCAGTCGCGGGTTTGATGCGAGATATTTGTCTTGGCGAAGTTTAAATGAATCAACGGTGCTGTATCTCGGGGAAGCCCATTCCATAAGTTGACAACTCGATTGAAGAAGACATTTTTAGCATCGTGTGAGTTAATAGATTTACCAATAATTTTGCACCCGTTTCCCCGCGTGTAATTAGATTGGTCGATAGTGAAGTACTTACTACAGTTCATATTGTCGATGCCTTTGATGATTTTAAACACTTGAATTAAGTCGCCTCTTAATCTGCGCTGGGTTAAAGGAAATAGATTTAATTCTCTAAGACGCTCCTCGTATGGTTTGTTCTTTAGGCTAGGTATCATTTTGGTAACTCTACGTTGAACTCGTTCTAGCTTGTCTATATCTTTTGGTAATAAGGGCACCAGGATTGAACGCAGTATTCCAGAAGAGGGCGGACTAAGGAATTGTAAAAGGTTAGGATAACGTCTTTGGATTTATGCTTAAATGACCTGCCTATAAAGCCAATTATTTTGTTTGCTTTCTTAACAACTTCTGAACATTGTTGACTCGGTTTTAGGTTACTCGATATTGTTACTCCCAGATCGGTTTCTCTGTTTACATTCTTAAGCTGAGTGCCATTCATCAAATAGTTTGCTTTCTCATTTTGGTATTCGATATGTAGTACTTTACATTTATCCGCATTGAAACTCATTTGCCAAATTTGGGCCCAACATGACAACTTATCTAGATTGTGTTGCATATCGTCAACTTGTTCTTTTGAGAGTACGCTATTTGCAATTTTTGTATCGTCAGCAAATTTTGAGATTGTACAGGTGAGACCCTCATCTATGTCGTTGATGTAAATTAGAAAGATAATTGGTCCTAGTACTGATCCCTGGGGTACCCCGCTACTTACATTGGTCCATTTAGATGCCTTACCGTTTATGACTACTCTTTGCTTTCTGTCGCTGAGCCAATTTTCTATCCATTTCAACACACCGTCTTGTATTCCATGCGCTTTTAGTTTTAGCAGTAAAGGTTTGTGGGGAACTTTGTCAAAGGCCTTGAAAATCAAGGTATATAATATCTACAGCTTTACTCTCATCGTAGAGGTTGAGGGTATCGTGGAAGAAGTCTAAGAGGTTTGTTAAACAGAAACGTTTCTTACGAAAGCCGTGTTGAGTATCTTTAAGTATGTTATTTTTCTCTAAGTGATTTACGAGTCTGTCTCTTATGAGTGTTTCTAGCATTTTACACACAACTGAGGTTAAGCTAATTGGACGATAGTTAGTTGGTAGGGATTTGCTGCTTTATTTTAATATCGGTGTTACGTTGGCTAGATTCCACTGATCAGGCATAGTTCCAGACTGCAAGGATTTATTGAATAGCTACTGTATGTCAATGGTTTAGAGAGCTCATCCTTAGCTTCCTTTAGGACTCTAGGTGAGATTGTATCAGGTCCAGGCGTTTCATTTACCTTGAGTTTATCTAAACAATTCAATACTTCTCTCTCTGTAATGGTGATATTGCTTAGAACATCTGAACTATCAATCTGAATCGGCGATGGTGTAGGGATATCACTGAGGTCTTCCGTTGTAAAAACTAATGCAAAGAAGGTATTGAGGGCATTACTCATTTGTACTTCGTCTTTGGTGTATTCTCCATTTTCATCGACTAACGGTCCAACAGTTGAAGTAACTACTTTTTTCTTTCTGATATAACTATAGAATTCTTTCGGGTTTGTTTTACTTTGATTCGCAACATGTAACTCCAGGATCTTTTTACTTTGCTTAGTTAACTTTTTGGCTTTGCGTCGTAGCTCTACAAATTTTACCCGTTCTTCGTAATTTTGTAAGGATTTTAATCTATCATTAGCAAACTTTTTAGCAAGCAGACAGTTTAAAATATCTTTATTCCACCATTTGGGCTTATTATTATGGCCTGTACGCCGTATTTTCGATGGTATGCAGTCCTGCACTCAGGTGAATGAGAGGGTAATTCTCGGACTCAAGTCTCACATGTAAGTCTACTCGAGCCCTTCGAATCTCTGACTCTACCTTGGTTAAGTCGAGATGGTCATGACTTGTGCTGCTATGTCCCAGGTACGTGGGTTGAGGGTCAGAAGGTCACAGGTATGGGGAGGGGGCGGATTAAGGGGTTGAGGTAAGCCCCTCAGAAGTTTCCGCCATGATGTGGGACGAGCTGCGCGGAAGAGCGGCGCATCTGGAGAGGAGATATCTGGGACCTATTGTATTTTGGTAAGTCCTCGTGTTCTGCCTTCCTTTTGCTGGACCTGGAATTGGTGATGGTAATGCGTATATTTTTTTTGGGTGTGGGCGGCAGAGTGGGTGTAATGGTGGCGCCACGACTCGGGTATATGACTAAAATTGTTTAACACTTTTAGTCTTATACACATACTACTACCTGGAGCAGTATTTTTAACTGTACACTTTCAAAAACATTGCAAGCACTGCAACACATTTCATAACCTGCAAAGAAAAAATTATTCCTGAGAAAGTACGATATATGGAAATATGCCAAATTAGTGAAACTTCATGGTCGATGTGCAACCTCTAAATATTGTTTCTAATTTTTTATATTTTTTTCCTGGGGGTTTGGGACCCAAAGGTACACTTTTCAGGGGTAGGAGCACAACATATAAAAACACAGTTTTTAACACTCAAAGAGCGGCTGGTGGAGTATATTTCACCGTGCCGCCCAACGGGATTTTTTTACCAAAAATGGCGTTGTTTCCGTGCTCTTTTTCATGCATAAACAAGAGCCAGAGCATAATACAATTATGTATCCCTGAAAGGGCGTAAATTGAGCTTTCCAATGACACCAGAACCATCCTTCTACGATCACTGGTTGTCTTGCAACGATCGTGCAACCGAAGGGCAAAATTACTAAAATACGGTCATTTCGTTACATAATTACGTGTGTAGCGAGGGAGGGAGGGTGGAGTAGTGTGGAGTACATGTCAGTAGACCCACGACGGCCGTGGCGAGCGGTCATGAGGTAATCTACGCTCCTCCCGTCGCTCGTCTCTCTCTCAGAGCCAATATTGCGCCAAAATTGCACACAGACTTAAGTCGGGCCCCGCCACATTGTCCAGCTTTTTAGATACAGACTTAAGTCGGGCCACGCTAAAGAAGGGTTAAGGACCACCCATATATATATATATATATATATATATATATATATATATATATATATACACAGGGTGTATTAACAAAACGCTTACAGACTTCAAGTGTTAAATACCGTATACAAAAACAAGTTCACTTTATTCTATAACAAAATAAACACATAATTAACAATTAATGATTTAAAAGAGATAAAGTAAAATATTCAGTGTCGTCCAAGCATGTATTATACAGTAGTTCGAACACTGGTATTGGTCTCCCCTTCCATGCTCCCCCCCCCCCCCCCCCCCCCCCCCCCCCCCCCCCCTCATCTCCTAGTTTATACCCAGGAATATTGAATTATAAACATAATTAATTTTTAGGGTGAAGCAATGTAAGTAATATTCCCTTTATACATCGTTTACAACTCAAATTATTTTATGTTAATACATATATTGTTTTCTTTCAATATAGGAAAGACCAAAGGTATCTTGGATGAAGCAAATTACGATCCTCAAGTGGTGTGCAGACATTACTGCCATATGTTAGTAAATAAAAAAGCAATGCTGAACGATAAAAACAGCCAAATAATGTGGGCATTACAAAGTTATTGCCTAATGTTATTTAATTAATTGTACAGTAAGTAAAATACAAACTTATTCGAAGTGGTTTCGGGTTGAATTGAATCTCCTTACTAATTCTTACTGAGCATTTGTATTTCAGAGATTCGATTAATAAGTTTGTGACTTCAAAATCGATCAGAATTATAAACCACTAGTGTACAGTCGCGCTAATAAGTCATGTCCCAGCTGTCATTACGTTTGGCTTGCTCTGTGCTGTATTAATGTCTGTCAGATGTTGAATTGGGTGGGTAAGTGTAGGAACATGTTTGTATATTTCACTCGATATGAAGAAATGAAGCTTAGATATTGCTGATACCAATTATTGATCAAAACATACTTGGTGCCGAGACATCACTTATTAGCGCGACTGTACATGGTCATTACAGTGTAATAAGAGGAGATTAATTGAAATAATTTTAATTACCACCAACTGATGTAATACAGAAATCAATCATACCCAATATTTCTAATCTTTGAATTTTTTTACCGAGTCGTAAAACATTTTCGGAATTTCATTCAAGGTATGAACGATCAACTCCCAATGAATCTATGAATCAAGAACTATGCTTCATAAACAATTGAATTACCTTCAACTACGTTTGGATACTCGACCCAGACTTGGGCATCAGCATTATACCCTGTGACCAGAGTTGAAAATGTTACATATATTTTACGCTAATCTGTTTCAAATAATTAGTATTTTTCTGCTAACTACCTAATCTATCTATCTATCTATATATTGCCGGACGCCTTACTCCCCTTACGAGGGTGGCCATACCCAGAATGCCCCCAAGCGGACCTCTTCCCTGTGAGAGGGACAACCCAAGCCAGTTTAGTGAAGGACTTACAGGATTGACCACTCAATTTAGGATCCGTCCGATTCCGAGGCTCTCAGTGTATCTTGTTAGCACTATTTTTCTACAGTGGTGTTCGGCTAATCCATCCACTAATCTGCCTTACCCTTAGGTAAGCAGTACGGATTTGTATCAGGTTTACTCCCCTAGACAGGTTGCCAACCAAGGTTGACGAGTCCCATCCACCTGGATTTGTATAAGGTTGTCTCCCCTAGATGAGTTGCCGACCATGGCTAACGAGTCCCATCCACCCGGCTACCTAATATTATCACCATATTCTAAGATACTTTGATTTTGTAATTTATAATGTGTGAATAGGTAAAGCTATACTTTCCCTTTAGTTAAGTCCATAGTAAACATGTTAATCGTGTATCAATTATTTAGTGCATTATTTGTAACCCTGTTTTGCTAGATTTCTAAATAAGCATATGTCTCATCAATAACAAAAAATTTAGGAAAATGTGATACAACAATATATGTTCATTTTCCATTTTACAATGTGTTTGTCATAGTCAGTAACAGTTATTTCAATACACCCTGTATATATATATAAATATATATATATACCGGTATATATATATATTTATATATATCTCTCTCTCTCTCTCTCTCTCTCTCTCTCTCTATATATATATATATATATATATATATATATATATATATATATATATATATATATATATATATGGGACTCTTATGCCCTATATCTCTATTCACAGTAAATATAATAAATGTGTGACAACCTTATTCGACTACTCACTCCAATACCTCTCCCTAGCAGTTTAAGACACCCATACATACGGTATAATTTACGCAGCCCTAACTCCTCCACATCTAATAACAAGGACTTGTATCTTAATATTATAATTCTGCAAGTTACAAAATGATTACAGACATATAAGGTCACTGTGGACCAGTTAGAAACTATTTTACATGGAAGAGTCCATTATAGTGATGTGGGGGGGGGGGGACACTACAAAAAACCTTCAATATATTTTTAACAGTGGAGATTTGGACTTGTTGTTGTAGAATATTTGATGCTTAGAATACCTTGCATTATAATTTCCCAAAGTTATGACCTTTCTTCCTGGGACACCCTGTGTGTATATATATATATATACTGTATATATATATATATATATATATATATATATATATATATATATATATACAGTATATATTGCTTGATGCTGTGATTCCCGACGGGGTGGCCACGAACGTAACGCCCACATGCACCTCTGTCCCCAGTCAGTCGACGCCCCTCCTCCCAACCAGCACCGCCTTCATACATATACTTCTTCACTCCATCCTTCCACCTCTCTTTCGGTTTACATCTCCCTCTCTGTCCTTCCACCTCGCTCTCATACACCCTCTTAGTCATTCTCTCGCTTTCCATACGTTCCATATGGCCGAACCATCTCAAGGCGTTCCTTTTCACACTTATATATTTATATATATATATATATATATATATATATGTATATGGCCGCTTCATGAACGCCTCCGGACTTAACTTCACCTATGGAAAATCTACCGACGGTCAACTCCCCTTCCTGGATATCCTTGTTTCAACTTATGAAAATGACTTCAAGACGACGGTTTCCACTAAACCCACAAACAACGGACAGTGCCTTAATGGTGACAGCGAGTGCCCCCAACGATACCTCCTATCTACCATCTCTGCCTATATCATAAGAGCCCTCACCCACTGTACCACATGGAGAGATACCCACCTAGAACTTGAAAGAATCTTCCAAGTACTCATTAATAATGAGTATTTTACTCTGACGTATCTACCACCATCAAATGGCAACTAGAAAAGTGGTACATCCAAGACACCCCTAACAACAGCCCCTCCGACATCAAGATTTACTACCGCAATTACATGTTCTCTGACTGCAAGACTGACGAGACGATCATGAGATAAATTATTGACAAAAACGTCCACCCCACCATCCCTGACAACAAAATCAAACTCATCATCTAATACAAATCCCAAAAAAATTCTAACCTCGTCCTCAAGAACGCCCTGCCACTACTAAGAGCCTGAGATGCGACGATCACATCATATACCAACACACATGCAACAGTGAGGATTCACACTTACATTGGTATGACACAGACACCTATCCCGTCGGCTCACCCTACACCTCCAATCTGTCACCAATAAATAACACTATAAACAACCCTACCACAAAGCCCTGACCCGCCCCGACTTAGACAAACACACTACCATACTTGATAAGGAAAACTACCCCAGACGACTTACAATCCTTAAAACCCAGTACATACAAGCCCTACGACCCAGTATCAATAACCAGACTCAAGGCCCACAGGTACTCCCCTCAGTAAGACGCCATGCTCCGATCGACATTCACTCCTCCCCCCTGCCCACCTCTACTATGCAACCTGATAGCGCAGACACAACCATGCAACGGGACGGCGCACTCACCCGCACTTCCCTCAGCCAACCAGTAACCAGATATATCTTGAGATTGACCCAATGGGTGACCACAACCAAGGGTGGCCTTCAAGGTGCGCCATATCCGCGCCTCCTTACCCTCCCTGTTCACCAAAATAGCTTATAAATACCTCCGTTCGCCCCTCACAAATCACTCTTCCTGAAGATGTCTGCAGCGACAGACAAAATGAAATGTCGATGAACCCACACCACCCCAAGAACTTCTCTAACTTAATCCACCAACTCATTGAACCACAACGGCAAATTGTAAGAAATATTGAGGGAATTAATAAAAAACTAATAAAAAATGAGAACGCTGCTTCATTTAACTTTGTATAAAAAAAAAAATCTACTACCTAGGTATACGAATATACACATATATATATATGTTGAGTAATGATGAGACTATGGATGAAGAAGTGCAGGAGACGGTGGAACAGGAGAAGAGGGTTGTAGGAACGCTGAAAGCAGTAACAAGAAATAGGGTGGTCAGTATGGAAGTGAAGAAGTCCTTGCATGACAGTGTGGTAATCCCGACACTGACTTACGGAAGCGAAGCATGGACGTTTGAGAAGAGACTCAGACCAAGAGTGAGAGGGGTAGAAATGAGTTACTTGAGAAGTGTGTGCGGACTTACATGGAGGGATAGACAGACGAATGAGGAAGTAAGAAGGAGGTGTGGTGTGGAGGCAGATGTGCTGGAAAGTGTGAAAAGTAACACCTTGAGATGGTTCGGCCATATGGAACGTATGGGAAGCGAGAGAATGACTAAGAAGGTGTACGAGAGCTAGGTGGAAAGACAGAGGGAGAGGTAGACCGAAAGAGAGGTGGAAGGATGGAGTGAGGAAGTATACGGATGAAGGCGGTGCTGGTTGGGAGGAGGGATGTCAACTGACAGGGGACAGAGGTGCATGGGGCGGTTCGTTCGTGGCTACCCCTTCCAGGATCATGGCGTCAGCCAATAGATAGATAGATATACATATATATATATATATATATATATATATATATATATATATACATAATATATAGTATATATATATATATTTATATTTATACTGTATATAAAACAAAAATTCTATGTGCATGGAGGAGACAAAAGGCAGATTGTCTGTAACGAATGTCTCCCTCCAAAGTTAAAAGACTGACAGAGCTAAATTCAAGGGACGTTGGAGTCAAAATGCCTGGACACACAAAGTTTAAAGCAGTCTAAGTCATAGGATGAAGGAAAGATTGATTAAAGGAGACAGTTCCAGAGTTCACTTATTGAGTAGAAGAAAGACTGAGAAAATTTGCCAATTCTTGGGTTGGAGAGCTTGACAAAATAGGAGTGGGACTGTGTTGAAAGGTGAGTGCCTCGCACTAGCCGCAGAGAGGAGGTATACACTGAGAGAGCTCTGAAGAACACTGATTGTTGTAATAGCGATAGAAGAGTGAAAGAGATGCAAAATTGCTGTGTGAAGAAAGAAATTGTAGGAAACTAGTAGGAGGAAGCGAGATGATGAGGCGAAATGCTTTTGACTCTACTCGTTCGAGGAGTGCGGTATGGGTGGAGCCTCCCCACACATGCGAACGATATTCAATACAAGGGCGCACTAATACAAGGGCGCACTGTGCCCCGATACAGAGCAAGAAGCTGTGCGGGGGTGAAGAACCCACTGAGACGGTTGGGCAAACCATATTTTGGGAAGCTGTTTTAGCAAGAGTGGTAATGTAATCCTTCCAAGAAAGGTTAGATGAAAAAGATACACTGTTGAGAGAAGATGAAGGGTTGAGTTGTGTATTGTTGAAGAATAGTTGATAGTGTTGTGGAAGATTGTGATGGACATTGAGAGGGAGAAACTGGGTTTTGGAGGAGTTAAAAGTAACAAGATTTTCTCTGCCCCAATCAGATATAATTGAAAGATCAAAAGATAGGCATTATATTGCCTCGCCATGTTTTTTTTTGGAGTGCTTGCATGCGGGGTTGATGTGAAAACTAGTTGAATAGTGTAAGGTAGAGTCATCAGCATATGAGTGGATAGGACTAGAGGTACAGTTGAAGAGATCATTGATAAATATTAGAAAGAGAATTGGAGACAGGACAGATCCCTGAGAAACACCGGACTTGATAGGTTGAGGAAGTGAACGATAGCCGTCCACAACTGCAGGTATGGAGTGGTCTGAAAGAAAATTAGCGACAAAGTCACAGATAGAGGGATAGAAACCGAAGGAGGGTAGTTTGGAAATTAAAGACTTGTGACAGATTCTATCGAAGGCTTTCGATATATCTTGAGCAATTGAAAAAGTCTCACCGAAGTCCCGAAAGGAAGATGACCAAGAGTTAGTAAGGTAAGCAAGAAGATCACCAGTAGAGCGGGTCTTAAGGAAACCGTACTGGCGATCTGAAGTAGATTATGGGAAGATAAATGCTGAAGAAATTTTGAGTTAAGAATAATTTCAAAAAAATTTAGAGATGCAAAAAATTAGAACAATTGGACGATTGCTGGAGGGTAGAGAGCATTCACCTTTTGGGGGGACAGGTTGAATAAGAGCAAACTTCCAGAAAGAATGAAAAACGTTAGAGGATAGACAGAGGCGAAAGAGTTTGCCTAGGCAGGGAGTCAGCACGGAAGAACAGTTTTTGAGTACAACAGGAGGAACACCATCCGGTTCGTACGCCTTCTTACTTTTAAGCTCAGAGAGGGCCGAGAATACATCCTTAGAAGAGATTATTACATGATAGCACTATCGTTAGTGAGTGCTGTACTGTATTTTATATATTATTTTGTAATAGTATAGATATCTTATCAATATTTGTATTTTGTACTATTGTTAATGTCTTGTCATGTTGCAAATTTTATTTTAAATAATATTTTGACATTTAACATGTAGTTTCTTTATTCATGCAGAGTTTAGTAAAATTTGCCAGAACGTCCCGGACTTCCCAAACTTGACTACTTCCTTTAACGTGACGATAGTGCGTTGTTATATGTGCGATTAGTTTGCTTGGGAAACAGATTAACTTGCTCATGTACACCCTATGTAGTGGATTGTGTTCTTTTATTTAATAATTTTCATTTTAGTAAGCGTTGTTTCCACATAGCGATTTTGATAATTTAATTTGACTTTATATTGTCCTTGTCCCAATTTTGGTTTGTTTAGTTTGCAAGTTTTACATTTTAATTAGGCATAAGTAAATGAGAGGGGGGTGGAGAGGGAGAAATAGCACTGGAATCTTCCAAGATGGAGTTTTTAGCAAAAGTTTGATCGAAGAGTTCAGCTTTGTCAGAAGAAGAGGTGACGGTGGTACCGTCAGAGTGGAAAAGATGAGGAAGGAAAATTGTTGGAGAGGTTTTTGGCTAGGTGCCAAAAAGCTTGGGAAGAGCTAGAGTTGGACAGTTCAGAGCATTTGTTATTGATGAAAGAGTTTTTGGCAAGTCAGAGAACAGATTTGGCTTGATTCCAGGCAGAGAAAACAAAAGACCGGGATTCTTCAGTTTGAAAGCGACGTTACCGTTTGAATGCTTCCTCCTTATTGCGAACAGCAGTAGAACAAGCGTGAGTAAACCAAGATTTTTGTGAATTAGTCTGAGAGAAAGAGAATGGGATGTATGCTTCCATGCACAAAAGGATTACCTCCGTTATGTGCTCGGTACTCTCTAAGGATCCCCGGCCACGCAAGCAAAAATAATATCATGGGAAATCAAAGAAGCACTGCCATAGAGCCTCCCAGTTGGCAGCACCAAAGTGCCACAAGCGCCACCGGCAGGGGGGGGGGGGGGGTGAGAAGGCCGTACTGGTGAGACAGGACAGGTGACAGAGATAAGGTTATGATCGGAGGAGCCCAACGGAGAGAGAGGATTTACAGTATAAGCAGAAGGATTAGAGGTTAGAAATAAGTCAAAGATGTTGGGCCGATCTCCAGGGCGGTCTGGAATATGGGTTAGTTGCTGAACTAACTGATCTAGGTCATTTAGGATAGAAAAGATGTAGGCTTGTTCACCAGGTTGGTCAGTGAAATTGAAGGAGAGCCATTGGTGGTGGTGAACATTGAAATCTCCTAAGATTGAGATTTCAGAGAAGGGGAAGATGGATAGAATGTGTTCATCTTTAGAAGTAAGATAATCAAAGAATTTTGGATAGTCATTAGAATTAGGGGAGAGATAAACAGCACAGATATATTTAGTGAGAGAGTGACAAGATAGCCTAAGCAAGATAGATGAGCATTCAAAAGAGTCAAAGTTAGGAACACAAGAGCAAGTAAGATTGTTGCATACCTACACGCAACATCCACCTTTGGCTTTGAATTGAGGGTAGACATATGTAGGAGGATATAAAGCAGGGTTTGCTGTCTGTTGCCATAGAAAACTGAGTTTCGGTGAGAAAAAGTAAGTCAGGTTTGGTAGAAGAGAGATGGTGTTCCACAGAGAGGAAGTTAGAGAAAAGGCCGGAAATGTTACAGAAATGGATAGATACAGTAGAAGGTAGAGGTTCAGGGCACTTTGAGGAGTCCAGATCAGGGAACAATCTGATGGGAGCATTTGTGGTACCCCCCTCCCTGGGGACTCCGAGACTGGGCGTATTGACATCGTCATCTTTTTCTTTTTTTGCGAAGGTAGTGTAGTGTGTAAGGTGTTTGTAGTATAATGTATTGACAGGAGAAAATAGTTTTTTGGAGGGCAGGCTGGGATTGCCCTCAATATTGATGAGGCACAGAAAGGATCAGCTAGGGAGGCCAGGTGGTGAAAGAGGAGTTCCAGCTGCCTTTGTCAACCACCTAGCACTTCCCGGGAGTACCGTCCAGTTTGGCTGGTGCCTACAGCCTCCTCCTATTATATATATATATATATATATATATATATATATATATATATATATATATATATATATATATATATATATATATATATATGTTGTGTGTGTGTCTTATACTCACACACATACCCTCTACACATGTAGAGGGTACCATATTGATACCAACATACAGCTCAGCTCTCATATAAATACAATTAACTGTTTATTTCGCGCGATAAATAACAACAGTCTGCATTTTGAGTTATTCATTTTGTCTAGTATTTAATAGTTTTTAAATCTTTAAGTCTATAATGCAACACGCTGTCAAACTGAATACAAAATGTGATTATGCATGTATTTTGTGAAATAGTTAAAAGTGCATTTGACAAATTTGGCAAATATGCATAGTTTACTTCTTGTAATATATTAGTTTATAATCATATGAAATGTTCTCGTTCTAATCCAACTGTGTAATGCTATATATTATTGTTGGTGAAACCGTGATGGTAGTGTTGGTAATGGTGATGTTGGTGATGATAGTCAATCAATCAATCAATCAATCAACTTTATTTCATAATATACATAACAGACGAACATATATTACATAGTAGGTGAAATTGACATTAAAATTGTCAATATGTGGCTATATAAAAACATACACAATGAGATTGTCACGTTGCTGAATATTAGGACTGTCATAAAATGCACAATAAAGATGTATTAACTGTATGGTTGTCATGTGAAGCTACAACAACCTTGATGATCCTTTCTTGCACAAGGATGTAGAATAAAAGTCCAGAGAGAAGTTTATAGGTTCTTATTAGCCAAAGATATACAGAGCTGGGGTGGCACTGCTATGCTGAGTGCCGACCGGATGTTACTGATGAAAACATGTGCAGCGGTGCCGGATATATTTGGTGCAACGCTGCCGATACTACAGAGTACGGTATATTATCATGGGATATTAAACAATGATAGTATTGCCCTGAAAGTACATGTGTGTATGTTGCAATATGATTAAGGCATGTGTACACTCTGTATATATGTTGTGTGTGCACTTAACCTATATCAACACCTCCCTCCCCCTTCAAGCTCGCAAGACGTTGTTGAGCTGACTCTTTTTCTAGGAGCCATTCAGACCTACGTGGGGCCATGGGGGAACTGAAGGACTCTCTTTCTGGGTCCGTGCAAGACACAGGGATCTCAGGGTTATGGGGGAGGGGTTCAACACCAGGGGAATTCACTGGGCGGAGGAAGCGACGGTTCCGCCAATATATCTTACCACTGGGGAGACGAACCTCATAATCCCTGGACCTGCCGCAGCCCATGACGACCCCAACCTTGTCCCAGCGGTGAGCAGTCAGGTCTTGGATCCGCACTGTGGTGCCGACTCTCAACCTGGGAAGGGGGCGTGCGTGCTGGTCATAGTTTCTCTGCACCAGCGCAGTGTAGGCGGCTGCACGGCGGTCACAGCCCTCGGCCTTGGCTTGCCACTCTGCTGCAAAGGACTGGGGATGAACAGGGACACAAGACCGTAGTGGGTGGCCATACAAGATTTGTGCCGGGGAGCGGCCTGTGAAGTTCGGGGTGTTGCGGAGCTCTAACAGTCCACGGTCAAAGTCCTCACAGTCGATGTTGCCTGAGGGAGCCGTCTTCAGTATGAGGTGTTTGACGGACTTGATGGCAGACTCGACATGACCGTTGGATTGTGGGTAGTGTGGGGAAGAGACCAAGTGATTGACTCCCCAACGCTCCATGAAGTCCCGGAACTCACGGCTAGTAAACTGTGGGCCTCCATCTGTACGTAGGCGGAGGGGTACACCAACTTCCCTGAAGTAGCGGCAGAAGATCCTGATGGTGTTTGAAGCGGTAGTATCTCCTTTGCAGGGTACGACAACGGGCCAGCCTGAGAGTCGGTCTGTTACGACGAGGAAGGATTTCCCCGCCACAGCGAAGAAGTCGGCTGAAACAGACTCGAAAGGCCTAGTTGAGTTGTCGTCGTTGATCATGGGTTCCTGCTGCTGACTAGGCTGTAAGACCTGACACGGCTCACAAGCTTGAACTGTATTGGCGATGTCCGAGTTGATGCCAGGCCAAAAGCCAGCCTGTCGCGCCCTACGCTTAGTGGCCTCCACGCCTCTGTGACTATCATGCAGGCGAGCCAAGGTGCGGCGGCGGAGGGCTTCAGGAACCACAACCCTCGCTCCGTACAGGACGAGTTCACCATCTGCTGACAGGTAGTCTCGGAGTTTCCAGAATGGGAGTAGAGAGTTGTGCAGGTCGTAGCGGTTGGTGGGGAAACCCGAAGTAATGCACTCACGCAGGCGGATGTACACAGTATCCGCCCTGGCTGCGTCCCGGAGTTCCTGGAGAATCCTGTCTGCGTCCTGTGAAGGAGAGTTGACGTCGGTGGCGGCGGCGTTGACAGTCACGAGGGACCTGAGGTGAACCGTGGCGTCGGCACATGCTAACTCATCCTCTGGCGTCAGGTGGCTGACAGGGGCCTGTGACAACGCATCAGGGATGCAGAGCAACCTGCCAGCGCGCCAGACGGCTGTGAAGAGGTAAGGTGCGACTTTCTCCTTCAGACGTTGGAGGCGGGGATTTTCAACCGCATCAAGGGTGTAGTTGTTGAAGATGGGGATGAGGGGGCGATGGTCCGTCATGAGGGTGAAGTGTTGCAGTCCGATGAGGTAGAACTGCACCACTCTGAAGGTTCATCGCCGGCCGGTTTAATGATACCTTGTACCACTAGCGAGTCCAGCTCCTGCTTAACTTTGTCCCTGAAAGCAAAAGGGGATCTGCCGCGGGGTGTAGATGGCAAAAGGCACGGCATCGTCCTTGAGGTGGATCCGCATTGGGGGACCGTTCATAGGCTTGAGTGGAGCTGTCTGGAGATCCTCCTTGGAGACCAAAACGTCCTTGAACTCTCGAAGAAAGAACTCCTTGGCTTGTGCAGGTGATGTGGTGGCTGTGAAGGGTAGCTCCTTACACCTGTAGATATGTTTAACCTGTAGAATTGGCTTGGGGAATTCTGCTGAGATGATGGCCAATACTTGACAGTGGCGTTTGGACAGAAGCGGTGTCTGAACACCCTCGCGGACTTGGATTGTGGCCGAACAGGAGCGTTTGCTGATGGTGAGTTGTGCATGAAACGTCCCCAAAGCAGGAGCCATTGCAGAGCCATCCGCGTTGAGCGTTGTTGTCGGAGGCGGAGGTCGTAGGCTGCTGAGAGGAATCTGAAGTATGTCGAGGTGTCGTCGGCCGATCACTGTGATGTCTGCACCTGTGTTAGGAAGCATGTTGAGTTTTCTAGTGGTGCCGCTGTAGGTGAGACTCACGGATGTCAGTGTGGGTGCCTGAACAGGTGATCCCACACGTCGGCAACTTGTGGTCTTCTTTGCTGTAGACTTGTTGTGGGAGGAAGCGTTGTTGTCCTTGTGTGGCGGGTGTCTTGGAAGATCTGCAGCATTTGTCGTAGTGGCCCATATGGTTGCAGCGACGACACTGGGCGGTGGCAGCAGGGCAAGCAGGAGTCCTAGGCTTATGACCACGACGGCCGCAGTTAGTGCAGGTGTAGTCTTCAGCCAGGCACTTGTTCTTGTCGTGCCAGCGAGCACAACGCTGGCAGGCGGCAGCCGACGCCAAGGACTGTTGCGATGTGGAGAACTTGTCGCGTTGCTTAACTTGCTTGTTCTGCTTGTACGCTGACACGGCGTTAACCTGGGACGGTGGGGCACGTATGGCTGACGTAGCGCTTCGAGTGGCCTTGTAGGAACGGCAAGTGTTGACGATGTCCTGTAATGAAGGGGTGGCGTCGAGGGAAAGCAGCTTCTGTACAAGTTCTTCGTCATGTATGCCCATCAGAATGACCATCTTGAGTTGGGTCTCCTTGCAGGCTGAAGAGTTCCCTGGGCAGACGTCAATTTCTTCGGCGATGTGGCAGAGGCGGACGTAGAAGTTGTTGAATGACTCGCCCTGTTTTTGCTAGCAACTGAACAGGTCCCTGCGACGGAGAGCTTCATTGCGAGAATTCTTGATGTGCTCCTGAAGTGCATCGAGGACTGCATCAACGGTCTTGTCGGTGTTACGACCTGGCACTCGGGTACACAAGGGCTCTCAATCAGGACTCTAATACGGCTCGCTGCCACAATGGAAACACACGATCCCAACCCCTGAGTACTGCCAGCCGAACAAAAAACACCAATACCCTCCAGAGTTCAATCTGCTATAACGGGGTATACAAGAACTCGGTACTAGTGTTCAACAACAGACTAATAAAGAGACAGGAATTCTCTAGTCTGGTCAACAATCAAACAAAGAAGTAAGAAACAACAACACCAAAGAATAGTGTTGGCCGAAGCCGAAGTAATCCACCCTTGACTAAGAACTTAAGAAGTCCTCCACCCTCTACTTCGGATCGGCACTATTACGTTACGTTAATTAATAGTCCTTAAGCATCGAGCAAGGAATCTTCTGAAAAAGTTAGATGCTTCTCGGATGCTCGTAAGAAGTACGTATCGGATTTTGAACAGTAATTCAATAAGAAAAACACTGGCAATTAAATACTATTACAGGTTTAAATTGGCATAAGAATAATTAAAAGAATATGCAATAGTAAATGGCAAACATTAAAAAGAAGTACTCCGCAAATGCAACGGCAATAGCCTACTCGGATTGTGCTCGTGGGCCACTAATCACTAAAGTAGCCAAGCTTGCAACACATGAAATCAATAGTGCATAAACAATATCATACATAAGGAAAGCTTCAATACTATTCTGTATCTACTAATCGAGTAAAGTCTAGCTGGGGTTACTGTGGGCAAAAGGTAGCAGTGACTGAGCAAAAACGGCTCGTAGCCTAGCGAAGTCCTCACAACTGTTTAAAGTATTACGTTAACACTAACAAGTGCACTTTGAGAAATCCAGATCCCTTGTATCTGGTTTTCTCCCGGCTCCTTGACAAAGTAAAAACAAGCTGTTAATAAAATACAGGGTGGTTAGGCTCTTGCCCTCACGCACTGTAAATTATTAACTCAACACAGTCAGCCGCGAAGACAACCTAGGCTTCACTGAACCGAAACGAGTATGCAGGTTTATCGCTTAACCACTGCATCAAACAACAACTCGTAACACAGAAAAGCCTTACCCCAGTCTAGCATTACCTAGACTAGCAGAAACCAGGAATAATAATAATAACACACAGGGAAATGCATAGACAAGTGCAACAAACATAAATCAATCCTATTCTAAGTTAACCCTTCCAAAATAGGCTATCTAATAGGCATGTATCTCATGAGAACTCAAGCGATAATACGTTGGCTGACTAGCTCTGCACCAACGGGACCATGGAAGTTAAAAAGGTAGGGAAAAGAGGAGATAAGAATGTAAGGTAGTAGAGAAAGTTCACATCAGTCAGAAGAATATATATAGTTAGCAAGGGAAATGAGAAGTCGCTCTGCCTAATGAGTTCTGATCAAAAAATGGCTAGACTTCCCTTTTTATACTCGGCCCTCTAGTGAGCCCAACGTGAACTACTAAGGACCGCCCACTGACAATCATTACGTAATTTCTCTCTCTCCTCTGGGATAGACAAAGGCTTTCCTAGCACTGAGGGGAGGGGGGAGGGGGGGGGGAGTGCTAGTGAGTTAGGCCCACCTCCCGCATGGCGCACCCACTGACCCCCAACTGTGGCTGCCGCTTCTCCCATCATTACAAATAAGTTTTACACACAATACTTATAACTAATGATATAAAATAGAACTCGTTGACTCAGATGAAAACAAAATACATATTCATATTACTTATAGTACAACGGCTCACATGAACTAAGTTAGGAAACTCTACATAGACTACAGCCAAAGTTCCTGCCCTGACGATCCTAGCGAGAGTGGGGCATGACTAGGCGTTCTGTACAGCATGCTCACACTGGACATGCGTCACACCTCCCCCAAGATTTTACTTGCTCAACCCTGAGCTAAAATCTGACAAACACAGAACCCCATCAAGCCCCTCACACCCAGCGACCCAGCGACCGCATGGCACTAAAACAAAGCTGAGTTTATCACCAAAACGCATCTTATTATTAACCAAAAATTCACATTTTATAACTCCTCCCAACAATAGCAAAAAGACACAATATCATGCTCCCAGAGCGAGCTTACAGCAGCTCAGCCGTTTGATAGTTTGTGGACTACTCAAACTCTATAGGCTATGACAAACTTATACGATTACCTATATCAAAAGAAAGAGTTTTTTATATGATTTTTATATTTTAATATGTTTTTCCCGGCTGCACTATAAGGGCAGCCTATTTTCCTCCACTCAAACCCACACACCTGTGATAGCCTACGACTGATCATCCACCCTTGATAAACAATCCGCGATCACATTGTCACATCCAGCAATATGACGGATGTCCAGGTTATACTCCTGCAACATCAAAGACCACCTGGTCAGTCTCATATTGTGATTGTGAAATTGATTCAGGAATCTCAAAGGGTGATGATCAGTGTAGATAACCACGACTGGGCCATAGGCTGGAACATACACCTCGAAGTGCCTGAGCGACAGCACAATCGCCAGTAATTCCTTTTCTATTGTAGAATAGTTCTTTTGTGCAGCATTGAACTTCTTAGAAAAGAAACTTACTGGGTGTTCCACACCTTCATTGTCTGTCTGTAGCAAGACGGCACCAGCCCCTACACCACTAGCATCTGTTGCCAGCTGAAAAGGCCTGTTAAAGTCTGGGGCCCTGAGTATCGGGTGAGTACATAGCAAATGTTTCACCAAAGTGAAAGCCTTTTCACACTCAGGTGCCCACAAAAACTTTTTGTCTTTAGATAACAAATCTGTGAGAGGTGCCAACACCGTTGAGTAACCTTTTATGAAGCGTCTGTAGTAGCCTATCATACCCAAGAATCTCATAATCTGCTTCTTGGTTGTTGGGTGCGGAAATTTATTGATAGCCTGTACCTTGTTCTGAGGAGGGCACACCTGTCCCCTTCCCACTACAAACCCAAGGTACTGCACAGTGGCTTTTACGAAGTCACACTTTGCCAAATTTACTACCAGACCTGCTTCACTAAGTTTCCGGAACAAGGTCTCAAGGTGCTCACAATGGCTCTCAAAGTCGTCATCATAAATGATTACATCGTCCAAATATACGGTGCAATTTGGAATGTCCTTTACAATTTCATTCATCAGGTTCTGAAACGTTTGCTGGTGCATTCTTAAGCCCGTAAGGCATAACATTGCACCGGTAGGTACTCCCGTCCACAACAAAACCACATACCTCTTTAGCACGCTCGGACAAAGGTACTTGCCAGTAACCTTTTACTAAATCTACTTTAGACAAAAAACGAGCATTACCAATTTTGTCAACACTATCATCAACCCGAGGAAGAGGATATGGGTTAGTTGGAGTCAAACCGTTTAACCTACGGAAATCAATACAAAAGCGTACCTTGCCATCTGGCTTAGGCTGCAGTGTTACAGGGGAAGTCCACTTAACTGTGCCTTTCTCTATCAACCCTCTACCGAGCATATACTCCAACTCATCCCTCAGAGCTGGTAGTTTTATGGGGGGCACACGGTACGGGATTGACTTAAAGGGTAGATGGTCCCCCACGTCAACATCATGCATAGCCTGAGTAGTGAGGCCTGGGTGTTCAGCAAATACAGTGGGGTATGAACCGAACAACTGACGGATAGCATCAAACTGCGGCTCAGGCAAATGAGCTATAGCCTCGTCAGCCCTTAGGCTCGAGTTCCCCGCCCACTGATCCGCTGAAACATGTTGATCCCAGCTATCCTCCTCTGAAGCTTGACTGTCCCCCTCTCCTTCTCCACCACGGCCGCAACAAGCCAACACAGGGACAGTGAGAGGCTCAGAGGGGCGCCTCACATACTCTTTAATAAGGTTCACGTGACATAACTGGTTCTTTTTCCTCCTGTCTGGAGTGGCAACAAGGTAATCTAAGTCTGAAATTTTTTCTACAATTTTATAAGGTCCAGTGTACTTCGCAGAGAGGGGGTTACCAACCAAAGGCAACAAAATTAATACCTCTTGTCCTACAGTGAACTTCCGGAGCCTCACTTTGCGATCATACCTGTCCTTCATCAAAGCTTGTGATTCTGTCAAATTTCTACCTGCCATCTCCAGACTCTTAAGCATGCGCTCACGGCTTTCAAGCACATACTTTAATAATGGACAAGGCTGCACAGTCCCCTCCCAAATTTCTTTCAGCATGTTAAGGGGGCCCCTGACACGGTGTCCAAAAATCAGCTCGTTTGGACTAAATCCCAGGCTCTCACCAGGTACCTCCCGAGCAGCAAACAGCACATAAGGCAATCCAAGATCCCAATCCATACCGTTGTCAGCACAATAACACCTGAGCATGCTTTTAAGTGTAGCATGCCACCGCTCAAGCACCCCTTGACTCTCAGGGTGATACGCTGACGATACTACTGCTCGTATCCCATGCTGTTGCATTGTTTGCTTGAACATGTTGGAGGTGAAATTAGATCCCTGATCAGACTGAATCTCCTCCGGGTACCCGTACCTTGAGAAGTACCACAACAAGTTACTGACTACCGTCTTAGCCATTCCATTTTTCATAGGGTATGCATCGGGGTATCTAGTGGCAACATCCATTATGGTTAACAAAAATTTATTTCCCGCCTTAGTGGGAGGGAGTGGACCAACCATGTCAACAATAATTTTACTAAAGGGTGGCCCAATCACAGGAATAGGGTGTAACGGAGCCTTAGGAATAACTTGGTTCGGTTTCCCGACACGTTGACAAATATCACAGGAGTTTATCCATGACTGCACATGAGACTTCATCCCCGGCCACCAAAACAATTTCCCCAAAGCCGCCACCGTTTTTCTCACCCCTAGATGTCCTGCCAGTGGTGTGTCATGCGCCAACCTCAGTAGGCTATCCCTGCACTCCCGTGGCACCACCAACTGGTCCACTACTCCGGACCCCTTTTGCCAACTACGTTTAGGGTCTTGAAAACGCCTATAAAGGATGCCTTCTAAATAAAAAAAATCTCCTGGCTGTGCATCGCCGTCCTCGTCGAGCTCTACAGCTCCATTAGCACACGTTTGGAGCTCAGGGTCCTCTAGTTGCAACCGACTTATATCTGAGGGTGCCAAGCGATCTAACTGCTCCCGGAGCAATGCATGACCTTCCCCGATACTGGGCTGCTCCCTCTGTCTCTCTCGATGTACATAACGTTGCTGTCGTGGAGACTCGTCATGCCCAGCCTCGTCACTCTCGATGACAGGCCCAGGGGCTACTCCAGAATTAAGTAATGGTGCTAATACTGAATCACCCAGGAGAGCCGCCGAGTCAAAACTCTTAAAACCAACTCCAGCTTTAGCCTCCTCCTGTTGATCGTTCCTCCGCTGGTCTGAAGGCGGAGGACTAGGCTGTGACACTTTAGCTGCCCGAGCTCGGGTGACAACACACGCCATGGGTTGTGTCTGGCACCGCTCGACCCACTCTTGCTCTTCCCTACTCACGTCGGCCGGCCTCTCGGCAACGACTAAGGGTAGAACCTCGGAAGCGGGCATTGCAAAGTCGTTGCCGAGAAGAAGGTCGACGCCCTCCACTGGCAGTTTCTCCACAATCCCGACATCCAATTCACGTGCCACACCATCCACCTCCAACTCCAACCGCACCAGCGGGTATGACCGAGTATGACCGAGTTGCATTAATACCCTGCACCACTACCACCCGAGCCGCGTTTATAGGGTAGCCAGTCAAGTTTTTCATCAGAGTCTGGGAAGCACCTGTATCACGCAAGACCTCTACTCCATGCTTGCGCCCCGCCCACATCACGCAACCCCGCCCTCTATGGTCGCAAAAAACATCCTGAGCAGGGTTCGAGCCTCCCAGGTGCTTCTGCATTGGCTGTGCCTCAGCCTCTGACGAACTGCCCCAGGCAAACTCAGATGACTTCGGAGACACACCAATGTTGCAGGCCAAAGACACAGCTGCTGTAGGTGGTTTGCTAGGACAGACTCTTGCAAAGTGCCCCTTTTTATGACAATGATAACACTCCACCTCCCCTTTGGGCTTCCCTTGGTACTGGGAAGGGCCCGGCCCCTTCTTAAATGGGACGGTGCTAGTCTTGTGGTCAGTCTTGGTATCATGGCTCTTGTACTTGTTTGCATAAGGTATATCACTAACTCGGGGGGGTGGGGCGTCACGCCCCTTGTTACCTGCCTCACTACGCTGGGCAGACCCGCACCCACGAATTAGTGATAGCCGGAGGTCAGCCATCTCAGCTGCCTCCTGTAGAGTTTTTGGGTTCTTTTCTTTAATAGTTAAAGTCATTTCTGCACCAGTACACTTATAAAACTGCTCGAGCAGAAACAGCTCAGTCAACTGTTCGGCCGTCTCAGCTTTCTCAGAACGTGTCCAGTTTTTAAGTGCATCTTTTAAGTCCCGGGCATGTTCAAGAAAGGTCACCTCCCTAGTCTTTGTAACACCCCGAAACTTCAATCGATATGTTTCCGGTTGCAACTCGTATGCCCGTAGGACAGCTCTCTTCAATTCTGGGTAGTCAATGCAAGACTCTAAAGGCAGTGCATCATAAGCCTTCAGACCCTTACCCGTAAGTCTTGAGGAGACTAGAGCTGCCCACTTCTCTTCAGGCCAATTATGCTCCCTACATTTCTTCTCAAAACGATTAAAAAATTCTGTGACTTCAGTTTCACTAAATACCGGCACCAATTTGACTAATTGGGCCAAGGACTGTTCTCTTACTTGGCCCTCACGGCCCATCCAAGTCCCTGTCGACTCTGCACGAGACTTATCTAAATCTAATTTAGCACAATATTTCTCCGAGTCGTACTTAAGCTCAGCCTCATGCCTCCTAACCTCAATCTCATGCCTCCTCGTCTCATCCTCCTGCCTCCTGGTCTCATTTTCATGCCTCCTGGTCTCATCCTCCTGCTTCCTAGCCTCAATCTTAGCAAGCTCAAGTCTAAATACCATATCTGGAGACAGACAGGAAGAGGGAGCTGCCACTACTGAAGGAGGGGGGGCAAAAACTGGGGAACCACCATGTGCACCACCCGAGGGCACTCCAATCTGCCAATTCTCATCCCTCTGTGGGAGAGTGCTAACCTCCGGTAACTGAGTGGACGGCACTGTGGGAGTCGAGTGAGAGGGGATCTGGGGAGGAACCCCCCCAAACGCCCTCTCCTCCGAAACCCCATGTCGCCCACGCAACACCCAGGAAATCAGCTCCCCCTTGGACATCCCTACTACATTGGAAATTCCCAAAACCTTGGCTATCAGGTGCAAGCCACAAACATCCACCCCAGTCAGCCTCTCCTCCGTCACGTGGTACCGCTTACTCACAAAAACTCTAGCATCCTCCTCACTGGTTACTAACGGCACACCTTCAAATGGCATCTCTCGCTCATCGTCAGTGCTAATGCACGACATACTGAAGTCCACAAAAAAATTCTCGAGACAAAAGTGTTTAACTTCCTATGCAAGCACTAATTACTAAATTAACTGGAGTCTCTTAAATGCTTTACTAATTGCCATACAAAAACAAATATTCTTCAATATGCACGCTAAAATACAAACAAACAAATGTTGTACAACTCTGCAAAAATTTATACTGTTCACAAAATCCTAAGCAAGGTCGCCATTTGTTACGACCTGGCACTCGGGTACACAAGGGCTCTCAATCAGGACTCTAATACGGCTCGCTGCCACAACGGAAACACACGATCCCAACCCCTGAGTACTGCCAGCCGAACAAAAAACACCAATACCCTCCAGAGTTCAATCTGCTATAACGGGGTATACAAGAACTCGGTACTAGTGTTCAACAACAGACTAATAAAGAGACAGGAATTCTCTAGTCTGGTCAACAATCAAACAAAGAAGTAAGAAACAACAACACCAAAGAATAGTGTTGGCCGAAGCCGAAGTAATCCACCCTTGACTAAGAACTTAAGAAGTCCTCCACCCTCTACTTCGGATCGGCACTATTACGTTACGTTAATTAATAGTCCTTAAGCATCGAGCAAGGAATCTTCTGAAAAAAGTTAGATGCTTCTCGGATGCTCGTAAGAAGTACGTATCGGATTTTGAACAGTAATTCAATAAGAAAAACACTGGCAATTAAATACTATTACAGGTTTAAATTGGCATAAGAATAATTAAAAGAATATGCAATAGTAAATGGCAAACATTAAAAAGAAGTACTCCGCAAATGCAACGGCAATAGCCTACTCGGATTGTGCTCGTGGGCCACTAATCACTAAAGTAGCCAAGCTTGCAACACATGAAATCAATAGTGCATAAACAATATCATACATAAGGAAAGCTTCAATACTATTCTGTATCTACTAATCGAGTAAAGTCTAGCTGGGGTACTGTGGGCAAAAGGTAGCAGTGACTGAGCAAAAAACGGCTCGTAGCCTAGCGAAGTCCTCACAACTGTTTAAAGTATTACGTTAACACTAACAAGTGCACTTTGAGAAATCCAGATCCCTTGTATCTGGTTTTCTCCCGGCTCCTTGACAAAGTAAAAACAAGCTGTTAATAAAATACAGGGTGGTTAGGCTCTTGCCCTCACGCACTGTAAATTATTAACTCAACACAGTCAGCCGCGAAGACAACCTAGGCTTCACTGAACCGAAACGAGTATGCAGGTTTATCGCTTAACCACTGCATCAAACAACAACTCGTAACACAGAAAAGCCTTACCCCAGTCTAGCATTACCTAGACTAGCAGAAACCAGGAATAATAATAATAACACACAGGGAAATGCATAGACAAGTGCAACAAACATAAATCAATCCTATTCTAAGTTAACCCTTCCAAAATAGGCTATCTAATAGGCATGTATCTCATGAGAACTCAAGCGATAATACGTTGGCTGACTAGCTCTGCACCAACGGGACCATGGAAGTTAAAAAGGGTAGGGAAAAGAGGAGATAAGAATGTAAGGTAGTAGAGAAAGTTCACATCAGTCAGAAGAATATATATAGTTAGCAAGGGAAATGAGAAGTCGCTCTGCCTAATGAGTTCTGATCAAAAAATGGCTAGACTTCCCTTTTTATACTCGGCCCTCTAGTGAGCCCAACGTGAACTACTAAGGACCGCCCACTGACAATCATTACGTAATTTCTCTCTCTCCTCTGGGATAGACAAAGGCTTTCCTAGCACTGAGGGGAGGGGGGGGGGGGGGGGGAGTGCTAGTGAGTTAGGCCCACCTCCCGCATGGCGCACCCACTGACCCCCAACTGTGGCTGCCGCTTCTCCCATCATTACAAATAAGTTTTACACACAATACTTATAACTAATGATATAAAATAGAACTCGTTGACTCAGATGAAAACAAAATACATATTCATATTACTTATAGTACAACGGCTCACATGAACTAAGTTAGGAAACTCTACATAGACTACAGCCAAAGTTCCTGCCCTGACGATCCTAGCGAGAGTGGGGCATGACTAGGCGTTCTGTACAGCATGCTCACACTGGACATGCGTCACATCGGTATCAGGGGGTATGCTTAAGGTGTGCTCCAAAAGCCGCTGTGTCTCCAGGGTTAAGCACATCCGCATCTGGATCAGTTGTTTCTCCCTCGGTAATTTAGATAAGTCTACCATAATAGAGTAATCGTCCCACCGACGCCTCCATTCTCTGAAAACCTGGAAGGTGGCATCAGCACGAAGGGGCGGCGGGTTCTGGGTGATAGCCTTCTGAGGTGAAGGTGGAGCTGTAGGGTTGGAGGGTGTTGTGGAATTGGGTGTTGTCCCCGTTGAGGTAGGTGTAGGTGCGGCGGCAGGTGGGGTAATTTGGGCCAGAGCCTGGACAAGGGCGGACAACTTGGCATCGTCCATCTGTCTCCTGTAGTCTTCCTCCGTGCGTCGTCTTGTTTCCTCCTCCTGTCTCCTGTAGTCTTCCTCCGTGCGTCGTCTTGTTTCCTCCTCCTGTCGTCGGTTTTCCTCTTCCCATCTTCTGCGGTCCTCCTCCTGTTGTCTGCGGTCCTCCTCCTGTCTTCTGGTATAGTTGTCCCGTTGTCTGCATTGCTCCATATACTGTATGCGCTGAAGGAGGTCTGCACTTGTGGTAGGTTGTAGACTTGCAGGGTGTGGTGACAGGGGTGGCATCCCCCTATAGTGTAGGGGAGGTAAAGTGGGGGGAGGTTGGGGAGGGGGAGTGAAATGATGGGTGGTGATTGGAGAGGTTGGAGTGGAATGAACTGACTGGTACCCCTTACCAGCAACTCCAACAGTATCTCCATCATTATCTCCACCACTATCTCCACCAGTAGCTCTACCATTATCTCCCTCCCCAGTATGGTCGTGTGGGGTGTCTCTGGGCTCCCCATGAATCTGCTCATCTCCCTCCATAATTGGTTGATAGCTGACACACTGTAGTCTTGCAGGAACGATGAAAATGTGCAGTACAACTGGAACAGTTTATTTAATAGTGAGAGAAATTATCTGTGCTAGAGAGAGAGACTGAGTGCGTGAGTGCGGTAGGTTTGGCACCACCGTGTTGACTTGGCAGCGATGTGCGTGTGTCCGTGCGCGCATGTACTGGCACAGCTGGAGGGTGTGAGGGGTGTACTGGTAGCTTAGCTACAGAGTTCAGTGTGGCTGGAGCCGTCAGAGAGGGAGGGTATGCTGCTCCTAGCTCTTGTCCAGCTCTGTTTCGGTGGCTATAACCCTCACAGCAAGTTGGGGATGGGCACAAATTACATGGGACATATAATAAAGGCACTGCACTACACTCTTGAGTACATCACTGCACAATAATATATCCAGGGCTAGAGAGGTGAGGTCTTGCAAGATGGCTGGCTGAGAATCCGGTCTTGGCTCGTATCTCCTGGCTTTAATACACTGACTGCGCCATGTATGGTTGTCATGTGAAGCTACAACAACCTTGATAATCCTTTCTTGCACAAGGATGTAGAATAAAAGTCCAGAGAGAAGTTTATAGGTTCTTATTAGCCAAAGATATACAGAGCTGGGGTGGCACTGCTATGCTGAGTGCCGACCGGATGTTACTGATGAAAACATGTGCAGCGGTGCCGGATATATTTGGTGCAACGCTGCCGATACTACAGAGTACGGTATATAATCATGGGATATTAAACAATGATAGTATTGCCCTGAAAGTACATGTGTCTATGTTGCAATATGATTAAGGCATGTGTACACTCTGTATATATGTTGTGTGTGCACTTAACCTATATCAACATTAACATACAATAATTTGAATAGTCAAAGTGATAACATTAATTCAAATTAACATATACAATATTAGTATGACAAATATTAATTTATAAAAGTATATAATGGAAACTCTTGACAAAAGGACTGCAAAAGCTAATGTTGCTACTGTGGTTAAATATAATAAAAAAGTAATATAAAACGAATCACAGACTATAGTAGAATAAAAACAATGTTAACATTTAATAATCAAAGTGATAAACATTATATTTTTTAAAACAATATATAAGATTAAAAAACAATTATAAATTAAAAAAGTAATGGAAACTGGTAGAGATAAAAACTGAAAAAATAATGACACTACTACAGTTAAAAATAATTATAATTAATATTTAAAAGGAATCACAGAATATTGTATAATAAAAATAATATTTAGTGAGACACTATTTAAAACAAAATATTAAAACATAAATATTTTGAGTTAAGATCAATATTACGGCAAACACCTTTCCTGCTAATATCCATAAAACATACAGGGACCTCGCCTTTCCTGCCTTTCCTCATGTCGCTGTATCCAAATTATTCTTGACTTAATGACATCAAGATCCTCTTATAAAAATGCAATACCATACTCCTTCTCATATAGGCCAACACTGTGTTTCATAAATAAACCTTTTTTATAGTACTGTATATTATATTTAATAATAGGGTTATGCAATTTCATTAATCTTCTTAAAAACCTTGCTTGAGTCAGGGACGCTACATGTTTAAAAAGTAATTGATTACATCTCTCTGTTGTTAAGTGGTTGCTGGCATAAGATGGAACATCACACATGCGCTTCAATGCAATGCTATATGCAGTTTCAAAGGTTTTGAAATTTCGTGATTTAAAAGTTGTATGATGGTTCCAGAGAGAAAGCCCATAATCTGGGCAACAATAAGAATTAAATAAAAATATAAATGTATCAATGTTTGAAAATTTAAAATCTCTAAGAACACTATTATTATGTTCTATCCAACAACCAACTCTACTCCTAAAATCGATTAATGAAATATTACAAACACATGTGGCAGTCCGTGGATTCGAACCCAGGACGCTCACACCGAAAATCAACACCTTATGCATTGCGCCACAAAGACAGTTAAAAGAAGCATACAAATGATTTAGTGTAAACTCAATATCCTTATGGTCTTTAAAATTGTAAAATATAAAATGCCCAAGATATTTGTACGAATCAACCACTTGTAAAGTGTCATTGCTTATGTTAATATTTTCATTAACCCTTAAAAAGCGGCCCACCACTTAAGTCGAGTTAAATAAAGCTGGACTATGTGGCGGCGCTCGACATAACTCGAGTGGCAATTTCAGCACGTAATGTGGCTGAGAGAGAGAGACAAGTGGTGGCAGGAGACTAGCGAGCGTATGACTGCTCCAGACCACCGCGGCGAACCTACTGACACAAATCTCAGCTCCCTCCTCCCTCTCTCACTCGCTACATACTCAATTATGTACCGAAAGTACCGAATTACCTGCTTTTTGCACTCGCGTTGCACGGTTATTGCAAGAAAACTATCCATCATACAAGGATCGTTATGGTGTCATTCGAAAGCTCTGTTTATGCCCTTTCAGGGATAGATACTTGTTTTACGTTCTGGGTCTTATTTAGGCATGAAAATGATCACGTAAACAGCCCTATTTTGGCTAAAAACACCCCGCTGGGCGGTACACATAAATAAACCGCATAGGCCGCTCGTAAGGTGTTAATGACAGTGTTATTATGTATGAAGCGCTTGCATTTTGTTTTATCCTTGTTATTAGTAAGTTTATGATTTTTTTATTTCAGTACAAATTTGTTGATAGAGTAGCTTCATATCAGTGACTGACCCAGCAAGGAGCACTAAATCATCACCGTAAGCCAGAATATTTGCTCTTGTTATACCAACAGTGCATCCTATTTTAATTTCTGCATTACTATTGATGATATCATTCATATACAAATTAAATAGAAAAGGAGATAATACACCCCCTTGTCTCACTCCCTCACTCCCTGGTAGTGTTGGTGATGGTAGTGTTGGTGGTGTTGGTGATGGTAGTGTTGGTGATGGTGGTGTTGGTGATGGTAGTGTTGGTGTTGGTGGTGTTGGTGATGGTAGTGTTGGTGATGGTAGTGTTGGTGATGGTGGTGTTGGTGATGGTAGTGTTGGTGTTGGTTGTGTTGGTGATGGTGGTGTTGTTGTTGTTGTTCCCCAAGCTGCCTGGCCGAACAGCCCCAAGGCCCCGAGCAATTCCAAGGCCATAACCGAGCGCCCCCACAGAACCCTCCCTGCCGACCACAAAAAAGCCTGGGTGACCGAAGCCACTCCATGGTGGGGAGCTGAGGAGGGTGCGGAAACGCCCGAGAAACCAAAACCCCACCCAGGGCCCTGTGCCCCTCAGCAATTATGAAGAGAAAGTTGAGGGGCAAGGGAAAAATGTGACGCTTTGGCTTCCAATCTCGGTAGATTGGGAGGTAAATTGGTGATGGTAGTGTTGGTGGTGTTGGTGATGGTAGTGTTGGTGATGGTAGTGTTGGTGGTGTTGGTGATGGTAGTGTTGGTGATGGTAGTGTTGGTGATGGTAGTGTTGGTAGTGTTGGTGATGGTAGTTTTGGTGATGGTAGTGTTGGTGATGGTAGTGTTGGTGATGGTAGTTTTGGTGATGGTAGTGTTGGTGTTGGTGGTGTTGGTGATGGTAGTGTTGGTGATGGTGGTGTTGGTGATGGTAGTGTTGGTGTTGGTTGTGTTGGTGATGGTGGTGTTGGTGATGGTGGTGTTGGTGATGGTAGTGTTGGTGATGGTAGTGTGGGTGAATATAATGTTGGTGGTGTTGGTGATGGTAGTGTTGGTGATGGTGGTGTTGGTGATGGTAGTGTTGGTGATGGTGGTGTTGGTGATGGTGGTGTTGGTGATGGTGGTGTTGGTGATGGTAGTGTTGGTGATGGTAGTGTTGGTGATGGTAGTGTTGGTGATTGTAATGTTGGTGGTGTTGGTGATGGTAGTGTTGGTGATGGTGGTGTTGGTGATGGTAGTGTTGGTGATGGTGGTGATGGTGGTGTTGGTGATGGTGGTGTTGGAGACGGTGGTGTTGATGATGGTAGTGTTGGTGATGGTGGTGTTGGTGATGGTGGTGTTGGTGATGGTGGTGTGGGTGATGGTAGTGTTGGTGATGGTGGTGTTGGTGATGGTGATGGTGGTGTTGGTGATGGTGGTGTTGGTGATGGTGGTCTTGGTGATGGTAGTGTTGGTGATGGTGGTGTTGGTGATGGTGGTGTTGGTGATGGTAGTGTTGGTGATGGTGGTGTTGGTGATGGTGGTGTTGGTGATGGTGGTGTTGGTGTTGGTAGTGTTGGTGATAGTGGTGTTGGTGATGTTGGTGTTGGTGTTGGTGATGGTGGTGTTGGTGTTGGTAGTGTTGGTGATGGTGGTGTTGGTGATGGTGGTGTTGGTGTTGGTGATGCTGGTGTTGGTGTTGGTAGTGTTGGTGTTGGTAGTGTTGGTGATGGGGGTGTTGGTGTTGGTAGTGTTGGTGATGGTGGTGTTGGTGTTGGTGATGGTGGTGTTGGTGATGGTGATGGTGGTGGTGGTGTTGATGGTGTTGGTGTTGGTAGTGAGGTTGGTAGTGTTGGTGATGGTAGTGTTGGTGTTGGTAGTGTTGGTGATGGTAGTGTTGGTGATGGTAGTGTTGGTGATGGTAGTGTTGATGTTGGTAGTGTTGGTGATGGCAGTGTTGGTGATGGCAGTGTTGGTGATGGTAGTGATGGTGATAGTAGTTGTAGTGGTGTTGGTGATGGTAGTATGGTGATAGTAGTTGTAGTGGTGTTGGTGATGGTAGTGATGGTGATGGCAGTGCTGGTGATGGTAGTGTTGGTGTCGGTAGTGTTGGTGTTGGTAGTGTTGGTGATGGTAGTGTTGGTGATGGTAGTGTTGATGTTAGTGGTGTTGGTGATGGTAGTGTTGGTGATGGCAGTGCTGGTGATGGTAGTGTTGGTGTCGGTAGTGTTGGTGTTGGTAGTGTTGGTGATGGTAGTGTTGGTGATGGTAATGTTGGTGATGTTGGTGTTGGTGATGGGGGTATTTGACGATGATAGTTAAAGTGCCATTTGCCAGGCTTTATTTCCTGCAAGTTAAAGTACTCAGATCGATTTATTGAGTGTGATAAATCTCTTAAGCAACTGGGAGGACTAAGATTAGAGTAAAGTACACGATTAAAGTTTATAAGGTTTTATATACTAGGTTTGATGATTAGTGAGCGATCAGACATATATTGGTATAAGGATATATTGTATTATATAGGTGATTACATACAAAGATTACATACAAGGTCAAATGGCAATGAATCCATAATTAACATATACAAGGTGTCCCAACATAGACGTGCCATACTACAGGATTAGGTTATGAAAAGTATTATAAGCATACAATGTGCTATAAACAACATTCCAAATTGTAATTGCTACCGAGATACTGCCTGTTGAAAATTACATGTTCTTAAGTGTTTGCCCATAAGGCTGTCCAAGCGGTCCAAGCGGTCCAAGCGGTCTCACACCTCCATATGTCTGCAATTATTTGACCATGTTATTTTCAAGGTTATATACAGTACTGTAATTCTGTAAGTTGCAACTTTATTATAGACATATTAGCTCACTTTGGACCCGCTGGAAACTATTTGACATGGCAGTCCATTACAGCGATGCAGGGGAGGACACTCTATAAAACCTTCAATACTTCTTAAACGGTTGAGGCACTTCGGCCGGCAGTGTACAAGAATACGGGGGGTGGGGGGGGGGAGATACCACTCTGCTTAGGCAGAGTTGATAATTGAAGATACAATATTAAGAACGTGTCCGTTTTCCTTGAGAGCATTGGATTTTTATGACATAGAATTATCCCGATTCCATATCTAGGGAATTCGCCAATATGTCATTAATGAACGGACCACTATTAAATCATAGTTTTTTTTTATTGCCAAAGGGATGTATGAAAACCTAATATTTACAGTAGTAATGACCCCAGAATCCATGACAAAAGGATCCCTCCCGCTATCCCCTTCCCATTCCTCTGAAGGTATCGTGTGATAGGAGCTTAAGAACGGGAATTTCTTGAGGAAGGGGATGCGGGCACCTCGGAGACAAGAGAACCATGTGAAGCGCAACTCAATAGATGCTTGATATTCTTCAATTTGTTATCAACTCTGCATAAGCAAAGTGGTATAGCCATCCCTCCCCACCTCCCAACCCATATATACTGGTACCCTGCCAACCGAAATATCTTTCGTCGTCGTTGTCCGTCTGTCCAGAAACTCCTAGACCGTTGGCGAATTGTCACGAAACTTCACACGTACATTCAGTGAATTACTGCAACGGTCAGTCAACTATTGTGTGTTGATTCGCTCAATAGTCATGATCCTAGGTCAAAAATATGATTTACTAAACACACAATATAAATATAAATATAATAACAATGACATGAAAATATAATTGTATAAATATTGTGATTAAATTGAATTTTAGACTACTAAGGATGACATTAGTTGTATGGTGAAACGTTTTAACCAATAGAAACATATAGAAGTTGTTAGCTGCCTCGCTTATTATACTATTGCTTTTAGAAATAGCTAAGCTAGTGAAAGTGATTGTTAAGAGTATTGTTGATTACATTATTGAGGACGACGTTAGTGAAGATAGTATTTGTTTGATTGATGAAAGTGGTGGTAATAGTGGTGGTAGCTGATATGAAGGGATGTTAATGAATGTCGTGGTGGTAATAATAATAGCAATTGTTGCTGTAGCGGTGGTGGTAGCAGTTCTTGAAGGAGTGGTGATGGATGTCGTGGTGGTGGTGATGGAAATTATTGACACATATATGGTGACGGTGGCCATAATGTTTAGAGTAAAACAAAACATAAAAGTTTGTAGTTTTGGGTGATTTTCAAAACTTATTGGAAGAAAGAAATGAGAAAATATGCATAACTGTGTCAATACCTTCACTTATTTTAACCCCCATTTTATATATATATATATATATATACATATATATATATATATATATATATATATATATATATATATATATATATATATATATATATATACAATATATATATATATATATATATATATATATATATATATACTGTATATATTATTATGTTCCTTCCAACAACCAACTCTACTCCTAAAATCGATTACTGAAATTTACAAACACATGTGGCAGTCCGTGGATTCGAACCCAGGACGCTCACACCGAAAATCAACACCATATGCATCGCACCACGAAGACAGTTCGATATATTCGATGTTTTTGTGCCTGTTGTTTCAGGTGTCCCGTATATAAGCATCCTTGGGGCCCTGTTCTTTATTATTTGGAGTTTGAAGGTGACACTGTTATTTCAGTGCAATTATACAATAGTTTTAACACCTTTTAATTCGATGACCTCATGTAATATTAGACGATTTACTTAGCTTAGAAATGACATCTTGAAATTATAGAGATACAAACAATCTGAATGAACCCTCTGGCTCCCACGTTTCTTTCCTAACCTCCATACAATCGCCTTACGATAGCCAGCTGCCAGACTAATAATTAATATGCCGTTCTCGTTTTCGAAGTATTAAGTGATAGCCAATATAAAAGTAGGGCATTATCGTTGTGAAGGGCTTAAATGAAGCCTGATAGAATTTCCCAAACATAGTGACAGTCTCCAGGCTCCGGATACTCAACCATGACATGAGTTACGGCAAGTTTAGAGGTATAGCAAACCAAAACAATAATATATTTATCCTTGTCACCTCATGAAAACGAAGTTAGCAAACGTTATATTACCCAGTTTGACTAACGTTGAGTATTAATGGCACTAGAATTAGCATATCGGTATTTAGGACACGACGCTCACAGGGACATAAGGTGTCGTATATGTTTTAGCATTCCGGCCCAGGTGATTATGCTTGAAGTGAATTATGTGTGAAGTGAGTTGCTAAGGGCTACAGTGGAGTAGGTCAGGTATCGACAGTAAGGGGTGTAATGGCTGGTATATAATTATTGATCCTACACCACCACACAAAGACTTCAGCCCTTTGCTATCAAAGGTTGGAGTCCGGACGCTGACTTGGCTCTATACACAGAACAGACTTTAGAGAAGTCATACCAGAGAAATTGATGGCATAATTAGATTTTTTTCTGATTATTTTTATATTTTAATTTAACTAACAGTAGCCGATTCCTTATAGTTTGTAAAGGACCAGTGCAAGTCAACGGGTTCAGGAACAAATTTGATTACCTTATGATTTCTTTAGATCATTCTTAAGCTGAATACAATTGTCTATTGATAGCCAGATAAGAAAGGATGAAGAAGTTAGTTTATGTAAACAAAGGGTGGACGAACCTCATATATTCCCCGTCATTCTTTGACGACCTGAATGATGCATTTCCTTTCAATCAACGCACTGTTAAAAAAAAAAAAAATAAAAAAAAAAAGGATACATGTATATATATATATATGTATAATTATGTATATATGTGTGTGTGTGTGTGTATGTGTATATGTATGTATATGTATGTCTATGTATATGTGTGTATATGTGTATGTATATGGATGTATTGTATATACAGTATACTGTATATATGCATGTATGTGTGTATATAATGTATGTATGTAGGTATGTGTATGTATGTACACTGTACAGTATGTACACATATGCATGTATATGTGTATGTGAATATGTGTATATATAAGAACATAAGAACATAAGAAAATGGGAGTCTGCAGAAAGCCGATTGGCCCAAGCAAGGCAGATCCCTGTCCCACACAACCCCAATTACAAAGCCCAATTATAGGCTCAACACTCTAATACCCTGAGGATCATCTTACCAAACCGGTTAGAGATTAACGCAGGATTACGGGGGTCTGCAGAGCGCTGATTGGCCCAACCCGGCTGATCCCCCTTCACACCCAACCCTTCTCGTCCATATGCTTATCCAATTTTTTCTTAAAGCTCCCTATCGTTCTTGATCCCACTATATCACTTGGTAGCCTATTCCACCCATCTACAACTCTGTTACCAAACCAATATTTGCCTATATCTTTTCTGAAACGAAATTTATCTAATTTGAAACCATTGGTACGAGTTCTTTCGCTATCACTGAGCTTTAGTACATTTGTCATGTCCCCTTTGTTAATCCCACTAACCCACTTGAACACCTCTATCATATCCCCTCTAACTCTGCGTCTCTCTAACGAATGTAAACCTAATTTCTTCAACCTTTCTTCATACGGAAAATTTCTAATATTATGGATCATTTTTGTCATTCTACGCTGAATTCTCTCCAATGAATCTATGTCCATTCTGTAATAAGGACACCAAAATTGGACAGCATAATCCATATGGGGTCTCACTAATGACAAGTAAAGTTTTAAGATAACATCAGCAGTTCTGTTACTCACACTCCTAGAGATGAACCCGAGAATCCTGTTTGCCTTATTGCGAACGCTTATACACTGTTTTCTAGGCTTCAAATCATTGCTAACAAACACACCTAGATCTTTCTCGCAGTCTGAATTTTCTAATTCTAAATTAGCTAGTTTATATTTAACATTTGTTTGCATCTTCCCTATCTTTAATACCTTGCATTTGTCAATGTTAAACTTCATCTGCCAATTTACTGACCATTCATGTAAGGTATCTAGATCCCTTTGGAGGCACTCTATATCGCTATCTGAATCAATTGATCTCCCCATTTTAGTATCGTCTGCGAATTTACTTATCCTACTAGTTATACCTAAATCTAGGTCATTTATGTATATAAGAAACAACAGGGGACCTAATACCGATCCCTGGGGGACACCACTTTTGACTGCTCCCCACTCTGACTTGGTACCATTTATGCTGACTCTCTGTTTCCTACCAATTAGCCATGACCTAATCCATCCCAACAACGACCCTCCTATTCCATGTGCCTCAACCTTTCTCATCAATCTCTCATGAGGGACTCTGTCGAAAGCTTTACTGAAATCTAAATATATAATATCATATGACTTGTCACTATCTACTGCTTCATATACCTCTGAGAAAAAGCTAAGCAAATTAGTAAGGCACGAACGTCCCTGAGTGAATCCATGCTGAGAAGAATTTATTAAGTTAAATTTTACTAAGTGGCTTCTAATTTTCCTAGCAATAATAGACTCTAGCAACTTTCCTATGATTGATGTGAGACTAATGGGACGGTAATTGGATGCTATCGATTTATCACCTTTTTCATGTATGTATATGTATATGTATATATATATATATAGTTTAGAAGGCCAGACTGCCTAGTAAGCACCTTGAGGTCTGTGTGGTCTGTGTTTCTATGTACCTCTATGTACCTCTCTCTCTCTCTCTCTCTTTCTTTCTTCGCACCTTTAGCAGCAGACTCACCAATCCTCAGAGTGCAAAACTAGATTTCCGTCGTGCAAATTTTGAAGGCCTTCTGGGAAGCTTATCCCAGATCAGACTTGAGGGTGAGAATGCTAATGCGTGTTGGTGCTCATTCAAACAGCAGTTTATGGGTCGCCAAGCTGCATTCGTTCCTACCAAGCTTACCAAATCAGGCTCAACACAACCAACATGGTTCACAAGTGACATAGCTTCAGCAATTAGAAAGAGAAAGGTTGCATACAGAAAAGCCAAAAGAAGTCAAGACCAAAGATATTTAGATTCCTTAAATAATATGTGTAGAAGAGTGAAATCTCTAATAAAGGAAGCAAAGCAAATGAAGAACTCAGGGTTGCAGCCCTCTGCAAAGAGAGTCCTAAAGAGTTCTTCAGCTATGTGAACAGCAGGAGTTCCACATCGATCTGTCTTTGGCCCACTTCTGTTTATCATATATCTTAATGACATAGATATTGGTCTGTTGAGTGTGATCTCCAAGTTTGCAGATGACATAAAACTTGGAAGTTTTCCAAGCAGTGTATTGAAGTAGAGAAGAAAGCTCAGAAATTATTGGGCTATATTAAGAAGCAATTTAAGTATAGAAATAAGGAAATAGTCCTCACACTTTACAACACTCTGATACGGTCTCTCCTGGAGTATGTTGTTCAATTCAGGTGTCCAGCACCCAGGAAAGATATAGAGCGACTAGAAAGAGTACAAGGTAGAGCTACAAAGTTTATTCCATCACTTAGAAGAATGAGCTATGAGGACCGGTTGAGAGCTCTTGATCTCTCTCCATTGGAGACACACAGACTACGAGGTCAGCTCATTGAAGAATTTAAAATACTTAACCCCTACTGTACCGTAGGATACAGTAATAAGTCCCCCCCCCCAGTCCCAAGCAATGTGGCCAAAATGGCAAGATACAACAACCTTCCACCTCAAGAGATGAAGGAAGACTGGCTCTCTCAGCCTTCAGAGGGTTGGATATAAGCTGAGAAGTGTTGCCATACAGCCTGATACAGGCAGTTACAAGGAAAGTACATTATTGACGGCTCCCAGCCGTCGCTGGGACTGGGGAGTGAATTATCTACTGACTACTGCTAGCCGTTGCTGGGATTGGAGGGGTTAATGGGTTTGACAATGTGGATTATAACAAAATGTTTAGCCTCAATATGAATAGAACATGCAACAATGGCAGAAAATTATAATTGAAAAAGTTCAGCACTAGTATTTGTGGAAACTTTTTCACATATAAGATCTGTTCTACCTGGAACAAACTTCCCTTGGAAGTTGAAAACAGTTCTTCAGTAGAGCAGTACAAGAAGATAGTAGATAGTATTTTGCACACTCTGTAAAGAGTGTAGTGCACTAAACAGTCTCTCTCCTTCCACTTACAGTATTTCCTCGGAATGGACCGCATGGTCTCTGAGATACTAAGTATTCTTTGTAACTCCTTGTAACTCTCTCTCTCTCTCACTAGACTACAACATAATCATGTCTTTACTAAGCATTAAAATCGCCAGGTGGTAAACACCTTCAGGCATACAACACTTATTTATGTAAATCAGTTGCTTATTTGCCAAACGTTTGATAGTTAACGCGCTGATTGATTGATTGTATAGGACGGTAAGAAAATTATAAAATAAAACCAATGATGAAAATTATTTATATTAGATTACTCATGAACAATGAGTTTATTAGCAATAACTAGGTTTAGATAGATAAGTGAGTGAGGGTCCGAGCGTGGGGAATGAGACTGTGAAGCGCAGGGGCGAGGCGGTTTCAGAGATGGGATTGCTTCGAGCCGCGAAACTTCGCATGTCTCACTCCCTAGACTAGAGCAAGACCTCACGGGCATCACCATGTTCAGCGGTAGAGTGTAAAGGCTATCAGCCTATGCCCGAGAGGGAGTAGTTGGAATATAGGAAAAAAAGAAAATGTGAATATGTGACATAATTAAGACAACATTGTTTACATATTTATAAACAATTTGGACTCGTTAACTGTGTGCGTGTGTGTTTCTATGTGTAATAATAATAATAATAATACCAATAATAATAAAAACAATAATAATAATAATAATAATAATAATAATAATATTTATTCAGTTAGCATTTTACAATGTTGGTACCACATAATATGTTACAAATATGACATGTACCAGCTTTGCATAATTCCAACTAAGGATAGCCCAATAAGGCCGTTAGGCGTATTTCCATTGGGGTCCTTGTCGGATTAGGTTAGCTGGGGAAAATAGGGGAGGATAAATAAGTAGATACTTTAGAGAAAGTATTTCTAGGGGGTTATATTAAGATACCTTACATTCTATAGTTGGACTGGTCAAAAAATTTCAGTAATCATTTCAGTTTGTTTTGCCTATATCTTATGTCGTATTTAGTAGTAGACATAAGCTTCTCGCAGCTGTCCGGTTCAGGTGCTCCTTCAAGCTACGTCTGAAGGAATACAGTGTTCTCTTTTCACGGACTGACGGGGGTAGGTTGTTCCAGTCTTTGATGGCAGTGAAGAAGAATGTTAGCTTACCCTGTCCTTGGATTCTCGGGACCGTAAAATTATACATCCTATTCCTTGTATTGTGTCCAATCCTCTCATTTGCTTTAACAAAATTACTCTTTAAATACTCTGGAGCCCTATCATAAAATATCTTGAAGGCATTTATGAGTCTGATTTGTTTGGCCCTGTCAGAGACATTGAGCATACCAAGTGACTGAAGTTGTTCCTGGCCAATATGCGATCTGGGTCCTAGGTTCAGCATGAACCTAACCATTTTATTTTGAGTGACCTGAAGTTTGTGCTTTGCTGATTTAGATGATGCAGAGTACCAGGCTGACACAGAATAGTCAAAATGACATTGAACAAGCGCTTGGCATAGGGTCTTTTTGGTCGCCGCTGGCAAGGATCCCACCTGTCTATACAGGTATTTTATACGTGCTCTACATTTACTCAGGATCAATTCCAAGATTGTTTCACCTGACAGAGTCGAGTCCAGTTTTAGTCCGAGATATTTCACTTGTGACACTTTTTGTTATGGGAATATCATTACAGTTGACCGAGAAGCCCTCAATGTCTTTCAATTTGCGTTTTGTTCCACATAAGATGGCTTCTGTCTTGCCCAGGTGAAGAGATAGTCTATTGTCCACTAGCCAATCACTACACGATTCTAGTTCTTTGGAAAGTGAGGCGGAAATACTTATTGGGTCTTTTCCTGAAACCAGAAGCACACTGTCGTCAGGATACAGTACTAATTTACACGATACACTCAGTTCCATGTCGTTCACATAACAAAGAAAGAGTAAGGGACCAAGGATGCTTCCCTGCGGGACCCCACAGTTAATTGGCATAGGATCAGAAAGAGTATCATCAATGTTGGCTCTTTGTGTTCTACCGCTAAGATAAGATTAAAACCAGTTCACTGACCCAATGCCCATTGCTTGTAGTTTATTACATAGGATAATATTATGGTCTACTGTATCAAACGCTTTTTGTAGGTCATGGAGAACCATACCGGTGTAGTTACCTTTAGACATTTCTTTACGAATGTGATCTGTTAAATGGATGAGACAGGAGTCTGTCGAGTACATGCCTCTGAAACCTGATTGAAACTTATAGAATAGATCATTTTCTTTGAGGTACTGTTCAATTTGGGTGTATACAGCTCTTTCAAGGATTTTTGATACAATACATAATATGCTAACTGGTCTGTAGTTACTAACATCTAATTTATTTCCTTTCTTGAATAGAGGGGTTACAATAGCTTCCTTCAATTCAGCAGGTACAGTATTGGTGTTAATTGACAGGTTGATGATGTGGGTTAGGGGACCTGCTATACCAATGGCTCCATCTCGTAGAAATTTGGTAGGAATTTTGTCTGGTCCTGTGCTTTTATGTACATTTAGGTTAGAGAGCTCCTCAAATGTGTATTTTGGTGTAACATTTTGCAATCCAATAGTGTTCGGGTGTATGCCTTTATCCCTGTAGAAATTTTGAAAGGTGGCAGTTGTTGTGGTGTATTTATTGAGAGGTTGTGGTAGGTTCTGTGCTAGTGTGTTTGCTATGGAGGTGAAGAAGGAGTTGAAGTAGGTTTACATTTGTCGTTTATCATGGCAAACCTGATCATTAATTTTGAGTGCAATGTTAGTGTTAGATGAATCCCTTGCCTTGTTGCTGTAACCCGTTGCTTTTAAGTGCCTCCATAGTTATTTGGGGTTACTCTGATATTCCTCTGCCTTACTGTGGAAATAATTAGTTTTTGCTGATTTAATTTTCCTACTTAGTTTATTCCTAGCCCTGTTGAACTCATGTTTCAGACCTTGATCCTGTTTATGTTTCACTAGCCTTTTTAACAGATTGTGTCTATGTTCCAGATGGTGTAGTATGTCATTGTTGATCTATGGGTCTGACCTTGCTTTAATTCGTATGACTTTCAGAGGAGCTATTTCGTCTAGGATGTTTGTGATGATGGTTCTGAAGCCAACCCATGCGTCATTAACGTTTGTTTTTCCAAACACTGGAGACCAATATGTATTCCATAAAATGCCCAAAAATGTTTCTTTGTTGTAGTTTCTGAGTGACGTTGTTCTAATGACCTTGTGATTCTCTAGGGTACTTTTTGGAATTTTACGTGTACAATATGTGACGAAGTGATCACTTATCCCCGTTTGTATAACCCCTGATTGTGATATTTTGTCCTCTCTGTTACAATTTACATGGTCTAATATTGTAGCAGTGTTATCAGAGATACGTGTGGGGGTTGTGATGAGTTGTTTGTGATTGTGTATTGTCAGTATGTGCCTGTATTCTCGTACAAGCCTATTATTTCGTTGTCTGTAAGACAAGTTAAAATCCCCTAGTATAATAGATTCATTCCGGGGGTCTAGTAATGACAAAGTTCGTTCAAATTTGTTTAAGAATTGTGTGTCGTCTGGTGGCCTATAGCACACTCCAATTGTGATGGGTTTTGTCCTAGGCAGGTGTAAGTCAATCCAAAGAGCTTCGTGGTTTTCTACATGCAGGGCGTTCCCAATTGTGTGTGTGAGGTTGTTTTTTACATACAGACATACTCCTCCCCCTTGTCTATTACGATCATTACAAACCATATTGAAACCATGAATGTTTATTTCACCATCGTTTATACTCGAGTCCAGCCAGGTTTCTGTAATTGCAATTATTGAAGCTTTGGCCTTATTAGCTAACATGTTTATTTCTGACAATTTATGATACATTGATCTGGCGTTGATGTGGATAAGGTGGAGCCCTTTGTTTGTGAAAACTCTATATTCATCTTTGAATGTATCCTGGCTGGATTCTGAGTTGTTATTTGGTTCATTTACATTAACACCTTACGAGCGGCCTATGCGGTTTATTTATATGAACCGCCCAGCGGGGTGTTTTTAGCCAAAATAGGGCTGTTTACGTGATAATTTTCATGCCTAAATAAGACCCAGAACGTAAAACAAGTATCTATCCCTGAAAGGGCATAAACAGAGCTTTTGAATGACACCATAACGATCCTTTTATGATGGCTAGTTTTCTTGCAATAACCGTGCAACGCGAGTGCAAAAAGCATGTAATTAGGCACTTTCCCCATACAATTCCGTATATAGCGAGTGAGAGAGGGACGGAGGAGGTGGGATTCGTGTCAGTAGGTTCGCCGCGGTGGTCTGGAGCAGTCATACGCTCGCTACTCTCCTGCCACCACTTGTCTCTCTCTCTCAGCAACATTACGTGCTGAAATTGCCACACGACCTATGTCGAGCGCCGCCACATAGTCCAGCTTTATTTAACTCGACTTATGTTGCTCGCCGCTAATTAAGGGTTAACATTCGGTAATAAATGCAAGCCACACTTATTGCATCAAAAGTCATATTCTTTACTGTCGGTCTTCTTAGAAATGCACTTCATGTGTGCTACAGCTTTACACTTAACACAGTTTTGGAATCTCTGTCGACAAAGTTATGGGTGATTCACATATAACACAAATGTTTGTCAGATTTCGTACAGCAGATGTCCCACATTTAACACATTCAACTTCGTTTCTACTGTTAACGTAAGTACATCGGTTATGTACAATTTCATTACAACTGTTACATTGTGAAAGTGTACTCCTATTGTTGAATTCAATATTACAGACTATTCATAATTTCCTCTTACTGTTTATCGTGCGTCTGGAGGTGTGGTTTGGTCCGTGCCGATCAGCTGGGTGGTGCTGGCGTGTGAGAGAGGGCGGGAGACAGGTTGCTCCTTGTCCTTGACCCACCACCACCCCTAGCTGTACCTCCCCTCGGTGGCACTGTGGTTGTTTGCTGTTGTTGTTTTCGTTGGCCGTTGTTGCTGCTTCACTGGTGATGTGTTTGCTAGTGCTACCTGCTTTTTTAGTTGTTCTGGTTGCATGTTGCGCTACTTGGGTCGCCGATATCTGTGGTAGTGATGGTACCGTTGAGGGTAGTGTTGTGTTGGTAGGGTGGTGACGCTGAGGTGGTGGCTGGCTGGCGGCCTGGCTTGTGTGTGTGAGCGAGAGGGGAGGTTCTGGTGCCAGTTTGTTATAACAAATTTTTCTGCTAGGGACTGTTGAAATGTCGGTGTCTTCCTTACTTGATTTGTGGTGAGGTTTCTTCAACGTTGAGTTGGGGCCTGGGTTGGTCTCTATGTCTCCACAGCTTATTAGAGTGTAGCACAATAGGTGATGTAGCGAGGTTGTGCCAGACTGTTTGCTAGGACGCTGCGGTTTCCCGATGTATGTAGCTGCCCAGGCAGGAAAGGTGACGTTGCAAGCAACGTTGTCCGGGCTTCGAACGGTTTAGCACGCAGGGTATATTGTTGGATACAAGAGCTGTGTCACAGATATCAAGAGATCATTTAACTTATCGGGCATGGAGAAACTACATAAGGAACAGATTGTAGCCATTTTGGCTGTGGACATTTAATAGTGTAGCTCTTTTGGTTGTGGCTGTTGATGAATGTGGCTGTTTTCTGGTTGTGGCCATGTATAAGTGCTACATTGAATGTTGTGATTATTTTATAATTCTGACTTTTGTTTTAGCCTTTGTGGCATTGTCCTTATATAATTAGGTTATTACTTCAGCATTACTAAATACAACAATGTCCTGTATGTTATTATATGTTTTGAGCACTTTTTACTTAAAGTAACCTAGATATTGTTTGATTATCCAAGAGAAGTCTTAGAAATAAGCTGACATGGAGGTGATTCACTCATGTAGATATATTATTGGGCTAGGAATAGCTATATTATGGCCTAGATATAATAATATGAACATTTATATAGAAAAGTAGTATAATTTGATCATTACTACATATTGAAAAGCACTTAAATTTAAGTAAAGTACATAAAGTACACTCCTTCGGGGATCACGGTGTCAGGCAATAGATAGATAGATAGACATAACGTAAATAATGTATAATTATATGGAGGAGACACATTCGTGTATATATTTTATAGCGTAGGTGTAAATAGTTAGGGCAAGTTAATGATTACGAGTGAATATGAAATATGTGGCCATTTTAATTGTGGCTGTTTATGAGTGTGGCCATTTTGGTCATTAAGAAAAGTGGCCACTTTGGTTGTCGTCGTTAAAGAGTGTGACTGTTTTAGAGTGTGGATGGTAAGGAGTGTAGTCGTTTTGGTTGTGACCGATAAGGTGTATGGCCTTTTAGGAGTGGCAATTCTGCTTGTGACCGTTAAGGAGTGTAGGCATTTTAGAGTGTGGTCGGTTTGGATTTGGCCATGGATGTTTAAGAGACTGACCATTAAGGAGTGTAGCCATTTTGTTTGTGAATTTTAAGTAGTGTGGCCATTTAGGAGTGTGGCCATTTTGGTTGTGACCATTAACCCATAATTAGCGGCGAGCAACATAAGTCGAGTTAAATAAAGCTGGACTATGTGGCGGCGCTCGACATAACTCGAGTGGCAATTTCAGCACGTAATGTGGCTGAGAGAGAGAGACAAGTGGTGGCAGGAGACTAGCGAGCGTATGACTGCTCCAGACCACCGCGGCGAACCTACTGACACAAATCTCAGCTCCCTCCTCCCTCTCTCACTCGCTACATACTCAATTATGTACCGAAAGTACCGAATTACCTGCTTTTTGCACTCGCGTTGCACGGTTATTGCAAGAAAACTATCCATCATACAAGGATCGTTATGGTGTAATTCGAAAGCTCTGTTTATGCCCTTTCAGGGATAGGTACTTGTTTTACGTTCTGGGTCTTATTTAGGCATGAAAATGATCACGTAAACAGCCCTATTTTGGCTAAAAACACCCCGCTGTGCGGTACACATAAATAAACCGCATAGGCCGCTCGTAAGGTGTTAAGGAGTGTAAGGTTTTAAGAATGTGGCCATTTTGGTAGTCCTTAAGCTAGCCTTGTTTTAAAGAAATGGGCAGTTAGGATATGACAGGGAATGAAAAAGCTATTCATTCATGGGTGTGTTATGACTTTCCCATTCGCAGTAACTAAAGCCATTCAGTACCGGCGACGGCGACGTCCTTTTCATTATATTCCAGCAATTAATCATATGATTATATAAAGCTTAGGAAGGGCGGCTACCAATTATAAGGCGATAGACTATATGAATTTATCCTTTTAGTTACTATATATCCCACCCAAGCTTCATAACTCTGCTATGGATGTTTGATGGAATTCCACACACTTGTCAACTACTGAGCATGGCAGTGGTAGTTTGACATGTGTGGTGTAAGGCAGGGCATTTTCCTGCCTTAACACCTTGGAACATTGGGTTGGGGTTAGAAGGGGAGACTAGGGAAACTACCCATCACTGCCAACAAAACCCCTATATCTATGATTCTTCTGATCCTGTATTACCCACAATGCTGAGATAAGCTTACACTCCACGTAACATAATTACCAGTTAAAATTAATCTTTCCAGGCCGTAAGGATTTCAGCTATCAATGGATAGCTGTACAGTTTTTGATGAGGCGGTGGGTATATATGAAAACATTGGTGTATGGTAAGTATTGTGAGTAAGTAACAAATACCGTTTATGAGATGGTTTGGGTGTGAAAGGGATCTGTCTTGTGTGGGCCAGTTGGCTCTCTGCAGAACTCCATATTATTATGTTCATATTTCTTACAATTGTATCTTGGTTGCAGGTATATGATAACATGGGTGTATAGTAAGTAGTGTAAGTAAAAGATAACGTTTATGAGATGGGTTGGGTGTGAAAGGGATCTGCCTTGTGTGGGCCATTTGGATCTTGCAGACTCCCATTTCATATTGCTTGCATGTGGAAGGGATCTGCCTCATTTGTATCGGTGTGCAAACAAGAAATAGAGAGAGAGAGAGAGAGTTATCATAGAGTTACCATAGACTTCCGGACCGTATGGGCTGGCAGGCCCTGGCTGAAGCCTCCACGTCTATTCTCAGGAATCTCGCAGAGCCTCCAGACAGACAGACATACATACAGACAGACAGAGAGAGAGAGAGATTGTCTGTGTAAGGGATCTGCCTCTCGTAACAGAGTTGTAGATTATGTGAAATAGGCTACCGAGTGCTACAATGGGATCAAGAACAATACAAATCTTCAAGATAAAATATGGACGACATGGGTTGGGTGTGGAAGGGATCTGCCTTTCTAGGCTCCTTGTTTCTCTGCAGATTCCCAAATTGCATGTGTAAGGGATCTGCCTCATTTGTACCGGTGTGCAAACAAACAAGAGCGAGAGAGGGAGAAACTGGCTGTGCTAGTGATCTGCCTCTATTTGTTTAGTAACCAGAGATATAGATATGTGGAATAGGCTACCGAGTGCTATAGTGGGATCAAGAACAATAGGGTTCCAACATAAAATTAGATTGGACGAGATGGGTTGCGTGTGAAAGGGATCTGCCGTGTGTGGGCCAAACGGCTCTCTGCAGGCTCCCGTTTCCTTATTTTTCTTATGTTCTCATTTGTTAGAGAGAGAGAGAGGGAGAAAGAGAAGCATGGCGAGAGAGAATAGAATGTCGCAAACGTAAGAAAGACAGCGATAAATGAGAGAGAGAGAGTGCGGGATGGGTTGGGTGTGAAAGGGATCTTCCGTGTGTGGGCTAATCGACTCTCTGCAGACCCCCGTTTTCCTATATTCTCATTTGTTAGAGAGAGAGCCTAGGATGTCGTAATCGTATGGAAGATAGCGATGAATGAGAGAGAGAGAGAGAGCTGCCTATAATTTGTACTAGGGTGCAAACAAACAAGAGCAAAAGAGAGAGTGACTGGCTGTGAAAGGAATTTGCCTCTAATCGTTTGGTAACAGAGTTGTAGATTTGTGGAATAGGATACCGAGTGGCCTGTGTGGGCCAAATGGCTCTCTGCTGACTCCCATTTTCTTATGTTCCAATTTTTTACAATTATATCTTGGTTGCAGGTATATGATAACATTGGTGTATAGTAATTAAGTAGTGTAAGTAACATATAAAGCTTATGAGATGAGTTAGGTGTGAATGGGATCTGCCTTGTGTGGGCCACTTGGCTCTGCTGACTCCCATTTTCATCTTGGTTGCATGTGTAAGGGATTTGCCTAATTTGTACAGGCTACAATACTACACAGGATGATAAAAGCAAATACGAACTTCAGACCATAATTGTTCGCCGAGATGAGGGAGGATGGTGGGTGATTTGCAGTGTTGCCAAATGTAGACTTTTTATATATTATATAATATAGCTACACTTGTCCAAACTGGTTAAGTTAAATATGGCTTACTTATGTCTATCAACCCTTCTGGATTATTACGCCTACACACAACAAACCATGAATTACTTCAAGACCGGAGCCTCATCAGAGAAGTTGAGAGAATTCAAGTGTCTTATGCACTCGGTAGCCTATTCCAAGTGTATCCAATTTGAAACTATTTGTTTGAGTTCTCTCGCTGTCACTGAGCTTCAAAAAATCATAAATGTTCCCATTATTAATCCCACTTGAACACCTCTATCATATCCCCTCTAACTCTGTGTCTCTCTAACGAATGCAAACTAATTTCTTCAACCTTTCTTCATATGGAAGATTTATAACATTATGGATCATTTTTGGCATTCTTCGTTGTACTCAGTCCAAGGAATTTGTTTAAAAGGAAATAGGGGGGTGGTCATATGATATTAGGAACATTTAGCAGCTTAATATGGGCAAGATAGAATTAAAGCGCACACGCTCTCATACACACACACCAACATGCACTTGCTCACACACACACGCACGCATGCACTCGCTTACACACACACACACACACACACACACTCAGTATATAAAATACATCCTGTGTATCATAATTATCAATAATATTCACACAAACAGCCACTAACCAAATTTCTGACACAAGTACAGAGTGGCTCGCAAGTTTTTTCCCTAGATAGTTCTAGACAAAAAAAATGTTTTTACAACTGTATAGGCATAAGCTTCTTACTGCCTATTATTGCAACTATGGCTCCTTATATTCGGCCTTTTTGCGTGTTCGTCATTCTTAACCTGCTCTAAATATAAGATGGGGGATAATTTAATAGTGTATGAGTTTAAGGCATCTTTCTAAAGTACTTACACCATACACAACATAGTTTCCCTATCCTTTTAGGAGGGAAAATGGAATTAAAATACGAAAATCGGAAAATAATACCAACTTTAATAGGCCATAGCTGCAAAATGATCCTAAAAAACCTATGTTTCTAAGAATGATTTATTCAGAATGGCATACTCTTTCATTTCTGTAAATACCAGTATCTAGAAATTCGCGGGGGACTTCGTATTCAGCCATTAACAACAATGGTCACAAACATATCCACAAAACAAAAATAATCACATACAACAAATTATAACCACTAATAAAAAGTACTTCAGACATAAACGTAAATTAACACACAAACATATAGCCACTAACAATTAACACACAAACATATAGCCACTAACAATTAACACACAAACATATAGCCACTAACAATTAACACACAAACATATAGCCACTAACAATTAACACACAAACATATAGCCACTAACAATTAAGTATTGTCACTCACTCACCTCTACAAACTACCATGTTTATAATTATAATCACCAACCCTAGCAATAAAACTCGCTCATAAACACGTCCGCTAACATCAATACAATATAAATCTTACAATTGGCAACTAGTTTGTATTAAACGTAAGGAAATAGCGATAAATGAGAGAGAGAGAGTGTATAGGCCACCACCCTCTACAATATCCCTTTCCCTGTGGTATGAGTTGATAAGGCCGAAATTACCGCATCACTAGACTGTCCAAGTCTTCACCAACATATACAGTATATCTACCCTATTACACGACTCCATAAGGCAGACATTACCGTACCACTGTTTATCACAACATGACAACACTCTCTCTCTCTCTCTGTTTCTCGTATTCCATCACTTCTTAGCTACGCTATTATTTCCGTCTTTTTTACTGTTTATGACCTAGTTATTGGTGTTCACGATTCACATAGGTGTCCTGCTACTTCTGCATGCATACATAATATCAGGAAAGTGATCAATACGCTCGATATAAAGCTGTATATCTCGTATATCTCGTATATCGGGGTTCTCTTCCCTTCCATTGGTCCACCCCCTTATACCTCCCTCCCTCATCCCTATATCATTTGTGCAAAAATTATATTTCAGCTTTCCGAAGGCAAATAAGTACTTCCGATAAATATCTAGCCTTGTATTTAAATCATGAATCCTGTTAAATGTCATTACTTAATAGAAACATGTGTTAGGGTTACATTTATACATAGGATAAGATAAGCAAATACAAACCTCAGAGCATAATTATTGGCGATGAGAGGGAGAGACGTAGGTGACAGTCTAGGGAGGGTGGGGGAGAGGTAGTGGTTGCAGTGTTGCCAGTTATACCGCTACATATTTACCGCTAGATGTAGAGCTATTTACTTCAATCTAGCAGCCATTTGTTTTATATCTAGAAACATTTACTAGCGATAATTTGAAAATGTCAGACATTCTAGTCATATTATATTGTAAAATTTGCAAAACAAACAAACCAAAACTTTAGAAAATGTGGCATTATTCTAGCATTGTTTGACTATGTAGCAACATGCTAGCGACTTTTGAGAAAGAATCTAGCGGTATTTTGTGGTAACACTTAAGTTAGGGTTGAGGAAGGAGGGTTAAAATATGAGACACATAGGCAATTGTCAAAACTTTGAAGGTCCAGATCTTTGTTATTTAAGTAAGCTTTTGGCAAATAGAGGAATTGTTAAAATTCTTAGCCAATACTCTACTATTCACCAAAAAATAAATTTGAATTATCATTATTATTTGGTAGGGTAGGTATGTATAGGTAGGTTGGTTAAATAATTAGTGGAATTCGTAGGGACTCTAACTATTTTGAGGGAGTTAAATTTAATCAAATGTATGGATCTGAATGATGAATATAAGTATTATCAAGCAAAACTAGGGGATGCGGGGAAGCCTATAGACTGGAGACTGAAAACGTTGTATGGGTACCGAATATGGTTGTAAAGTAATTTAAAAATAGACAGTTTTCAATGCTGCGGCAAAAATATTCCACCAAATTCTATTCTTTTGGTAACAAAACGTTCGGAATTGCGAGCCTCACCCAACCCCGCAAACATGGCTTTGATCATCCGCGTAGTTTTCAAGATGTGTATTTTTAAGTGTATTTAGAGATGTTTTCAAGATTGACGAAAAAAACCGACGTGCAAAGCAAAACCTCATCCATAACATTTGTGGAGCATTAATAGTGCAGTCCATATGCCAAAGCCCAATCATTTCCTATGAGTGGGAGAGACGGTATTTAGGTTTCAAATATTTCGGGAAATCGGCTGCCACGGACCTGTTTGACGCCATTTCGGATGTTTAGCATATCAAAAGTTGCCCAACACAAAAACGCACCTTGTGTGAAAGTTTGACCCCGATCCAAAAAGCGGTTCTGGAGTTAATGCGTAAAAACCAGCGTGGAAAAATAATTTGGAAGAATAAGAAATTTAATGATTACAATAGGGGTTCCCCGCAGGGCTCGAACACCTAATAATAATAATAATAATAATAATGATATTAGTATATAACCCTCACATTTAACGACCTATTTCATTCTTAACTCCTTCAGACTCATATGACGCTACCGCGTCATATGGCCGAGTGAACCAAAAACTCATATGACGCTACCGCGTCATATGGACTTATTATATTGCCAGAAAATAAGTTTATGACGATATTGAGCCGGTCTTTTGGCTGGTAAGTCCCATAAGTTAGATCTACATGTGGAAATATCTAGCAACCCCCTGGCGTCCCTGTGAGGGCCCCGCGGGGGTAGAAACGGCCATTCTCTTCCCACCAGCCAGTCTACTAGGTGGGTGTGCGCGGTCCTTTAAACCAAGGGGCCTCCATTTTGCCCAGCCTGGGTGGTATTTCCGCCCTAATATAACCCAAACGAAGTGCATATATTGTTGGGTTATCGATGGATATTGTGTGTGTTTAGTTTAGGGAATGATTAGCATGTTAGTGATGTGTTATGTGTAGTGACCAAGGTGGGCTCCACGAGGGGCCATGGCTTTTGCCTACACGTTTCGCTTGTTTGTGTATCACTTTCATATAATATTGAGTGAATTATATTGCTATTTATCAGTTCAAGTAGTGTATCTTACTTGTATCAGTGTTTGTTAGTGAAAAAACGTTCATAGGCTAACTGGGGGAGCACATGTCGCCATGTTCCCCCCTGTGCATTTTTGCTCGATAATTTACTCGGTGGAAAGTGCTTGGGAGGTAAGATTTTTATTGGCAAAAGCACTCTACATATATGGCTTGGTGGCCACGAGGGAATCTCAGCAGTGTCTATTGGATAGGTGAATGACTGTCATGCTGTCACAGAGTAAGTACAGTTGAAATTTCTGTCGCCACGAAGAGGTGGTGGTGGTGGTGGTGATGGTCATGGTGGTGGTAGTGGAGCTCCACCACCCTTCCACCACCATTTTATTATTTTTAGTATTTTTGTGTTTATTTTATTATTTTTATTATTATTTATTATTATACCTGTTATTCCTGTTCCCCAGGGTGTCTATCGGATCAGCCCCTAGGTCCAGAGCAAGGGCAAGGCCCATAATCGAGTATTTATATTTTTATTTCATTTATATATTTTTTTTTATTCCTGTTCCCCAGGGTGTCTATCGGATCAGCCCCTAGGTCCAGAGCAAGGGCAAGGCCCATAATCGAGTATTTATATTTTTATTTCATTTATATATTTTTTGTATTTCTGTTCCCCAGGGTGTCTATCGGATCAGCCCCTAGGTCCAGAGCAAGGGCAAGGCCCATAATCGAGTATTTATATTTGTATTTAATTTATATATATTTTTTATTCCTGTTCCCCAGGGTGTCTATCGGATCAGCCCCTAGGTCCAGAGCAAGGGCAAGGCCCACAATCGAGTATTTATTTATGTATTTAATTTATATATTTGTTTTTATTCCTGTTCCCCTGGGTGTCTATCGGATCAGCCCCTAGGTCCAGAGCAAGGGCAAGGCCCATAATCGAGTATTTATATTTGTATTTCATTTATATATTTTGTTTTTATTCCTGTTCCCCAGGGTGTCTATCGGATCAGCCCCTAGGTCCAGAGCAAGGGCAAGGCCCATAATTGAGTATTTATATTTTGATTTAATTTATATTTTATTTTTTTTATTCCTGTTCCCCAGGGTGTCTATCGGATCAGCCCCTAGGTCCAGAGCAAGGGCAAGGCCCATAATCGAGTATTTATATTTTTATTTCATTTATATATTTTTTGTTTTATTCCTGTTCCCCAGGGTGTCTATCGGATCAGCCCCTAGGTCCAGAGCAAGGGCAAGGCCCACAATCGAGTATTTATATTTGTATTTAATTTATATATTTTGTTTATTCCTGTTCCCCTGGGTGTCTATCGGATCAGCCCCTAGGTCCAGAGCAAGGGCAAGGCCCATATTCGAGTATTTATATTTTTATTTAACTTGTATATTTTTTATTTATTCCTGTTCCCCAGGGTGTCAATCGGATCATCCCCTAGGTTCAGAGCAAGGGCAAGGCCCATAATCAAGTATTTATATTTGTATTTCATTTATATATTTTGTTTTTATTCCTGTTCCCCAGGGTGTCTATTGGATCAGCCCCTAGGTCCAGAGCAAGGGCAAGGACCATAATCAAGTATTTATATTTTGATTTAATTTATATATTTTTTTTTCTATTCCTGTTCCCCAGGGTGTCTATCGGATCAGCCCCTAGGTCCAGAGCAAGGGCAAGGCCCATAATCGAGTATTTATATTTTTATTTCATTTATATTTTATTTTTGTTATTCCTGTTCCACAGGGTGTCTATCGGATTAGCCCCTAGGTCCAGAGCAAGGGCAAGGCCCATAATCGAGTATTTATATTTTTATTTTATATATATTTTTATTTATTTGATTTATTATTGTTTTTATTTATTGTATTATTGTTTTTATTTATTTTATTTTATTTTATTTTATTTATATTTTATTTCATTTATATATTTTTGTTTTGTATTCCTGTTCCCTAGGGTGTCTATGGGATCAGCCCCTAGGTCCAGAGCAAGGGCGAGGCCCATAATCGAGTTTTATATTTTTCTTTTATATATATTTTTATTCACCCACCGACATTCACCCACCTACATTTACCCACCTTCATTCACCCACCTTCATCATCAAAGTGGATATAGGCCTCCTGGGGAAACCACTCTAAAAAAATAACGAGTCAAATTAATGCAGTACCTCCTTGGGTGGCTTGGAAATCTGCATATATCTCTGGTTTGACACCTTGTATGTATATATATATATATATTTATGAGACCTTGTATATATATCCACACACATACATTACCATTTACCATTCTTTATATTTTGTTTGACACCTTGTATATATATATATATATATATATATATATACTGTCTATATATATATATATATATATGTTTCTAGTCTCTCAGTGGGGATCGAACCATCACCTGAGAGACTAGAAACATTTAGTGGCTCACGTGTATTTGTGATATATTCACAATATATATATATATATTTATATATATTCATTACTTTATTTATGTGTACAATAGAATTATTTCTGAATTTATTACCTGAAGATAACCTGGCTTTCTTGTTTTGTTTTTTCAGTGTCAACCCAGGAGCCATTTCCCTTCTCGTTGGAAAGGGTTGTGGCCCTACCAGTTAGTAAAATTAACAACCTTCATGACTGACATGTCTTCTATAAACATTATAGAATTATTGGCAAGGAAAATTATATGAAAGTGTTGTATATTGTGGCAAAGATATACAACTGTATAAATATTCTCATATATTTTCATAACAATAACAATGCATGGAAACAATTGCGCATAGCTCGCGAACCAATTACGCTATATTATTTTGGTTTTCACCATTAGAAAGAGCACAATTTTCCAATTCCGGTGATATATACAGTTATATACGCATCCGAGCAAATAACGATACGAAGAGGTGGGGAACAGCTCGGAACCCGGCTAGCGTCGGCGTAACAGAGACGGGTGAAGCGTAAATATTCGCATTTTAGTTCTTCATTTCAAATACTCATAGCGCAAAAAGTATTTGTCGTAGGAACTTCTAGTTTTTTTTTATACTCATCAGCATTATTTGCCGTATTCATACAGCCTAAATTTAAAGCCATACACTTCGTAACAACGAAATAAATCGAAAATGTTATAAACCATATCAATCAAAATCATACTTTTGTTTTCGGTCACTGCTTGAGAACTATTGAAGATAAACAATTTCTGTTTTCAGATTTGGAAAGAGGAGAAAAAATACTATTATTTTAGCAAAACAAAATATATGGTCATCTCTCACAATTTAGAGATAGGATGGTGTGAAGACAATTGCATGGGAAATAATTGTATTCCGGACGGACTCATTTACACTTTCATATTTCGATGTATTTACATTTTTTTTTTTTTTTTGATCATGTACTATAAACATTCCTCTTTCCATTGACATATGATACATCACAATAAACAGCATTCTGGTGGATGGAAATAGAGAAATACGTAAGGCTTCGAAAACACTCATGAGCCAAATTCAAGACTCAAAAGCTATGTATACCGCCTCCTCGGACTTATTTGGACTTAATATGTCTGAAGGAGTTAATACTTCTATAAACTTCCACCTGCAACTACAGTATTTTATATACAGTATATAATCATAACTCTCCATATCAATATATATATATATTATATATACCGTATATATATATATATATATATATATATATATATATATATATATATATATATATATATATATATGTTATATATATTATATATTGAACGGTTACTGTATATTTAGGATTTAATTACCTTATATAGGCTATAACTCATTTAGTTTATATAGACTAGTAGTCTAAGTTTCTTCCTGTTGAATTATACACAAAGTAAGACTTTATATGATTAGACTATACGGAATATATAATTTTATGATTTTACTTCCCGTACTGTCATACCTCCGTGTAGGACGAATAAGTAGATAACTCACTCTTCAACCAGACATAGGCTGAGGCACACACCAGTTGTAGATATGTGGAATAGGCTACGAGTGCTATAGTGGGATCAATAACAATAGAGCTTCAACATAAAATTTGATAGGACGAGATGGGTTGGGTGTGAAAGGGTCTCTCTGCAGGCTCCCATTTTCATCTTGGATGCATGTGTATGGGATCTTCCTCATTTGTACCAGTGTGCAAACAAACATGAGCGAGAGAGAGATTGGCTGTGTAAGGGATTTAATTGCCTCTATTTGTTTGGTAACAGAGTTGTAGATATGTGGAATAGGCTACCGAGTGGGATCAATACCAATAAAGTGGTTGATTAGGGTTGGGTGGTTGATTTGAGTTGGGTGGTTGATATGGGTTGAGTGGTTGATTTTGACTAAGTGGTTGATTTTGATTGAATGGTTTATTTTACTTGGGTTGATTGGTTTATTTGGCATGAGTGGTTGATTTGGGTTGAGTGGTTAATCTGTTGCTTTCGGTTGAGTGGTAGATTTGTGTTGATAATTTGATTTGGGTTGATTGGTTAATTTGGGTTGTGTGGTTGATTTTGGCTGAGAGGTTGATTGGTTGATTTAAGTTAATTTGTTGTTGAATTAGGTTGCAAGGTTGATTTTTGTTGATTGGTTTATTTGGGTTGAGTTGTTGATTTGGGTTGATTGGTTGATTTGGGTAGAGTTGTTGATTTGGACTGGCCTTAAGGAGAGTGGTGTTTTTGGTAGTGGCCGTTTATTAGTTTGGCAATTTTTGTTGTGGCCGTCATGAAGTGTTCCCTTTGTATTTCAACCTTGTACTACAAGCCCCAACACTACTTGGAATGTTGTTTTTGAAGGTATAATTGCCTATGTGTACATCCCCCACCACTCTAGTACAGTATATATATATATATGTTGTTGCTGTAACTATAATTGTTTACTTGATTATAATACAAGCCCCAACATACCATTGGATGTTGTTGCTGCAAGTAAAATGGCGAAAGTTAAATACGGTGTAATTCAATACTGGACAAGAGAGAGAGAGAGAGATGGCGATCCCATCTGACACACAAACACACCCTCCACTTGCGTCACTATCTAAGTTTGACGTCTATGGGGAGATATGGCCATCTCTACTTATTACACACCATTTTAGTTCCCTCCACTCAATATTTTGCCCGTTAGGGCGAGTTATAAATAGCACACATATTTACATTAGGCCCAGAGAGAGAGAGCGAGAGCATGGAGATAGAGAGGGGAGGGGAGGGAATGGAGATAGAGAAGAGGGAAGGATATAGTAGGCAACGAAAAGGAATTCTCTCTTTCTCTATCTCTCTTTAGCACAGAGCAAATAGTTATACCTACCATTTGTGCAAACATTATATTTCAGCTTTCCGAAGGAAAATAACTACTTCCGATAAATATTCAGCCTTGTATTTAAATAATGAATCCTGTTAAATGTCATTACTTAATAGAGACACGTGGAAGGCTTACAATTTATACACAGGATAAGATAAGGAAATACAAACTTCAGACCATATTATTGGGCGATGAGCGGGAGGGAAGTGGGTCCTGTCTTCGGGGTAGGAGGAGTATTTACAGTGCTGCCAGTTTTAACATCGCTACATTATTGCTAGATGTGGAGGTATTGACTTCAATCTAGCAGCCATTTTTTCATATCTAGAGACATTTACTAGGGATAATTTGAAAATTTCAGACATTCTAGTCATATTACATTGTAAAATTTGCAAAACAAACAAACCAAAACTCTTTGGAAATTGCAGCATTATTCTAACATTGTTTGACTATGTAGCAACATGCTAGCGACTTTTGAGAAAGAATCTAGCAGTATTTTGTGGAGACATGCTGGGGAGGGTGGGAGGGGGGTGGTGGTTGCAGTGTTGCCAGTTGTAACGCTACATATTACCGCTAAATGTAGAGCTATTTACTTCAATCTAGCAGCCATTTCTTTTATATCTAGAGACATTTTCTAGGGATAATTTGATAATTTCAGACATTCTAGTCATATTACATTGTAAAATTTGCAAAACAAACAAACCAAAACTCTTTAGAAATTGCAGCATTATTCTAACATTGTTTGACTATGTAGCAACATGCTAGCGACTTTTGAGAAAAGATCTAGCGGTATTTTGTGGAGACATACTGGGAGGGTGGGAGGGAGGTGGTGGTTGCAATGTTGCCAGTTGTAACGCTACATATTACCGCTAAATGTAGAGCTATTTACTTCAATCTAGCAGCCATTTCTTTTATATCTAGAGACATTTTCTAGGGATAATTTGATAATTTCAGACATTCTAGTCATATTACATTGTAAAATTTGCAAAACAAACAAACCAAAACTCTTTAGAAATTGCAGCATTATTCTAACATTGTTTGACTATGTAGCAACATGCTAGCGACTTTTGAGAAAGGATTTAGCGGTATTTTGTGGTAACACTTAGGGTTGAAGGAGGAGGGTTAAAATATGAGTCACACAGGCAATTGCCAAGACTTTAAAGGTCCATATCATTGTTATTAAACAAAGCATTTGGCAAAGGGAGGAATTGTTAAAAACCTTAGCTAATACTCTGCTATTCAGCAAAAATAAATTTGAATTATCATTATTATTTGATAGGGTAGGTATGTATAGGTAGGTTGGCTAAATAATTGGTGGGATTCGTAGGGACTCGAACTGTTTTGAGAGAGTTAAATAAACAAAAAAATGCTAGATCTGAATAATAAATCGACTCTGTTATTAAGCAAAACTGGGGGATGCATGGAAGCCTATAGACTGTAGACGGTAAACTTTGTGTGGGTAGCGAATACGGTTTTAAAGTTATTTAAGAATAGACAGTTTTCAATGCTGCGGCCAAACTATTCCACCCATTTATATTATTTTGGTATCAAAACGTAAGGAATCGCGAGCCTCACCCAACTACGCAAATATGGCTTTGATCATCGGCGTGGTTTTCAAGATGTGGAATTTTAAGTGGAATTCAAGGTTTTTTCAAGATTGCCGGAAAAAAACCCACGTGCAAAAGCAAAACCTTCTCAATAACATTTGCGGAGCATTAGTAGTGGAGTCCATATGCCAAAGCCCAATCGTTTCCTATGAGGGGGAGAGACGGTATTTAGGCGTCAAATTTTTTGGGAAATCGGCTGCCACGGACCTGTTTGGCCGCCATGCCGGATATTTACCATATCAAAAGTTGCCCAATACAAAAACGCACCTCTTGTGAAAGTTTGATCCCGATCCAAAAAGCGGTTCTGGAGTTATTGCGTTAAAACCGGCATGTAAGAAGAATTTGGATGAATAACCAGGTTTAATGATTACAATAGGGGTTCCCCGTAGGGGTCGAACCCCTAATAATAATAATAATAGTAATAATAATTATGATAATTATTGGTTTATTGTTCACTTGCAGCCGTGAGGCTGGAAATATACAGCGTTTTTTTTAATCAAGGTACAATGCTTATTCTACCTCAACTACGAGGTCACATGTGACGTTTGGTTACCGATAGGTGACCGAGTTCCCGCCGTAGTACATACGAAGATGCACTGGCGAGAGTATGTGAAAGCTAGCACAAACTGATAGTTTAGTAACTTGTCTAGGAAGGGACCACGATACAATCCTCTAAATCGGGATATCTGAAAACAAAATTACCTTTAGGATACTGGGGAACTTGACCCCTCGAACTCGCAATCATTGCACGGCAACTTAGTCGAGGGCACTCGTTTGTGTGTGTGTGTGTGTGTGCCTATTTGTGTGAGTGTGTGTACAAGGGATATTGTATGACGTATTTGGGTAGGTAATTGTAGATAGGTAATTGAGGGATTTGCTGTTATTAGACTGAACCACAAATAAAGCGGTAGGAGATTAAGTACAAATTATGAGGATTAGGGTCAAATTAAATATTATAGCAGAAATATATACCTATGTATATAAAGGTGATTTAAATATCGATACCAATGTAAGTGGTAACGTAGAATTTGCTTGTGGCTGAATAAACTATTATAATTTCAATAAGTTAAGGGGGGACACCTGTTTTTTTTCTCTTTCTCACCTTTTCTCTCTGTCTCTGGCTTGTATCCATTTGGCCACATTCAGCCAACTATTTTAAGACGTTTATCCCTATCCAGGTGTCCATTTCTTCCCGGCGAGCGATAGCGAGCCATCATTGTATGGAGAAATCCGGCTTTGCCGGAATGTTTTTTCTATCGAAAAATTTATAAATTTAGCTTGCTGTCAACAACAAAAATATATATGCTGGTTCGCTACCGCTCGCCAGGAAAATATTGACACCTGGATGATGGTAAACGTCTTAAAACAGTAGGCTTAATGGGGACGAATGGATACAAGCCAAAGAGAGAGGGAGAGAGAGAAAAAAAAGCGAGGTGGGCCTCCTTAAAGTGAGGCTGTATATTTTGATTGCTATTATATTTGTCTAAATAGGTGTATTATAATAAATAACATGTATGTTATAGTTCGCTGTTGTTGAGGGTAAATTTATACTTTAAATGCACGTTTAAAATAGATACATTTTTAGCAACATATCATATGAAATAGGCGTTGATATTTATACCGTAGTATTCTGCCAGATGAATGTATAATTTATATGTGTATATATTTATTTTTTGTAATTAACGTCTTCCAGTTAGAGTTAATATTTTTGTATTTGCTTTCTTGTCATATATTGAATATTTGATTTTACATTTGTTCATATATATATATATATATATATAACAATAATAATGATAAGTGTAATAGTTTTTTAATAACGTTAATTTTCTTCCATCTACTTTATTCGACTCGCATTCAATTCCCAATCCAATTACAATGAACTTATAACTTATAAGGAACATTATGTATCAATGAACACTACTTCTTGGTGAATGTTGAGGCGTGTCTGGATAAGTTTGGTAAGAGTGAAAGAATATTTCTGATTGGGAATATGAATGGGAAGGTGGGTGATAGTAATGTAGATGGGAGGGTGGGGTATACTGTCAGAGGTAGATGGGAATGGCAGTGCACTTGTGGACGTATGTGTGGGGAGGAAGCTGTTGATAGCCAACACCTTCCTACGACACAGAATGATACGCAGGTACACATGGACAGTGGAATGGAGGAGGGAGAGAGAGAGACAGTGGAACGAAAGGCACTGATTGATTACAGTATACAGTATATGAGTGAATGAACGAATTAAGAATTTTTTGCTAGATACTAGGATATATAGGGGTATTGGGGCGGTTTGTCTGACCATTATGTAGTAGTTGCTAATATTAGGATACAGAAGTGGGTGAAGAGAGCTAGAGTGAAGCGGAAAGGGAGGTGGAGTGGTGAAGAGGGTGGAGAGGTTACAGGAGGAGATCAGGGAAGAGTTCAAGCGAGCAGTAGAAAGACGACTAGGTATGTTTGACTTGGAGAGTATGGAGGAAGTGGAAGAGGTGAGCAAAGTGTTTAAGGAAGAGATATGTGCAGCATGTGAGGAGGTATGTGGAGTTAGGAGAAGAGGGAGGGCAGTGAAGGGTACAGCATGGTGGACTGAAGAGGTAAAAACAGCTGTTGAAGATAAGAAGAAAGCATATAGAGAGTGATTTGGTAGTAGAGGGAATGAATATTTGGAGAGACAGGAAAAGGGAAAGGTACTTGGCGAAAAAGAGAGTAGTGAAGGAAAGTAAGAGAAGAGTAGATGAGAAAATTGGAAGGAATTTAAATGTAAAATGGAGGGAGTGCAAGAAACGGTTCTGGAAAGAGGTCAAGAAAGTTAGGGAGGTTAGCAAGGGAACTAGTAAGGGTGTGTAAGATAATAATGGGTGAGTGTTAGCCGAGAAGCAAGAGAGAGTCGAGAGATGGAGGGAGCATTTCAACAAATTGTTGAACGTAAGGAATGAATCATCAGCAAACATAGTTGAGTGGGGTATGGGAGGGAGAAGAAGAAGTGGAGGTGGAGATCAGGAGGTCAGAAGTGTGTGGAGCCTTGAAAAGAGTGAAGATGGGAAAAGCATCAGGAATAGATGGAGTGTATGGGGAAATGCTGAGGTATGGTGGTGAGATAGTGATTGAATGGCTATGGAAAATAAGTAAACTAGCATGGAAGAAGGAATGTGCGGCTGATGACTGGAAGACAGGTATAATAGTCTCCCTGTATAAGGGTAAAGGGGAAAGAGGAGTGTGTTTGGTAATCAACAGGGGATATGTCTTCTAAGCATAGTAGGGAATATGTACAGTAGGGTAGTGATTGAGAGAGTGAGAGCGAGAATGGAGAAATGGGTAGGTGATGAGCTAGGTAGGCTTTAGAAGGGAAGAGGATGTGTAGACCAGATTTTTGCCTTGAAATTATGTTGTGGAGACATTTCTGGAGAAGGGACAAAAGTTGTATACTGCCTTTATGGACTTGGAGAAGGCCTACGACAGAGTTGATAGAGAAGGTCTGTGGAAAGTACTGAGAATATACAGAGTAGATGGCAAGTTGCTGAAAGCAGTGAAGAGCATGTATGAGGGTGCAAAGGCATCAGTATGTGTGGAGAATGAACAGAACGAGTTCTTTGATCTGAATGTTGGGTTAAAGCAAGGGTGTGTCATGTCCCCATGGTTGTTCAATATATAATATGGATCGAGTCATGAAAGAAATACAAGGAAGAACAGTGGATGTTGGTGTACCGCTGATAAAGGAAGGAAATGACTGGAAGTTGCCTGTAATTCTGTTTGCTGACGATACAGTTCTGATGAGCGATAGTGAATGGGAGTTGCAGGGTCTGGTAAATATGTTTGGAGTAAAGTGTGAGGAACGGAATCCTAAGGCAAATGCGGGGAAGAATAAGGTTATTGTCTTTAAAAAGGGGTGAAGTCACAGAGTGTGAGGTAAGGTTGAATGGTCAGGCTATGGAGAATGTTGGTTCATTTAAGTATTGGGCAGCGTATTCAGTAAAGATGGGAATATAGATGAAGAAGTGCGGGAGAGGGTGCAACAGGGGAAGAGAGTTGTAGGAACGCTGAAAGCAGTAACAAGAAATAGGATGGTCAGCATGGAAGTAAAGAAGTCCTTGCATGTTAGTTTGGTAATCCTGACATTGAAGTACGGAGTGAAGCATGGACGTTGTTGGAGAGACACAAACCAACAGTAATTAAGAGGGATGGAAATGAATTACTTGAAAAGTGTGTGTGGAGTTACATGGAGGGATAGACAGACGAATGAGGAAGTGCTAGAGCGGTGTGGTGTGGATGTAGATGTGCTGGAAAGTGTGAAAAGGAACACCTTGAGATGGTTTGGCCATGTGGAACGTATGGGAAGCGAGAGACTGTTTAAGAGATTGTACGAGAATGAAGTGGAAGGACAAAGAGGGGATGTAAATCAAAAGAGAGATGGAAGGATGGAGTTAAGATGTATGTGTGTGAAAGCGGTGCTGGATGGTAGTAAGGGCATTAACTGACTGGGGACAGAGGTGCATGGGGGCGATTCGTTCGTGGCCACCCCTTCGAGGATCACGGCGTCCTGGCAATGCATAGTTAGATAGATTTATGTCACTCCTTTGTTATGTCACTCCTTCGTTATGTCACCCCTCTGAACATGATGACATATTATAAATGAAGTGACTCGGATACAAAATAAAGTACCGTAAGCATGTGGTAATATATAAGTGATAAACATTATGATTGTGAATGATTTATTTAGTTCATATAAATATAGTTATCCATAAACTTCTGTCTTATTCTCGATGAAGCAAAACGATACAGTGAGAATAGAAACTAAACAAAGGTCTATGAAATGTGCAATATAATGTTATTGTTTATTTATTCCCCTTGCATTATCATCAGTACAAGGATTCCTTTCTTATGATAATGTCGGCAGGTTGGGAAAGAGGTAGCCTGACCAGGATTCGAACCCACTCTCTCCAGATATTTTTGTGAGAGTTGGTGGCCGTATCTACTCGACCATCCGCTCATGGGCCAGTGGATACGGTGCAAATATCTGGAGAGAGTGGGTTCGAATCCTGGTCAGGATACCTCTCTCCCGACTCTTTTCTTCTCTTTTTTTCATGTGTGTTATTAAGGATTTTATTCAGGTAAAGTTTTATGGTTAATAAGATAGCTTATTAGAATAGTTTATACACCTTTGATTCCTAGTAATCTTTCCTAAAATGAGAATATTATAATGCCAGCTAGGTTAGTATATATATTGAAAGGTTTAACATTATTTGTTTTTTCCTTTAGCTTACATGGTGTTCACTTGTGTCCTAATCATGGTCACATGCTGAACCTTTGGCTGTCTTGGTGTAATTATTAGAGTGCTAAGTTCAGATGTAGTGTCCCAGGTTTCAATCTCAGGAGGATCACGTGCTTTCATTAATTTCATTTGGGGTGTGATTGTTTGTTAAGAATGACAAATAATTAAGATTATTTCTATATGTTCGGGAACAGTTCGTTGCGAGGTCAGTCCTTTGAGATCAGTGCCCCATAAATTGTTATTTCATTTCGCTTAGCATTACGCTATTCATAGTGCAGTTGGGTTTAGTAGGTGATTAGATTGACATCCAGTATTCATAGTGCAGTTGGGTTTAGTAGGTGATTAGATTGACATCCAGTGTTCATAGTGCAGTTGGGTTTAGTAGGTGATTAGATTGACATCCAGTATTCATAGTGCAGTTGGGTTTAGTAGGTGATTAGATTGACATCCAGTATTCATAGTGCAGTTGGGTTTAGTAGGTGATTAGATTGACATCCAGTATTCATAGTGCATTTGGGTTTAGTAGGTGATTAGATTGACATCCAGTATTCATAGTGCAGTTGGGTTTAGTAGGTGATTAGATTGACATCCAGTATTCATAGTGCAGTTGGGTTAAGTAGGTGATTAGATTGACATCCAGTATTCATAGTGCAGTTGGGTTTAGTAGGTGATTAGATTGACATCCAGTATTCATAGTGCAGTTGGGTTTAGTAGGTGATTAGATTGACATCCAGTATTCATAGTGCAGTTGGGTTAAGTAGGTGATTAGATTGACATCCAGTATTCATAGTGCAGTTGGGTTTAGTAGGTGATTAGATTGACATCCAGTATTCATAGTGCAGTTGGGTTTAGTAGGTGATTAGATTGACATCCAGTGTTCATATTGCAGTTGGGTTTAGTAGGTGATTAGATTGACATCCAGTATTCATAGTGCAGTTGGGTTTAGTAGGTGATTAGATTGACATCCAGTATTCATAGTGCAGTTGGGTTTAGTAGGTGATTAGATTGACATCCAGTGTTCATATTGCAGTTGGGTTTAGTAGGTGATTAGATTGACATCCAGTATTCATAGTGCAGTTGGGTTTAGTAGGTGATTAGATTGACATCCAGTATTCCATAAATGGATATTCATCGTGGTCACATACTAAACCTTGATCTGTCTTGGTGGTGTAATGGTTATAATGTTAGTATGTGGTATCCCAGGTTTGAATCCCGAGAGAATCCCATGCTTTCATTAATTTCATTTGGGGTGTGATTAATGTTAGCAATGGAAATTAATTAAGATTATTTACATAAAGTGTTATTTTTGCATTCAACGACAATTTACACATAATATTTGAAGATACTTAAAACTAGAGTTAAATTCGAAAATTTCTGGTGAACCAATAAGAGCATAATGTTATGATTGAAATATCACTGTCTTTGCAAAGTAAAGATTATGATTAAAACAGTAATATACATGTGTAATGAAAACTGGAACACACACATTAAAGACTTGCATTGAATAATAATAATATATTTACGATCATAAATGTTGGTGCCTATGACTGAGTGGTAACTCATGTGACTCGTGAGCCACCCCGTGGGTGCCCAAGAGATTTACTAACTAGAGAGCAAGGACTTCCGTAGTATTCACTGCAATGGGGAATATTAAAGGTACAGTACAGTACGTTAGGTTATATCAGTATCTCAAGTACACAAGTATATGTTAGCAATTCAACAGCATGTAAGCGACCTGATTACACTGGTTGCTGACTACGTTAACATCAGGGTTGTTTACTGACTACGTTAACATCAAGGTTGCCAAATCAAGGCCACTAGATAGTACATAAATGCAGAAAATCGCTAGAACAATGCCATAATGGCAAAAACAAATCCATAATATCGCTAGAATTAATGTTGCTAAATGTAAACAATTGTCTTTAGATCGAAGTAAAAACCTCTTGATATAGTGGACAGTAGTTAAATAAGCAACACTGATTTGCATCCACATCCATTCTAACAGTATAATAGCATCCCACATGCACCTCACAGAGTCAGAATAGCAATGGACGGTTGAGCTAACAGCCCTCCCCCCTGATAACAAGCTAGAGAATCGATCGAATTGCCTCGGAATATGAAGGCGTGTCATACGTGGTCATCCCCTGGAGGGATCAAGGTACCTTGGCTGGCATTAGAACAATGTATGTATAATAGATCATTTAGGACGATGACAAGAAAACAAAAACACTAACTAGGGAAAAATCCTTGTAAACATTCTACGATTAAGTGGAAATGTTCAGGAGGATGAACCACAACGCCCCAAAGAGATTGCAAATACAAAATAAAGGCAACATACAGTATGGTATTAAAAACTGGACTATCGTGCCGAAATCCAACTTCAGTGATCACGTATATCACAGCAGTGCGTCATAACTCACCAGACCTGACCCAAAATGTTACCTCCCCGGAAAACACACGCACACACACACACGGTTAACGATTCCAAAATTCTTATATGTATGTACACAACTTGCCCTTAATAATTTCACACGTTCACTTATCTATCAACACCTAGTTATTGTTAATAAACTCATTGAACCAATGTTGAATCATTATCATATCGGTCATGTATATTTATTGGTTGTAACTTGGTATATAAATGACAGAAACCTAATATTTAATATAATCATGAACAGACACTGACACCTACTTACATACTCAAGTAAGCAAGCAAGCAATTGCACGCACACACACACACACACACACACACACACACACACACACACACATACCCGTTCCGCTCTATGTCGCCTAAAAAAAGGGAATGGATACCCATGGGGAGGTGTGGTGGAGTGGTCATGCCACTGGACTGGTAATCCAATGGTCCCTGGTTCGAATCATGATGTATCAATGGGAAGATATTATTGGAATGGAATTTGTGCTTTACCTGGTATCAGTGCATTACCACAGAGCCCTCCGAAACGCCAAAACATACCCTCATTGTTCCCTGATAAAATAACAGTGTATGCATATTCCCATATTCAAAATATGTTATTGAGGGCAATGCCTAGCGAGTTATTTGCTTAATATTAAAATTCATCAATTAGTTCCTCCAGTTTGGTTATAGACCTCATCAGTAGCTTCAGGGTTGCTGGCACATTGTCATCAATCCTTGATCTGATACCATTCCTCGAGTGCCTCCATATTGTAATCTAGCCATATATTCTCGAAGGAGTTTGTGAACCCACATGCTTTAGTAGTAGTCACCGGCAGGTCAAAAGATCTTGTTAGCGGTTCATACCTTGTAAACTCCACTCTTGGCTAAGATCTCTCTCATTAACTTCCCAATGGATGCAATAAAATTACAGGCAAGATGGAATTGGTCTAGCATCAGGATGAGATAAGTTTAATCATGATTAGGAGCTTTGTCATATAGACTGAATGCAATATCATTGATAGCTTGATCAGCGGTGACAACAGTGAGCTGCAAGCCAAACTTGGCAGAAAGTTTCATTGCATATTATAGTCCTTTATGAACCACACTAGGATCTTTTTGACCAGATGGAATCATAGGGCACATTAGCCCTTTATCATTCTAACCCTCTCCTAGATCACAGTAGTATAGATAGTCAAAATATAAACTAAAAGACTCGCCATCATTTTAATATTTGTTTGACCAAGTTATAACTATTGCAACATAACTATTTTGTATCACGAATCAGATAATATGTTGATTGATTCTTATAATTATAAGCATTATTATGTACTGGACACCCGATTCCTGGCGAACTGAAGTGAAGAGAATAGAAAACAAATGTTTATAACACTGTCTTCAAGTCAACTACGACAAAGTTCCAGAATTACCCCATACATTACAATATAGTGGACCCTCCAATAATTTTGAGATTGGTGCCATGAGAGTCCATGACCCTGAAAATATAAATGTATAGACCAAAATCACGTTTTTATGACATTTAGAAGCAATGATATGAACATAGGTTACATTAGGGGAGTTGCAGCTGGTAACCAATTTGGAATGGCCATTTTTCAGAGTGACCTATACTGATTTCAGAAGGTTGCCCTCCTGAATCTTATTCTACTAGGATTGAACTTTCAAAATCAATAGTGAAACCCTTTACAGCATAGAATTGCAATTTTGGCCTAAATCAGCCATGGTGCTTCCCAACACCCTTACGGAGAGTGGGGGGCACTTGCCTTTCAACACACTCTCACCCCTATTCTGTCTAACTCTCAAACCCAAGATTGAACACATTATTTTAATCTTTCTTCCATTAAAAAAACATACTTTAGAACTCTCTCCCTCAATCTGTCTTTCCCTCATCCTGTGACTTGAAGTGCTTCAAGCTCCATGTATCCAGAAATTTTTACTCTAAAGTACCTTGATTTTGGCTCTCTATCACTCTTTCAACTTTAGGGGAGACACTTCTTACAGACAGCTTTGCCTTTTGTCCCTTTCATTCACATAGAAAATATAATATACACACACACACATATATATATATATATATATATATATATATATATATATATATATTATATATACTGTATATAAAACAATTGAAATTAAGCTGTTGTGGATTGATCGTTGGTGGAAATGCTCTCTAAGGAAGTGAGTTCCAAAGAGATATAGTTTGGAATATAGATAACTATAACCAAATACATGTTGCAATGTGAAGAGGTAATGGTATGCCCTTTTAGTACCGGTGACGTCATTTTATTTATATTCTGGCTCTTAAATGGTTGCAGACTATCTCAATTCCTATTTTTAGCAACCGTATATCTTTCCTAAGCTTCATAAAATCGTCTAAATGAAGCTGAAATAAATGATAAAAGACGTGACCGAAATGGTTAAGTCATGTACACTAACAGATGCCCTAGGACCACTTGGGAAGATACGATGAGGTGGCACAATTACAACAAGTTCAACTGAACACTTACTATAACATTATCTATAAAACAATGCAAAAGGATGCAGCATATCTTCGTACATATAAAGGGGGAATTCATTAGAATTAATTGAGTTATTGATAATTCTAATGGCTCTGTTTGGTATTTTATCTAACGGTCTTGGCGCCACCTCTGCACATCCACTCCACAAAGGCGAATAATAATCAAGCTTAGAAGAAACTTTTATATTATAATGGCTAGGTATTCGTAAGTGAAAAATCAACGTAGAGAAAAATTAAGCAAATATCATATTCTATATTTGATTAATTTCACCACAACATCAAACACCTTCAATGAAATTAATGAAAGCATATATGTGATCCACCGGGATTCGCACCTGGGTTATCACACACAGATTTTAAAACACTCTAACCATTACACCACCAGGACGGTTACAAGTTTATGCACATGCCTACAACTTATTATCCATTCTCGAATACTGGATATTGTTCTAGTCATGTTCATATTCCCAACCGCGCTATGGTAGAAATCATATTCATGGAGCACAGATTATATAGACCGGCCTCGTTACGAAATATCCCTGAACCTACTGATAATCATTTCATAGGCACAGATGAAATGTGAGGAAATATAATCAGGAAGCCAGTTAGCCGAGAATAGTCGTTTGAAAAAACAGATGTTAGAAATAATTGTCAACATTAAGGATCATGTAAGAGAGCGACAGACAATCGTTGACACATAAAACAACGGAAAGAGAAAACATTTATTAGATTAACAACTAATAATATTCATGAAGTAAAATAACAAAAATAAGAAAACCCTTAACTGAAGATAATGGCAAGGACCATACGGTATATAATATATTAAAGAGAAAGTAACATGAAAGGACATTATATTAAATAGGAAAACTGAGATAAAGGAAAGTGAATAATTAAAGAGTGGGGCAGGAAATCCTTGAAGTAAAGGGAAAGAGATAAGGAGGTGCGAGGTGGTGGTAGAAATACATAATGTCTTGGCTTGCTCCCTAATGCTCTGATGTAGGTAATGAACACACACTCCTCTCTCTCTCTCTCTCTCTCTCTCTCTCTCTCTCTCTCTCTCTCTCTCTCTCTCTCTCTCTCTCGTTGACACCCATATCTCACATTTAATTGCATTTGGTATCAGTATATAGGTAACTAATTGGGTATAAACTTGGCCAACAGATAACAACAACCATTTGTAATCAATGATGTTTCTTCTGAATGGATTTATAGATATTCACAGAAATCTGTCTTTGGTCCTTTGTTGTTACGTTACTAACTTGGCGATAACATAGTTACATTAAGGATACGGATTGGATTATTATGAATTAATTAATAGGTAAGTGTTATTTCCCTTTCAGACATATATCTTTCTATAATCTATACAAACTTTCCTTGTGGGCATGAGCCTTCTACACTGCTGTCCTATTCTTCTACTATAAACTGTCCCTGTTTAGTAGTATTAAGGCCAGACCATCTAGTAGGGACCGCAAGGTCTGAGTAGCTGTGTAACTCTGTGTAACTCGATGTGTGTGTGCTGATTGTGATATACAAGTTTGAAGCTACAATTACAGCTGAAGTGATTATGACCAATTATTTTCATATCAGGGTTGACAAATGAATCTAGGCAGACTTAATAATGGTCTGAGACATAAAAGATACCAGACAATGTGATGCTCATCGTCCAAACAAACCCCAGTTCAGTTTATCCGCTATAGGGAAGTAGTTTGCATTGATTGCTTGTGAACGACTTGAATGTTCTGATTAGCAGTGACCTAGTTTAATCAAGCAATGCACTGGAATACAGGAACACGAGTAGAAATAATTGCGCAATATCAATATTTAGGAAAAACCATCATTAAAGGAATTAAAATAAAGTATTTACACTCAGTAATGCTTAAATATACTGGAATAAACTGAAAATACACTGTACAAAATAAATGTGTTCTTGAGCACTCATGAAAGATGTATCTTTCTGCAGTTCATTATAATTTGTATAACAATATTTGGTTTGAAAATATGGGCTATAACAATGTTTAACCTTATCAACACGCCAGGCATGGGGTAATCGTAATCTGTAATCGTAATCGATTACAGTTTTCTAAGTAATCGTAATCGTAATCGATTACTTTCTTATATTTAAGGATATAATCATAATTGTAATCGATTATTCTAAAAAAAGTAATCATAATCATGATTACTTTTACGATTACACCAGTACTGAGTACTCAGTATAGACACATTTTAATTTGTATTACCGGTACAATGTGGTTTGAAATTTTCGATGATGCTCTCTATAGTCAGTGAAGTTCATTAGCTAATATATTATTTCAGGTACCATATCTAACTTCATTATAATACGAATTTGTGTTCAAGTTTTACACGGAAATATCAATTACATTCCATGATACAACCGTCTTGCGTCGGGCCACCTCAGAGGAAGAATGATGCCAGATACCAAGCCAATATTGTTTAGACTATGTTGTGAACATATGCCTAATGCTTACTTTTAGCTTATCAAGCTTCATTATACGAATATAATATTAGTTTAGTTAAAGTACAGGTATTAAAAAAAGCCTGATATTTAGATAAAGGATGGAAGGACAAACGTTGTATGCTGCCTTTATGGACTTGGAGAAGGCCTATGACAGAGTTGATAGAGAAGGTCTGTGGAAAGTAGTGAGAATATATGGAGTAAATGGCAAGTTGCTGAAAGCAGTGAAGAGCATGTATGAGGGTGCAATGGCGTCAGTACGTGTGGAGAATGAACAGAGCAAGTTCTTTGATCTGAATGCTGTGTTAAAGCAAGGGTGTGTGATGTCCCGATGGTTGTTCAATATATATAAATGCATGGAGTCATGAAAGAAATACAAGGAAGAGCAGTGGATGTTGGTGTACCCCTGACAAGGGAAAGAAACAATTGGAAGTTGCCTGTACTACTGTTTGCCCATGCTACAGTTCTGATTAACGATAGTGAATGGGAGTTGCAGGGTCTGCTATATATGTTTGGAACAGTGTGTGAAAAACAGAATCTGAAGGTAAATGTGTGGAAGAGGAAGGTTATGGTCTTTGAAAGAGCTGCAGTCACAGAGTGTGATGTGAGGTTGAACGGTCAGGCTATGGAGAATGTCAGCTCGTTTAAGTATTTGGGCAGTGTGTTGAGTAAAGATGGCAGTATGGAGGAAGAAGTGCTGGAGTGGGTGCAACAGGGGAAGAGGGTTGTAGGAATGCTGAAAGCAGTGACAAGAAATATGGTGGTCAGCATGGAAGTAAAGAAGTCCTTGCATGATAGTGTGGTAATCCCGACATTGACATACGGGAGTGAAGCATGGACGTTGTTGGAGAGACACAAACCAAGGGTAAGAGGGTTGGAAATGAGTTAATTGAGAAGTGCGTACGGTGTTACATGGAGGAATAGACAGACGAATGAGGAAGTACGAGAGCGGTGTGGTGTGGATGTAGATGTGCTGGAAAGTGTGAAAAAGAACACCTTGAGATGGATCGACCATTTGGAACGTATGGGAAGCGAGAGAATGACTAAGCATGTCTACGAGAGTGAATAATAATAAGATTGAATAACCTTATGAATTAATTTCATCTGGGGGAAATCCCAACTGTAATGAATTCTACAGCACTAAGCGATGGAGGCTATATTGCACTGGAAACTGTCGTAGCTTAGCCGAAAATCAAACTCACTGGGTAGTCGTCATTAATATAGCGCATAGAGCCTTAGCCCGCTAGACCATGACAGCTCCATTAAGAGAGTAAGGTGGAAGGACAAAGAGGGAGATGTAAACCGAGAGAGAGAAGGAAGGATGGAGTTAAGAAGAACAATATATGCATGAAAGCGGTGCTCAATGGGAGGAGGGGCGTCAACTGACTGGATACAGAGGTGCATGGGGGCGATTCGTTCGTGACCACCCCTTTGGGGATCACAGCTTCCGTTAATAGATACCTGTATATAGATAGTGATGAATTGGTGGCAATGTATGTCGTGAGTGTGTCTTATCAGTCTTATGTATTAGTTAACCGTTGGCGTTTTTTCTATATAGTACATTACATTTCACGTAATCACGATTATAATCATGATTACAAAGCTTGTAATCGTAATCGTAATCAATTACATTCAGGTTTTCTGTAATCATAATCGTAATCGTAATCTTAAAATTAGGCTGTAATCGTAATCGTAATCAATTACACTACTCATGTAATCGCCCCATACCTGCAACACGCAAGCGTGTTTCAAAGCGGTTGCTGAATAGATATAATGATAATATGTATGTTGAATGTTTTCCATTTAATCAACATCCTTTACTTGGAACATACTTTGAGGTTGTTAACAGATTCAGTTGAACAGTTTCAGATACTTATGCTCTACGGTGGATATGAGTCGATATTCAACTTAGTGATTCTGTTTTCCATTAAAGATATTTCCCAGGAATGGACTTTGAAGTCATTTGAGAAGCGAACATGTTCTCTCTCTCTCTCGCTCTCTCTCTCTCTCTCTTTCGTAATTAGAGATGATCATTTAGTAACAGCTGACATAGGTATTACAAATTCACTTAACGAATATTTTAGTTCTGTTATAAACGAAGTAAAGAATACTGCAAAACGTAAGGCACTAACAACACATGAAATAGTAGGAACTTGACCATCAGTGCAAATGAAGTATTATGTAAATATAATATATTATATAATAACAAATATCTGGGAGCTGATAATATCTTTAATATAATAATACAACAAGTTAAAGAAGAAATATGCAAATCCCTGACCATTATCCTTAACTTATCACTACAGCAGGGAAGCGTCCCTAATGATTGGAAAACAGATAACATTACACCAATTCACAAAAAGGGTGATCAAGCCAAAGCAAGTAATCATAAATCATAAATCATAAGGGGAGGTGTGGCGGAGTGGTCTTGCCACTGGACTCGTAATCCAATGGACCCAGGTTCGAATCCCAATATGTCAATGGGAAGATATTATTGGGATGGAATTTGTGCTGTACCTAGAGTATCAGTGCATTACCACAGCACACCGAAATGCCAAAAAAATACCTTCATTGTTCCCTGATTAAATAGCATTGTATGAATATTCCCATATTCAAAAATGTGCTACAGAGGGGCAATGCCTAGTGAGTTAATTGCTCAATAGGTGGCGTTCTGAGAGTGAGGGTCCGAGTGTGGGGGATGAGACTGTGAAGCACAGAGGCGAGGCGGCTTCAGAGATGGAATTGCTTCGAGCCGTGAAGCTTCGCATGTCTCACTCCCTAGACTGGAGGACCTCACGGGCCTCACCGTGTTCAGCGGTAGAGTGTAAAGGGTATCAGCCTATGCCCGAGAGGGAGTAGTTGGAATATAGAAAAGAAGAAAAAAAACAAAAACAAAAAAACAGTAGATTTGTCATCCGTAGTAGGAAAATTTGTTGAAACTATTTTAAGACAGCCAGACAGCAAGCATGGTTTAGGACCAGAATATCGTGCCTAACAAACCTTCTCGAATATTATAATACATTATTTACTCTGAATGACTCAGCACATATATTTGTTGATAAGTTAGAAATGCTCGGGATAAAGGGATTAAAAGTTAGCTTACAGACAGAAAGCCAAGAGTTGTTATTAATTGAATATAATTCAAAATGGGTGCCTGTTATCAGCGATGTGCCTCAAGGGTCGGTCCTGGGTCCAGTTGTATTTATAATTTATATAAATATACATAATATTGATGTAGGTCTAAATAACTTTATCTCAAAATTTGCTGCCGATATAAACATAGGGAACATCGTCTTAAGTGAGGAAGACAGAAATAGCATACAATCCAACTTAAGCAAAATAGTGAAATGGTTAGAAAAGTGGCAAATGCCCTTTAATGTTAACAAATGTCAATTTGTTCACATTGGTAAAAAAAAAAAAAAAGGTATGATCATTAAATGAAAGGCCAACCAGTAATATCAAACTTTAAGGTTAAAAATCTTTGGGTTAAAATATCTGAAAGCCTAAAATCCTCAGAGCATTGTGCGGCTGCGGCTAATATAGCTAACAGAGTCTTGGGATTTATTAAAATAAATATTTCCTTGAAAACCGAGAACATTATTTGCTATTATTCAAAAGCATTGTTAGACTCCTTCTTGAATATGGCGATTAGTTCTGGTCCCCGTATCTCAAAAAAGACGTTGAAAAACTCGAATTCGTGCAGCGTAGAGCAACTAAGCTATTCCCCTATATGAAAAACAAACCATATTATGAAAACAAATAAAAAATAAAATAAACACATTGTTCTCGCTGAAGAAAAGGAGGTTACGAGGCCAACTCATCGACTGTTTTAAGATACTTGGAGGATTTGACAGAGTAGATATCAATGCACTGTACGATTAATAACAATGCTGCAACCCAAGATAATGGAATATAATTAAATAGAAAGAAGGCATGCCTAGATGTGACACCAAACTTCTTCACATACAGTGTGGTCAAAGAGTGTAATAGCTTACCAAGGGAGGTGGTCTATAGTAATTCAATTGTTACGTTTAAGAGGAGACTGGACGATCATCTGATGGAGATTGGATTAAAATGAATGAATCAGTAAGTATGTAAGTATAAGTTCCCTTTTAGACTAATTTCTGTCACTCCTATATAAAACTTTCCTTGAGGGCATTTCCTGACCCATAAGGTTACACTTCATCCTATTTTCCGGTGCGGCATTTTATCCAAAGGGAACAAAGGTTGGGGAGAGAGAGCCTTCTACTTTGCTATCCTTTTCTCCCACTATGAACTGTTCCTGTCTCTAGTAGTATTAAGGCCAGACCAAACAGGGACTGCAAGGTCTGTGTGGTCTGAGGATCTGTGTAACTCTTTGTGTCTACTGTATATTATACACCTCGACCCTACCTTCCTCTGTATATATCACAAGTAAATTCAGCCATAATATTACAGTACACATTATTAGAGTAGTGCTACCCTACGCGATGGCTTGTGCTGTATGAGTGTGTGTGTGTGTGTGAGAGTGTGCATTTATGAGCATGTATGAACGAGAGCGTGTGTTCATGTTATGTAAGCTTAAACCCCGTACGTGTGTGCAATGCCAAGCCTTCAATTGCCGGAGAGTGCTACTACCCACATTACATGCATTAACCTTGCACCATTCCACATTCCACGACCCCGGTCGCTGCGGAAAGGCGGGCTACACTGAATTCCATATTGCTTGTTTGTGTTCACGAGTATCATGTGAAGCGAAACTTATAAATGGAATGTATATTCGTATACTTACTTAAGCAAGAATTATATTTATGGATTGCATGATAGTGATAGTAATTGCAAGATGGTTTATATACTTATATATATATATATATATTTATATATATATACTGTATATATATAGAATTATCTATAATATATAATATGTATATTATATATTTTTCTATGTGGATGAGGGAGGCAAAAGGCTAAACTGCCCATGACGAGTGCCTCCCCCAGAGTTAAAAGAGTGACAGGGCCAAAATCAAGGAATGTTTTAGCCAAAATGTCTGGACACAAGGAGTTTAAAACAATTTAAGTCATAGGATGACGGAAAGATGAATTAAGGGAGAGCGTTCCAGAGCTAAGCTGTTGAATAGAAGAAACGTTGGGAGTATCGTTTCACTCCTGAGTTGGAGAGTTATACAGAGTAGGGTTGGGATTGTGTTGCAAGACGGGTAATATGTACATTACGTAGAGGGGGTGGTATACACTGAGAGAGCTCTGAGGAACACTGATTATTGTAGTAGCGATAAAATAGCGAGAGAGATGCAACATTGTGGCGAAGATAGAGAGATTGCAGAGAGTCGGTGAGTGGACGGGAGTTGATGATACAAAAGGCTTTCCGTTCTACTTTGTCTAGAAGTGCTGTGTTAGAGGATCCTCCCCACACATGTGAACAATACTCAATACAAGAACGCACTGTGCCCCTGTACAGAGCAAGAAGCTGTACAGGGATAAAGAACCCCTTGAGCCGGTTGAGCACACCCAGCTACTGGGAAGCCGCCTTAGCAAGAGTGGTGATATGGTTCTTCCACGAGAGACCAGAAGAAAAAAAGACACCGAGAATATTGAGAGAAGATGAAGGGTTAATAAGGGTTGTATTGTTGAAGTATAGGGGATAGTCCTCTGGGAGTTCCCAACGGGTAAATAGATGGAGAAATTGGGTTTTGGAAGCATTAAAGGCAACAAGGTTTTCTGTGCCCCAACTGGAAATGGGAGTTAGATCAGACGATAAGTGTTGTATGGCTACATTACATTTGTTTTTTAGGGATTGCAATTGTAAAATAGTTGGAGGGTTGAAAGCGGCCACCCTTCTTTGGGACAGGTTGAATGAGATCAAACTTCCAGCAAGAAGGGAAGGCATTAGACGAGAGACAGAGACAAAAAAGTTTGTCTAGGCAGGGAGTCAGCACGGAAGCACAGTTTGTCTAGGCAGGGAGTCAGCACGGAAGCACAGTTTGTCTAGGCAGGGAGTCAGCACGGAAGCACAGTTTGTCTAGGCAGGGAGTCAGCACGGAAGCACAGTTTTTTAGTACAACAGGAAGAACACCGTCCAGACCATATGCCTTCTTAGTAATATGCCCAGAGAGGGTAGAAAGTACATCTTTAAAATATATTAGTATATTAAGCATAAGTAGGAGAGAGGGGGTGGAGAGATAGGAATAACACCAGAATCATCCAAGGTGGAGTTTCGAGCAAAAGTTTGAGCAAAGAGTTCAGCTTAGTCAGAGGAAGAAGTGATGGTTGTGCCATCAGAATGGAAAAGAGGAGGAAAAGAGAGGGAAGAGAAATTGTTTGCGAGGTTTTTGGCTAGATGATAGAAAGCTTGGAAAGAGCTAGAGTTGGACAGTTCTGTGTATTTATTATTGATAAAAGAGTGTTGGGGGAGTTGAACGACATATTTGGCTTGATTCCAGGCAGAAACATAGGAAGAATAAGATTCTTGAGCTTGAAGGCATCGGTACCGTTTGAATGTTTCCTCCTTATTGCAGACAGCAGTAGAGCAAGTGTGAGTAAACTAAGAATTGTTTTGCATTAGTCTGAGAGAAAGAAAATGGAATGTATGCCTCCATGCCCGATAGGATTACCTCGGTAATGCGTTCAGCACTCTTCGAGGGTCCCCGGCCACGGAAGCAAAAATCTTTCAATGGAAAATCAAAGAAGTACTGCCGGAGAGTCTCCCAGTCGGCAGCGCCAAAGTGCCATAAGCGCCGCCGGCTGGAAGGATCGGGTGGCCGTACTGGAGAGATAGAACAGATGACAGAGATAAGCATATATATATATATATATATATATATATATATATATATATATATATATATATGTATATATATATATATGGGGTGTTTAAAAATTTCACCATCTACATTATAGGGCGTAAAATACAGAGATCAAGAGGTATAATCTTTTCAGGGGAGCATCCGCCATGGCCCAAACTGGTGAGGATTCGAAAATCTGAAATTGAGATTTTTATTGCAGAGGTGATGGGAACACTGTAGGAGTAATGTGGCAAAGTTTTAGACTTGTAAAATAAAAAATACCCTAAATACAGGATCACACCCCCCCCCCCCCCCCTCCGTACTCACGACATATATGTAGTATCGCGTTATTATGCACACATATAGACAAATTACAGTCAACAGAGTTATCTGGCACATAAACTGAACCTGGGAGAGTGAGGGTGAGTCACTAGACCTCATCATCTAAGCCATCATCATCATCCAAGACATCATCATCATCATCCAAACCATCATCATCATCCAGATGCCAAGATTCACAAACATATTATATATTCAACACTAAACAGATCTAACCCATCCAAACCAACCATAACACAACCTAATAAAACACAACACAACATAAATTACCTAACTTGGCATAAATGAGGTGCGCGGTTCATGACGCCATTGGCACCAAATTAATAAAATAGCTTTTGGGTGGTCCAGGTGGCATATTATTGACTTGGACCTAGTAAGTTGCACTGTATGTTAGTGCCAGAGCAGGTATTACATTAATCAATAGCAAACAGTTGCAATAAATCGTCATTTGAGAGAGGAATCGTTGGGTAATGGAAAAATTTAGTTTTCGCCTTTTTCTCAAAACTATGGTTTGTGTTACACTTTTCGCTATAACAAGTTTATTTGTGGGCCAATTTGAATAACTAAGATATCATTGAAAAGAGGAGTAAAAATTCAACAAATCTATTTGGCGGATTTTTGATAAACCAATAAATGTTTTGACAGGAGGCTTGCAACCTTTTGAAACTTTAAAAAAAAAAAAAATCTTGCGGCAAAACTATAGCGTTTATCAAAAATCCGCCAAACCAATGTATTGCATATTTCTCACTCTTTCCAATGGTATCTTACTTATTAAAATTGGACCAAAAATAAACTTTTTATAGGGATTGGAAAATTTGCCGAAATTGTGAAAATCCAAGGTAGCGAAAAAACTATTGGTCTGATTTTATTAATTTTTGGGTATGTTGTTTCTAGAAGTGTTATCTATCACCTGTATACACATGATAATGATCGGACACATTGTGAAGAACTTGGCGGACGCTCCCCTTAAATAAGCAATGTCCTATTTTGGACCATTAATGAGATATATGCTTAAATATTTATGTAGCAGAAACAGGGGTGTAAGGAGAGCATTGGGATGCAATCGTAACATTTGATGATTTACATAATATAATATTGCATCGCTATGAAATCCTCATGGTTCTTCAATCCCCACTTCTTAAGCCCACAAAATATGGAAAACATCATAGAGTAAGTACCTCCTTGTAAGACTGTCTGTCCGTGGGTGGAGGAATATAGCTTCCTGCCCTGTGTTGACATTGGTTTAATGGTGTGTGTATGTGTATGTGTGTTTGTTAGGTGATTTGGAAGTAGTATATCTGTGTTTGGACAATTGTCGCCTATTTTGTTCAATGGTATGGGCTTTTGTCTCTTATCTAATTATTGGTACATGATCGAACATTGCTTATTTATACGATTTTACTTCTTGTTCCCCGTATATTACGCCCTGTAATATTGATGTAGTTTTTATACACCCGGTATATTTTATTCACACACACACACACACACAGTATATATATATATATATATATATTGTTACGTATCTTGATCCTCAAGTGGTTAACTTGATGAATCTAGATAGCACAGAGATATATATTAAGGTATCAGTCAGCTGAAGGCAAAACAAAAGTAAAATCTAATAAAATAATTTCCTGTTGTTGCTTCCTTTCCTTTTGGATCTTAGGACTTGGTATCCTTTATTGACTGATACTCTTTAATTATGAAAATACTGAAACTAATTAAAGTCATGTAGTATTTATAAAGAATATTATTTAACCGAAGCTTAGTAGGCTATGGTTATGAACCGAATAAGTTATAGCTAAAGAAAGACTATTAAATTTATAAAAAGTCTTGAAAGATAAATATTAAAGTAAGAATATTTCTGTCTCTTACCATTTTTGAAATGAATAGATAGTTTTCTTCTATGTCCTTTTATTTATATTTAATGTAATTATTCTTGGTTCTTGTCTTACGTTAATGGTATTATATTATTATTATCATCAGGAGTAATATCAAAGTCACATAAAAAGTTAGATATATATTTAATAATTAGTTAAATTTATTTCTTAACCACGTAACATTGAGGTTTGATTATGAGTAAATAAAGTTACAGGATCGTTTCATAGATTCGATTCAGGTCTCACTCAAATAATATGAAAAGCAAAATATAATATTTTGGAAGCAAAAGAATTTTCTTCAGCTTAGGAAATCACTATAAGTAATATTAACACAGCCATGTTAGTCTAAGGCGATATTACTAATAAGACAATAGCATCACCGTACTAAGCACCATTAAGCAATGTAAGCTTAATTCAAAGAAAATGAAAGAACTCGTAAGTATTAATATAAAACAATAGTATTACTTTCATCATAACCCAATTACTTAAAGAGTTGCTTTAGTCCACAAGTTAGTCAACTAAAATAGTTAAGTACATAATAATAGCGTTAACGTTAATTCCCAATCAAATAGTTAAGTACATAAATAGTAGCGTTAACGTTAATTCGCAATCAAATAGTTAAACACATAATAGTAGCGTTCACGTTAATTCCCAATTAAATAGTTAAACACATAATAGTAGTGTTCACGTTAATTCACAATTAAATAGTTAAACACATAATAGTAGCGTTAACGTTAATTCCCAATCACATATCTCACTAACCAACATAACATAAGTGTTTACACCGAACACACTTAACACACATTTATATAATCTGACTGACAGTCACAATCCCATTATAATACTTCACCCCGTCTTCCTCCAGCTGCAAGTTCACCTTCCCCAACTCCAAATGAGACTGATTTGAATGCCCACAACTCGGGTCTTATATACCAAACAATGATGGTGTAAGAACGAATCAGGAGGCGGGGGTTGGTGCCTGCTCCAATCATAGCTCCTCGAGTCTCATAACAGGTGCATGGTCCAATCACAGCTCCTGGCGTCGATCATACGTCATAGCATCGGTCATCGAGGTGTGAAGGCTAGCATGCTGGTATGGGGCGAGATGGTTTGCCCACTCGCTCGTTCGCTAGTCTGCTTCACCGTTTGGGTAGTGGGCTCCTTCAACTCTAATTCTAACTCTTAAATTAACATACAGGGCTCCGTATGTCAGAATATATATATATATATAATTTATTTGCATTTATTTGCAATTTATTTTTGTTGGACAAAAGGAAAGCTGTACGGACCTGCTAAGCCACGTGATGTTTGTGTACACTGCAGGGTAGTACAACATATCATGGTCATCAATAAAGAAAACACGGACGGACCTCGTAAGCCTCATGATATTACTTAACAAGATTAAAACAGCAGCGTAGTGCAAAGCCTCATGGTCTTTCCAATATATTGCCTAGACAACTCTAGGGATGGAATGACAACTTCAAATGCACGCACACATACACAATTGAACAACCATACACATCGTTATATATACATACGTACACACACTAACACACACGCATACAAACATTCACTCAGTAATCACTAACATACACATACCTGCACACACACGCATACAAACATTCACTCAGTAATCACTCACACGGGGGCACAGTGTCCACATATATATATATACTAATTATTCATTATATACAGTGACACATGTATAATGGTAAGATCAGTCAAAATAATTAAAAATTGAAATAAAAACAAAATTTATATGATGTTGTTGTTGTTGCTGTTCCTCAGGCTGTCTGGCCGAGCAGCCCCAAGGTCCCAAGCAAGGCCAAGGCCATAACCGAGCGCCCCCACAGAACCCTCCCAGCTTACCACTAATAATGCCCAGGTGACCGAAGCCACTCAAAGGCGGGGAGCTGAGGAGGGCGCGGAAACGCCCGGGAAACAAAAGCCCCACCCAAGGCCCTGTGCCCCTCAGCAATTATAAAAGGAAAGTTGAGGGGCAAAGGAAAAATGTGACGCTTTGGCTCCCAATCTGCCAGGGTTGGCAGTAGGGAGGTCAATCCACGGAAAAGACGCCGTCACTTGAGATCTAGAAAATATATAAGTAAAAGGAACAGTCAGAGTAAGCTATGGGTATGGCAGAGAACGCTCAACTCTCATTCTGATAGACCAGCCCATCACCAAATTTATATGATGTTATACAGTTCAGGAATACGGAGGAAACTACAGCCTCACAATGCATATACAGATAAACTAGTTTCTCCACTAACAATCCCTAATGCACAACAGACACTACTCCTAGGAATAGTACAAACATTTCAGGTTCTCTGGGACACAAGTATATGTGAGGTATGATTCCCGTTAATTATTAAGTTAATGCACACCCTAGACCGTTAATTAAATACAAGCCTAATTGAGTACAATACGGTGCATTTGCAAGCAGAGGCAGAACTCAACTTCCAGTAGATAATCCAGTGAAGCTGTATTATGCTAGCCGTCAGTCAAATCATAAGCTCTCAGGATAACCCACGTATTTTAAGTCAGGCCAGCAGAGATTACATATAAGGGTAGTAGATAACAAGCGAGCTGCATCTGCGCCACATTACTGCCCGACAACTAGAATAGTTCAGAGTACATCCTGTATAAGGCAATTTCTTAGTGAGAGAGCGTACCACCCTGTAACTATGGACGAGACCACCACCCCGCTCTCTTTACTAAGAATCACTTCGTGCAAGTTAAAATGGTATAGGATCTAAATCACTGAAGTTTTGGGTAGAAAAAGCAGAGCCAAACGCCAGGAATGTGAGAGAGAGGCATAACAAATTATAAACCAGAGTAAAATCGTCCGATTCCGATTTCGTACTCTGACGGAAAAAATGCAACAGTAAATAGCCTAGTAGATATTATTTCTCTATCTCACAATTCCTATTGCTTAATAAGATTCCAAGACAGGCAGTAACAGCCAACACCAGCCAGTTAGTCCGAATGCACACAAGTATAATAGAAAGCTGCTTTTAAATAATGCAGTGTACAACAATGAACCAATTCAGAATAACCCTGTAACTGATTATGCATTATGTTATTGCATTTAAATATTGCTAGGAGGTTAAAGTTAAAACCACCACAACGGTCGATGACCAGTTGGGTGTTCACGGCAGCTTAGCTGAGGAAGTACTGACTATTCAAACCTATTCTTTCTCATAAGACAACAGTCTGTGATATGTACAGTGAGAGACAATAGTCGTGTCGTGAAATTTGGTGAATACTTACGTCGACATGCTAAACATCTGGTATATTATAATGTAAAACTTGCAAAACAAACAAACAAAACATACACGAACACAGCAAAATGACAAAACAACTAATCAAAATAGCTATGTGGAAACAACGCATAAGTAAAATAATAATGTATAAATTAAAGAACACAATCCACCACATAGGGTGTACACTCACGCATACTAAAAGTTGCACAGGGGTGGGGCCTTCCTTCCCCTACTCCACCCTAGGCAGGTGGAAGGGGGGAGTCGGGTCCAAGTCTACCCCCACCTTCCACCCCCAAACTAACCCCAACTCCCCCACCTTCCTTCTCTATCTGACAGTTAGTGATTAGCGACGATTGTTCTCATGCATTGCAAATCATTGTTAAACCATCATTGCACATGCTTACAATGGCTTATATTTATAATTTATTAGGAATGTATTAATACAACTGTATAATTGTATTCTCAAAATGAGTCTCTATACACAACATGGGTTACAAGAATCTCAGCTGTAGTGATCTGCTTCTCTCTCTATCTCTCTCTCTCTCTCTTAACACGTAGACTACGAGATTAGTTAATTAAAGTGTTTTAAACATGTAATGGGTTTGACAATGTGGATCATAACAAAATGTTTAGCCTCAATATGAATACAATACCTAACCATGGCTGGCAGTTAGAATTGAAAAGGTTCAGCACTAGTATTTGTGGAAACTGTTTCCCATTTAAGATCTGTTCTACCTGGAACAAACTCTACTCAGAAGTTGTAAACATTTCCTCAGTTGAGCAGTTCAAGAGGACAGTAGTCAGTAGATAGTATGTTGCACACTCTGTAATGAGTATAGTGCACTGAACAATGTCTTGACTTCCAATTCGAATATTTCCCCGAAATGGACCGCAAGGTCTTTGAGATACTAAATATTCCTTGTAACTCCGTGTAACTCTCTCATAGCACATACTTGTAACAACCAATATATATAACGGGTCTGAATTGGATATATTTCCCTTTATTAGTGTGTGTGATGAATGTTGATGGGGTTTGTAGAGGTGAGAGGCTGGGATGACAGATAGAGACAAAGAAGGGGGAAGTGAGAAGGCGAGCCCTGCTACTCACAAGGGTCGATACTGAAACCTTACGTAAAGTTAACACCGACTTTGATCATAGTTGTATCGAGTTCTACATGTAATTGATTGAAAAAAGTGTATAGGCCACATATTAGTAAATACAGACCGTTTATAGTATGTATGGTATTGAATACATGGGAGAAACTGATTGAAATGATAAACGAAACAATCAATAACAGTCGCAACAGTATTCCAGCCAAATTTTGACTTTAGTTATTTTCTATAAAAGCTCGACTGTGCAAGTAATTTGAGAACCTAGAAGTAGATCGGAGAGGGCACGTTGATGTGTATTGTAATAATGGTGAACATAACATCCTTAATACTGTATGAGATTGGATTTATTTACGGTATTATTATATTCAAATCACATTAAGTTTTGCTCGTAGAAAGTAGTGCAATGAGAGAGAGAGAGAGAGAGAGAGAGAGAGAGAGAGAGAGAAACACTACAGCCAAGATTCGTGTAACCCACGTTGTGTATAGAAACTCATTTTGAGAATGCAACTATGCAGTATATTCTATAAATATATTCTTAATAAATTATAAATATTAGCCATTGTAAGCATGTGCAATGATGGCTTAACAATAATTTGCAATGTATGAGAACAACCGTCGCTAATCACTAACTGTCAGATAGAGAAGGAAGGTGGGGGAGTTGGGGATAGTTTGGGGGTGGAAGGTGGGGGTAGACTTGGACCCAACTCCCGCCTTCCACCTGCCCGTGGAGTAGGGGAAGGAAGGCCCCACCCCTGAGCAACTTTTAGTAAGCGTGAGTGTACATTACTACGTGAGCAAGTTAATCTGTTTCCCCAGCAAACTAATCACACACGTAACAACGCACTATCATCTTCAGTTTATCTAACGGACGGTTGGTAGCACTGACTTGAGTTGCCATCTGGTCCATATGTTTGTTAATTTCGGAGATGAGACTAATCCATTAACAGTTTTGGACAGCCACGTTTAGGCTAGTATTATGATATGCTTCACCATCACTTTTCCTCTTCTTATTTGTGGAGGATATTTATTTATTCTGTAGCAGTGAATATATTTGTAATGGTTAATTATCATACAGTAACAGGTATCCCAGATCTGTGTAAATTGTGAATATTTAACATGAAATGCTATCTATGGTCGACCATCATTACCTTATGTCCGAATCATCCCTCTTAGTCGGGATGGTTCGGACTTGCTGTGGGGGGTGTTCCGTTATTTTGCTATTCAATACCTAACCAAGATGAAGCTTCAAGTGTAACACACATAACATACGAGCCAAGGTTGGGAACTTCATTACAAGATCTATTAATGACTGCTTCCAATATTCCTTCTACGAATATTATGTAAAAAGTGGCTGAACCATCACCGCTCTCCCCAATTATTTACATACTCCCAATATTAGCCTATTCTCCATTATGTGGTTTGTGTATTCAAGTATGCATTTCATTATAGTGGCCCCTTAGACTATCATGTTTATTACTTGTATCATATTATTATTATTTGTATTATTAATATTATTATTATTATAATTATTATTATTATTATTATTATTATTATTTACGAACTTCAGCACTGAACAAGTCATTTTACAGCGTAACGTAAACGTAAATGGGATAAAAAAGGAAACATGAAAGTGTAAGCCGAAATGAATATGTTATTCGCTGCGGCCTTACTGATTATAGTTCATATCCATGAACCAACGAAGCCCCGGGATTCATAGGAACCCTTATCAGAGCAACGGTAAACGAAGCTTAAGGGATCCAGGCCTGCCAACCGAGGTTATTACTATGGTAGGGCTTTCATAATGATTCACGAGTTTCATCTATTCATCCGTCACAACCGCGATACGACTATTGTCTTTCACTGTACAAGAGGTACGAAATAGACTGATAATAACTACTATAGATGAAATAGTTACACTCAAGCAGTTCACCAAATAAATACTGTATACCATTATAAGCAACCGAGCACAATGTTGCAAATATGATAATACAACATCAAGTAATAATGGTTATGAAGCGCATCCCATGTTCACTCAACTCAAGCTTAATTACTGGCGACATGCTTCATCACTGGCAACTACTATCTCATAGTGCTATGACACTTATATACATTAGGTTCGAACCTATAAGATGTGATGAAATAATTAAGCATTCCACCAACGAGCTTAGAACACCAAGCGAGCAAGTAGAGTGATACCTGGACCTGCCAAGTGTATGATAACTACAACACTGTCGTTGTTGTTGTTGTCGTTGTTGTCGAGCTCATGCTGCGTCTATACGCTTGATGGCGTTAGTGTCGATCTGCATCGTCTGCATGTCATCAGCTTAGCTATATAATTCGGCAATGCATAACGTTTGAGTTTAATTGGATTCCCAATTAAGATAGCTATAGTAATAATATTGATAAATTGTGTTGGGAGACGAATACAATGATGTTGACAAATAAGAACCATTCATTTCAGCAGACGCCAGACGGACTCACGAAGGTAGGGCTGATGTTGATGATAAGTTATTATTTTCTTTATCTCACCTGAAAGAGGGATTAAGGCTTTCCCTACAGCAAGTGAAAGGACGTAGATTTTGCTGAAGGCAGGCAATATAAACATTAGGCTAATCGTGAAATAACCCGGGTGGCGTATATCTCGATCAGTACTTTTACTTGTATCTCACTGCTCTGTATTAACATTATCCATGTTTACCTAATACTTTATTTGTTTGTATCCACAGATCGGTGTAACTTGTGGATTTGTGCCAGTGGTCAGCTGAGAAGTTCATACATCATATATCCATAAACTAATCTAATTTAACAGAACAATAATTATGTATTATGTGTTATTATCCTTAACCATGTTATAGGCTAATAGGGATCCGACATGAAACTACTTTTAATGATGTGTTAAACGCAATATAGGCCTATAGCATAATAATGCAGTCTGTTGTGGGTTATAATATAATTGTGCTCACAGCTGTTTAGGATATGTTTCGTGATTATAGGCTATATTCCCATTACAGACATTATACGTAAAATATATAGTATTCGTTGTGGTTAATTTCAATTGTTTAATGTGAGGAAATTAATTATTTATATTCTCTTACCTCTTTGAATATTAATAATGACCATATACACAATGACTAAAATAATTCAAGTTTTGGTTATGACCTACCCGTACTATTGATATAATCTGGGTTAATTTAATTAGGTGCATAAATTATATAAAATCACAATACTCTGATGTAAACCAACTCAATCCTATAGGCTACAATTTCAATATAATGTTACTGGTCGCTTTATATGAATATGTTATTTCATTGGTCACTACAATACATTGTCAGTCCGAAATTACGTTTTCGCAGTTAATTTTGAATATCCTGATAGCGAATAAATATTTATAATTGATTTTAATGTGTTCATTCCTCTTAGTCATTTATGAATAGAAAATGTCTTTGTAAATGCCATATTCAAATGCGTAGACTCAACCTGAGCATCGCTTGATAATCATTTAACTGCGAAAATGTAGTTTCGACCAGACTAGAGGCCTAGTATCGTATATATCATGGTAGAGTAATGAACTTATAGTAGAGGTAATGAAACCATGCGGTACTATCATTTTGTGGTGATTCTGACATTAGTAAAGTGTGTATGGAGGGTTGCTTAGCCTAAAGTAAACGATCAATATTGAATACAGTAGCTGTGTGAAGTATGAGGACAAATCCCCTAGATTTTGTTCACAAATATTAGTACCGCGTCCATACACTAGATGGCGTTGGCTGCAGCCTCAAATCGATGCCAGACATCGTTATCTATGGTATCATTTATTTTAATGGGACGCATAGGAAGTTCCCTATCTCCCTTATATTTTCTCTGATTCCACTCTGAGAAACAATAGCGAAAAATAATACAATGAATAACCCGAACCAACACAGTGAAAATATATGAAAAACTAGCGAAAATTAGAGCCTTTCATAGCGAAACGTGTAATAAAATAATTCTCAAGCAACTGACAAAGTTTCTGGGGACGAAAATGTGCTAAATAAAACACTAATTATAGTACTATAAATATCTCAACGATAGGGGAAATTTCACAGTATCTGCATACGGTGTCATAATAAAAGTCCACTGTAAAATTAACCATTTATTCTAAAGAAGTGGTGGTATTGCAGTGTCTATCTATCTATATATTGCCCGACGCCTTACTCCCCTTAATGATCGTGGCTGTACACAGAAGCGGACCTATTCCCTGAAGAGGGACAACTGAATGACTTACAGGATTGACCACTCAATTTAGGATCCGTCTGACTCCGAGGCCCTCTATGCATCTTGTTAGCACTATTTTGTCTACAGTGGTGTTCGGCTAGTCCATCCACTAACCTGCCTTACACTTAGATAAGCAGTACGGATTTGTATCAGGTTTACTCCCCCAGACAGGTTGCCAACCAAGGCTGACGAGTCCCATCCACCCGGATTTTTTTAAGGCTGTCTCCCCTAGATGGGTTGCCGACCAAGGCTAACAGTCCCATCCACCCGGATGTTGCGGATATTGCAGTGACAGATGGTAAATAACTTGAAAGCGAGCGCTCAGATGGACTGACAGATCGCTGTACAATGGCTCCAGCTGGGAGCCTGGCCTAACTCTGTATCCTAAAAGACTCTGGTAGGTAAGACCCCCCCCCCTTTTTCCACGCACCCCTGTCTACCTCAAACATGCTGCACCTTTAATGATAAATGAACGATAACTGTAATGTATAATGCCCCTGGCAACTTAAGAATTCTGGTGAAATATGAAGATAACTGTAAGTGTGTATGTTTATGTATATGTGTGTGCTATGAAAAACAAATCGCTATAAGAAAAATTATACTCTTTGAAATGAATATACAAAAACATAAATCCACAGTAATTGTATTCAATTTTACTCATTGACAATGGCTATGTCCTATCTCCCATTCTCTTTCTAATGTTCATAAATGATCTTATAAACTGTACCTCCAGTCCCATTCATTCATACGCAGACGACTCTACCTAACACTACTCAATTAGTTTTCCAGAACGCCCCAGCCAGCAATCCCTGAAAAACAAACGTAATGAAGCCATACAACACTTATCTTCTGATTTAACTACTATTTCCAATTGGACCAGACAAAACCTTGTTGCCTTTAATGCTTCCAAAACCCAATTTCTGAGTGTGATCAACCGCCTCAAGGGGTTCTATACCCCTGCACAGCTTCTTGCTCTGTACAGGAGCACAGTGCGTCCTTGTATTGAGTATTGTTCACATGTGTTTGGAGGATCCTCTCACACCGCACTCCTAGACAAAGTAAAAAGGAAATCCTTTCGTATCATTGACTCCCGTCCACTCACCAATTCTCTACAATCTCTCTCTTCGCCACAATGCTGTATATCTCTCGCTATTCTATCACTACTACAAAAATCAGTGTTCCTCAGAGCTCTCTCAGTGTATACCACCTCCTCTACGTAGGGTACGTAGTACCCGTCTTGCAACACAATCCCACCCTAATCTGTGTAACTCTCCAACCCAAGAGTGAAATGTTATTCTCAGTCTTTCTTCTATTCAGCAGCTGAGCTCTGTAACTCTCTCCCAGAATCAGTCTTTCCCTCTTCCTATGACTTAAATTGTTTCATACTCCGTGTGTCCAGGCATATTGGCTCTAACGTCCCTTGATTTTGGCCCTGTCACTTTTTTAACTCAGGGTGAGGCACTCGCTGCAGGCAGTTCTGCCTTTTGTCTCCCTTACTCACATAGACACAAATTCGTAGAACTGAATCCAAAATGAAAGAAATTGTCGTGCAGTAGCTGTTTGGATGAGAATAGGAAACCAATGAAAAGGCGAGACCATTTATTTTGAGAATTTTATCCTTTTATTATGGTTATTTTTTATTTTTTTTATTTTTTTTTAATAATGTTATGCGATACCTCTTACGAGAGGTATCACACGAGAGCTTTAATTCCCGGATTGTGATTGTCGACATAAATTTCCAACTATATTTCTTTGATCTATTGCACTGAAATAGGAAACTAAGCTAAAGACAGATAAATACAGGCAACTGAATTGTTCACAAAGTTTAGCTCACAAACTGCCAGTCCAGTGTTGTAAATACAAGTCGAAAGAAGAAGTATTTTATTGATACTGACTTTTAAGAGGCTTTCCTGGGTAATGCAAAGTCATCTGGTAACAGGTATTGCAAAATAAATATATCATTTGGTGTGGAGGAGGTCAAGGTTATTATTAATGACAATTGGGTTGAAGGAGTTAAAAGTTAATCATTATGAAATGTATACGTCGTTCAGATAAACAGTTAAGGTTAAGAACAGATGATAATTCACAATAGAGATAAATGTTTAATTAATATCATACTGCGTAAGGCGAAAATCATAATGTACTTTAAAAAACACGCAACATGCAGGATGAATGAGCTCTTTCAGTATTAGAGGACGCATTGTTGCACTTTGTTCTGGTTATCATATGACAATTTTATGCAATTTCGGAAGGACATCTAGGAATGATAGGGGTAAACACTATCTCAATAAACTCTATAGCTCCCAAAAGTTCTTCTTAATATAAACAAAATCGTATAGTAGTAACCAAAACATACTGTAAAAACGCGTCACCAGAGAAGGTATACGCAGTGAAAAAGGTAAATATAGTGGGAGGAAGTTAGTATTACCTTAGTCATTCAGAGAGACAAAGCATGGGACATTATTTATGCCACCAGGGCTACGAAGAACTTATGTTAACCCATTCAAAAGCATGGCATCTTTTCCTATTTATGTCTGGTAATACAAGACGATTATATGCAGCTTTGGAAGTACCTCTAGGTAGCAAAAGGGGGAGGCATGATCTGAAGTATTCCTTTTACTCCCACACATCCTTTCTAAGATAAATATACTGTACGAGTGCGTCATAATATACTGAATATGTTAAGTAAATGCAACAGTTTGGTGGTAGCCATTGTCATTTTATAATGGGCATTATATTAATAGGATCATATATGGTGGTCATAAGAAAGTTTTTTCCAGCTGTTTTCTCGCAATTATATACTACTAGCATTATTTTATTACAGGAAAAGCGCTTGTGTATCTCCACCTTAATATTCTTTAGTATACAGTATGTTAATTAAGAGCTAAATACTCTAGTGTTGGGTTAGCTAGAATCAAATTATATGTTTTCATATAATTACGTTGAGTATTACAATTAAAAAAAAACAATTATGGAAAAGTTGCATTAAGATAAAACAACGGAAAAAGAAGAAAATAGCAGAACACAAAAATCAAAGTGAATAAGAATGAGAAAGTCAGTACAGTAAGGGAACCCAAGATATGTAGATTACAGGAAGGTATTTCCTAAGAGGGCTGGTCCTATCCAGAGTGAGGTTTGGCTATCTGTTTCTATCTGTTTCTCTTCCTATACTACTTTTCCTACTTTGAGGGGCTGGAGGTTAGCAATCCTCCTTCTCTTGTAGAATTCACCTACTAGACGAAACAGAGAAAGGGGTGAGGGAACGCGAAGGTGGACCCGGGCCTTAAGAATTGGAACTTTAAATGTTGTTTCTGTTCGGGCTCTCTCTCGAGTCGGCTACCCCCAGCTATGGGGTAATTTGCCTGAGTATACAGTATATATCTATATATATATATCTCTCTCTCTCTATATATATATATATATATATATATATATATCCTAAGAAGTACAAGATAAGGCATTCAGTTATAAACATATATAGGCTGACATACACTCAAACGATTCCAGCGAAAATAATTTTAATAATAGACTAAAAAGAAAACTGGTTTATAAAATGTAATGGATAAAATCTAACACATGTACACGAGAGCATACAGCTACAATATATCCGATGTAATAGTATTTAGTATGACATGGAAAAAGAATATCGAAGAAAGGAAGACATTTCAGTGCAGGAATTCAAAAGAGCAATGTGTGGTTTGATAGTGGTAGGTGAAAGTTGATATTGTCAGCTTATGTGTGTGTGTGCGTGTGTGTGTAAGTTTCCGTGTGGACGCAGTGAAATATACAGTGTATGCATGTGTGCTCGAGTTTGGCTACCGATCTAGTCTAATAAATTGTCACAATGAATACAACTCCACGAGGGGAGAAGATGGAGGGTGTGGGGGGAAGGAGTCGCTAGATAAACGGAGAAGGGTAAAGTATAAGGGGTAGGGGTGGCTTGCAAAGGTTAGGGAGTGGCATAGAAGAGATAGAAACTAAAGGGGCTTCTTAGGTTGGGCGCAGGGTTGGAAGATGTAGACAGTGAAAAGTGAACACTTTATAGTAAAACAAATGATACACGTAAATAGCGTGTGTTAGGGAAGACTTGGAATAGAAGAGATATATTGTAAGGGTGTTATGCTAGGGAGGGGATGAGATAGAAAGGGGTGCATGGAAGTCGTGTGTGTTCGGGAGGGGCTAGGACAGGTGGCAGAGAAGTGTGGTAGAGAGGGGTTCGATTACAGTGGATAGATTATAAGGGTGTTATGTCAGAGTAGGGCTGGGGTTGAAGGGGTGGTGAGGAGATGTGTTATGGAGAGGTTGGTGTAGAATGGATAAATGCTAGGGAGGGGGGTTAGGGAGAAGTTGAGATGGAAGGGATAGATGGTAGGGAGATAATGTTAGGGAGGGAATAGGGTAGAGTGGATAGATGTTAGTGAGGGGCTGGGGTAGAAGGGATACATGTTAGGGAGGGGCTGGGGTAGAAGGGATAGATGGTATAGAACGTGTGTTAGGGAGGGAAAGGGGTAGAGGGGATAGATGGTAGGGCGGGGCTGGGGTAAAAGAGATTGACGATAGGGAGGGATGTTTGGGAGGGATTGGGATAGAAAGGATAAAGGGTTGGGAGGGGTTTGGCTTAAATAAATAAATGGTAAGGAGGTATGTTAGGGAGGGCCTGCCAATGAGGTGATAGATGATAGGGAGGTATGTCAGGGAAGGGTTGGGGTTGAAAGGATAGATGATAGGGAGGGGTTAGGGTTGAAGGGATTGATGATAGGTAGGTATGTCAGGGAGGGGTTAGGGTTGAAGGTATAAATGATAGGGAGGTATGTCAGGGAGGGGTTAGGGTTGAAGGTATAAATGATAGGGAGGTATGTAAGAGAGGGGTTAGGGTTGAAGGTATAGATGATAGGGAGGTATGTCAGGGAGGGGTTAGGGTTGAAGGTATAGATGATAGGGAGGTATGTAAGGGAGGGGTTAGGGTTGAAGGTATAAATGATAGGGAGGTATGTAAGAGAGGGGTTAGGGTTGAAGGTATAGATGATAGGGAGGTATGTCAGGTAGGGGTTAGGGTTGAAGGTATAAATGATAGGGAGGTATGTCAGAGAGGGGTTAGGGTTGAAGGTATAGATGATAGGGAGGTATGTAAGGGAGGGGTTAGGGTTGAAGGTATAGATGATAGGGTGGTATGTAAGAGAGGGGTTAGGGTTGAAGGTATAAATTATAGGGAGGTATGTCAGGGAGGGGTTAGGGTTGAAGGGATAGATGATAGGAAGGTATGTCAGGGAGGGGTTAGGGTTGAAGGTATAAATGATAGGGAGGTATGTCAGGGAGGGGTTAGGGTTGAAGGTATAGATGATAGGGAGGTATGTCAGGGAAGGGTGGGGGTTGAAGGGATAGATGATAGGGAGGTATGTCAGGGAGGGGTTAGGGTTGAAGGTATAGATGATAGGGAGGTATGTCAGGGAGGGGTTAGGGTTGAAGGTATAGATGATAGGGAGGTATGTCAGGGAGGGGTTGGGGTTGAAGGTATACAGTAGATGATAGGGAGGTATGTTAGGGAGGGGTTAGGGTTGAAGGGATAGATGATAGGTAGGTATGTCAGGGAGAGGTTAGGGTTGAAGGTATAAATTATTCAGATTGATAATTCAGATGTTCTAAGCAATATCACCGTTACAGAGAGAGAAGTATTGAATTGTTTAGATAAACTCAAGGTAAATAAAACGCCAGGACCTGATACAATCTCGCCTAGAGTTCTAAAGGAAGCTAAGAATGAGCTCTCCAAACCACTGACATTACTATTCAATAAATCCTTGCAGTCTGGAACTATGCCTGATCAGTGGAAGCTAGCCAACGTAACACCGATATTCAAAAAAGGCAGCAAATCCCTACCCAGTAACTATCGTCCAATTAGCTTAACCTCAGTTGTATGTAAAATGCTAGAAACGGTCATACGAGACAGACTCGTAAATCACTTAGAGGAAAATAACATACTTAAAGATACTCAACACGGCTTTCGTACAAAACGTTCCTGTTTAACAAACCTCTTAGACTTCTTCCACGATATCCTCAACCTCTACGATGAGAGTAAAGCTGTAGATATTATATACCTTGATTTTCAAAAGGCCTTTGACAAAGTTCCCCACAAACGTTTACTGTTAAAACTAAAAGCGCATGGAATACAAGACGGTGTGTTGAAATGGATAGAAAATTGGCTCAGCAACAGAAAGCAAAGGGTAGTCATAAACGGTAAGGCATCTAAATTGACCAATGTAAGTAGCGGGGTACCCCAGGGATCGGTACTAGGACCAATTCTCTTTCTAATTTACATCAACGACATAGATGAGGGTCTCACCTGCACAATCTCAAAATTTGCTGACGATACAAAAATTGCAAATAGCGTACTCTCAAAAGAACAAGTTGACGATATGCAACACAATCTAGATAAATTGTCATGTTGGGCCCAAATTTGGCAAATGAGTTTCAATGCGGATAAATGTAAAGTACTACATGTCGGATACCTAAATGAGAAAGCAAACTATTCGATGAATGGCACTCCGCTTAAGAATGTAAACAGAGAAACTGATCTGGGAGTAACAATATCGAGTAACCTAAAACCGAGTCAACAATGTTCAAAAGTTGTTAAGAAGGCAAACAAAATAATTGGCTTTATAGGCAGGTCATTTGAGCATAAATCCAAAGAAGTTATCCTAACCCTTTACAATTCCTTAGTCCGCCCTCTTCTGGAATACTGCGTTCAATCCTGGTGCCCTTATTACCAAAAAGATATAAACAAGCTAGAACGAGTTCAACGTAGAGTTACCAAAATGATACCTAGCCTAAAGAACAAACCATACGAAGAGCGTCTTAGAGAATTAAATCTATTTCCTTTAACCCAGCGCAGATTAAGAGGCGACTTAATTCAAGTGTTCAAAATCATCAAAGGCATCGACAATATGAACTGTAGTAAGTACTTCACTATCGACCAATCTAATTACACGCGGGGAAACGGTTGCAAAATTATTGGTAAATCTTTTAACTCGCACGAATCTAAGAATTTCTTCTTCAATCGAGTTGTCAACTTGTGGAATGGGCTTCCCCGAGACGTTATAGACTGCAGCACCGTTGATTCATTTAAATTCCGCCTAGACAAATATCTCGCATCAAACCCGCGACTGACTGCGTTTGTAAATGAATAACTTTATCCTCCCCTCAGTTACTAACCCATATGTCCCCTACTAACTTCCTAGTCCTGCCACGTTAGTGGCAGGGCAGTAGTTCCCTTTCCAATGTTCCCTTACCCTCTCTAAACCACTGTTTGGACACTTGATCCTCAGTGTTTTGGAGGACAAGCAACCTAGAAGGGTCACTAAATCTGTTGTTGCTTGATTTCCTTTGTACTCCTTTGTACTCCTTTGATAGGGAGGTATGTCAGGGAGGGGTTAGGGTTGAAGGTATATATGATAGGGAGGTATGTCAGGGAGGGGTTAGGGTTGAAGGTATAGATGATAGGGAGGTATGTCAGGGAGGGGTTAGGGTTGAAGGTATAAATGATAGGGAGGTATGTAAGAGAGGGGTTAGGGTTGAAGGTATAGATGATAGGGAGGTATGTCAGGGAGGGGTTAGGGTTGAAGGTATAAATGATAGGGAGGTATGTCAGGGAGGGGTTAGGGTTGAAGGTATAATGATAGGGAGGTATGTCAGGGAGGGGTTAGGGTTGAAGGTATAAATGATAGGGAGGTATGTCGGGGAGGGCTTAGGGTTGAAGGTATAAATGATAGGGAGGTATGTCAGGGAGGGGTTAGGGTTGAAGGTATAGATGATAGGGAGGTATGTCAGGGAGGGGTTAGGGTTGAAGGTATAGATGATAGGGAGGTATGTCAGGGAGGGGTTAGGGTTGAAGGGATAGATGGCGGGGAACGATTGTTAGGGTAGAAATGGATAAATATGAGGTGATGGTATGTTAGAAAGGGAAAAGTGTAGACGGGAATGGTATTGGACGAGGCATACGAAGAAAAGTAGAAGGTAGGAAAGAGAATAAGGGTGGCATGTGGGATATTTTGTTGTCTATGTTTTCCCTATGTGTATGAAGGAGACAAAAGGCATAGCTGCCTCTAACAAGAGTCTGCCTCAAAGTTGAAAGAGTGATAGTCGCTATTGTAAACTTCTTATTTTTATATTTGTGTGTATATTAGACAGAAGTGTGGTGTGTTTGTTTAGCGTAGTGAAATGAATAGAAGGACTAGGTTTTTGTAAGAGTTAACTGGATTACACTCTATGTAGGTGAGAGACAAACAGAAACAGTGAGGGAAGATAGACAAATGAAATAGGAGTTCCAAGAACTCCTTATCACATTAGCATTACGAGGTGTTTATAAATGTTCAACAGTCATTGTGGTAAAAGGCTATCGATATATTCAACAGCTAATTATATATATATATATATATATATATATATATATATATATATATACTGTATTTATATAAATATATATATAGATAGAAGCAATTGAATCTCCGGCAGGGAATCGTAGGCGTACAAGGAAGAGCAATACCAAAGCGTAAAGGAACATCTTTATTTTTCTAGAACATGTGCGACGTTTCGACACCAACATGTGTAATTTTCAAGCCTAAAAAGGAAAAAAGAACATAAATTAAAAGTTTGCAATCAAATATACAATTTGTAAAAGTAGGTTAAATTACTATAAAGTACACAAGAATCTGGAGGAATGAAGGAAGAAAACAGGGATAAAATACTGAAATTTAAATTAAGAGCATAATAAATGAATAACATATGGACAGAGAAAGACAACAAAAACGAAAACAAAAAATAAACAAAATGTAGAAAAGCTACATTTTAGTGAATAACATACCAATTACTAGAAACAAAGTAAAGGAGAGGACTCGTGGGTGCCTAGGGATGGTTGGTGATGGTGGGTGAGGAGAGACTCAGCTGTTACCTTGGACATGTCGTCTGATGTAGTGAATAATATGGACAAATTTTGACTATTTATAGCATGGCCTGAAGATTCACTTTGATTTCTGATAGCCGAAAATGAAGGTCTTGATATGGGGATATTCTTTACCTCTTAAAGGTAAAGAATATCCCCGTCCCAGAGGGTAGGCTAATTGGATTATTGTTCTACTTATAAGATTTAAAATATCGCCATAAAAATAGCAACACTATTCTAGGATGCCAACAATGAATTTCCTGACTTTGTGTATATTCTGTGAGTTTTCTAAAAATCTGTCAGTCTCTCTGAAGATGGGTACATAACATAACCCAAAACGTTAGAGAATAAAGATTTATAGCTCTTCCCTGTGTTATCTCCTCCACCCAATCCATATATATATATACAGGTATATATATATATAATTATATATATACAGTATATATATATATATATATATATATATATATATATATATATATATATATATATATATATATATTAACCCACTGTACCCCAGCGCCGCATACGTTACGTCCGCTACTTCGAAATGATTTACTCTTGTCCTATGGTAGCTAGAGGCTTGAGGATGGTATGGGAAACTACCGTATGATGTTGCCGAACAGTGGCGGTACGCGGCAACCCCCTAGCCCATCCACGCCGGTGAGTAAGGGCGGATGGGGAAAGCCAATTTACCCACTTATCCTACCGCCACTTTTGTGCTTATTTATTCTTATCCTATGGTAGCTAGAGGGTTCAAATTCATATGGGATATTCCTTATGATGTTGCCTAACAGTGGCAATACTTATCAATTGACAATACCGAAGTCCCGCCGCGGTTGGGAGTTGGGAGAGAGAGCGCGGGAGTGGAAGGACTGGGCTGCCTCCCACGTCCCGCCCGGCCCAGTTGCCTCGTTTATATCGTGAGTGTTGGAGGTACCTCGTCGCATCGCTATGTTTATCACTCCCCTAACGCTTCCCATAACATAGTTTCTCCCCACCAAGTGGGGAAGAGGAGGAGGAGGATGACCCAGACCCCACAGCATTCCTCAAAATTCCGCCAGATCATGGTAGGGGTAAGAAGAGACGAGATTGTGTGTCATGTTGCTACATACACAGCTAGTTAGGCTTATGTGTACACTGGTTCTCCCCCCGTCCTCAGTCAGCTGGCAGTGTGTAAGTGCGTGAGTCCATGAACAAGATGGCCGCCAGCCCGCCAGTCGTCATGGTAACCAGGACGCGCTCGAGGCTTGCCACTCCCTCGACACTTATAACACTTGAATCTATGCACTTATCACACTGTAACTTCATTTACAATGACATTATGTGATACATGTTGCTAATATCTGAACTATGAAGGCACACATGATGCTCGGGTGGTGTAAATAACTGTCACTCAAAAACTGGGCGCATCGTACATCTGCCATGCTGCCGCGCTCAGCTGTGTCTTGCCGGGCGAGAAGCTTGAAGGACGCCCCACATTAGGTGATGGCTGAGGCTGCCCCCCCCCCCCCCCCATAGGACCCCAAAATGACCGAGGTGAGTGTTTTTTGTTTTGTTTTTCTCAATATCTCACTTATTTAAGCTATTTGGAAAAAAACAAAAAAAACAAACACCTGGTCTCTCAAGGAGAAGGGAAATTATATTTGGAGAATAATATTCCATTTCATATACAAGTCGTACGACCAATATTCCAGGATACAATACAGGGATTTTTACAAGTACTCCCACGCACCTTGGGCTGCATTGATTTAATTTAATTCTCACTCAACCAAGCACAGAAGTAATTAATATTCAGCATATCCCACAAAGACATGCGAGCTATTAAATACTGTTATACTCTCAGCCAGGTTTGAACCACCGACAGTCTTGGTCTCTACAGAAGACAACCTCGAGTGGAGGAGGCCCAGGGGAAGACCACAGAACTCATGGCTGAAGGAAGTCGGTAAATCATGTGATTGAATACTTAATATGGACCTGGCAGATACCCGGAGGCTTTCCCGGCAGGATCCTCTTGGGTGACGTCAGCAGGTGAATGCGGCCATGCGCTGTCACGGCGTATTTATTAATTTAGATAAATTTAGTTTTAAGTTGTGGAGGCAGGGAAGAACTTTTATGGGTGAATGTACAGATGTCCACATTAATTTGTACAATGTCATGCATAGAAGAAATATTAGTGTGACTGACTAACACGAATATAATTTTATATACGCGTTAAATGAGCATGTGAATTAAGTAGGTTAAAATTACTACACTCTTAATAATATTCAATCATGGTATTTTGTCTTCTGTACACATCACATGGTGGATACAGATCTGTGTGGCCAACTGTACATTCCTGCACGGCTGTCCAGTAAGGCGCACTCGTCCTGACATCAAAGGCAGTGGGGACTTCAGAAGCGCGTCCACTTTTGGCTCCTTGTGTATGTTCGAGGAGGGTGTTCTAGCAAATGAAGCTATCTTCCTTCCTTCTCTCTCTCTCTCTCTCTCTCTCTCTCTCTCTCTCTCTCTCTCTCTCTCTCTCTCTCAGATTAAATGTCGCCCTCGTTCATTCATACCCCTCCCCATCAGTGCGACACGTTAGTGAAAAATACTTAAATAAAACCAGTGAAAAGTTTATATCGAAGTGAATAACATGTATACTGCCCCTCTTACTCTCGCCTGACCCCCCACATAATTCTTCGGCACCCCTGACACCTGCCCCGATACAAGTAAAGGAGAGAGTATCGATCACCTCCACTGCCACTACTACCATTACTAGCCCTCCCCCCTCCAATCCCTCATGTCTTCCTTACCTCTATATCGACCCTTTCTTCAGTCATTCACCCTTCCAGTTCCCTATAAATAGTTAAATTGCACTTAGTCTCGGCGTTCATGTCCGTATCATTACCCTCTGAACACTGAGGTGGGTAACCTGGGTATCCAGCCTGGTATACAATGGGCCACTGCATATTTTTCACGTTATTTATTTGATGTTATATGTATATTTTTTTATTCTATATGTATGAAGGAGACAAAGGGCAAAGCTGCCTGTAACAGGTGTGTTTCCCAAATTTGATTTTGTTTTTTGTTTTTTTGGTGTATTGGAAATAAGTATAGTGTGCTTGTTTAGTGTAGTGATGTAAATAGGAGGAGGTGTTTGTGAAAGCTAGCTAGATTAATCTCTGTGTAGGTGGGAAACAAATAGAAACAGTGAGGGAGGCCAGACAAATAAAACAGGATTTCCAGCAAATCCTCATCACATTGTCTCCCAGAGTATCTCCCTATATGGGGTGCCGCAAGTGTCCGCTAAATCCAGGTTCCTATTTATGCTGCTAGGCGAGCAGAGGCACAGGATGCTTGGAGATTTACTATAATGTCTCGTCCTTTATTGGGAATCGAACCCAAATACTTTGCACCTTCTTCTCTCCACACCCTAACCCCTCCACACCCTCACCAATATGAACAATATGAACTGTAGTAAGTACTTCACTATCGACCAATCTAATTACACGCGGGGAAACGGTTGCAAAATTATTGGTAAATCTTTTAACTCACACGAAGCTAAAAAAAAAATCTGCAATCGAGTTGTCAACTTATGGAATGGGCTTCCCCGAGATGTTATAGACTGCAGCACCGTTGATTCATTTAAACTTCTCATAGACAAATATCTCGCATCAAACCCGCGACTGACTGCGTTTGTAAATGAATAACTTTATTTTATCCTCCCCTCAGTTACTAACCCATCTGTCCCCTACTAACTTCCCAATCCTGCCACGGACATTAGTTCCAGGGCAGTAGTTCCCTTTCCAATGTTCCCTTACCCACTCTAAACCACTGTTTGGACACTTGATCCTCAGTGTTTTGGAGGACAAGCAGCCTAGAAGGGTCACTAGACCTGTTGTTGCTTGATTTCCTTTGTACTCCTTTGTACCCCTCCACACCTTCACCACTCTACAACCTCACCCTTACACACCCTCACCACTCTACACCCTCACCCCTCTACAACCTCACCCCTCCACACCTTCACCACTCCACACCCTCACCACTCTACACCCTCACCCCTCCACACCCTCACCCCTCTACAACCTCACCCCTTCACACCCTCACCCCTCCACACCCTCACCCCTCCACACCCTCACCACTCTACAACCTCACCCCTCCACACCCTAACCCCTCCACACCTTCACCACTCCACACCCTCACCACTCTACAACCTCACCCTTACACACCCTCACCCCTCCACACCCTCACCCCTCTACAACCTCATCCCTCTACACCCTCACCCCTCTATACCTTCACCACTCTACAACCTCATCCCTCCACACCCTCACCCCTCCACACCCTCACCACTTTACAACCTCACCCTTACACACCCTCACCACTCTACACCCTCCACATCCTCACCACTCTACAACTTCATCCCTCTACACCCTCACCACTCTATACCTTCACCACTCTACTACAACCTCACCCCTCCACACCTTCACCCCTCCACACCCTCACCACTCTACACCCTCACCCCTCCACATCCTCACCACTCTACAACTTCATCCCTCTACACCCTCACCACTCTATACCTTCACCACTCTACAACCTCACCCCTCCACACCTTCACCCCTCCACACCCTCACCACTCTACAACCTCACCCCTCCACATCCTCAGCACTCTACAACTTCATCCCTCTACACCCTCACCACTCTATACCTTCACCACTCTACAACCTCACCCCTCCACACCTTCACCCCTCCACACCCTCACCACTCTACAACCTCACCCCTCCACATCCTCACCACTCTACAACTTCATCCCTCTACACCCTCACCACTCCACACCCTCACCACTCTACAACCTCACCCTTACACACCCTCACCACTCTACACCCTCACCCCTCCACACATTCACCTGCACTCTACACCCTCACCACTCTACAACCTAATCCGTCTACACCCTCACCTCTCTATACCTTCACCACTCTACAACCTCACCCCTCCACACCCTCACCCCTCCACACCTTCACCACTCCACACCCTCACCACTCTACAACCTCACCCTTACACACCCTCACCACTCTACAACCTCACCCTTACACACCCTCACCACTCTACACCTTCACCACTCCACACCCTCACCCCTCCACACCCTCACCACTCTACACCCTCACCCCTTCACCACTCCACACCCTCACCACTCCACACCCTCACCCCTCCACACTCTCACCACTCTACACCCTCACCACTCCACACCCTCACCCCTCCACACCCTCACCACTCCACACCCTCACCCCTCCACACCCTCACCACTCCACACCCTCACCCCTCCACACCCTCACCACTCCACACTCTCACCACTCTAGAACCTCACCCTTACACACCCTCACCACTCTACAACCTCACCCCTCCACACCCTCACCACTCTACAACCTCATCCCTCTACACCCTCACCACTCTACACCCTCACCACTCTACACCCTCACCACTCTACACCCTCACCACTCTACAACCTCATCCCTCTACACCCTCACCACTCTACACCCTCACCACTCTACAACCTCATCCCTCTACACCCTCACCACTCTAAACCCTCACCACTCTACAACCTCACCACTCTATACCCTCACCACTCTACACCCTCACCACTCTACACCCTCACCACTCTACACCCTCACCACTCTACACCCTCACCACTCTACAACCTCATCCCTCTACACCCTCACCACTCTACACCCTCACTACTCTACAACCTCATCCCTCTACACCCGCACCACTCTACACCCTCACCACTCTACACCCTCACCACTCTACACCCTCACCACTCTACACCCTCACCACTCTACAACCTCATCCCTCTACACCCTCACCACTCTACACCCTCACCACTCTACACCCTCACCACTCTATGCCCTCACCCTTACCACTCTACAACCTCACCCTTACACACCCTCACCACTCTACGCCCTCACCCTTTCCACTCTACAACCTCACCCTTACACACCCTCACCACTCTACAACCTCACTCTTACACACCCTCACCACTCTACAACCTCACTCTTACACACCCTCACCACTCTACAACCTCACTCTTACACACCCTCACCACTCTACAACTTCACCGTTACACACCCTCACCACTCTACAACCTCACTCTTACATACCCTCACCACTCTACAACCTCACCCTTACACACCCTCACCACTCTACAACCTCACTCTTACACACCCTCACCACTCTACAACTTCACCCTTACACACCCTCACCACTCTACAACCTCACCCTTCCACACCCTCACCACTCTACACCCTCACCACTCTACACCCTCACCACTCTACACCCTCACCACTCTACAACCTCATCCCTCTACACCCTCACCACTCTACACCCTCACCACTCTACACCCTCACCACTCTACAACCTCATCCCTCCTCACCCTCACCACTCTACAACCTCACTCTTACACACCCTCACCACTCTACAACCTCACTCTTACACACCCTCACCACTCTACAACTTCACCCTTACACACCCTCACCACTCTACAACCTCACCCCTCCACACCCTGACCACTCTACACCCTCACCACTCTACACCCTCACCACTCTACACCCTCATCACTCTACAACCTCATCCCTCCACACCCTCACCACTCTACACCCTCACCACTCTACACCCTCACCACTCTACACCCTCACCACTCTACAACCTCACCACTCTACGCCCTCACCACTCTACGCCCTAACCCTTACACACCCTCACCACTCTACAACCTCACCACTCTACAACCTCACTCTTACACACCCTCACCACTCTACACCCTCACCACTCTACAACCTCACTCTTACACACCCTCACCACTCTACAACCTCACCCTTACACACCCTCACCACTCTACAACCTCATCCTTACACACCCTCACCCTTACCACTCTACAACCTCACCCCTTTACACCCTCACCTCTCTACATCCTCACCACTCTATGCTCTAACCCTTACACACCCTCACCACTCTACAACCTCATCCTTACACACCCTCACCACTCTACAACCTCACCCTTACACACCCTCACCACTCTACAACCTCACCCTTACACACCCTCACCACTCTACAACCTCACTCTTACACACCCTCACCACTCTACACCCTCACCCTCACACACCCTCACCAGTCTACAACCTCACCCTTACACACCCTCACCACTCTACAACCTCACCCTTACACACCCTCACCACTCTACAACCTCACCCTTACACACCCTCACCACTCTACAACTTCACCCTTACACACCCTCACCACTCTACAACCTCACCCTTACCACTCTACAACCTCACCCTTACACACCCTCACCACTCTACAACCTCACCCTTACACACCCTCACCACTCTACAACCTCATCCCTCCACACCCTCACCACTCTACACCCTCACCACTCTACACCCTCACCACTCTACAACCTCACCGATATTCAAAAAAACGTAACACAAAACGTAACACCGATATTCAAAAAAGGCAGCAAATCCCTACCCAGTAACTATCATCCAATTAGCTTAACCTCAGTTGTATGTAAAATGCTAGAAACGGTCATACGAGACAGACTCGTAAATCACTTAGAGGAAAATAACATACTTAAAGATACTCAACACGGCTTTCGTAAAAAACGTTCCTGTTTAACAAACCTCTTAGACTTCTTCCACGATATCCTCAACCTCTACGATGAGAGTAAAGCTGTAGATATTATATACCTTGATTTTCAAAAGGCCTTTGACAAAGTTCCCCACAAACGTTTACTGCTAAAACTAAAAGCGCATGGAATACAAGACGGTGTGTTGAAATGGATAGAAAATTGGCTCAGCGACAGAAAGCAAAGAGTAATCATAAACGGTAAGGCATCAAAATGGACCAATGTAAGTAGCGGGGTACCCCAGGGATCGGTACTAGGACCAATTCTCTTTCTAATTTACATCAACGACATAGATGAGGGTCTCACCTGTACAATCTCAAAATTTGCTGACGATACAAAAATTGCAAATAGCGTACTCTCAAAAGAACAAGTTGACGATATGCAACACAATCTAGATAAATTGTCATGTTGGGCCCAAATTTGGCAAATGAGTTTCAATGCGGATAAATGTAAAGTACTACATATCGGATACCTAAATGAGAAAGCAAACTATTCGATGAATGGCACTCAGCTTAAGAATGTAAACAGAGAAACCGATCTGGGAGTAACAATATCGAGTAACCTAAAACCAAGTCAACAATGTTCAGAAGTTGTTAAGAAGGCAAACAAAATAATTGGCTTTATAGGCAGGTCATTTGAGCATAAATCCAAAGAAGTAATCCTAACCCTTTACAATTCATTAGTCCGCCCTCTTCTGGAATACTGCGTTCAATCCTGGTGCCCTTATTACCAAAAAGATATAAACAAGCTAGAACGAGTTCAACGTAGAGTTACCAAAATGATACCTAGCCTAAAGAACAAACCATACGAAGAGCGTCTTAGAGAATTAAATCTATTTCCTTTAACCCAGCGCAGATTAAGAGGTGACTTAATTCAAGTGTTCAAAATCATCAAAGGCATCGACAATATGAACTGTAGTAAGTACTTCACTATTGACCACTCTAATTACACGCGGGGAAACGGTTGCAAAATTATTGGTAAATCTTTTAACTCACACGAATCTAAGAATTTCTTCTTCAATCGAGTTGTCAACTTGTGGAATGGGCTTCCCCGAAACGTTATAGACTGCATCACCGTTGATTCATTTAAACTCCGCCTAGACAAATATCTCGCATCAAACCCGCGACTGACTGCGTTTGTAAATGAATAACTTTATTTTATCCCCCCCTCAGTTACTAACCCATCTGTCCCCTACTAACTTCCTAATCCTGCCACGGACATTAGTTCCAGGGCAGTAATTCCCTTTCCAATGTTCCCTTACCCACTCTAAACCACTGTTTGGACACTTGATCCTCAGTGTTTTGGAGGACAAGCAACCTAGAAGGGTCACTAGATCTGTTGTTGCTTGATTTCCTTTGTACTCCTTTGTACACTCTACAACCTCACCCTTACACACCCTCACCACTCTACAACCTCACCCTTACCACTCTACAACCTCACCCTTACACACCCTCACCACTCTACAACCTCATCCTTACACACCCTCACCACTCTACAACCTCACCCTTACACACCCTCACCACTCTACAACCTCACCCTTACACACCCTCACCACTCTACAACCTCACCCTTACACACCCTCACCTCTCTACATCCTCATCCTTACACACTCTCACCACTCTACAACCTCACCCTTACACACCCTCACCACTCTACAACCTCACCCCTTTACACCCTCACCACTCTACATCCTCACCCCTCTACACCCTCACCACTCTAGAACCTCACCCCTTTACACCCTCACCAGCCTACATCCTCACCCCTCTACACCCTCACCACTCTACAACCTCACCCCTTTACACCCTCACCAGCCTACATCCTCATCCCTCTACACCTAAACCTCTCTACACCTTCTTCCCTTAACACCCTCACCCTTCTACACCTTCCTCCCTTCATACCCTCACCCATCCAAACCCTCATTTCTCTCTACCTTCCACCATCGACACCTTCACCCCTCTGCATCCTCCTACCTCCACACCATCACTTCCCTTTACCTACCACCCTCTAATAATCATCCCTCCACACCATCACCTTCACCAATTTCAATGCTCCACTCTCTCCATACTCCCTCTTCTTAAACCCTCTTTTTAAATATCAGTTGTGTAGGCCTACCTGGTTTAGATTTTATGTGTAATTTTTACATAATTATATATATATATATATATATATATATACTGTATATATATATACAGAATATATATATATATAGTATATATACTGTATATATATATTTTTTTTCTATGTGATTGAGGGAGGCAAAAGGCAGAACTGCCTATAGCGAGTGCCTCCCCCATATTTGAAATAGTGACAGGGCCAAAATCAAGGGACGTCCGAGCCAAAATGCCTGGACACACGGAGTTTGAAGCAATTTAATTCATAGGAAGAGGGAAAGACTGATTCTGGGAGAGAGTTCCAGAGCTCAGCTGTTGAGTAGAAGAAAGACTGAGAGTAACGTTTCACTCTTGGGTTGGAGAGTTGCACAGAGTAGGGGTGGGATTGAGTTGCAAGACGGGTACCACGTGCCCTACGTAAAGGAGGTGGTATACACTGGGAAAGCTCTGAGGAACACTGATTATTATAGTAGCGATAGAATAGCGAGAGAGATGCAACATTGCGGCGGAGAGAGAGAGAGATTGCAGAGAGTTGGTGAGTGGACGGGAGTTAATGATACGAAAGGCCTTCCTTTCAACTTTGTCTAGGAGAGCGGTGTGGGAGGAACCTCCCCACACATGTGAACAATACTCAATACAAGGACGCACTATGCCCCTGTACAGAGCAAGAAGCTGTGCAGGGGAAAAGAACCCCCTAAGGTGGTTGAGCACACCCAGCTTCTGGGAGGCTGCCTTAGGAAGACTGGTAATATATGGTCCTTCCAACTGAGAGCAGAACAAAAAGAGACACCAAGAATATTGAGAGAAGATGAAGGATTGATTTTTGTATTGTTGAAGAATAAGGGATAGTCTGCTGGGAGTTCCTTACGGGTAGATAAATTGAGAAATTGGGTTTTGGAAGCATTAAAGGTAACACGGTTTTCTCTGCCCCAATTGGAGATAGTATTTAGATCAGAATTTAAGAGTTCTATGGCTTCATTACGTTTGTATATATATATAAATATATATATATATATATATATATATATATATATATATATATATATATATATATATATATATATTGTAATAACGGGTTCAAAATGAAATACAATGACACCCTCACCAGATCTACCCACATGCCCAGAAGACACATGGTTTAAAAGAGACACGAGGACCCCAACCTATCTACCAACATTCCAGGAGGAATTGACTCAACCACAAGCCAAAATAGCCAGCCTCCGAGTGAGGAGAAGATTGAAAAAGAAGAGCAGCACACAAGTACCGATGGAGAAATAAATAAAACAGTCTGTCATCAATAATACACATCCTCTGTTATATCAAGAAACAAAACAGTCTACCACGTTAAAACAACACCCTCTACCGACACTCATGAGAACTACAAGACTACTCAGCAAGCATGACCTGATTTCGGGCCAATCTTCCGGACCAATCACCAGGTCAGAGGTACGGAATAGAGACGTATCCAATCCAAGAACCCGATTTAAACTACAACGAGGAGGAATTTATGCTAATTCATCATCAACAACCGACGTTTTACTACAACAGATAATACCAAGATAACCCTCTCTACAGTGCGGAAGGTCAATACGATCAACTGTACCAGATCCACAGAGAGTAAAGAAAGTTTTGCATACACCAGAGATAATAGAGAAAAGTATGAATTACAGCAAAACAATTATCATGCAACCATGCAAGCTTCCTAAAATATGAGTTTAATGTTAAAAGATAAAGAACAACATTCCCCATGTATACACTATATGTATTGTATATTTAAGGCCATTATTAACTTCACCATAATTCGAAAACTAAAATTCAAATGCCCCTAATATTCCGAAACCAATTAAACCTGATCTAAATTAAAAACTGTATATCACCTCACTGAAATTTAGGAGAGTTAGGCAAGCATTGTCGAATCCGTCTACTAGCCAACGGCGAACTAGAATGAGGTACCAATGTCAGAGTCGCTACTGTTAGGGTTAAGCCAATCGTCCCTATATACAGCTCCCTCGTAACACTAGAAGTGCCCGTTCTACAGTGCATTCATTCGATATATATCGACAGGCCCCGCCCGCTTCCACCAGCGCCGTAGACGAAGTAGAGTTTATCGTACCGCAATCTCGGACAAGTAACTTGTCACCTTACCACGGAGCTGATAAGAACTCCAAGTAAAATTAATTATAGGATGTAAGAGTGCTTTAATACATACATATTTGCAGTTACTCTTTACTATACAATATTACCATATACCATTGTACAGAAAAGTAAACTCCATTACCATTGTTTTACCTCGTCTACTTGGGCAGAGCAGAGGTAGACAATTATTAAGCTAGGCCTAGCGAGCGACTGCTTTTAGTTGTATAGGGTACCGTAATGCCTCCCCCTCCCTTGTCTGTGTGCCTCAGTCTCCCTCCCTCTCTCTCTCTCTCTCATATTGTGAAGTGATTAAATTTTGACTGATCAGTCAACTTGTGTAGATCATAATTTTGTGATTCATTTAGCCGCCAATAATGACGTTTCCAGGGTGTACCACGAGGAGCACCACCACATCAACTGGCTCAGTTTTCTCCTTATCAAAATACTTGAATACATTTAATACAATATTCCTGGCTTGACTGACAAGTCGGGGAGAACCAGCAGGTCTGCCAGGGGTATGGGCAGGAGACGCCATCTTCCCCCTTCAGAGGATGGGAGGGAACTGAACTGACGTTTGAATGACAGCGCATTGACAGTTGAGAGAGAAGAGACCGGCGTTGCCAATGTAGCTACCTTACCGCTAGATCTAAAAGTATTTACTTGAACAAGGGAATGGAGCTGCTAAAGACAGGCTCCAGTCTTAACATTTCTTTCTCACTCATTGATGTAGAAAGGTAGATGGCTTTGTAGACCATTTTTAATCATTTAAATTGATAAATAAATATTGACTTGATCTAGCGGCAATATTTTACACCTAGCAATAAGAATGCTGGCTATACTCCAAATCTTTTAGCACATGTTATCAATATTGGAGTAATATTCTAGCAATATTAGGTAGGCATTTACTAGTTTGTATTCTTCTAGTTACTTCTGCAAACAGATTAAATAATATTTTTGTGCTGATTTGGTAACCCTGTTGGACACCCGTACCTCGCACAGTCATGCCAGCCGTATTATAACGGTTGGGGAAGGGGGCGGGGCCTGTCGATATATGTCGAATGAATGCACTGTAGTAAAGTGTAGAGTACCTAGAAGTGTATATTCTAGTAAGGTGCACGTGAGCTAGAAGTGAAAATTCTAGTTGTGCAGGAGAGGCTCTAGAAGTGAAAAGTTCTAGATAGAGTAGCTACGCACTAGAAGTGAAAGTTCTAGATGCATATAAACCACTAGGAGTAATTATTCTAGTTCTGAGTGAAAACGTCATCTCTCTCTGATAAATAAGAGAGGCTTAAAAACGTATGAACTAACCGCAGACCAGATCTATCTAAAGGATCATCTCCCCCAAGTCTAAGTTTTCTATAGTTCTTGAGTTTTGGAATTGTTGTGTAGGTTATAATTATAAGATATAGGCATACCGGTATTAGTGTTCAATTCAGAGTAATTCATCGAGACCCCTTTTGGTATCTCGTTTCCTTAATTTATACCTCATAATTGTGAAAACCTTAACATCTTTCTCATGATTAATATATATAATATTCTGGATATAACTCCTTTATATTCCATATAATATTATATATATATAGGTTCGACCTAGACATATACAGTATAATAAGTGACACATAAATCTTTTATGAACACTTGTAGATCTTATTCATGTATCATTGTTATCTATACGTGTGTGGTGAAGTGTTCAAAGAGAGTGCAATTCTTATACCTATCTACTAATTAATACAATTTTATGTTACGGACATCTCTACGTCCATTCCAGATATAGTTACATATAACTAGAAATTCATTCCCCTTGTCAACTACTACATCAGAATGTTCGAGTACCTTAATTATTCCTTATTTACTGAATAATTTAATATCTATCTAAACTTGTGAATAATTCAGTCCACCACGTTATACGGTGAATAATATTCGAAATTACATTTTTCAATTTCTATTATACCCAACTGTGTTCATAGCCTATTATTCTGGTTGTTTTTGATTCACTACTCGTTTTGTGATATCAGTGTATATGATATAAATTAATTTCACCCACCTTGTGGCGTTTCTATTTTATTTTCCAGTGCGTTGAATATTTATTTAGACCCGCTGTGTTCACAAACTTTTTAGGTTACATTTTATTCACTACACGTTTCGTGAATTTGAAATTCCTTTATATTGTTCGTTAAGTCACCTTTACTGACTTGAATTATTTTTCTTACACCCGGTGTACATTTATTCACCCTTTTGTCTTGATTATATTTTTGCAATTTAAATTACCATCTCTCCAGGACAAATGTCAATTTCATATTTATCCTTCCTAATCTAAATATTCCATAGTATTAAGATTTCCCAGTATACGTAGCAGTAACTTTAATCTAGACCCAGTCGGGGCTACTTTGACCATAGCCTTACCTGACCACGTAACCCTAAGCCACCAGCCGCACTACCTTACCTGTTTGTCCCAGCGATATCAGTTGTCCATATTTATGCCCCGCGATTCCTCTCTTTGCATACTTTACTTTATTTGTGATAATGTCATCATTCTTTTAGGTATTATTTTGTATATTGTTTCTGATGCATTGTGAGTGACGCCATTATTCATGGATAAGTTTTTTTTTTTTTTTTTTTTTTTTTTTTTTTTTCTATATTCCAACTACTCCCTCTCGGGCATAGGCTGAGAGCCTGTACATTCCACCGCTCAACACGGTGAAGCCCGTGAGGTCTTGTTCCAGCCTGGGGAGTGAGACATGTGAAGCATCCATCATGGCTCAAAGCAGCTCCATCTCTGAAGCGGCTGGTTGCTTCGCTCAAGTGCTTCACCGTCTCACCCTCCAGACTCAGACCCTCACTCTCAGAACGCCACCTATTGAGCATAAGTACAACTTATTTAACTTATTCTCAGTCACAAAATTCAACCATTGATATTACACTCTATGCAGCTAACTATCTGATGTGCCCCACCTGTATCTAGCTATTAAGAAATAAACGTGGGCACCATATCGTGTGTATTTGATGTCTTTGGGTGTGATTTGAGTGATCTAGTAATATTTATATCAATGCGAGTTGTGTTCCTGTCGGGCAGGATTATGTTCAAAGTTACCCAAATCAGGAGCTTATGAGAACAAATTATCAAGTGAGTTGTATTACAACCATGCATAACACATATATATATAAATATATATATATATATATATATATATTTTTGTTTTACTTCAATAAAGTATTACGGCGCATGTACACTGTATCCTCACTATTATATACAATTTCATTAGTTCACTATGTGTATGAAGATATATAAAGGTTTTAATTACTTTACTCAAATAGACTGTTTTTGTAGACGTCAATACTAAATATTATGTTTAGAATTGGATTTGTACTACATTTCTTTAGTTTATTGATTTGTTTTATTCGTATATAATTATGAAAACAGATAGCATTGTAATTTTTGGCACAGTACAATGTACAGAATAGTCATAAGTAGATAATATTTTTGTTGTGAACAAAAATGTAATGTAATTCAGGAGCTTAACTGTGTGTAGGTAAAATAAATATGCTGCTAAAAATGGAAAAGGCTGTAAAATGGCAATGCATCTTGTTTTTATATGCTAGTTTTTTTGTTCTGTTTTTATGTGAGTGAAGGAGCTAAATGCAAAGCTGCCTGTAACAAATGCCTTCCCCAAATTTCACTCTTCGGTAAAAAAAAATGGACAGAATAGGGGTGGGAGTGTGTTGAAATGCGAGTGCCCCTCACTCTCTGTAAGGGAGGAGGTATGCACTGAGAAAGATCTGAAGAACACTGGTTGTTGTAATCGAGGTAGAAGAGTGAGAGAGATGCAACATTGTGGTGCATAGAGAGAGATTGTAAGAAATTAGTATGAGGAACTAATTAGTTAATGGTGCGAAATACTTTTGACTCTACCCTTTCGAGAAAGGCGATATAGGTGGAACCTCCCCACTCATGTGAACAATACTTGATACATGGGCAAGAAGCTGCGCGAGGGTGAGGAACCCACGGAGATGGTTGAACACACCTAACTTCTTGGAAGCTGTTTTAGCAAGAGTGGTAATATGATCTGTTCAAGAAAGGTCACGAGAGAAAGAAGCACCAAGAATAGGAGAGAAGATGAAGGGATGATCACATGCTTTCGTTAAATTCGTTTGAGGGTGTTTGGTGTTGGGAGTGAAAATAATTAATTAAGATTATTATGGAAGAATAAGGGAACGTCGTGTGGAAGATCGTGACGGGTACATAGGAGAAATCGGTTTTTGAAAGCAACAAGATTTCCTCTGCTCCAATCGAAGATAGTTTATAGAAGAGAAAATATGCGTGCTATGGCCTCACCACGTGAGATTTGGAGTGATTGCGTGCTAGGCTGTTGTGGAAAACTAGTTCACTTTTTGGTCGATTTTTGTATTTATTAATTAATTTTTTAGTTTCTTCTCTAGACTTCCATCAAGCTTAAACAAACATCCATTTGATCCCCCTTCTAGATAAATGTGTACATTTTTCGGTTGGAAAATGTCCCGGCCGAAGGCCGTTTCTTCCAAAATTACAGGCTCATTATCGTTCGCCAGGAGAACAATCGACACCTAAATATCACGAAAGGTCTAAATATTAACATGGATATTGGGCGGAAGGTCTTAAAATCGCCAAATTAATGGGCCGACCGTCTTAATATCTCAAAACAAATGGGGCTAGGCATGAGAGAGAAGGGGGTCTAGCAAAACTACCCATCTCCCCTTAATAGCGTAAGGTACAGTCATCAGCATATGAATGGATAAGGAGAAGGGAGATCCTACTTGGAGAAAGTATTTAATTTCATACACAAGTCGTAAGACCCATATTCCAAGATACCATCTGGGATCCTTACAAGTAAACCCACGTAACTCAGGAACAAGTGATAACATTTAATTCTCACCCCACCAAGCACACGTAAGATTTCCCTTCTCCTTATTATAAATAGGAAAAGGTTAAGTATTCTTTATCATGCCATGGCAGAGTTGATTAAATCATGTGAGTCATGACGGCCCCCTTTTCCTTTCCAGATAGGGGTGACCAGACCCTTTTTCCAGTCAGGAGGAATGGTACCTGTCTGCCATACAGCAGTCAAGACAGCATGTAAACCATGGACCATAATATGACCATGATGGCGAGTCCATATTATGGACTCGCCACCAACTTTCAGCAGTTCTGTGGGAACGCCACGAACACCAGGAGCTTTCCCGCCCTTTAGTTTCGGCTCGGCCTCCCTTACCTCAGCAAGGGAGTACAAAGTATAAAGGAAATCAAGCAACAGCAGGTCTAGTGACCCCCCCCTTGTTCGCCAAAACACCGAGGATCAAGTGTCCAAACAGTGATTTAGAGGGGGTAAGGGAAAATTGGAAAGGGAACTACTGCCCTGGAACTAATGTCCGTGGCAGGATTAGGAAGTTAATTTGGGACAGATGGGTTAGTTACATAACACAGTATTAAGTGATCTTTCATATATCTGGGAAAAAGAGAGTAACGTCTTAGTAATATATATATACGCAATAATCCTTGATGAATCTGAGGAGGGAATAAAATCAAGTTATTCATTTACAAACGCAGTCAGTCGTGGGTTTGATGCAAGATATTTGTCTAGGCAAAGTTTAAAAGAATCAACGGTGCTGCAGTCTATAACGTCTTGGGGAATTCCATTCCAAAAGTTGACAACTCGATTGGAGAAGAAATTCTTAGATTCATGCGAGTTAAAAGATTTACCAATCATTTTGCAACCGTTTCCACGCGTGTAATTAGATTGATCGATAGTGAAGTACTTACTACAGTTCATATTGTCGATGCCTTTGATGATTTTGAACACTTGAATTAAGTCGCCTCATAATCTGCGCTGGGTTAAAGGAAATGGATTTAATTCTCTAAGACGCTCCTCGTATTGGTTTGTTCTTTAGGCTAGGTATAATTTTGGTAAATCTATGTTAAACTAGTTCTAGCTTGTCTATATCTTTTTGGTAATAAGGGCACCAGGATTGAACGCAGTATTCCAGAAGAAGGCGGACTAAGGAATTGTAAAGAGTTAGGATAACTTCTTTGGATTTATGTTCAAATGACCTGCCTATAAAGCCAATTATTTTGTTTGCCTTCTTAACAACTTCTGAACATTGTTGACTTGGTTTTAGGTTACTCGATATTGTTACTCCCAGATCGGTTTCTCTGTCCACACTCTTAACCTTTAAACGGCGAAGCTATGGTATTTGAAAGTGCTTGTCAGGCGAACGTATTGAGGCTCATTCCCGACAAAAATCGTCATTATCCGATAAATATCGTTATTACTTATTCATATGCGCCTATTTTACGTTTAATATGAAGATATTAATATGTAACAGCAATATAACAAATGGGAATAGTATTTTGAAGGTGAAAAAGACGAAGTGTTGCTGACCGGTTCATTCATGAGAGGAAAACCGGTGTGGGTCACACCCTGCCCCTCTCATTTATCGATCTACACCGATGTCTTGCAAGTGAAGTCTCTCTCTTGCTACAATCTCTATATGCGTCCCTTTCGACATTGAATTGGGGGATACTGGCGCGGAAAATAAACCGATAAACAAGGAGGAAATAAGAGGAAACTAGGTGATAATTGAAGGGGGGGGGGGGTTGGGGGGGGGGGTTGGACACATGTGGAAGAGTGATAGAAGAAATGGAGGGGAACTATCTCATTTAATCACATATTCCTCTGTTTTGAGTGGCACTGGGGTCTAGTAAAAGTCTTTTTTTAGGCCTTGGATCTTAAGAGTACCGTCGCCTACACCCAGTAAAACTCTTAAGAGTCTCGGTGCCGTTCCCGGGTTAAGCTGAGTACCATTCATCGAATAGTTTGTTTTCTCATTTCGGTATCCGATATGTAGTACTTTTTCATTTATCCACATTGAAAGTCATTTGCCAAATTTGGGCCCAACATGACAACTTATCTAGATTGTGTTGAATATCGTCAACTTGTTCTTTTAAGAGTACGCTATTTGCAATTTTTGTATCGTCAGCAAACATTGAGATTGTACAGGGGATACCCTCATCTATATCGTTGATGTAAATTAGAAAGAAAAATGGTCCTAGTATCGATCCCTGGTGTACCACGCTACTTACATTGGTCCATTTAGATGTCTTTCTGTTTATGACTACTCTTTGATTTCTGTCGCTGAGCCAATTTTCTATCCATTTCAATAGGGAGCATCTTCGCTAATTGGCGGATCAGGTATACCTGTGGTAGGACATTCACCGCATGACGCTGTCTATTGGGAGCACTGGCCATGTACAACTGCTCAAACTACTCAGCCCAGCGGGCCTTACACTCTTCATCACCCAATTCGAGTTGGTCATCTGCCTTATGAACTGAACTAGCCTGGGGGGAGGCTTAGAGCGGAGCTTATTCAGGGCTCATTCTCAGTAAGCAGGCCCAAATCTCATTAGAATAAAAAATGGCCCTCAACCTCTTCAGCGATTAAGACTTAATATAAAATTATGAATGGGCCTAATGAATCTTGTTTCTTTCAATGCAAGTATACTTAAATACAATCAGTTCTCTAATTGACATATCCCACAAGAATCCTACATATTTTTCATTAATACAAATATTTAAATTTTTTCGAGGTGTTGATATCCTTCGTTTGTCTATTAATGCCAACCTCAAATGGACGCCTTTTTTATGCGTGGATGGGACTAGGCTACCTTGGTCGGCCACCTGTCAGGGGAACAAACCTTATGCAAGATACCGAAGTGTGGCACACTCATCGGTGCCACTTGCAGGTGGCTATTGCAAAAAAATGCCTCAAAGAAACTAGGACTTCTTTACAGAGTTCGAGGATTTGTCACTGACCAGCAGTTAGTCATAATGTTTTTATGTCATGTGCGTTCTCAGATGGAATATTGCTCGCCTCTATGGAGCAATTTGTGGAGAGGTGGCATTAAGGCAATTGGACAAAATTCAAAATAAAGCAATACGCATTGTCAATAATCCTTTAATCACAAATTAAATTTCTCCCTTATACATACAAAGAGATGTTGCATCCCTTGCCTTATCCTATAGATACTTTTATGGTAAATGTTCCGATGAACTTACTTCAATTGTGCCACCTCTTCGCATCTTTCCCCGGGGTACTAGGGCAGCTGGTAACTCCCATGATTTAACCCGTTGAACCTCATCCAAAAAAGATCTTGATGTAACAGCCAGTCCCAAGCATTATTCACATTTGTTCTTTTTTGTTATTGAAAAAATGGGGTGGCCCGAGGTGGTCTCAGTGGGCTGTCAACATTGCCCTACACCTTAAGCTACCATGAGTACTTATTCAAGACCCCTACGGGCCATTTGAGAGGCCTAACAATATTTTAGTAGAGCAAAAATAGCCAACGTACAATGGACGTCGCTGGAACTGTGCATTACAAACATAGCAGCCGTCCAATCGACGTTAACAATTTCACCGCCACAAAGCAGAATTTCTGCATTTCAATACTAATCTAGTCCCAAAAACACCTCTCTGTGGAACTCACTTCCTCAGAGTAGATTTCCACCGATTTTCAACCCACAGCAGCATAATTCTAATTGTTACAGACTCTTTTATGAAAGGAGGATAGCATTGGGCACATGAACTTTGTTCTCATTGAATTTGATTTCCTTCCTCTCTTCCTTTAAAGAATATATACAAAACAACAAAAATCATTGGTTGAGTTACATTTATTGTGCAAAACTGCATATCTTTCTAATAATCAGACTACAATATTGGTGATAAATTTCATACCTTTCGAAATCAAGAGTTATACTTCTCTGATGGTGGGTGATTGTGTTGTTTGGTGAAATACTAAACAGTTCAACATTTTACTTTGTTTGCCACGGATACTGGTGACATTTGATGTGCCTTTTGAATTTAACCTTTGGCTGCAGTAATATGGACACGTGCAATTATCAATTATACTGAAGTCAAATAGTGTGCAGCTTACGAACCCAGCTTGTGGGTTCAACAAATACCAGGTAATGAATTATTAATTAATTTTGTTTCATGAATTGCTCGTAAAAAATAGGGAAAGCATTAGTGACTGTGACTTTACTAAATCTCATAGGTTGTCAATTTATCTGAACTTATTTACATAGCTTTGGTAAGGAACGGCTAAATTAAAGGCTCACTGACATCAGATTTCGTCCCATATTTTCTTTCATAAATCGATTTGGTACACTATGATTAGAATATATCTGAAGAATTGGCGCATTGCATTCAATACTTACCCTCGGAAAATGGGTTAGTAATTAACTTTTGGCAACAAATAGGCAAAACTCCACCGAATACATTATAGGTCCGAATGCATAATTTTATAAATTGATCTATTGACGAATTCAATTAACAAAGCCTCCTCTAATTGTTGATGCAGAAGTCGGTTTCTTGGACTTCTTTATGAGTTTGTAGAGATCAGTTTTCATGTTAATAATGTGTGTTTTGCTGAGAGCAATATTGAAGGTGGCTCATTATTGCTGATTCATCCGGGATGTCATAATGGTGTTGCCTTATCATCTACTTTTATATTATATTCTGATTAATTATATTAGTTAATATCACACATAGTCAGTTGTAAGAGGTATACAAGGTACATGATTATATTTCACGAGTGTAGAATCCTCAACATTAGTTAGTAGGTGTCAGGAGGCTTTCAAATTACTGGACACTTATGTAATCAGATTTGATCAGTCTCCAGTTGTCCGCTATGAGTTTTCAGATATTTGTGAAAGGTAATGTGAATAATTATTAATTAAATTACATTAATCGACACAATAGGTTATCATATTTAAAACCCTGTCCCCAAGCATGTGACAACCGAATATACTTGATTCAGATTTAGATATTTGATATACAGTATACAGTATTCCTTTTACAACTGTAGTCTAATTAATGAGGCCAACACTCTTGGACCATTATCATCTTGTAATTAACAAAAAGCTCGACTCTTCTCAAATGGTAGAAGTATCAGTTAAATTGCTCTAGTATGTCTCGAGTTCATATAAAAATAAATTAGTGGTCATGTTTCTGCCCTAAGTATAGTGAATAGACTACATTGATGGAACACCCAAGACTGTTACCTAGTTGAACAGGGCACCCCATTTTATGATATCAACGGATTCGTAAAAATGATACAGTATATGGGGAAGCTTTTTGTTATTTTATTTTGGCTATCATTAGATGATTTTATGCAGTTTAGGTTGGGCCTCTAGGAATCTAAGGTGCCTGAACTAATACGTGTATGCCTCTGACTCGCATATATCCTTGAATACAATTGTCTAATGATAGCCAAAAGTACTTTGAAAATAAATATAAAAAAAGCACGCTGTAATGGTTACAATGGACAAAGAATAATTCCTCTGTAATCTCTGTATGTCATAAGAAGCGACTAAAAGGGACGGGCACACAAGACTTGTTAGCCTTGGCAGGTAACCTCGTCTATGGGACAGAACACCCGAAACTACAAACCTCCTCATGGATTCCAGCAACAATGCGGGAGAGCCAGCTGGTTTAGGGTAGGGCCTGGGACCCAACCCTGCAAAAACCAAAGCCGCCACCACACACATATTAGGAAAAGGGACCGGAAATTGTGGTAAGCACTACCGGGTGGGTGCCCACGACCCCAGCTCAGCAATTCTGTGGGTTCTAATGCCAAGCATGCCCGGCTCTGCTGGTGGGACCGGTCCTACTGCTTCTGCCAGTTGAGTAGGGGTATCATTTGTGACGATTGCAGGGCAAACCTCCGGAACATCTGCACTCTGCAGCAGAACCTCCAGACAAACTCCTGACTTGCCGGAAAGTCATGGTGGTGCAGACGAATCACTATCCTAAACACCCATTCCCTGTCTTAACTTTTGGAGGGGTCTCCGGGATGGAGCCTGGAACATATTGGCACTCTCAGGTGACGGCTGATTTCCTCCTTTATCTGTGGAGCTGTGGTAGCTAGGGATTTTCGTAGTGGCCCTCTCTGAGGTAAGGTTAAGACACATTATGTTAGAAGCATTGCTAAGAATGCCTCTAAAAAACTGGGACTCCTGTACAGAGTTCGAGAATTCTTCACTGACGAGCAGTTGGCCGTAATATATAAAAGTCATGTGCGTTCTCAGATGGATTACTATTCACCTCTGTGGGGTGGAAGTGGAGTGGTTGCATTGAGGCAGTTGGACAAAATTCAAAATAAAGCTATTAGATTAATCAATAACCCTGCAATCACACAGGACCTTCCTACATTATCCATAAGAAGAAACGTTGCATCCCTTGCATTATTCTACAGATATTTTCATAGCAATTGTTCCGAGGAACTTGCTTCAATTGTGCCGCCTCTCCACATCTTTCCCCGTAGAACTAGGGCAGCTGAGAGCGCCCATGAATTTACACTTTCTCCTCCACAATGCAGAACTTCTGCTTATCAGAATTCATTTATCCCCAGAGCTACTACTCTTTGGAATTAACTTCCCTCGAATTGCTTTCCACAAACTTACAATCTACAAATGTTTAAATCCAGTTGTTACAAACATTTTACGAATGGAGGATGCCTTTAGGCACATGGACCTTTTTGTTTTATCTGTGTTTTTCCTTCCTCCGTTCATTGTCTCTTTAAAAAAAAAAAAAAAAAAAAAAAAAAAAAGGTTGCTGGGCAACAGTGAGATCAGTTGTTATGGTTACACATACTACTGGTTTGGCTGTGGCAATGATGCTCACCAAAAGGTGGTGGCCTTTGCAATCTCTCCCGCCCTGGTTTCCACAGGTGTAGGGGTTAAACTGTGGACGAGAGTGTACTGCTGGTAAGGATGAAGAACTTGATAGGCTTCATTTCTCTTGTTGTAGCGTATGCTCATACCGAGATGAGTAAATTAGAAGAGAAAGAATTGCTTTACACAAAGCCCGATTCTATTGTTGAACAGTGCCTCCCACGGGACACACTCGTATTCCTTGGGGACTTTAATTCAGTTACTGGCACGGATAGGGCTGGTTACGAGGTATGTGTCAGTCCTTATAGCTCTGGCACCAGGAATGGCAACAGTTGGCTCTTCCTGAAATTTACAATGTCCAGGAAGTTGAAGATTGCGGGGTCCTGGTTAAAGGATAAACACCGCTGAACTTGGTACTCCATTGCTGGTGGTGTGGCCAAGGAGGTCGATTACATACTTATAATACTCGTTGGAGGACCCTCCAGAACATGCAGGTCTTTATGAGTTGCGAGTTCTTTGTTACCGACCACAGGCTTGTTGTTGCTACACTCCCGCTACAACTCAAAACCAGGAAATCTAAAAAAATTATCCCATAGGGTTTCATCTTGAGAGGCTCAAGGATGAGAAGTGTGCAAGGGAAGTGTGCAGTGGTAATCTCAAACTTGTTTGAAGTGCTTGGCTCCATGGATGATCCTGTAGAATTGTGGGAAACTTTAAGAAACTGATGAATGTATTGCAGTCAAACCAAGGTCAAGGAAAGGTTTCCATTAAGGTGAGACACTGGGTATAATACAAGACAATTGTGCTGCCAAATTAGATGGAGATCTGGGTCAACACAGAGCCCTGTCTCACAGAGCAAAAACTTCCCTAAGGAAAGACAAAAAGAGGTATGTAAGGGGGATCGCTGAGGAGGTTGAGGAATATTTCTCTACAAATGACCTTTGGCCTGCTTACTGAGCCTTGAAGAAACTCCGCTCTAAGCCTAAGCCCAAGTTTAGTTCAGTTGTAATAGTAACTGGCCAACTCGCATCTGGATTCTCGCAGCAAACAGGGGTGTGTTCTGGCACTTCAGCTTTTTAACACTTATATATACTAGTTACTATGAAGCAGACGTTTTCAATTGCAAGATCACTGATCTTAATTTTGCAGATGACTCAGTGATCCTAGAGGAGATGTTGGATGTTCTCCGATTGGGCCATGAGGCACTACATGAGGAGCATGAGCCATTGGGTTGAAAAGTCTCTAGACCAAAGTCAAAGCATTTTAGTGACTTTGGATGATGCAGAGCAATCTGCTCATGCATGTGGTGAGAACTTGAAGTTCTTAGATAAAAATACTTATCTTGGTAGTGTGATCCATAGTAGTGGTGTGTTGGGCTATGATGTTAATCATCGCCTCACCTTGGCATAAGGGGTTATGCATTAACTTAACAAAGTTTAGCTATATATATTTGTTTTTCCTATGTGAAGAAGGACGGAGCTGCAGCTATTCAAGATATTGGTGCTCCCTGTCTTATTATATGGATGTGCGACACGGACACTTAACAGCGAGTTGAAGAGACGCATCAAATCCTTTGATACTAAATGTTTTCACAGGATCGTGGGCTATCGCTGGCATGATTACGTTTCAAATCAGCAACTATTCCATGAAACTGACTCAAGATACATTAGTTGCATGGTCCATTAATGCCAACTTCAGCTATATGGACATGTGGTTCACCTTCCTGAAGCAAATCCTGCTCACCAGGTGGTTTCTACAGAGGACAATCCTGAGTGGAGAAAGTCTAGGGCAGGGGTACTCAACTTGTTTTCTTGGAGGTCCAACGACACCTTTTCTTTGGTAGACGAACAAAATCAATCCCCACCCACATACACACAAAATATACATCTACATCAGTACCACTATCATCATTGCTATAGCCTATGTGGCTATAGCTATGTGGCCATATACCCTTAGGAATATGGGAGCTCTGTTCTTCGTTTAACTTTGGCTGTTTATCTGTGATATTATTCAAAATGGGAAGGGCTTGAAAGTTAATCAAGATAATATTAACCATATATTTTCTCACAGGTTCTTCGTAATCTGCATTCAAACGTTAGATCTTATCCAAAACAAAAATATAGTGATAATGCTGAAGGCATTAATTGCAAACAGAGTTCAAAATTGTGTATTGGAGAACAGGAAACGTTTTGTTTGTCCAAGAAGATAGCTTGTACAGTGTCTCATTTCGAAGACTTTCAAAGGGAGAGTTCTCCAAAGCTTCAGATGAGTTGTTGATAAGAAGCAGAATTACTGTAAACATTTTCTATAACGTGATGTGAAGCCTGTGATTTTGTGAGATGAATGGACGTTGTATTAAATAGACTCCTATTCCTGACTCTGTATTTTGCCTTTTCATTAACATATGTACCGGTATGTGTTTATCCACCCTCATTATATACATATCATCATAAGGAATTGGGGATTGGCTACCTACTGACTGGTCCGCTGACTATTTAAAATTTTCGCATCCGTTAGATTTTCTTCTGGCCCAACTATGAATGAACTTTTGAAATATTTATATAAGAAAGGCACTGCCATATCCTCTGTAAATATATTTTGTGAAATATATTGTATTGTTAGCAAACGAGCGTTTAACTCTGAGCCAGTCATCTAAGTGGGTTCCAATCAAAGTAAAGAATTATCTGTCACAGTACTACTCTTGTAGCGTATTTGGTTTGTTCCCCACTATATGATTTGCTTTGCCTTTTTCATAATTCACATTCATTTGAAATTCTGCAAACTCCAATTACACTTTCGTAGAGTCGCTGTTTTTTCTCCGCACAATTCAATTAAATAAGCACACATACTTTCCTTCAATACTCACTTGTCAGAGATTCACTAGACACACATTCATTTGGTAATCGTCACTGTTGGTGAATGGTGTCGCAGTTAATATTATTTTCTGCAGTTATATCATTCATTTCTTTTTTTTTTTTAAGCTACTTATATGCATTTATACCCTGAATTGTGTTGTGGAAAAATATCTGGAGAAGAAACAAAAGGTGTATGTTGCCTTTATGGACTTGGAGAAGGCCTATGACAGAGTGGATAGAGAAGGTTTGTGGAAAGTACTTAGAATACAGAGTAGAGGGCAAGTTGCTGAAAGCAGTGAAGAGCATGTATGAGGGTGCAAAGGCGGCAATACGTGTGGAGAGTGAGCAGAGCGAGTTCTTTGACCTGAATGTTGGTTTGAAACAGGGGTGTGATGTCCCCGTAGTTGTATACTGTATATATGGATGGAGTCATGAAAGATATTCTATCAAGAGCAGTGGATGATGGTGTATCGCTGAAAAGGGAGGGAATTGAGTGGAAGCTACCAATACTGCTGTTTGCGGATGATACGGTTCTGATGAGTTGGGAGTTGCAGGGTCTGGTAAATGAGTTTGGAACAGTGTGCGAAAAACGGAATTTGAAGGTAAATGCGGGGAAGAGCAAGGTTATGGTTTTCGAAAGGGGTGAAGTCACAGAGTGTGAGGTGAAGCTGAACGGTCAGGCTATGGAGATCATCAAATCTTTTAAGTATCTGGGCAGTGTGTTGAGTAAAGATGGGACTATGGATGAAGAAGTGCGGGAGAGGGTACAACAGGGGAAGAGGGTTGTAGGAACACTAAAAGCAGTAACAAGAAATAGGGTGGTCAGTATGGAAGTGAAGAAGTCCTTGCATGACAGTGTGGTAATCCCGACACTGACTTACGGAAGCGAAGCATGGACGTTGGTTGAGAGACTCAGACCAAGAGTGAGAGCAGTGGAAATGAATTACTTAAGGAGTGCGTGCGGAGTTACATGGAGGGATAGACAGACTAATGAGGAAGTAAGAAGGAGGTGTGGTGTGGAGGTAGATGTGCTGGAAAGTGTGAAAAGGAACTGTATGTATATGAGTTATTGAGGCAACAGCATTCTTAAGTATCTGTATGTAACACTAATATTAACTATATGCATACCTTCTTATATTAAACATGTACCATAGTAATCATGTGCACTCACTTATATAATGTACTGTATTGACTGCACATGGTAACTATGGGTATTTCATGATCTGCCCGGTAGGGGTATGTTATGATCAGATCGAGAGAGAGACTAGCCTACCAACGGTCTCCCTGTACACTGTACCCACTTCACTCCTGAATAAAAGAACCTATTAACTTTTACCCAGTGTTTGACTTATCCCACCTCTTTGATAAGTACCTGGGGATCGTCTGGAAGCAGCCAGACCCAACATATACAGGAACAACTTGAGATGGTTCGGCCATATGGAACGTATGGAAAGCGAGAGAATGACTAAGAGGGTGTACGAGAGCGAGGTGGAGGGACAGAGAGGGAGAGGTAGACCGAATGAGAGGTGGAAGGATGGAGTGAGGAAGTACATGAACGAAGGCGGTGCTGGTTGGGGGGAGGGGCATCGACTGACTGGGGACATAGGTTCATGGGGGCGGTTCGTTCGTGGCCACCCCTTCGGGGATCACGGCATCAGGCAATAGATAGATAGATAGATGCATTTATTATACGTTTCTATTCGAAATTGCCTTCTGCCAATGCTTAATTCTTTGAATGTGAATATATGTCTCCTACTTTGCATTTAAAGTAACACTACTTGCAAACCCATGACTGATTTTCATGAGAGGTTAATGGGATTATAATATCGTAAATGTACACCTATACTCCCCATATTTTTTCACTATTTTACTTTCGAAACCGAGTCATTTTTAGTCTTACCTTATTCAGGAAGTCATACTGTCGTGCGAAATGTGGGAGTCTGGGGAAAGTAGCCCTCAAGTAAAGTTAGATTAATGCTTTCATTGAAAATGAGAGTCGGCGAGGCAGACACTCGCGGACCATGGCGAACGCAAACAAACCATCACCCACCTCCTCTGATGACAATATTGTCATTAACCTAACCTAACAACCTAACCTAGCCTGGGGTCTGCTACACCCAAACCCCCGCTGCTCTAAATAATGATGTAGAGGATATAAAATCACTAAAAAGTACTGCGGGAGAGCGTAAAATACCTTTTTTGTAAGAAAATGGATCTACAGAAAACGGAGTTTCGAGGGTAAACTCGTCAAACCGCGGCAGACGAGTCTCACTTTGATGAAGGATTGTGTTACTTGAATCTATCAATTTCAAGTCAAATATACTAAATATAATATTAACCTATTAGGAGCAACAGAATAGCGAAAAAATAGGGGGACCATACCCGTAGATTTGCCAAAAGATCCAATAAACATACATAGTACCTATCCTCCAGTGCTATTGCAAGAAACACATGCATTGCTAGACATTATATGCCGAATTGAACAAACATATAAATATATATATTACAAACCAACGCAATTTATTGACGGAAAAAACTAGCCTCGATATATCAACCCAACACTAGAAATAGTATATTTATTAACTGGTACCAAATTCTAAATTAACTCAGCTAAATATCAAACTAAATTAATTAACACCTAACTTAGGTTAACCCAGGTATGGCGCCGAGACTCTTAACTCGTAAAGTGCTAAGCCCCTGTAGTATACACCATACCCCCATACGGAGGTTTTCTGTTTCATTCCTCACTAAAATTGGTTATTTACCATATATATAATTAATTGATACTTATCCATATGCGCCTATTTTACTTTGAATATGAACATATGAACATGGGAAGGCAATAAAACAAGTGGTAACAGCAATTGGCTGGTGAAAATTGTATATTTTAGCCCCGCGGTTGTAATCTGGCCCAGACCAGCGAAACAGGCACACCCTCCCTCTCTCGTGTCTCGCATGGCGCTGAGACCAGGGGTGGACTCAGACTGGCTTGGAGGATCGGAGTTACACTCCTCCACCCTCCTCCCTCTCTCCCACTTGTCCTCCCACGAAAATACTTGATAAATATCGGGAACAATAGAGAAAATACCTGATAATTGAGGAGGGGGAAAAAAGTGTGGGGGGGGGAGGGGAGGGAGACACATGTGTAGGTGTGGTAGCAAGTAATGGAGGGAAATTGTCTCACTTAAACTCAAAATGCTTTTTTTTAAAGTGCCAGCTGGGGTGTTTTAAATGTTTTTTTTTAGGCCTAGGATCTTAATAGTCTTCCCGCAGCCGCCTAGTAGGACCTCTTAAGAGTCTTCCTGTAGCTGCCGGGTTAAGAGGTTTTCCTGGGCGAAGGCGACGGGACTCTTAAGATTCAAGGCCTAAACAAAGCCTTTTAGAAGACCCCAGTAGCACTCAAAATAAAGGAATGAGCCTCAATAAGTTCGCCTGGCGGGCACTTTCAAATACCATAGCTTTGCCGTTTAAAGGTTAAGGATAATAACACTAATAATACAGGTTACCTTCTTGTCTTTTACCAGCGCTGACAAATGTATTGAATTTGACCATAATATTGAGCATGCCTGCATATTGTCGAAACATATCCGAACCTATGTGGGTGCTTGCTGACGATAGAACATTTACTGAAAAACAACATAAAAAACATTATTTTTACAGCTTCTTCGCTCAGCATTAAACGTGTCGCTATTGTGCAAATTTCTACCATAATTATATGCCATATTCGTTTTTTATTTATGTATTTATTTGTTTTTATGTATTTATTTATTGATTGATTGATATATTTTGTTAACCCCATAGATAATCTGGGGTTCATTAGATATGTCTCCAACGTCTGGATCTGGACCGTATTGCCCCCAGTTGAGTATAGTCCTGGTCGAGGGGAAGACCACAACATTCATAGATAAGGTAAGCCGGTCAATCATGCAATAGGATAGTTGATTAGGGCCGGGCAGATGCCTGGAGTCTCACCCGGGATGATCCCCCAGTGTAAAGTCGGAGGGTGAGTGTAGCTACTTGCTGTAAAGGTGTATGCCTCCATTGATTGATTGATTGATTGGGTAATAAGGGTAATTCAAAATCTTAGCTCTTCAAAAAATTCATAAGAATATACTACAACATTTCGACGAAGAATCAAATAGCCCTCTTATGCTTGGAACCACGATTTGCATATTCGTGAAGTGTAAGCTAATATCAGTGTACACTGTACACTGAATATACACGAATATACACTGTACAGTATAACTCGTTTGAACATAAAACCTTTATGAGTGCTACAATTCTTGTCCGACGAATGCCTATTTATAAATAACCGTATATAATCATATTTTAAAAGGAGGGATTTTGGGTTTGTATTAATCTCTTCCTCATACCATGAGCTATTCATATCACTTTAATGTATAGCTTTAAAACATCCTAAAACAATATATACCGAGAATTATGTACATTTGTACGAGTCCGAGAAACTTGAGTGTATACACTTGTAATATTGTATTCATAAAACAAAAACTATTGATGATAGACATATTCTGATTGCATTTTGGAAAGTGCATGAAAATACCTGTCATTTAATATATTAAACCCTATTGTCATAGCTGAAATTGTTTATTTACGAAGGTGCAAAGTCAAATAATGTTGGAAGAACATGAAACAAATTTTGGTCCGCATCACTTTTATCAATCATAATATACATATGTTGTTATGGTTGTCTATGTTAATATTGTAGATCAATCTTTCCTCTTTCTATTGAGCTAGGATAGATTGTACTAAGCATTTTTGTTGTTGCTGAAAATTGATGTAGAGTCAGCATCTTTGTTACGTATGCATAATTTGTCTTTGCAAAATACCAATTTCTATTTTAATTATATAAAAACGATTGTTGATTGTAATTACATTTTGATGACACATTTGGAATGAGCGTGAAAAATGTTTCTAATCACATGTATATTACAACATTATTGCTCAAGTTATAATGAAATTATGACGTCGTAAATTTGGAAACACAATAAAATATATCTTATATATCGATTTTCAATGTGAAAATTTGATATGAGATTTTTGTTACAGTTATGTAATAGTATGGGTGTTGAAATAACAGTTATGTAATAGTATGGGTGTTGAAATAACAGTTATGTAATAGTATGGGTGTTGAAATAACAGTTATGTAATAGTATGGGTGTTGAAATAACAGTTATGTAATAGTATGGGTGTTGAAATAACAGTTATGTAATAGTATGGGTGTTGAAATAACAGTTATGTAATAGTATGGGTGTTGAAATAACAGTTATGTAATAGTATGGGTGTTGAAATAACAGTTATGTAATAGTATGGGTGTTGAAATAACAGTTATGTAATAGTATGGGTGTTGAAATAACAGTTATGTAATAGTATGGGTGTTGAAATAACAGTTATGTAATAGTATGGGTGTTGAAATAACTTAGAAATGTTTATAAAATTAATATAAACACCATAATGAGGAGGAGCACTTTATTGACAACGTTTCGCAGATACCTTCTTCAGGACACTAACCGACGCTAGGTCCTTGGACACATTAAGTATCAGTCATGACAGGTGGGGGGACCGGTGAATAAGGGTGTGGGGGGATGGGGGTATGGAGGACTGAGAGGAGGAAGGAGTAGAGGGGTATGGGTAATGGGTATGCACAAATACACACATTTTATAGGCTAACCACGGAACATAATATGTAAATACTACTACTAAACTACTGCTATGAATAATAATGATAACAATTATTAAAAATAATGATAACAATAATGCTAATTATGATATACAGTACCTTACACACACACACATACACACACACACACACACACACACACACACACATGTGAGCAAACACCGAAAATACATGTATAGTATGCATATGTTTAAAGGATAGTATGTACCGTTGTTAGCCTATAAAATACATGTATAGTATGCATATGTTTAAAGGATAGTATGTACCGTTGTTAGCCTATCAAATTTCAATAGAGTGCTCCTCCTCATATGGTGTTTATGTTCAATAGAGTGCTCCTCCTCATATGGTGTTTATGTTCAATAGAGTGCTCCTCCTCATATGGTGTTTATGTTCAATAGAGTGCTCCTCCTCATATGGTGTTTATGTTCAATAGAGTGCTCCTCCTCATATGGTGTTTATGTTCAATAGAGTGCTCCTCCTCATATGGTGTTTATGTTCAATAGAGTGCTCCTCCTCATATGGTGTTTATGTTCAATAGAGTGCTCCTCCTCATATGGTGTTTATGTTCAATAGAGTGCTCCTCCTCATATGGTGTTTATGTTCAATAGAGTGCTCCTCCTCATATGGCGTTTATGTTCAATAGTACGAGTCTTGCTGTGTATTTGGATGTATAATACATTGCATGTAGAGAGATTATTATGGGATAAAATAAATATAATGTCTCGCGGTACCGCATATGGCGTTTGAGAGTGAACAGTGAGGATACATACAGGTACTTAACGCTTAAGTTTTAGTGAGAGTGAGAGTTTGTTTTGATCAATAGGTATGTTTGTGTGAATCCGGTCTAGCAATTTAATAAGTATAGTCCTGCTTTAGAATTAAGTGGCCCTTACACATACTGAGTATGTCATCCATTTTTCTGAGGGTAAGGATCAATAATAAGACATTTGTTTGTAACTTACTTTTTTCACACTTTGCACCTACTCGGCTGATGGAAATAATACAAAAATAAATAAATAAGATAATAAGCTGATTTTACGTGATAGTGACTTTTTTACTAGGGCGTTTATTAAAATGATATGTGTGTACCATTCCATGTTACATTGTCTTAGAATATGGCTTAGTAAACCTTATGGATTTTGTTTATTGTATTACGGTAGGTTGGTTAAGATAAGGTAAGGTTAGGTTTGGATATATTAGATAATGTTTTTCAGGTTTAGATTAAGAATCTTCATATTATCATGTTAAGTTAAGTTAGAATATATTATGATACCTTAAATTAGGTAGTGTTAATAGTAAGTCACATTATATTACCCTAAAACAATAACTTAGCACGTCTATTTTGAAGGAGATTACAATTTTCACCTCTCTCATGGACGGCATACATTATTGACATATGTGTTCTACTGCTAACTCTGGTGTATCTCTTTGTCTAGCTTTTTACTTCATATTTATCTATTAATACACACATGCACGTGTTTAATTTTAATTGGGACTGGTTATTAAATTAGGAGTGTTTATTCATTGGATAATATATGTAACCAACAGGTAAATAATTATTGACTTGTGTTAAAGATATGAACTCTGAAAATGTGTAACTTCCGTTGTTCTAGCAGAAGTCATCTCATGGTATGAAAATGCTACTCCTCGTACGTGAGAAACATAATCTAAATTCTGATGACGTTATTAGCTTTGGCATTCGCAAATATTTTCAATTCTATCTTCGTTTCGCTTCCGGCCAAAACAAACAGCATAAGCGCATAAGGGCCTTGGATTGCAGTATTGTTTGATATTAACTTAATGCAGCATAACTCAGGAAAACAATATATATACATACATAATATGCACTGTTGTTATTGTTGAATACGAGAGAGCACTCATGAACAATTGTGTTTACTAGTATTCACATATTATTATTGTAATTATTTTTATTATTTTTATTATTATTATTATTATTATTATTATTATTATTTGTATTATTGTTATTAATTAATTTGAGGAGAAAAACCCCACACGGAATTAATTAATACGATGCATCTATAACAAGTATTCTGCAGAACCTTTTTACTTTTTGATAACAAGGGGATACCTTCGCATTGTGTAATGAATATAATTTGATATTAGATGAAGTGTTAATATTAAATTATATTTTTGAGATCAAGACCTCTCTCATTCCCAGATTACACTTTCATTCTTAAGCTTGTTCTGTTATGCTTAACCCTGGAGCGCGTTGTTAGGGATTTCTATTTCATTCAAGTGTCACTGGTTGTAATTGAGGTATTGTGCTTGTTATGGTGGGTATGATCTTTAATTATTTATGATTGAACATCGTATGCAATGTTATGAGCCCGGTATAATTAATTCGACCTGTAGACAGCTTAGTTTCATATATAAGAAAATATTATTGTCCCTGAGTGTACAAGCACGAGTGGAGTGGTATTGGGAGGCTTCTTGCAGCCTACCCCCCTTTTCTCCACATTCCATTCTCCCCCATATCCCTCTACTCACGTACCCCTACTCACTTTCCCCCCCTTTCCTCCAACTCCCTTTCTCTTCTTCGTTGCCTGACGTACGAATGATATTGATTATAACTAGGTAATAATGTATTTGGCTTTTCTAATCATAAGTATTGTTTATACGATATATCATAGAGTTCTTGGTAAAAGTAATACTTTAATTCAGCAAGTATATAATGAGTTGAGATTAATGCAGTTAGAGAGGTTGGTATCAGAGCCAGGTGAGCGAAGGGTATATAAGCCGCTCGTAACGTAACGGCAGGTAGTGGATTCTCCACCACCATCATAAGCTGACCTGACCTGAGTTTGTATGTAAAAGAATCACCATGAGTTGAATAAGTATCGCCTAGGATTTTTTCTATGTTTATTGATTGCTTTCACTTACTCTCTTGGAGGGTATTTATATAACTATGTATTATTTTTCTTAAGAGTGTCTTCATTATTTCACTTCAATGTTTCTCACTTTGATATTTTCACTAGAAGTAACTTTTGTGTATAATTAATCATGTAAATAAATTATAATTATATTTTACATAATCTTTACATTTTACCTTTATATGCTAATATATTATTCTTTTGATTGTTGGGATAGATCTAAGTCAAAGTAAGTAAAGATAACTAATTCTGAATGAGTGATAAGAAAGGAATAACTTTGGGGTTTTTAGGCTAAAGCAGCCATTTGATATCAACTGATACTTTATGAACTTGCCACATCTTTTCACCTACCAAGGTTTTAGTGACTACAAAGAGAGTTGCTAGTTTTTGTGGAAGTTTAACATGCCACTTATTCTTGACTGAAACTGATAGTCATATTTTCCGCATTTTGTGAGGCTAAATAATAAGTCCTCGTTTTGTGGTTTTTAATGGAATGTTTCTTTATGTTATGGGTTCGAACCCCGCTCGTAACGTAACATGGTGCCGTGACCAGGATTCCTTTCTTTCCCTCGTTTGGTAGTAATTGAGAACATTAGTGAAACATTAGGTCCCTCGCTAGGATATCGCATACTCATCTCATCCATCTCGTTTTATTCTGTTTATGAGTTGAGAGAGCTGTGTCAGCCTCTAAGTTCTTTAATGCCAATTATTTGTGTTTCTCACTCATCCTAATTTGTCATACATTTTCTCGTTCATCCATTGTTCATAGCATTCAATCATGGAATTTAAAATTAGTGACTTTGTCGCTGACCCCTCCTTGAGCACCTTGTTTGTGTCGAAGCTCAGAAAAGTAGACGGGATTGCCTTAGTCACAGAGTATGATGTACCTTACAAATCTAGTAAACTAAGGTGGGATTAGAAGGAGTGTGATTGAGAAATTGGTAACTACTGGTGTTTTGTCTGAGGCAGCATATCACTTGTGTGCAGAGGAAGGAGGCAGTGAGGCATGGATGAGAGTGAAACTATTAGAGCTGGAGAATGCAAAAGCTAACAGAGAACAGAAAAGGCTTGAGATTGAACATGAGCGTGAACAAAAACATCGTGAGCTTGAGGAGAAACAACGTGAGATAGAGCATGATGAGCAAATGTTAAAGTTAAAAGCTGAAGAAAACCGGAATCAAAGGGATTCGGTTGCAAGTAGACCATTTTCTGATGAGGGCCATAGTTTGAAATTTGTCCCTAGTTTTGATGAGACTGACCCGGAGAATTTCTTCATTCTTTATGAGAAGGCAGCCAACCATCTCAAGTGGCCAAATGATCAGTGGGCATTTCTAGCCCAGACTACTTTCATAGGTAAAGCCAAGCAGATTTACACCAATCTCCCCAGTGAATCCTTGACCTATGAAACTCTTAAAACCTCAGTCTTAGCAGTGTATGATCAGGTTCCTGAAACTCATCGTCAGTGTTTCAGGGATATGAAGAAAGGTGAAAAACAAACCTATCTAGAATTTGTAAAGGAAAAAGAGCGAAAGTTTCTGAGTTGGTTGAGAGCCAGTAAAGTGACAACCTTTGAGCAGTTGTGCCAGCTAGTTATGCTTGAAGAATTTCTCCGCAAAGTCCCCTTCCCCTTAAAACTTTACCTCCAAGAGAGAGAGGTGCAATCTGTAGACAGGGCGGCTATTTTGGCTGAAAATTACAGATTAACTCCTGGCGATTCTTATTTCAGGACAGGACAGAGAGGGCCTGGCAACCGGGCATATTCTGGTGCTGGTCCTCGTGATGAGGTAGGTCTGGTTATGGTGGTGTCTCCCAACCAGTTTCAAGGGTAACATCTGGGGGCAATGGATCTGATAAAAAGGAATTTAACAAAACTTCTCTTTCTTCCATTAAACCTCCTGGACCCTTAGTTTGTGCCTACTGTAAACAACCTGGACATTTTCTTAGAGTGTCCCAAATTAAAATTAAAAGAGAAAACCCGTAAACCAGAGAGTAGTGCTGTCCTAGCCTCTTCCCTTGTACTTAATCCAAATAGAGTAGCAGTATCCCCTCCTACTCCACCTGTGTTGAGTGCCTGTTCTGACTCTGACGGCTCTCACAACCAGGTTTTCACTAGTATACCACCTAGCTGTTCTAACCAGTTCCAACCTTTTCTTTCCACAGGATCAGTTTCCTCTACTGACGCTTCCACTGACTATCCCAATATCCCATTCATATTTTGAGAGACACAGGAGCTTCTCATAGCCTCTTGGTAAGAGGATTGGTGCCCAGTATTGAGGACTGTTTGCTGGGCCAGAGTATACTCATTCAGGGAGTCAGTGGGTGTCTTCTTGTTCCTTTGGCTATAAAAACTAAGTTAGCTAGTAGTTACTTTACTGTTGGGATTCAAGATTCCCTACCTGTAGAAGGAGTGAACTTTTTTATTGGAAACGATATCGCCGGTGGCAAAGTGATACCAGACCCCATTGTTACCTCCACTCCCTCCTCTGATAACAACACTAAGCAATTAGAAAATCAGTATCCCAATTTGTTTCCCTCCTGTGTAGTGACTTGGAGTGGGGCTGGTCACCACAGTAAGAAGGACAAAGTTGATCCTGATAGTGTTGACCTAGACACTTCCTCCCTATTTCCTGATGTAGAGTCAGAGGATATTAGCAAGATTCCCATTGATTCTGAAACTCTCAAAGAGGCTCAGAAGCAGGACCCTGAACTGGCAATATATTTTGATAGGGCTGTGGAAGAGTCAGATATAGGAAACTATCCTCAATGCTTCTATCTAAGTAATGGTACCCTGATGCGCAAGAATAGACCTCCCAATGTGCCAGCTGATTAGCCCTGGCAAGAAGTGCATCAAGTAGTTGTGCCACATAAGTATAGAGTAGACATAATTTCCATTGCTCATGACGTTAGTGGTGGACATTTGGGTGTCAACAAGACTTATGACAAAATTCTCAATTATTTCTTTTGGCCGAGGATGAAACAATCTGTGAAGTCTTACTGTAAAACTTGTCATGTGTGTCAACTTGCTGGGAAATCCAAACAACCCATCAAGCCTGCACCTTTAAATCCCATCCCTGTAACGGATGAACCGTTCAGTAAAATCATAATTGACTGTGTAGGACCTTTGCCAAGAACCCGTAGTGGGAATGAGTACATGTTGACTGTCATGTGTTTCACCACTAGGTATCCAGAAGTGTTCCCCTTGAGGCGTATAACATCAAAGAATGTAGTAAAGGCGCTTAGTAAATTTTTCACCCAGTATGGAATACCCTGTGTGGTACAGTCTGATTTAGGAAGTAACTTTACCTCTCAGCTCTTCAAGCAAACCATGGAAGAGTTGGGAGTACACCAGTACCATTCCACAGCCAGTCACCCACAGTCCCAGGGGGCATTAGAGAGGTTCCATCAGACCCTCAAATCCATGCTCACTAAATATTGTGAAGAGAACAATGCCGACTGGGATGAGGGCATCCATTTTGTGTTTTATGCTGTAAGAAGCAGGGTACAAGATTCTCTAGGATTTTCACCATTTTCCCAAGTTTTTGGTCATGAGGTCAGAGGTCCTTTGAAAGTGTTAAAAGATACTTGGATCAATACTAACTCTAATAAACATCTTCTCACTTATGTGCATCAATTTACATCTAGACTGAGATCTGCAGTAGAACTAGCTATGAATAATTTAGAGAAGTCTCAAGATAAAATGAAAGTGCAGTATGATAAGACTACAGTTGTTAGTGAATTTCAGCCAGGAGATCTAGTGCTTGCCTTTCTGCCTATACCTAAAAAGCCGCTACAAAGCAAGTACCATGGTCCATATGTTGTGCTTAAGAAAACATGTAATGTGAATTATGTTTTAAAAACTCCTGATCGTAGGAAGTCAGAAAGACTAGTACATGTTAACCTGCTGAAAGCCTATCACTGCAGAGATCCAGATAAGGTATTAAACTTTGAATCTGTAGCACAATTTGAAGGTGAACTAGAGGATTTAAAGATCAAGGAGCATAATGACATCCAGTTGTCTCTTGATAACAAATTGCAAAACTCGGACTTCTTGACTAACCCCCATTTAAAATTCCAGCACTTGTTGTCTGACCATTGTCTGACCAAGGTGAAGACTTGGAGTACCTGCTTTCCGAGTTTCCACAGCTGTTTGGTGACGTTCCCCAGCAGTGTCCCCTGGTGGAACATGATGTGGTTCTGACAGAAGGGGCCACTCCCATCAAACAACATCCCTACCGCGCCAATCCAGAGAAGCGTGCGGCGCTTCAACAGGAAGTGGACTTCCTACTCGCCCATGGATTGGTGGAACGGAGCGACAGCGAGTGGGCCTCTCCATGCCTACTCGTGGACAAACCTGATGGCACATTTAGGATGTGTACGGATTATCGCCGGGTAAACCAACTCACCCGCCAGGACTGCTACCCTCTGCCATGGATCGACGACCTGTTGGACCGTTTGGGAGGAACGAAGTACATCTCCAAGATTGACCTGCTGAAGGGTTACTACCAGATAAAACTATCAGAGAGTGCCAAGAGAGTGTCTGCATTTGTCACCCCGGACGGGCTATTGCAATACACCGTCATGCCTTTCGGTATGGTGAATGCGCCCGCCACCTTCCAGCGACTGATCCACCGGGTGACAGATGGCCTCTTGGGCGTGCAATCCTACCTCGACGATATTGTGGTCTACAGCAAATCCTGGCAGGATCATCTTCACTAGCTACAGAAACTCTTCTCCAACTTGGGCAGGGCGGGACTCACTGTCAACCTCGCCAAGAGTGAGTTCGGCCATGCCAAACTAATCTTTCTGGGTCACGTGGTAGAAGGGGAAGTCAGCCCTATTTCTGCCAAAGTCGAAGCCATTTCTACACTGCCTATTCCCCAGGACAGCAAGGCAGTAATGCGCTTCTTGGGTATGGCTGGGTACTATCGACGTTTTGTACCCAACTTCGCTGACCTCTCCGCCCCCCTAACAGACTTGATTAGTCCCAAGAAAAAGTTTGTGTGGACACCAGAATGCCAAACTTCATTCACAAAGATTCGTTGCCTATTAGTCAATGCACCTATTCTGAAGTCTCCTCAGTTTCATAAGCCATTCATAATTCAGGTGGATGCTAGTGATGTTGGTGTAGGAGCAGTTTTGTTACAGTACAGTGATGCTGAGATTTTGCATCCAGTTTGCTATGCATCCGGTAAACTCCAACCTTATCAAAAACACTACAGCACTATTGAAAAAGAGTGTTTTGCCTTGCTCATTGCAGTGGATAAGTTTAATGTGTATCTCGGACTTGCACCCAGAAGGCCCGGGATCGCGCCCACGCTCGGCACATTAAAGATTTTTCACAAGCACTGAGTCGTTACCATCCCTCATGAGCAAGGGGATGGGGTAGTAGTACAGGACCCCAATGGAAATATGCCTAATCAGCCTTATTGGGCTATCCTTATCTGGCTTAGCATGCGCTAGCTTTAAGAACTATTATTATTATTATTATTATTATTATTATTATCTTAGTGGTTCACATTTTCCTGTGAAGGGTGTTTACTGATCACAACCCCCTGAAATTCTTGTATAAAATGAAAAACTCGAATCAGCGGTTAATGAGATGGTGCTTGGCATTGCAACCATATAACCTTGAAATTCACCACATAAAGGGAAAGAACAATATTATCGCGGACATGTTGTCCCGGAACTGAATGAGAACAATTTTAGTTGTTAGAGCTATTTTGCCAGCAATAATGTGTAAGTTTGTTAATGTGATTTTGGTTTTGGTTTATGGTTTGGTGAATGGTATTAGGTTTAAAATTTTGTATTAGGGTTCAGATTTAGTTTCGCTTCTCTTATAAATCTCTTTGTGAGGGAGGTGTTAGGGATTTCTATTTCATTCAAGTGTCACTGGTTGTAATTGAGGTATTGTGCTTGTTATGGTGGGTACGATCTTTAATTATTTATGATTGAACATCGAATGCAATGTTATGAGCCCGGTATAATTAATTCGACCTGTAGACAGCTTAGTTTCATATATAAGAAAATATTATTGTCCCTGAGTGTACAAGCACGAGTGGAGTGGTATTGGGAGGCTTCTTGCAGCCTACCCCCCTTTTCTCCACATTCCATTCTCCCCCATATCCCTCTACTCACGTACCCCTACTCACTTTCCCCCCCTTTCCTCCAACTCCCTTTCTCTTCTTCGTTGCCTGATGTACGAATGATATTGTTTATAACTAGGTAATAATGTATTTGGCTTTTCTAACCGTAAGTATTGTTTATACGATATATCATAGAGTTCTTGGTAAAAGTAATACTTTAATTCAGCAAGTATATAATGAGTTGAGATTAATGCAGTTAGAGAGGTTAGTATCAGAGCCAGGTGAGCGAAGGGTATATAAGCCGCTCGTAACGTAACGGCAGGTAGTGGATTCTCCACCACCATCATAAGCTGACCTGACCTGAGTTTGTTTGTAAAAGAACCACCATGAGTTGAATAAGTATCGCCTAGGATTTTTTCTATGTTTATTGATTGCTTTCACTTACTCTCTTGGAGGGTATTTATATAACTATGTATTATTTTTCTTAAGAGTGTCTTCATTATTTCACTTCAATGTTTCTCACTTTGATATTTTCACTAGAAGTAACTTTTGTGTATAATTAATCATGTAAATAAATTATAATTATATTTTACATACTCTTCACATTTTACCTTTATATGCTAATATATTATTTTTTTGATTGTTGGATAAATCTAAGTCAAAGTAACTAAAGATAACTAATTCTGAATGAGTGATAAGAAAGCAATAACTTTGGGGTTTTTAGGCTAAAACAGCCATTTGATATCAACTGATATTTTATGAACTTGCCACATCTTTTCACCTACCAAGGTGTTAGTGACTACAAAGAGAGTTGCTAGTTTTTGTGGAAGTTTAACATGCCACTTATTCTTGACTGAAACTGATAGTCATATTTTCCACATTTTGTGAGGCTAAACAATAAGTCCTCGTTTTGTGGTTTTTAGTGGAATGTTTCTTTATGTTATGGGTTCGAACCCCGCTCGTAACTTAACGTAAGTCTACCCAAACACGCAAACAGGATAGCTCTACTGAACGTGATCGCCTCTGATTCGACGAATCACGTTTGTGATTGTTTGCAATCAGATGGCGATCACGCTAACACTCCGTGGAGGTGACTAGCGAAGCTATCATAACAGTACGCCTAAATCTCACCTTGACATTATAATATCATAATTAAGCTTAATTAGCCTCCCTCCATGTTATTTATGTGTCGCAATTTCAATTGTAAGGTGGCACACCTATAAAAATCATAGTTATCATGACCATTTTGCTATATATAACATAAAACAAGCAACTGGGAGCGCAAGTCTCACAGCTACATCGTCAGGCCTTCAGTGCGGTAAGCGTAGCCTAGTTGGTAACGACTTCGCTTTTAAATCCGTAAGCCTACTCGCAAGGGTTTGAGGCTCGATGAGTTTTTTTTTTTTTTTTTTTGCAGTTTTGATTTAATTTGTATCGTTATATATTGGTAATGTTATTATGCCAATGATGTATTGTAATGGGTTATAACTTGCTGTACAGATTTTTGACCGTTTGTCTATATTATTGATTGATTATTATGTTTTGTATGCGGTTTGTATATAATTTTTATACAGCAGTTATATATTGGTAATGTTACAGTTGTTACTATGCCAATGGGTTATATTTTAACGGGTTATAGCCTAACTTGATGCACAGGTTTTTCGGCGCTTGTCTATATTATTGATCGATTACTCTATTTACACTTCCTAAAAACAATTTATGAGGCATAATTGCATCAAAGTATGATAGGTCAGCTAAGCTATGTTTATTAACCTGACAAGCGCGATATAGACCTAGGTGCTAGGGTAGTTATTTGTGCATTTCTAGCCCTGGATTCTGACAGAATTCGTTATATTTACAATATAAACCATTATTTGTTTTCGGTATGCTTTTATTTTACATATATGATGTATATATGAACCTTCAAGAGTGCTAAAATAAGTGGGAAAAGCATTTGGGTGGTGAAAAACGAAGATATTGGCCACCCGGTCATAATCTCAGGCGAGAGAGAGACACAGGCAGCCCTCCCCTCTCGCTGTCTGGGAGTCAACTGAGACGAGCGGGGCGGTGTGTGCCGGTGTCTGGGTGTTGCATAACGATCTTTTATGCAACCCACTTGTGCTACATTATCGCGGGAGAGAAAAATAACCGATAAATGATGATAATAAGTGGATAAATAGGTGATAATTGAGGAGGGGGGGGAGGGGGGAATAAGGTGGGGAAGGAGGGGAGGGGGAGGGGTGAGAAACACATGGATGAGTACTAGAGGGGAATTATCTCACCTAGAGACAAAATCCTTTGTTTTGATAGGCCCTTTTTATTTTGGGAAGGCTTTTTTTATGGTCCTGCTTCCGTGAGGCCTATCGCGTTCCCTATAGGAAGCCTTCCGTGAGGCCTATCGCGCTTGCCGGGTTAAGGTAGCCTACCCACGCTATAGTTAAATTTTCAAATGTAATGTAAAATATATTAATGACCTTCCATTAATATAGGCTTACACATAGCCTATAGCCTACACATAGATCGCCAGGAAAAGAAAATATGCCTATACATACATCGCCAGGAAGAAATAATATTCTGTATAGGCCTATAGGCTATACTATTTAATTCAGCCTCCACATAGGCTACATCGTCAGGGAAAGAACAATATATAATTATAAACTATATAATTTAGCCTATTCATACATCGCCAGGAAAAGAATATAATTATACTTTTTACTTTCCCAATAGACTAACGGAGAATTGTTTGAAAATTACACAGGGAATAAATAGCTACCTTTGCCAGATAAGGACCGTAATAACTGTCAACATTTCCTGATAAAAGATTATACTATATAATAGCCTGATGGTAGCCTAGCCTACCGTCTGTCTTGAGCTTGAACAAGGATGCTGACTGTAGCTGACAGTGTGACTACCTTAGCCAATAGCCTATATTGATGAATAATATTTGTTTAAATTTATTGATTGAAATCAATAGACAGAAAAAAACATGTTACCGGGCCTAAAACCTTCGCAGACATCGCCAACAAAAATTTGAATTTCGTGCTCACAGCCACTGACCAATCAGCGACAAGAATCAATGTTTGGCTATCAGTGTCGTTCAGCCTGCGCGAACATAAACAGGATTGCTCAAACAGAAACATTATTGTGTGATAGGGTAGACTGAACGCGCTCCATGATCTCTCTCACTTAAATGCGCCAAAAGATCGTTGAATCATTCCTAAACTTGCTCTCGCGTTCCTAATCTTGCTCAATTATTCCTAAGCTTGTCTAAACTGGCTCATATCCGTAAACGTGTCCTAATTATAATCTCGCAATGTTTAACCTTTTCTCTTATTCCTAAGCTTCCTTCTCTCCCCTAAACTTGTTTTCTCCTTTTGAACTAGCTCTCTCACTTCTAAGCGTGATTACGTGTTCTATCTAATTCCTACGCTTGCTTTCTCTCCGATTGTATTTATCATTTCTAAAATTACATGTCTGAACCCATATGTATATTATTTTATTTATCATGGAAATAATATGATTATGCAAAATTTATAACATTTGCATAGGAACATAATTCACACATGAAGCATATTCATATTTTAATACATTTACGTTAAACGGAGTTTATCCTTGAATACTGTATGCATGACTGATGCTAGGTACGATCAATACTGTATGCATGACTGATGCTAGGTACGATCAATACTGTATGCATGACTGATGCTAGGTACGATCAATACTGTATGCATGACTGATGCTAGGTACGATCAATACTGTATGCATGACTGATGCTAGGTACGATCAATACTGTATGCATGACTGATGCTAGGTACGATCAATACTGTATGCATGACTGATGCTAGGTACGATCAATACTGTATGCATGACTGATGCTAGGTACGATCAATACTGTATGCATGACTGATGCTAGGTACGATCAATACTGTATGCATGACTGATGCTAGGTGCGATCAATCATGATTTAATATAAAACACGCCCACATGCACATTACTGGCATATTACTCACTCACGCGCACACACACACACAGACACACACACACATAAAAGGTCGGGATGTTCAAGTGGTGTAAAGCAGTTTTGTAAATAACAAATTCCCGATTTATGCACAAACAGATCTATGCTGATATAGAATTATATAAGCGTGGTCCCTTCCTAGCCAATCTGCCCAATTTTAAGTGGCTTTTGCACATGTTGGCCTACACGTTGTTTCAAATCTCTAGAAGACAACGTCTAGGTTTACGTTCAGCACTTAGACACATCCGTGATTGCGTGTCACTCCGTTCTTATGGTAAACAATGATTATGAAAACGACATTAATGTGATACAGGGACATAATATACCCTATTCCAAGTAAGTAGGCCAAGCCTCCTAAACATTAACTTATATAACTCACAAGCGACTAAATTAATCAAGTTAATATTTCTACCATTTGGGAAGGGTCAGCCAGGGAATAGGTGTGGAAATTTACGGCCCATTTTCTCAAGCCCTTTTTGAGTTACAGAGGTTAGGATTCACGATTTCTGGACTACCTATTTGAAACAGGGTATAGTTTCTTATACAATAAAATACAAGAGGAGTTATACAATAGGGAAAAAGCAACACTATTTATACACACAATAAGGTCTCACACAACGAGAGACGTTACACTCTCGGAGTCTAATCAAATCAATATTTAGATACACAGTGAGTTAAATGTACGTACGGAATATAACGTGTAGGTAGTTATGGAATTAAATATGATTGTAGGTTCTAAGACTAAATCGAAGCTTGCTTATAAGTATCATTATATTAACACCTTAACTCCTTCCGACATATTATGTTCCAGTAAGTCTACGGAGGCGGCAGCCCGGTATCATTGCCACTGCACCACACAACTGTCAAAACCACACTTCTGACCGTTAGAATTGTCGGAGAAACCTGGGGTTGCCACCAACCGACAGATCTTCATCTAACTTACCGGACTTACTGAGCTCCATATGACGCTAGGGCATCATATAACTTATTTTAGAATTATGAAAATAAGTCCATATGACGCGGTAGCATCATATGAGTTTTTAGTTCACCCTGTCATATGACGCGGTAGCGTCATATGAGTCGGCAAGAGTTAAGAGCGGGTGGTGGAGTATATTTCACCGTGCCGCCCAGCGTTTTTTTTTTTACCATAAATGGCCTTGTTTCCGTGCTCTTTTTCATGCATAAACAAGAGCCAGAGCATAATACAATTATGTATCCCTGAAAGGGCGTTAATTGAGCTTTCCAATGACACCTGAACCATCCTTCTACGATCATTGGTTGTCTTGCAACGATCGTGCAACCGAAGGGCAAAATCGCTAAAATACGGTCATTTCGTTACATAATTACGTGTGTAGCGAGGGAGGGAGGGTGGATGTGTGTGGAATAAATGTCAGTAGGCCCACGCCGTGGCGAGCGGTCATGAGGCAACCTATACTCCTCCCGTCGCTCGTCTCTCTCTCAGAGCCAATATTGCGCCAAAATTGCACACGGACTCAGGTCGGGCCCCGCTCTTTGGGCTTGTGTTCTCTATACGGACTAGAGTCGGGCCCCGCTAAATAACGGTTAATACACTCTTTTGACACAATTATAATACATTAAAATGGTGTTTGCAAATACGTTGATGTTGACAAATATTTAGATATACAATAGTTTAGCCTGCGCACATTAGAGCTCGACTCTTAATATACGACGAATACGAGCTTAACACCTAAAATAGGTTCAGCCCTCTCAAAGTACTCACTGAACAGAGGGAAAAAAGACAGTCAAGTGCAGAATGGATAGTGAAATGCTTAGCCTACTATGCGACACTCAAACAGCAATGGGATCAAACTAAGCAGGTCATGTTAGTCCAGGCAATCTAGAGCAAAAATTGCTTTAACCTGGGCAAAATTGCTTCAGAGGCTTTCTAAACGGTTTCCATTTCAGGAACCATTGCCGAAAAACATATTCCAAATCTGACCCCGGGAACAACCCTAAACATGAAATTCAAAATGGCGGAATAGCAGTTTCCTACGAAATACAATACATTTTCATTTCGCTGTGTAGGGAGAGTTATGATGCCTTATTTGATCAGTAAAATGGTTTAAGCCAAATTTCAATTTCCAAGTTAATCTATATAACACTACAAATTGTATTAGGCGGCAAGTATTAGACTATGATGTCAATTGTAGTATGCTGTATGGAGAGTATGGGAGAACGGATAATGCTCTTGGCTGCCAATTTAGATATTTATATCTAAATCTAGATGCTTTTGAACACGTCTAGATATAATTCTATAGACAAAAGTTGGAAGCCCTGATATTGCTACATCTTTAGATATTTATGCACAACTCTTTAATTCCTACTACCTACTATCAAATCTACGAATTTGTGCTTGTCATTTTCTTTAAACCTCGTCTAGCGGAGGGTTTTGTGCTATTTTGGGCATATTCAGGCGCTCCTGAATGATAAATCAAGTATCTGCATGAAAAGAAATGTATTCAGCAAACAACTAGGCGCTAAAAGCTTCAAAATGAGACCAGAACGAGCTACGTAGCACTCGTGGTTCTCATACAGTGGTACCAGTAACATGGGAGTTAAGTGTATAGCGGTATATTTTTCCCAGCTACGCTCACTACTGCCTACACTGCCGGCCTCTCGAGAACACAGGGAGGGTGAGTCAGTGGGCGGCGGTAGGCCCTGGGAGTCGGACGTGTGGCCCGCTGCACTCCCGGCCATTTGCACTCAATTTTAACCCTTTAAAAGCCATAATAATGCTCCTAACTTGCTGCAAATTGGTGCCCGGCTATAGCCGGGCGCTGCTCTTTAAGGGTTAAAACTTATTACGTAGGCCTACTCCTTTTAAATAGGCCAATAGAAGATGCAACACCAAGACGAGCATAAATGTGAATCTCAGTCCAAGCATGACATTTGTTGTCCAGAAGGAACAGTTCTTGGCTAATGAAAACAACAAGCAAACATCTATTTTCCTTGTACGTTAGGAGTTGAAGAAGCACGGGTGTACTGTTCACATCGCAGATGGGGATGCTGATGTGGACATCGTTCGTGCTGGAGTTTCCTCATAATAAGTTGCAACTACAACAGTAATAGGGGAAGACACCGACTTGCTAATTCTCCTTCTATTCCATGCCAAGGAAAGTGGTTTCAAGTTGTATTATCACAGTGATATAAAACGGGGACCATCTTCTAATATGTGTATGATATTCTCAGCATTCAATCATTGTTAGAGAGTGACATCTGCAAGTATCTCTGGTTTGTGCATGATTTCACTGGCTTTGATAGCACATCCAGAATGTTTTTGATCGGGAAAGCCAAAACATTCGACACATTGATTAAGGTGGCTGAACTCCGTTCAATTGCAAATACATTCTGTTGTAATTGTTGCCAACACTCTGACATTGATTCCGCTTGAAGAAAGGATATGCTTCTGTTGTATGGCTGCAAAACACTTGAATTCACTAACGCACAACATCATAGAATGTTAGTTGAAATGATAGCTAAAGCTAAATCTATTGTTACACCCGAACGTTTGCCACCTACCAATGCATCCACAAAGTACCACAGCTTTCGCACATACTTTCAAATACAAATCTGGAAGTCTTCAGAAGAGACGATCGATGCAGAAGATTGGGGTTTGTATGTCAAGAATAATTCCTACTACCCTACAGCCTACGACAAGCCACCAGCTCCAAATTATTTACTCAACATTATCCGCTGCTCCTGCAAGACGAAATGTGCTACATCAAGAAGTGTATGCAAGCTTCATGGAATGCCCTATTCAGCCATTTGTGCCGAGTGCAAAATCAGTGGTTTTGATAACCCAAGTACCGGTAGTGTTTCCGATGATAGTGATGAAGAGGATTAATTAGTGTATGCTTGTGCCCAGGTATTTATCTCTCCTGTAATGAACATAACTTGAAATAAGAAGAAAACAAAAATTTATTAGTGATCATAAACAAATGTGAATAGCTATATAACAATATATTTGCATTATAAATGGTTGTGTTGTATACTGTTGAAAATCTAATTTTATTTAAAACATTACAACTGAAAGAAAAAGTATCAAATGTATTTTTGTAATGCGTAAATTAATTTTGTCTATATTTCGAAGGAACCATCCAGTCCGCCATTTTGAATTTTATGTTGGGGGGTGTTCCTGGGGTCCGATTTTGAATATGTTATTTGGCAATGGTTCCTGAGCTAGAAACAGTTTACAAAGATTCTGAAGCAATGTCTGTATGTGACCAGGTATCACGTCTGTAATGAAAATAGCTTGAAACTGAAAAGATAAATAGTTGTTGTATAAGTGATTATTATTTTTGTATATAACTATATATTATTATATTTGCATTGTAAATGATTGTGTTGCACGTTGTTGAAAGCCTATTTGTATTTAAAACATTACACCAGAAAGAATTAGCATCAAATATATCTCTATAAAGTGTAAATTAAATTTTCTTTTATTTCACAGGAAACATCCAGACTGCAATTTTGGATATGTTATTCGACAATGGTTCCTGAGCTAGAAACAGTTTAGAAAGCTTCTGAAGCAATTTTGCCCAGGTCTAACTACAAATTGCTTGGACTATGTGGGTTTGGCCTTGTTAGCGAGAATAAGACAAAAACACTTTTGATTGAGGATTCTCAGGTCAAAGGACAAGAGTCTCATTTTGTTAAATTTTGCCGTGATGTGAGAAAAGTGAAGACCCTCACAAGTGCAAGGGCTTCCCAGATCACAAAGGAAGTACCGGTATATAAAGTCTGGTTGAGACAAAGAGGACACCAATAATAGTCGTGGTCAGTGTAATGACCTGTTCCTCAAAATAAATAAAGTCGGAGCGACAGAGTCAATATTAGGTGAGGTCATGACACTGGCTGATGAGCTCCGACTCAAAATAGACAGAGGCATGATACTTCACATTTTGCCCAGGATGTATAGAGAGGATTGTGCTGCCAGCAAAGCAATGGGCTTAAATGGTAGGTTAGCTGACCTCTGTGCCCTGAAAGGGGTAAAGTTCGTGGACCCAATTGTTGAGTTTTATGGGAAGTGCAACCTCTACCTCCATGAAGGTTTGCACCTAAGCAGCAATGGTAATATAAAATAAGGTGATTTTCGAAATCATCATCTTTACAGCTTGCTCAGTGAAAGCAAAAATGTGAAAAGCATCCCCCAGCATGAAAAGTGCAAACCCTCATTAGTAGTTGATCCCCCGATCCCAAAAACAGGTCTCACAGAAGGAGTTATTCCCTCAGAGAAAGAATCCCTCTCAACCAATGGCAGAATGCCCCAGTAAAACAAGAAGATAATCCACTTCTCCCTCTAGAGTCTACACTTCAACTGACAATTTCAGAACCACTAGACATTGGTTCTTCTACCTCAGGTGAGGATTCACCACATACGCTATAGGGAACTTCTGATAGTGTACAGGGTAATAGTATGATAAAAAATGCACTAAGTCAGGCCATTCGTTATTGAGAATGCCTCTGGAAGCCAGGAAGTGACTGACTTGGTAAAGGATTTGGGTGTTCTGAATAGCAGTGACCTAAAGTATTCCAAGCAGTCCATTGATGTAGAGAAGAAAACTCAGACATTATTGGACTACTTTAGGAGGTAATTTTAGTATAGAAATAAGGAAATAGTCCTCACACTCTACAATGCTCTGATACGTTATTTCCTGGAGTATCCTGTTCAAGTCTGGTCTCCAGCATTCAGGAAAGATGTAGATTGGTTAGAAAGAGTACAAGATAAGGCTACAAACCTTATTCCATCTATTAGAAGACTGAGCTATGAGAACCAGTTGAGAGCTCTTGAACTCTATCCATTGGAAACATGCTTAATGAGGTCAGCTCATCGAAGTAAGCATACTTGATGTATATGATAATGTGGATTATAGCAAAATATTTACCCTCAATACGAATACAACACACAACCATGGCTGGAATTTAGAATTGAAATGGTTATGTACTATCATATGTGGAAATGTATTCAAATATAAGATTTGTTCTACTTGGTGCAAGCTTCCCTTAGAAGTTTTAAACAGTTCTTCAGTAGAGCAGTTCAAGAAAGTAGATAGTATTGTACACACTCTGTAATGAGTGTAATGTACTAAACAATCTCTTTCCATTTCGAGTATCTCCTCGGAATGGACCGCAACGTCTTTGAGATACTAACTATTCCTTATAACACAATGTAACACTCTCTCTCTCTCTCTCCACTCTGCTGGAGTCCTTTTTCTAACTATGTTTCTTAGCGACCCAAGATGTCGGAGGAATGGTGGATGGGGAGAGAGCCTTCCGCTTTCCTGACCTTGTCTTAAGTCCTAGCATTGACGTTTTTAACCATGAGGCCGGTCTTCCAAGCAGGTAGTGCAAAGCCTGTGTAGTCTGTGTATATATGTCTAGACTGCAGTGTGCGGGGCGCTCGAGAGGAGTCGGGTTGATTGAAGTCTCTGTCATCCATGGCCCTCTTGCGTGCCGGGGTCCCCTTCATGGTGTAGGGCAGGTCCTTTTCCTGCACTGGCCAGTCCGGCCCTGAGTGGCACCACTTAGACCCGCTTTCCCCTGATGTATGAGTTAGGGTCCCTGAGCTCCCCTGAGGAGTTCGGGTGATTCCCCTCCTCCACTCTTCCCCTATGGTGTGATGGCGCTCCCCCTGAGATAGGGTTGTCTCTGGTGTTCTTGGGTTTCTTGTCCCTACCTGACTCTGGCTCAGTAGTTTGTTCGTTCCTACCAGACTCTGACTCGGTAGTTTTCTCTGGCATTAGCAGTCCCCCTGGCATCTGAAAGGGGCGTTTCCGGGTGGATGGGACTCGATAGCCTTGGCGGGCAACCCATATAGGAGAATAAACCCAAAACAAATTACCGATGGGCGAAACGCTAATCGGTGCCACGTCCAGGTGGTGATCTTGATAACAGATAACAGATATGTAAGTCTCCCTCTTTCTCCTAGTTATACGGTGACATTTGCAGGAGTATGCACAAAAATATGTGCATTGTTTAGGGCACATACTATCTCAATATTCAAAGTTAAGAATGCAAACATAATCGACATGAATATAACTGAAGGCAAATAAAGGCATGCACACACACATACTGAATATCGGGAACACTGGCCGGGAAGGAAAACAAAATGAGAGAAGGGAAGTGTGAGTTGTCTTTGTGCGACTCGTGTGTTTTGTTGACATGTTGACTGACGAAAACACACACACACACACACACACACACACACACACACACACACATACATTCACAGTGACACACACAAACACAGGCTGTTTCTCAATAAGGCATATTGTTTTCTGTGTTGTATACCTTTCTTGTTTTCAGTGTTTATCATGTATTTCTAGGTTTCGATTAAATTTGTCTTTATATTTCTTCCTATATGTATCCACAATGTTTTAGTTTTATAAAGGAATTCATAGGAAAAAAAGCAGCAACAGATCAACTGATTCATATTAAGCCTTTTGGTGAAGTGAAAGAGATCGTTACCAGCAGGAGTAATAACTAATAAGAGCATTGTTCAAACACAAAGGCACTCAGTCGTGGATTCGAGACTATATAATCAAACTCTTCGACAATTGTAAGCACTTGTAACAGGTTCCCAAGCTAAATAAATATAATGCCTTTTAGCTATATATGTTGAAAAAGTGACAGGGTCGAAATCAAGGAATGTTGAGCCATAATTGCTGGACACACGGAGTTTGAAGCAATCTAAGTCATGGGATGAGAGAAAGATAGTTTCAAGGAGAGAGTTCCAGAGCTCAGCTGTTTAATAGAAGCAAGAATGGTAATATCGTGTCAATCATGGGTTGGAGAGGTGCAAAGAGTAGGGGTGAGATTGTGTTGCAAGATGGGTGCTATATGCTCTTCGTAGAGGAGGGGATATACACTGAGAGAGCTCTGACGAACACTTATTATTGTAATAGCAGTAAAATAGCGAGAGAGATGCAACATTGCGGCGAAGGGAGAGAGATTGCAGAGAATCAGTGAGTGGACGTGAGTTAATGAGACAAAAGGCTTTCTTTTCTCCTTTTTCTAGAAGTGCTGTGTGAGAGTATCCTCCCCACTAATCCGAGCAATACTCAATACCTTAGCTCACTGTGCAGGGGTAAAGAACACCTGGAGGCGATTGAACACACCTAGCTTCTGGGAAGCTGTTTTAACAAAAGTAGTTATATGGTCTTTCCAAGAGGGATCAGAATTAAAAGAGACACCGAGAATACTGAAAACAGATGAAGGGTTGATTTGTGTATTGTTGAAGTATAAGGGATAAACCTGTGGGAGTTCTTAACAGGAAGATAAATAGAGAAATTGGGTCTTGGAAAAATTGAAAGCAACACGATATTCTCTGCCCCAATTGGAAATGGTTGATTGATCAAAAAATAGGCGTGCCCTGGCCCTGTTAGGCTACATGAGTTTTGGAGTTATTGCATGCTAGGGCGTTCTGAAAAACTAGTTGAGTAGCGTAAGGTAGAGCCATCAGAATATAAATAGATAGGACTGGAAGTATAGTTGAGAAGATCAATAATGAATATTAAAAAGAAAATTGGAGATAGGTCAGATCCCTGAGTAACACCGGAGTTGATAGGATGAGGAAATTAACGATGGCCGTCCACAACCGCAGCTATGGAGCGGCCTGAAAGGAAATTAGAGATAAAGGCACAAATAGAGGGATAGAAACCGAAGGAGGGTAGTTTGTAAATTAGAGATTTGTGCCAGACTCTATAGAAAGCTTTCCATAAGTTTAGCGCAATAGGAAACGTCTTACCGAAGTCCCGAATGGAGGGTAACTAATAGTTAGTAAGATAAGAAATTATATCACCAGTAGAGTGGCCCTTAAGGAAGCCATACTGGTGATCAGAAAGTAGATTATGGGAAGATATATGCTTAAGAAATTTTGAATTATGAATGGCTACGAAAACTTTATTAGAGATGTAAGAAATGAGAGCAATTGGGCGATAGTTGACAGTTGAAAACAGTCACCCTTCTTTGGGACATGTTGAATGAGAGCAGGCTTCCAGCAAGAAGGGAGGATGTTAAAGGAAAGACAGAAACGGAAGTGTTTGCTTAGGCTGGGAGTCAGCACGAAAGAAAAGTTTTGAGTACGCCTTCTTAGTATTAAGTCCCAGAGAAGGCAGAAGGTATATCCTTAGAAGAGCTTAGGTTATTAGGTATAAGTAAGATAGAGGGGGTGGAAAGGGAGGAATAGCACAGAAATTATCCAAGGTAGAGTTTTTAGTGAAAGTTTGAGCGATGAGTTCAGCTTTATCAGGGGAATAAAAACGGTGGTGTCGGCAGAGTAAAACAGAGGAGGAAAAGATGAGGAAGTAAAATTGTTGAAGAGGTTTTTGGCTAGATGCCAGAAAGCTTGGGAAGAGCTAGAGTTGGAAGGTTCAGAGTATATAATATTGATAAAAAGAGTTTTTGGCGAGTCAGAAAACAGATTTAGCTTGAAAGTACGAGATTCTTGAGTTTGAAGGTGATGGTACCAATTAAATGCTTCCTCCTTATTGTAAACAGCAGTAAAACAAGGTTGATAATGGCAAGATTTGTTTGCATTAGACTGAGATAATTTTGTTTAATGTATGCCTCCATTCTCGAGATAATGGCCTCGGTGATATGTTCAGCACACTTCGAGGGTCCCCGGCCATGGAAGCAAAACTCATTCCATGGAAAATCAAAGAAGTATTGCTAAAGAGCCTCTCAGCAGGTAGCGCCAAAGTGCCACAAACACCACCAGCTTGGAAGATCGCATGGCCATACTGGAGAGATAGGAAAGGTAACAAAGATATGGTTAGGCTATGCTATCCAAGGCAGTCAGAGATACGAGTAGGGTGCTGGACTAGCTGCTCTTGGTCAATTAGAATATAGAAAAGATGTAAGCTTGTTCACCAGGTTGGTCAGTGGAATGAGAGGAGAGCCTTTCGCCCAAGATGGATATTTCAGAGAAGGGAGAGATGGATAGAATGTGTTTCACTTTAGAGTCAAAGAATTTAGGAAAGCCGGGAGAGTTAGGGAATGAATGAAAGGATTGAGGAAAATGAGGTGAAAGAAGCAGTGAAACAAATGAGAGCGGGAAAAGCAGAAGGTTTGGATGGTATTGCTGTGGAGTGTATAAAGAAGGGTGGAGATGTGATAATAGATTGGTTGGTGAGACTTTTCAATGTGTGCTTTGCTGTGTCAATGGTACCAATAGACTGGAAGAGTGCATGTATTGTGCCGTTGTACAAGGGGAAGGGAGATCGGCAGGAGTGTTCAAGTTATAGAGGTATTAGTTTATTGTCAGTGGTTGGAAAGCTGTATGGCAGGGTGTTGATAGAGAGGATAATAAAGTGTACGGAAGTTGCAATAGGAGAAGAACAGTGCGGTTTTAGGAGGGGAAGAGGGTGCGTGGATCAGATGTTTGCAGTAAGACAGTTATGCAAGAATTATTTAGAGAAGCATAAGGAGATATTTTGGGCTTTTATGGACTTGGAAAAAGCGTATTATCGTGTGGACCGTGAAGCAATGTGGAAGGTGTTAAGGATTTATGAAATAGGAGGAAATTTGTTAGAAGCAGTTAAGAGTTTTTATGAAGGGAGCAGAGCATGTGTGAGAGTAGGAAATGGTGAGTTGAGTGAATGGTTTGAGGTAAAGGTAGGTTTGCGACCGGGTTGTGTAATGTCACCATGGCTGTTTAATATATTTATGGATGGTGTGGTGAGGGAGGTGAAAAGGAGAACTATGGGAAGAGGATTGGGTTTAGTAGGAAAGAATGGTAGAGATTGGGAGTTGAATCAGTTGCTGTTCGCTGATGACACAGCATTGGTGGCGGATTCTGATGAGAAACTGCAGCGGGTAGTCAAAGAGTTTGGTGTGGTTTGTGGAAGGAGGAAACTGAAGGTGAACGTCAATAAAAGTAAAGTAATGGTGTCTAATAGGGGAGAGCATAGGGTGAATCTAGATGTGAGGCTGGATGGGGAAATATTGGAACAAGTAGAGTGTTTTAAATATCTAGGAGGAACGATAAGCAGGAGTGGAGGTATGGAAGTGGAGGTAAATCAGAGAGTGTGTGAAGGAAGGAAGGTTTTCGGAGCAATAGGAAGTATGTGGAAGACGAGAAATCTCGGAGTGAAAGTAAAAAGTGCACTGTATCAAGGAATTGTTGTGCCAACAGTGATGTATGGGGCTGAGACATGGGCTCTGAAGAAAAAGGAGAAAAGAGGGCTGGATGTGATGGAGATGAACTGCTTGTGTGGAGTTACTCGTAGAGACAGATTGAGGAATGAAGAGATACGTAGGAGAGTGGGGCAGCAGGAACATTTATCAGCCAGAGTGGACAGAAGGGTGCTGAGCTGGTATGGTCATGTTGAACGAATGGGAGATGAAAGGCTTACAAAGAGAATATGTGAGTCAGATACAAGGGGAGATAGAAGGGCAGGAAGACCCCCATTGAGATGGAGAGACTGTGTAAGAAAGGCTTTGGATGATAGAGGAATGACTATAGATCAGGCAGGGGAAGTGGTGGTGGAGTGAATGGAGAATGGTTGTGAATAGTTGAGTGAACACGTGGTCATTTGGAGTAAGGGGTCGGGCGCAAGTTGGACTAGATAATAGTCCGTCAGGCGCCTGGCCCGGGGAGACGATTAATATGAAGGGTGCGCCTGGAAGTGTGGTGGGAGGGCTTGTGGCTTTGGCTCCGCTGCATGTCTGCCTGCCGAGATCGGAACCTCTCCGGGTGGGCGGGGGCCGGGGGAGTGCTGGAGCGACCTGGGTGACCCTGGTCTCTGGGTCTTCTCCTGGGTGACCTGGACGTGTGTGAGTTTGTGCTCTTTATCTGTGTTTATTTGTTGTTTTATGTTGTTTTTGTGTTTTCCCTGTTCTTGCTCTGTCTTGAGTCGGCTACCCCCAAAATGGGGATTGGGCCTGAGCATATAGATAGATAGATAGATATGAGAGTTAGGGGATAGATAGACAGCTCAGAAATATTTAGTTTGAGAGCGACAGGAAATTTGAGTATTCAGAGAAGTCGTAGTCGGGAACACGAGAGCAAGTGAGTTTGTAGTGCACATATACACAACATCCACCTTTGGTTTGAAAATAGGATAGAGAAAGTAGTAGAAAACAGAGAAGGGGTTGCTGGAAGTTGCTTCAGACATTTGAATCTTTGTGAGAAAAAGAAGATCAGGTTTGTTGGAGGAGAGGTGAAGTTCCACAGAGTGAAAGTTAATGAAAATGCCACGAATGTTGTAGAAGTTAATAGTTAGTGGTTCAGCACAGTTTGAGGAGTCGTCACTAGGGGTCAAGTTCCTGGGGCATACCCCCTCCCCCCCTTGTGGACTCAGAGTCTGGTCGTTGTTCACTTTGTACCTCTCTCTTTCTGTAGAGAGAGAGAAAGAGAGTACACACACGCACACATATACACACACTCATAACATTTATACAAAATGCACATGTCGGCCACACATAACATTTACCATTTACTCCCCCCCCCCCACACACGCACATAACATTTCCACCACATGCCCACGCTGGTCGGTCAGAACATGTACACCACACACACACATACTATATATGTTACGGCCTTTTTGAGAAATGACCGGGAGCTTTGCAAAATTACCAAAAACCTAGCCTTTTTGGAAAATGATACTTAATGTCTGGCCCATTTGCAAAATGTCCAGCATATTGGCCTTTTTGTAAAATTACCTGAGCCCTTTTGCAAAATGACACCTAACCTAACCTAACCTAACCTAACCTAACCTAAAATGTTAACAAAATAATATGGTTTCGATTAGGCCTACCCAATTTTTACAAATATATATGTTTACAGTTATTTAGAACTTTACAACAGGGCAATATGCTGTTTTTTTGTAAATTGGCCAGACGTTTGGTGTCATTTTGCAAAAAGGCAAAGGTAATTTTACAAAAAGGCCAATATGCTGGACATTTTGCAAATGGGCCAGACATTAAGTGTAATTTTACAAAAAGGCTAGGTTTTTGGTAATTTTGCAAAGCTCCCGGTCATTTCGCAAAAAGGCCACTTTTTCAAAAAGACCGTAACAAAATTATACACCCCATACACACGCCGGACACAAATATAGCGATAGCAACACTTACACCACAGAAACACACATACAATTTACACCACAGACACACATACCATTTACACCACAGAAACACATGCACACACATAACATTTACACCACAAACACACACACACACACACCATTTACACCACAGACACACATACACACACATAACATTTACTCCAAAGACACACATACATACATACACATAACATTTACACCACAGACACACATACACACACATAACATTTACACCACAGACACGATTACGTACAAACACCATTTACACCACAGACACACATACACACACATAACATTTACACCACAGACACACATACATACATATAACATTTACACCACAGACACACACACAACATTTACGCCACAGACACACGTAACATTTACACCACAGACACACCTACGTACATATATCATTTTCACCACAGACACACATACACACACATAACATTTACACCACATGCACACGCCGGCCACACAGAACACAAATCCCTTTTAAATCGTGGTCGACTGATCACACGCAGGACAACCCTCCAACCAACCCCCTCTCTCTCCAGCCCCTAGTGTCGGTCACAGCTCGACAACACAGTACCAGTACAACACAGCACCAGTACAACACAGTACCAGTACAACACAGCACCAGGACAACACAGTACCAGGACAACACAGCACCAGGACAACACAGCACCAGGACAACACAGTACCATTACAACACAGTACCAGGACAACACAGTACCAGTACAACACAGCACCAGGACAACACAGTACCAGTACAACACAGCACCAGGACAACACAGCACCAGGACAACACAGCACCAGGAGAACACAGCACCAGGACAACACAGAACAAGGACAACACAGTACCAGGACAACACAGCACCAGTACAACACAGTACCAGGACAACACAGTACCAGTACAACACAGTACCAGGACAACACAGTACCAGTACAACACAGTACCAGTACAACACAGCACCAGGACAACACAGCACCAGGACAACACAGTACCAGTACAACACGCTACCAGGACAACACAGCACCAGTACAACACAGCACAAGTACAACACAGCACCAGTACAACACAGTACCAGGACAACACAGCACCAGTACAACACAGCACCAGGACAACACAGCACCAGGAAAACACACTACCAGGACAACACAGCACCAGGACAACACAGCACAAGTACAACACAGCACCAGTACAACACAGAACCAGTACAACACAGCACCAGGACAACACAGTACCAGTACAACACAGTACCAGTACAACACAGCACCAGTACAACACAGCACCAGTACAACACAGCACCAGGACAACACAGTACCAGGACAACACAGTACCAAGACAACACAGTACCAGGACAACACAGTACCGGGACAACACAGCACAAGTACAACACAGCACAAGTACAACACAGTACCAGTACAACACAGTACCAGTACAACACAGTACCAGGACAACACAGTACCAGGACAACACAGTACCAGGACAACACAGTACCGGGACAACACAGCACAAGTACAACACAGCACAAGTACAACACAGCACCAGTACAACACAGAACCAGTATAACACAGTACCAGGACAACACAGCACCAGGACAACACAGCACCAGGACAACACAGTACCAGTACAACACAGCACCAGTACAACACAGTACCAGGACAACACAGAACCAGTACAACACAGTACCAGTACAACACAGTACCAGTACAACACAGTACAAGTACAACACAGCACCAGGACAACACAGTTAACACAGTACCAGTACAACACAGTACCAGTACAACACAGCACCTAGGACAACACAGGACCAGAATAACACAGCACCAGGACAACACAGCACCAGTACAACACAGTACCAGTACAACACATTACCAGTGCAACACAGCACCAGGACAACACAGCACCAGGACAACACAGTACCAGGACAACACAGCACCAGTACAACACAGTACCAGTACAACACACTACCAGGACAACACAGCACCAGTACAACACAGCACAAGTACAACACAGCACCAGTACAACACAGAACCAGTACAACACAGTACCAGGACAACACAGCACCAGTACAACACAGGACCAGGACAACACAGCACCAGGACAACACAGCACCAGGACAACACACTACCAGGACAACACAACACCAGTACAACACAGCACCAGTACAACACAGCACCAGGACAAAACAGTACCAGTACAACACGCTACCAGGACAACACAGCACCAGTACAACACAGCACAAGTACAACACAGCACCAGTACAACACAGTACCAGGACAACACAGCACCAGTACAACACAGCACCAGGACAACACAGCACCAGGAAAACACACTACCAGGACAACACAGCACCAGGACAACACAGCACAAGTATAACACAGCACCAGTACAACACAGAACCATTACAACACAGCACCAGGACAACACAGTACCAGAACAACACAGTACCAGTACAACACAGCACCAGTACAAAACAGCACCAGTACAACACAGCACCAGGACAACACAGTACCAGGACAACACAGTACCAGGACAACACAGTACCAGGACAACACAGTACCGGGACAACACAGCACAAGTACAACACAGCACAAGTACAACACATCACCAGTACAACACAGTACCAGTACAACACAGTACCAGTACAACACAGTACCAGGACAACACAGTACCAGGACAACACAGTACCAGGACAACACAGTACCGGGACAACACAGTACCAGTACAACACAGTACCAGGACAACACAGCACCAGTACAACACAGTACCAGTACAACACAGTACCAGGACAACACAGCACCAGTACAACACAGCACCAGTACAACACAGTACCAGCACAGCACAGTACCAGTACAACACAGCACCAGTACAACACAGCACCAAGACAACACAGCACCATTACAACACAGCACCAGGACAACACAGCACCAGGACAACACATTACCAGTACAACACAGCACCAGGACAATCCAGCACCATTACAATACAGTACCAGTACAACACACCACCAGTACAACACATCAACAGGACAACAGAGCACCAGTACAACACAGCACGAGGACAACATAGCACCAGGACAACACAGCAACAGGACAACACAGCACCAGGACAACACAGCACCAGGACAACACATTACCAGTACAACACAGCACCAGTACAATACAGAACCAGTACAACACAGCACCAGTACAACACAGCAACAGGACAACACAGCACCAGGACAACACATTACCAGTACAACACAGCACCAGGACAATCCAGCACCATTATAATACAGTACCAGTACAACACACCACCAGTACAACACATCAACAGGACGACAGAGCACCAGTACAACACAGCACGAGGACAACATAGCACCAGGACAACACAGCAACAGGACAACACAGCACCAGGACAACACAGCACCAGGACAACACATTACCAGTACAACACAGCACCAGTACAATACAGAACCAGTACAACACAGCACCAGTACAACACAGCAACAGGACAACACAGCACCAGGACAACACAGCATTAACAAAATATAGGCAGCATTACACAAGTAATTATTATACGGTGTTCATATTAGGCATTGGTTTGTGATACTTTGATATAAATATTGACGTTGGTCAGTCACGTAGGTGCATCAATACAAAATATACGGCAAATATACGAAATGTATGTAAAAAATAAAACTAGAAAAGACGCCTAGACAACACATCATCAGTAGATTAAACATTGTTGTGACGATTGAATAATATAATTTAATAAATTATAATAATAGTATGCTACAAAGAACGGGGTGTAATAGCCTGTCATGTTAATAGTTGAACAATAAATACTGAACAACACAACTTATAAGTGACCCCCGAGGTAAAACCAACCTTCTTGCTGATAGTTTCTCCACCAACTCAACCTTAGGTGAAAGAAATACAGATATTCCTGTACTGTTAGCCAGAATATAATGACGTGATATAATTGAAAGTAAGCAGAACAAAAATAGGACGGTATTCTGAAAGGGATAGAAATTATATACCAGTTAAAGACATTTCTTCCATTCCATATTCTACACAAACACACGATAACCTACAGTATAGCGACGAATTTAGATGAGGTCAGTTCGTGGCTTGATGCTTGTACAATGGTATAATATTATATATACTGTGTTATCTTTATTATAAACTATGACATATATTTTAGGAAGAACTTCTTAGAATAAAAATGGTACAAACTCGATTAACTTTTTTAACTCCCGCAGAGTTTTCCAAAACTCAGTCAAATCGTCTACTGAATACCAGAATATAATGAAGACAAGTGTCATATGTAGAGAACGTTATAAACGAGAATATGTACCACAAATCTCTCAAAACTATTCAACAACTTAAAACTAATACCAAACTTCAATATATCCCGTAGCACTAATTGCCCTGGTGTGACTATGATATTTCACCTCTGATACCACAGGTTACTTAATGTGAATATTTTCGTCTGGAGATAGTTAACGCTTTCAGTATACCACGGCATATTCATTCATTGTATCATTCTGATCTTTATCAAGCTTACATAGAGTCTCTGGTACATAGAGGGAAAATTAAGATAGGTTTTATCCCTAAGCTGAATAAAATAATGGGAGCCAAAATAAAATGGGAAAATGTGTTAAGGAAATCTATGGTTAAAATTAAATGAAGTAGTCATTTGATATAAAGGGCAAACAATTCAGTACCTGCTTGCATGATCATTATGCATCACTTATATTACGAATGAATAATAATAATATCTAAAATAAATATATTCATATATTCATTTTTAGCTTATTCATTCAAGATTTTGAACTAGATATATAAAATGTTGAAGTTGAGTTTCGTTACCACTATACCATAAACTGTCACTAATCATTAATTTTGTATCTGATCATCTATCTATCTATCTATTGCCGGACGCCCCCATGCACCTCTGTCCTCAGTCAATCAACGTCCCTCCTCCCATCCAGCACCGATTTTGCTCATATACTTCTTAGCTCCATCCTTCCACCTCTCATTTGGTCTACCTCTCCCTTTCTGTCCTTCCACCTCACTCTCGTACACTCTCTTAGTCATTCTCTCACTTCCCATACGTTCCAAATGGCAGAACCATCTCAAGGTGTTCCTTTTCACACTTTCCAGCACATATACATCCACACAACAGCTCTCTCATACTTCCTCATTCATATGTCTATCCCTCCATGTAACTCGGCACACACTTCTCAAGTAACTCTTTCCACCGCTCTCACTCTTAGTTTGAGTCTCTTCACCAACGTCCATGCTTCGCTCCCGTAAGTCAATGTCGGGATTACCACACTGTCATGCAAACACTTCTTAACTTCCATTCTGACAACCATATTATTTTCTTGTTACTGCTTTCAGCATTCCTACAACCCTCTTCTCGTGTTGCACCCTCTCAAGCACTTTTTCATCCATACTCCAATCTGTTCTCAACACACTGGCCAAATACTTAAATAAGCTGACATTCTCCATAGCCTGACCGTTCAACCTCACCTCACACTCTGTGGCTGCACCCTTTTCAAAGACCCAAAGACCTTGCTCTTCCCCAAATTTACCTTCAAATCAGTTTTTCACACACTGTTCCAAACATATTTAAAAGACCCTACAACTCCCATTCACTATCGCTCATGAAAACTGTATCATCGGGAAACAGCAGTACAGGCAACTTCCACTTGTTTCCTTCCCTTATCAGCGGTACACCAACATCCACTGCTCTTCCTTGTATTTCTTTCACGACTCCACCCATATATATATATATTGAACAACCATGGGGACATCACACACTCTTGCTTTAACTCAACATTCAGATCAAAGAACTTGCTCTTTTCATTCTCCACACACACACTGATGCATTTGTACCCTCATACATGATCTTCACTGCTTTCAGCAACTTGCCAGCTACTCCATATATTCTCAGTGCTTTCCACATACCTACTCTATCAACTCTGTCATAGGCTTTCTCCAAGTCCATAAAGGCAGCATACAACTTTTGTCGCTTCTCCAGATATTTCTCCACAACACATTTCAGGGCAAAAATCTGATCTACACATCCTCTTCCCTTCCTATACCAACCCTGCTTGTCACCTACCCATTTCTCTGTTCTCGGTCATAGCCTGCAATATATTATAGGCCAAAAAAAAAAAAAAAAAAAAGGGTTAAGGACGTAATATAAATAATTGTGAATTACTTTTAGCTGGAATAAAGCCAGACACACATGCGCAACGTAATACTTCTTAACCTTCTGCCATAGACTGTGCTTCTGTGTATACTGTGCTCTTCTGATCACAACCTTATCTCTGTTACTTGTCCTATCTCTCCAGTATGGCCATCTGATGGCCGATGGTGCTTGTGGAATTTTGGGGCCGTCCATCTTTATTTATTATTTTTTCGTATAAAGGAGACAAAAGGCAGGTTGCTTGTAACAAGTGTCTCCCCCAGAGTCAAAAGGGTGACAGAGAGCCAAATTCAAGGGACGTTGTGGTCGTAGGATGAAGGAAAGATTGATTGAGGGAGAGAGTTCCCGAGTTTGCTTGTTGAATAGAAGACTGAGAATAATTGTCAATTCTTGGATTGGAGAGTTGGACAGAATATGAGTGGGACTGTGTTGAAAGGCGGGTGTTTCACAGTTGCTGCAAGTGAGAGGTATGCATTGAAAGAGCTCTGAAGAACACTGATTGTTGAAACAGCGATAGAAGTGTAGGAAGATATCGTAGGGAAATAGTATTAGGAGTTGATGAGGCAAAACAATTTTGACTCTACTCTTTCGAGAAGTGCGGCATGGATGGAACCTCCCTACATATACGAACAATACTCGATACATGGGCGCATTTTGCTCCTATACAGAGCAAGAAGCTGTGCAGAGGTTATGAACCCACGGAGACGGTTGAGCTCACCTACTAACTTCTGAGAAGCTGTTTTAGCAAGAGTGGTAATATGATCTTTCCAAGAAAAATTGAATGAAAAAGATACACCAAGAATATAGAGAGAAGATGAAGGGTTGATTTGTGTATTGTTGAAAAGTTATTGCTAGTCTTGTGGAGGATTACGACGGGTAGATAGAGAGAGAAATTGGGTCTTGGAGGCATTGAAGGTAACAAGATTTTCTCTGCCCCAATCAGAGATAATTGATAGGTCAGAAGATAGGCCTTCTATGGCCTTGTCACGTGAATTTTGAAGTGATTGCATACTAGGTTGTTGTGAAAAAGTAGTTGAATAGCGTAAGGTACAGTCATCAGCATATGAGTGGATGGGACTAGAGGTACAGTTGAGGAAATCAATAATAAATATTTGAAAGAGAATTGGAGAACAGAACCCAGAGGAACACCGGAGTTGGTGCCTTGAGGAAGTGAGCGATGGCCGTCCACAACTGCAGCTATGGAATGGTCAGAAAGGAAATTAGAGACAAAGGCACAGATAGAGGGATAGAAACCAAAGAAGGGTATTTTGAAAATTAGAGATTTTGTGCCAAACTCTATCAAAGGCTTTTGGTATGTCTAGCACAATAGAAAAAGTCTCACCGATGTCCCAAAAGAAGGATGACCAAAAGTTAGTGAAATAAGAAAGGAGATCACCAGTAGAGCAGCCCTTTAGGAAACCATATGGGCAATCTGAAAGTAGATTATGGGAAGATAAATGCTTGAGAAATTTTGATATAAGGATAGTTTCAAATACTTTGGAGATGCAAACCATGAGAGCAATTAGATGATACTTGGAAGAGTGAGACTGGTCACCTTTCTTTGAGAAAGGTTGAATGAGAGCAAACTTCCAGTATGAAGGAAAGATGTTAGAAGAAAGCCAGAGACGAAAGAGTTTGCCAAGGTAGGGAGTCGGCATGGAAGACCAGTTTTTAACCCTCTCACGACCATATGACACAGAGGTTGCCAGATTAGCAATACTAAATAGAGTTATCTCACTCTTATAATTACCTCTCCAAAATTAGTTTTCTGCCCACAGCTAACTCAAAGACAACTGCAGAGGTTGAAGTAACTAAACTAAAGGTTTCTAAATACCCCTGATGGTAACAAAGGTTTTAAAGTACCCTAATAAGCTCAAAATTGCGTCAAGAACGTGAGAGGGTTAAGTACAACTGGAGGTACACCATACAGTCCGTACAGTTTCTTAGTATTAAGCTCAGAGAGGACAGAAAGTACATCGTTAGAACAGATTATGATCTTAAGTATAAGTAAGTAATGAGGAGTGTGGGGGGGGGGGGTAATAGGAGGAATAGTACCGGAATCATCCGAGGTGGAGCTTTTGGAGAAAATTGAGTGAAGAGTTTAGCTTTGTTAGAGGAAGACGTGGCAGTGGTGCCTTCAGAGTGGAAAAGAGGAGGGAAAGACGATGAAGGAAAATTGTTTGAGAGGTTTTTTAACTGGATGCCAGTAAGCTTGGGAAGAGCTAGAGTTTGAAAGTTCAGAACATTTGTTATTGATGGAAGAGTTTTTGGCTAGTCATACAACAGATTTGGCTTGATTCAGGGCAGAAACATAAAAAGCACGAGATTCTTGAGTTTGAAGGCGACGGTACCGTTTGAATGTTTCCTCCTTATTGCGGACAGCAGAAGAACAAGTGTGAGTAAACCAAGATTTGTATGCATTAGACTGAGAGAAAGAAAATGGAATGTATACCTCCATGCCAGAGTGGATTACATAGGTAATGCGTTCAGCACTCTCCGAGGGTGTCCGGCCACTGAAGCAAAAGTAATTTCATGGGAATCAAAGAAGTACTGCCGAAGAGCCTCCCAGTCGGCAGTGCCAAAATGTCACAAGCGCTGCCGGATGGAGAGGTCTGAAGGCCGTACTGGAGAGATAGGACAGGCAACAGAGATAAAATTGTGATAGGATGAGCCCAACGGAGAGAGAAGATTTACAATTTAAGCGGAAGGATTAGAGTTTAAAAATAGGTCAAGACTGTTTGGCCGATCTCCAGGGCGGTCCGGGACGTGGGTGGGGTGCTGAACTAACTGCTATAGGTCATGTAGGATAGAAAAGATGTAGGCTTGTTCATGAGGTAGGTCAGTGAAATGAGAAGAGAGCCATTGGTGGTGGTGAACATTGAAATATCCTAAGATTGAGATTTCAGAGAAGGGAAAGATGGATTGAATGTAATCCACCTTAGAAGTAAGATAGTCCTGGAATTTTGGATAGCCAGTAGAATTAGGGGAGAGATAAATAGCACATATATATATATTTAGTGAGAGAGTGACAGGATAGCTTAAAGGGAGATGGGTCGTTTTTCTGGTCCCCTTTCTTCCTCGTGCTAAGGCCCATTTGTTTTGAGATTATAAGACGTTCGTCCCATTAGTTTGGCGATTTTAACATCTTTTGCCCCATTTAGTTGTTAATGTTAAGGCCTTTTGTGCCATTTATGTGTCCTTTGTGTCCTTTTAAGAGGTACCGGCCTTGGGAAGGGACATTTTTCTACCGAAATATGTACAAATATATCTTGAAGGGGAGTCTAGGGTGTGTTTTTCTAGGCTTGATGGAGATCTAGCGAGGAAACTAAAAACTAAAGGAATAAATGAATTCGTAGACCAAAACAAAACAAAAAGGCCCATCTCCCCTAAAGCCAGAGAGTTGAAAATCCAGAAGAGTCAAAGTTGGGAACACAAGAGCAAGAAAGTTTGTTGCGTACATACACACAACATTCACCTTTGGCTTTGAATTGAGGATAGAGATAGTAAGAGGATACAGAGAAGGGTTTGCTGTGAGTAGTCCCAGACAACTGGGTTTCAGTGAGAAAGAGAATATCAGGGATGGCAGAGGAGACGTGGTGTTCAACAGAGTGGAAGATAGAGGAAAGGCCACGAATGTTGCAAAACTTGATAGTAAGAGTAGAAGGAAGTGGTCCAGAGCATTGTGATGGGTCATTGCCAGGGACCAAACCAACGGGGGCATTTCTGGTCCCTCCCTCCTGGGGACTCTGAGGTGGGTCATATTTGTGTCATCATCAATATTACTTAAGAATTTTGAAAAGCAAGCGTAGTATGTAAGGTGTTTGCAATGTAGTGTATTGAAAGAGAGAGAAGCTGTTTTGGAGGGCAAACTGGGTTTGCCCTCTGTTTAGGTGAGGCATGGAAAATATCAGCTAGAGAGGCCAGGTGGTGAACAGGAGTACCAGTTTTCCTTAACACCAACCTATAGCATTCCCCGGGAGTACCGCCCAGTTCAGCTGGTGCCTACAGCCTGCCTACTGAGAGGTTCTCCGGCAGTGCTTCTTTGATATTCCCTGGAATTATATTTACTTCCATGGTCCTCAAATATTGCAGAGTGAATTATAAACCCTCAAGCCGCTGGTCTGACGTATGTTGGCCGAGAGAATAATGGCCACCCCTGCGGTGCCCGACATACAGTATGTCGGAAGGGATTTTGAGCACATTATTGGCTCTGAGAGAGAGTCCACGCGTTGGGAGGTCAATAGGCAGGCTCTAACCGTTCGGCGCGGCCCCAGTGCCGCGCATGACACTACCTCTGCAACATTCCACACCCACGGCCTTGCGAGACCAGGAAAAAACTCGGGAAAATACCGTATTTTACGGTTTTTCACCTCGTGTTGCGCAATCGCTACAGGATAACCCGTGGTCGTACAAGGATAATTCAGGTGGTATAGGAAAGCTCTATTATCGCCCTTTCACGGATACATAATTGTATTACGCTCTGGCTCTTGTTTATGCATGAAAAAGACCATGGAATGAAGCTCGTTTAGGGTAAATATGCCCGCCTGGCAGGTAGTAGAAGTTACAAACATCCCCGTCGGTTAAGAGTTAAGGAGATTTTGTCAGACATGGAGGCATATATTCTATTTTATTTCCCTCAGGCTAAAACACATAATCTTTGGTTTACTAATGCTTGTTGTACTGCTGTCCACAACAAGGAGGAAACATACAGACAGTACCGATGCCTTCAAACTTCAGAAGCTAGAAATATTTATGTTTATGTCCGGAATTGTGCCAATTCTGTTCTTCGACTTGCCAAAGACTCTTTCATCAATAGTACAGTAAATGTATTGAACTTTCAAATTCCCCAGATTTCTGGCACCTAGCCAAAACCCTCTCTAACAACTTTACTTCCTCGTCTTTTCCTCTTCTTTTCCGCTCAGATGGCACTTCTTCCTCAGATAAAGCTGAACTCTTTGCTCAAACTTTCACTAAAAATTTGACATTGGACGATTTGGTGCTTGTTCCTTTTTCTTCATAACCCTCTCACATACTTATGCCTATATTATAATCTCCAAAGATGTAGTTTCTGCCCTCTCTCGGCTTAAACTAAGAAGGCGTACAGGTGTGATGTCTACCAGCGTTGGCAGAATCGCCTCTCGTTAGCCACTAGCGCTCGCCAGGGACATCGAAATGGGCTACAGTTATCAGAGAATGCTGTTCTTTCTTTCACAGTAATCACATTGTCACATACAGTCCAGTGGTGGTCTTTGTTTTCGTCTGTGACAACGGGTTATATTTTATATCAACAGTAGTGATGAGAGTACCAGCGTGGGAATGAGAAAGACTTTCAGAGCGAGAAGGTAGTAAGTGTCTGAGTCACGGGTGCATTCATGCCTCTCGCTCGCCATTGGCCGGCGTGTCTGGCTGTGTCACGTGACACCTGCTGTCTTGTGACGTATCGGGCCCGTGATTGGCCGACCATCGCGCCTTTGCGGGCTCCTGTCTAACTTACCTCCTCCATGAGGGTCCCCAGGAGCTGTCCTCGTCAGGACAGGCTTGGCGCGCAAGCTTCTAGCATCCCTTTGCATACTCTCTCCCGATCACCCCCTTTACCACTGTTTCTCTCACTCGATTCTCTCTTTCCATACTCTAACCTTTATTAACTGCACAACACTCCCCTTGGGTTCTGCATACGGTTTTCATAGCCGGCCCATTGTATTGCATGCGCCGTCCTCAGAGATATTTACATGTACTTAGAATAGGTTTGAGGGTTCTTAGTTAGTATAGGTTAAGAACTTTGTGTGTCTCTATTATTGATTTAGTGTTTCTGCTCTTTTATTTAATGCTAGACTGGGATAAGGTAACTGTAGTCGTTGTCTCCGATGTGTGTACGGTTTGCTTAGACCTACACGACTTCGACCGGTCCTGTGATAGCCTGGGTTGTCTTTTCGGTTGCGTCCTTTGCGAGTGCAGCATTGTGTTGACTGAGGGTTTTGGCCTGTACCAGTTCCACACTTTGCTGGCTCTTTGCTTGTCTTTAGAGGGTCGCCAGGATAGAACCAGATACTTGTGATCTGGATCTATCGAGAGAGCCCCCTAGTCAATTAACGTAACTTAAAGGATGCAGTCTTAATGACATCGCTAGGCTACAAGCCTGTCTTGCTCAACCCCAGTTCCTTACTTAGAGTATCCCAGCTAGACATTATTAATCGAGTAGACACTTGTTAGTATTTAATATAAGCTCTTTGATATGTGTGCATTATTATTCACAGCATTTATTAGTCTAGGTTGTTGCTGAGCCACACAACCATAGCAGACTGTTTCGTTGATGAGGAAGTACTTCTTTTAGTGTCGAGCATTGCTACCGTTGCGCATTTATAGTATTCTCGTGTCAGTTAACATTATATGTCCTATCTTTTAGTGTATTCGATTTACACGTGTGGTGTCCTGCCTCCTGCCTTTATATTGTTCTAATACGAGCATCTTTCGAGACTTTCTTCAGAAGTTTCCAGATCTATGCTGTAGGACTATACTTTACTTTCTTTCAGATAGGAGTGAAGAGTATATTGTTGTTTAGAGTAACTGTATTAAAGCATCTTTTTATTGTATTAAATTTTGCAGTGATTTAATTGATCTTTCCATAGATTCCTTTTTATGCATTTTAACGTAACTTGCATCTTGTTTGTTATCAGGCTATACCAGTGCCGGTTAGCCTGAAGTAGAGTACATTTATGCCCAGTTAAGGATACCCCGCTATCGCAGATTAACTCTGGAGGGTATAGGTGTTTTGTTCGCCGGCATATAAGTTCGAGGGTTTGGATCTAGCGTACCGTTGTTGCATAGTGCCCTATTACTAGTCCAATCATTAAGTGCCCTTGTTTTATTCGTAGTCCCGGTCGTAACAAATAGCGACCTTGCCTAGTATCTTATCTTAGTCGTCATACCAAATGGCGACCTTAGTCTAGGATTTAGTGAACTAAGAAATAATTGCAGGATTTTTGGACATTTGTTTTTGAGGAATATTTTGGACACATTGGATTTTTTTTTTTGGCAACGTAGTATAGCACTTGAGTTGTCTTCAAGCATTTTTTGAGTGAATAGTGCTACATGAGAGTTTAGGTACTTTTTTTTTTTATAAACGTTGAGGATTTCCGGTGGACACTATGTCGAACGACGGATCAGTATACAGTGAGGACACAGTATGGGAAGCAGACGAGGAGGTTAAGCGGCATTCGGGTAGTGAACAATGAGGAGGATGCTCGGATATTTTTGGAGGAGCCTGTGTCAGCGGATCGTGTGTCGGGGCTAGACCGGTACGGAGTGCAGTGTGTAGCCACGGTCTTAGGGTTTCCCGGTACTAGCGGTTTGTCGAGAAGTGAGCTGTTTGCCTATGTGCTGGGTGGGGTGCATGGGCGTTCGGGTGGAGCGGGAGCTTGGGCACCTTCGGCTCAGCCCCCATTCCACTCGACTCCTACCATGGCGCCCCCTCGGGCTCCGGAGCCGGGTACGTTAACGCAGGCCGATGCCCGCTGGCGGTTGGGTATGCCTTTAGGTGATTCACGGGGTGGCTCCCCAATAGTAGCACCCCCTCCTCAGGGTTTGTCTTCCGAGATGTTGTTTCAGCTCGAGCTCGCCAAACTTAAGCAGCAGTCTGAGATTGAGCAGCAGAAGCTCGAGCAGTGAAAGGCTGAGCTCGAGCAGCGAAAGTATGAGGCTGAGCTCGAGCAGAAGCAGCGGTAGAGAGAGGCTGAGCTCAGGCAGCAGCAGCAGCAGCGGGAAGCTGAGCTTCAGGTTGAGGCTACGAAGTACTGTGCAGACATAGAGCTTGAGAAGTCTCGGGTGGAGTCGACAGGGCAGCATCTCGGTTCTGGGAATCGAGGTCTTGATCAGTCTTTATCGCACCTTCTTAAGTTAGTCCCTGCATTTGACGAGTCGGGTGTCACCGAGTTTTTCCTGCGTTTTGAGAAGAAGTGCCGGGAGCACCAATGGCCCGAGGTTAAGTGGGCAGCCCTTGTTTCCTCTAGGTTGGTTGGCAAAGGACTCAAGGCATATGATGCATTGCCCTTGGAGTCTTGCATCGATTATGAGGTATTGAAGGAAGCTGTTCTGCGGGCATACATGTTACAACCAGAGACATATAGGTTGAAGTTTCGGGGTGTTACGAAGGGTCATGAGTGGACTTTTCTAGAACATGCCCGGGAACTGTCTGATGCTTTGAGAAATTGGCTGAGGTCAGAGAAGGTGACAACGTTCGAAGAGCTTGAGCAGTTATTCCTTCTAGAGCAATTTTTTAAATACACAGGCGGTGACCTGACTTTGAACCTCAATGAGAAACAACCTAAAACTCTACAAAAGGCAGCTGAGTTGGCTGACCTGAGATTATCGCTGATTCGTGGGTGCGGGTTTGCACAATGGACCGATGCAGTTAACAAGGGCCGCAACACTCCACCCCCCGAGTCAGTGATGCAACATTTAATACCAAAAGTGAGAGCAATGATACTAATTTTGATCACAAACCAAAAACCGTCCCGTTTAACACCTTACGAGCGGCCTATGCGGTTTATTTATGTGTACCGCCCAGCGGGGTGTTTTTAGCCAAAATAGGGCTGTTTACGTGATCATTTTCATGCCTAAATAAGACCCAGAACGTAAAACAAGTACCTATCCCTGAAAGGGCATAAACAGAGCTTTCGAATGACACCATAACGATCCATGTATGATGGATAGTTTTCTTGCAATAACCGTGCAACGCGAGTGCAAAAAGCAGGTAATTCGGTACTTTCGGTACATAATTGAGTATATAGCGAGTGAGAGAGGGAGGAGGGAGCTGAGATTTGTGTCAGTAGGTTCGCCGCGGTGGTCTGGAGCAGTCATACGCTCGCTAGTCTCCTGCCACCACTTGTTTCTCTCTCTCAGCCACATTACGTGCTGAAATTGCCACTCGAGTTATGTCGAGCGCCGCCACATAGTCCAGCTTTATTTAACTCGACTTAAGTGGTGGGCCGCTTTTTAAGGGTTAAGAAAGGTCAGGGCCCTTCCCCACCTCAGGGGAAGTCCAAGGGTGAAGTAGAGTGTTTTAAGTGTCATAACAAGGGGCATTTTGCACGTTCCTGCCCAAGTAACCAACCTACAGCAGTCGTGTCTTTGGCTAGCAACATTGGGGTGTCTCTGAGATCTTCTGCGTTTACCCGGGGTGATATGTCAGATGCGGGGGCACAGCCAGTGAAGGAGTGCCCGGAAGGCTCGAAACCTGTCCGCGATGCTATTTGCGACCATAGAGGGCGTGGCTGCGTGAGTTGGGCTGGTTGCAAGCATGGGTTGGAGTTGTTGCGTGATACAGGTGCATCTCAGACTCTGATGAAAAACTTTACAGGCCAACCTATAAACGCGGCACGGGTAGTTGTGCTGCAGGGTATTAACCCTTATTTAGCGGCGAGCAACATAAGTCGAGTTAAATAAAGCTGGACTATGTGGCGGCGCTCGACATAACTCGAGTGGCAATTTCAGCACGTAATGTGGCTGAGAGAGAGAGACAAGTGGTGGCAGGAGACTAGCGAGCGTATGACTGCTCCAGACCACCGCGGCGAACCTACTGACACAAATCTCAGCTCCCTCCTCCCTCTCTCACTCGCTACATACTCAATTATGTACTGAAAGTACCGAATTACCTGCTTTTTGCACTCGCGTTGCACGGTTATTGCAAGAAAACTATCCATCAAACAAGGATCGTTATGGTGTCATTCGAAAGCTCTGTTTATGCCCTTTCAGGGATAGGTACTTGTTTTACGTTCTGGGTCTTATTTAGGCATGAAAATGATCACGTAAACAGCCCTATTTTGGCTAAAAACACCCCGCTGTGCGGTACACATAAATAAACCGCATAGGCCGCTCGTAAGGTGTTAATGCTACACGGTCATACCCGTTGGTTCGAATAGAGCTGGAGGTTGATCGTGTGACACGAGAGATAGATGTTGGAATCGTAGAGAAACTGCCAGTAAAGGGCGTCGACCTTCTTCTCGGCAACGACTTTGCGGTGCCTACTTCTGAGGTTCCACCCTTAGTCGTTGCCGAGAGGACGGCCGACGTGAGTAGGGAGGGGCAGAAGTTGATCAAGAGGTGTCAATTACAGCAGATGGCGTGTGTTGTCACCCGATCTCATGCATCTAAGGTGTCACAGCCTATTCCTCAGTCTCTAGACCAGCGGAGGAACGGTCGGAAGGAGAAAGCTATAGTTGGGAGAAGTTTTGTGAGTTTTGATCCAGCGGCTCTTCTTGGCGACTCAGTATTAGCACCAAAGATGAGCTCCGGAGTGGCCCCAGAACCTGTCCCCCCTAGTGACATGGTAGGGCGTGATGGCACTCCGCGACAGAGTAGTTCCCAGGTGGAGGAGAGTTGTGGGAACGGGGCTATTGATCTCGAGGACGGGGAGGCATGTCATGTGAACCTGTTAAAGGAGTTTGTGAGGCAACCACCTGAGCAGCCTACTGTCCCTATATTGGTCTGCAGCGACCAAGGTGGAGAAGGAGAGGGGGGCAGTGGGGCTCAGGTGGAGGAGAGTTGGGATTGTCATGTCTCGGTGGAGCAGTGGGCGGGGGACACGAGCCAGGTGGCTGTGGAAGCGCTAGAGCACCTGCCTGAGCAGCAGTGTGCAGCGCTCCAGCCCCTGCTCGGTTCATACCCCACTGTTTGTGCCGAGCACCCAGGCCTCACAACTCATGCGGTGCACGAGGTTCCGCTGGCAGGTCACTTGAGTGTGAGTAGACCGTTGACCTCGTTGTTTCAGTGGTTCAAGGTGGGCGACGAGGCTTTGGCATGGTTGTCAGGTCATGGTCGACCCATGGCTGCCAAGGGTGGTGGTCAGACTAAGGGCATTGAGCAGATTGGCGAAGTTGGCTGTGGAGTGGATGCGCCCGGTCGTCGCATAGCCTCCCAATGCTGCTCTAGTAAGATGCAACAGCCCTACCATAGACCAACTGTATCTGGCCATGTCGCTGAAGGCGGTGATGCTGCGCAGGCAGATGTAGTCGCAAGGAATGCGGGGGTGCGCATGTACGGTATCGGCGGGGAAGCCTTAGCAATTATGAACTATGGGGGTGACTGCACAGGTGGTACAGATTGTCCCTCTCATGACCTAGCTGTTCTACGGACAAAGGTGGAGAAGGAGGAAGGCTATAGTGTAGAAACTGCAGTCTCGGCGGGGTTGTGGGAGGGCAATGAGCATGTTGTTCTTGAGATAAGTTGCAACCTCTTGTTCCTAAGTGCCAAGAGAAGTTGTTTACTAGGCTGTGGCAGTACGTCCGCATGTTTGTTGCTTCTCCAGGCCTGATGTACGGGGTAGAATCTGCCATGGAGGCTGGAGACAGTGCAAGGCTCAAGTTAATTCCCTACCGTATAAATCCTGCTCGATAGCCTGTTGTAAAAGTAGAGCTCGACTACATGTTGGAGAAGGGTCTGAGGGATCAAGGATATTGTGAGTGGTTTGCAATCAGGTTTGCAACCTGAGTTGAGTGGCAAGATCAGTGTGTGTGTTGATTGCAAGAGTGTGTGTGCATTATCCCTGACAGATGCCTATACCTTACCTAGAGTTGATGACACCATAGACCGCATCGGGGCTGCCTCATTTATCACGAAGGTAGAACTAGTGAAAGGTTATTGGCAGGTCCCGTTGCCGGAGAGAGCGAAGAGAAGTGTCAGTCTTGTGATGAACTGGGCAGTTTACCAGTGTCAGGTGTTGTTTTGCTGCCGGAACACAAGTTGGATGTGTGGCATGTTAAGGGCACTGATAAAGTTTTGGCTGATTGTTTGTCACGGGAGGGTATGTTTGCAAGAGAACCCTCGCCGTTCAGTCAGTGTGTGTTTGAGAGTGGAGAACAACCAGGCTTGCCCCTGTAGAGCAGCCGTCAAAAACAACATTAAAATTAAATTAAAAAATCACAAAAACTCTTTCTTTTTTATACTTAATTGTAAGTTGCCAATGTTATAGCTAAAGTCCTAAGTTGAACCTGTCTTTCACTTTGTAGGCTTGGCTCTGTGAAGCTCGCTCAGGGAGCATAGCAGGCTAAATTATACTATTGTGTTTTGGAGGGGTTGTAAGATTTTCTTTATGCTGATATGTTGTTTTATTTAAGATTGAGCTTTGCATTTCATTTCTGGTGGAGTGGCTAGGTGTGGCGGGTCTTGTCGGCATTCTTCCTTGTCAGATATGGTGCTCGCCTAATGTTGAGCGTCCCATATCTTGGGCGGGGTGTGACGTCTACCAGCGTTGGCAGAATCGCCTCTCGTTAGCCACTAGCGCTCGCCATGGACATCGAAATGGGCTACAGTTATCAGAGAATGTTGTTCTTTCTTTCATAGTAATCACATTGTTACAGACAGTCCAGTGGTGGTCTTTGTTTTCGTCTGTGACAACGGGTTATATTTTATATCAACAGTAGTGATGATAGTACCAGCGTGGGAATGAGAAAGACTTTCAGAGCGAGAAGGTAGTAAGTGTCTGAGTCACGGGTGCATTCCTACCTCTCGCTCGCCATTGGCCGGCGTGTCTGGCTGTGTCACGTGACACCTGCTGTCTTGTGACGTATCGGCCCGTGATTGGCCGACCATCGCGCCTTTGTGGGCTCCTGTGTAACTTACCTCCTCCATGAGGGTCCCCAGGAGCTGTCCTCGTCAGGACAGGCTTGGCGCGCATGCTTCTAGCATCCCTTTGCATACTCTCTCCCGATCACCCCCTTTACCACTGTTTCTCTCACTCGATTCTCTCTTTCCATACTCTAACCTTTATTAACTGCACAACACTCCCCTTGGGTTCTGCATACGGTTTTCATAGCCGGCCCATTGTATTGCATGCGCCGTCCACAGAGATATTTTCATGTACTTAGAATAGGTTTGAGGGTTCTTAGTTAGTATAGGTTAAGAACTTTGTGAGTCTCCATTATTGATTTAGTGTTTCTGCTCTTTTATTTAATGCTAGACTGGGATAAGGTAACTGTAGTCGTTGTCTCCGATGTGTGTACGGTTTGCTTAGACCTACACGACTTCGACCATTCCTGTGATAGCCTGGGTTGTCTTTTCGGTTGCGTCCTTTGCGAGTGCAGCATTGTGTTGACTGAGGGTTTTGGCCTGTACCAGTTCCACACTTTGCTGCCTCTTTGCTTGTCTTTAGAGGGTCGCCAGGATAGAACCAGATACTTGTGATCTGGATCTATCGAGAGAGCCCCCTAGTCAATTAACGTAACTTAACCCTTAAAGAGCGGCGAGCAACATAAGTCGAGTTGAATAAAGCTGGACTATGTGGCGGCGCTCGACATAACTCGAGTGGCAATTTCAGCACGTAATGTGGCTGAGAGAGAGAGACAAGTGGTGGCAGGAACCTAGCGAGCGTATGACTGCTCCAGACCACCGCGGCTACTGACACAAATCTCAGCTCCCTTCTCTCACTCGCTACATACTCAATTATGTACTGAAAGTACCGAATTACCTGCTTTTTGCACTCGCGTTGCACGGTTATTGCAAGAAAACTATCCATCATACAAGGATCGTTATGGTGTCATTCGAAAGCTCTGTTTATGCCCTTTCAGGGATAGGTACTTGTTTTACGTTCTGGGTCTTATTTAGGCATGAAAATGATCACGTAAACAGCCCTATTTTGGCTAAAAACACCCCGCTGTGCGGTACACATAAATAAACCGCATAGGCCGCTCGTAGGTTGTGAAAGAACAGCGCGCAACATCAGTCGAGTTGAAAAATCTGGCACAAAACGAGTGAAAAAAGGGTGGAAATCGAGTGAAAATGGGTGGGATAGTAATGATCCATACGTCCGACATCTGTGGCCTCCCGGCCCACACTAACTCCAGTTCCCCCACCACGCGGGAGGATGACAGTGTAACCAATAGTTCGCTAAAAGTGAGCAAGGTAGCAAAATCAGCTAAACTTCCATCTTCGAGGTAACACTGTCAGTGCTCCACGAGTGCTACGTAGCTGTATGTGGCGTCATTGTGTAGCGATTTCCACCTAGTTTTCGGCGCAATACAGTTCCTTTCATACTGATGGTTGATATAGCAGTCAGAACGGCCCGGAAAGGCCCAAAACGGCCACAGAGCACCCGCTAGACAAGGGTTAAAGGATGCAGTCTTAAGGACATCGCTAGGATACGAGCCTGTCTTGCTCAACCCCAGTTCCTTACCTAGAGTATCCCAGCTAAACATTATTAATCGAGTAGACACATGTTAGTATTTAATATAAGCTTTTTGATATGTGTGCATTATTATTCACAGCATTTATTAGTCTAGGTTGTTGTTGAGCCGCACAACCATAGCAGACTGTTTCGTTGATGAGGAAGTACTTCTTTTAGTGTCGAGCATTGCTACCGTTGCGCATTTATAGTATTCTTGTGTCAGTTAACATTATATGTCCTATCTTTTAGTGTATTCGATTTACACGTGTGGTGTCCTGCCTCCTGCCTTTATATAGTTCTAATACGAGTATCTTATGAGCATCAGAGTTTCTTCAGAAGTTTCCAGGTCTATGCTGTAGGACTATACTTCACTTTCTTTCAGATAGGAGTGAAGAGTTTATTGTTGTTTAGAGTAACTGTATTAAAGCATCTTTTTATTGTATTAAATCTTGCAGTGATTTAATTGATCTTTCCATAGATTCCTTTTTATACATTTTAACGTAACTTGCATCTTGTTTGTTATCAGGCTATACCAGTGCCGGTTAGCCTGAAGTAGAGTACATTTATGCCTAGTTAAGGATACCCCGCTATCGCAGATTAACTCTGGAGGGTATAGGTGTTTTGTTCGCCGGCATATAACTTCGAGGGTTTGGATCTAGCGTATCATTGTTGCATAGTGCCCTATTACTAGTCCAATCATTAAGTGTCCTTGTTTTATTCATAGTCCCGGTCGTAACACAGGCCAGATGGTATCCCTCATGTTCTACTTAAAATCTGTGTTGCATACAGGCCAGATGGTGTCCCTCCGGCTGTACTCAAATCTGTGCTGCTGTGCTGACTCTTTGCCTAGGTAAATTCTTCTGCCTCTGTCTTTCATCTAACACCTTTCCTTCTTGCTGGAAGTTTGCTCTTATTCAACCGGTTCTAAAAAGGGTGACCACACTCAACCCTCCTATTATCATCCAATTGCCCTATCATCTTTTATTTCTAAAGTTTTCAAATATTAATGCAAAATTTCTTAAGCATCTGACTTACCATAACCCTTTTCCAGATTGCCAGTGTGGCTTCCTTAAAGGCCTCTCTACTAGCGATCTACTTTCCTACATTACTGACTCTTGGTCATCCTCCTTTTGGGACTTTCAGTGAGACTTCTTCTAATGTGCCAGACATATCAAGAGATCGATAGAATCTGGCACAAATCTCATATTTCCAAACTACCATCTTCTGGTTTCTCTCCCTGTCACTGTACATGTATCGCTAATTTCCTCCTCTGGCCATTCCATAGCTGTGGTTGTGGATGGCCATCGTTCACTTGTCTAATCCTATCCACTCATATGCTGATGACTCTTACTTAACTGTCTTCGTAGCGCATTGGATAAATGCACTGAATTTTGGTGTGAGCATCCTAGGTTCGAATCCCTGGACTGACACATGTATTTGTTGATTTCATTAATTGAGTTTAGGTGTAAAGTCGGTTGGTGGAGGGAACATAATAATTACACTATTCAATTATTTGTCCACAACCTCCCTCCTAAAAGTCACTCCAAAACTCAAGTGAGAAACCACGGTGCGCCTTTTCTCGGATCTTTCAAAATTGTCTAATTGGGGCAGAAAAATATCTTGTTGCTTTCAATTCTTCCAAAACCCAATTTCTCCATCTGTCTACCCATCACCATCTTCCACACGACTATCCCTTATTCTTCAACAATACACAAATCCACCCCTCATCTTCCCTGAATAACCTGTGTGTCTCATTTTCTTCTAACTCTTCCTGGAAAGACCATATCACCACTCTTGCTGGTTGGGTGTGCTCAACCCGGTGTGGGTGTGTCTTACTCCCGCACTGCATCTTATTCTGCACAGGTGCACTGTGCACCGCGTTTCTCGAAAGGGTAGAGTCCAAAGCATTCCGTCTTATCAACTTACTACCTCCTAATAATTATCTGCAATATCTTTCTACACGCTGGAGTGTTGCATCTCTTTAACTCTTCTACTGCTATTACAACAATTAGTGTCTTTCAGAGCTCTCTCAGTGCATACCCCCTCCCTTACGGCCAGTGTGTGGCCCCCACCTTTCAACACAATCCCACTCCTATTCTGTACAGCTCTCCAACCAAAAAAATTACAATTGTTCTCAGCCTTTCTTCTACTCAACAAGTAATCTCAGGAACTCTCATTCAATCTTTCCTTCATTCTATGACTTAGACCATTTTAAACTTTGTGTGTCCTGGCATTTTGACCCTAACGTATCTTGATTTTGACTCTCTATCACTCTTTTGGCTTTGGGGGAGACACTCGTTACAAGCAGCCTGCTTTTTCTTTTTTCCATACACATAAAAAACATATACTCTCTTATTAGAATAAAGTTGAAGCTCAGTAATCAAAACAGGGACAATCTCTAACTCTGTGATGGATAGAGTATAGTATGGTATCCTAATATACATATATAATGTATTACAAAATCAGGTACTCAGAAATTAACCATCTTCACGGAAAAAATAAAAATATTACTAATCTAGGAAAATAGCCTGAAGGTAGTTAAAACATATTAAAGTGGATCCCTGATTGAAGAGCTACAGTGATTATATTACTGTACACAATGGAAAACTTGGCTTCAGTACTCACCAAGGAAGGTTGAATATATGGTGATGTAGAGTACCAGTCTCATGGTGGTTAAGCTGCTCTAGTGTAGGTACGGTGAAGCTTTGTAGAAGGTATTAAGCTTCCCAGGAGTAGATGCGGTAAAGCTGTGTAGAAGGTATTAATCTGCCTAGGTGAGGTTTTTGGTTTAAATCACGAATTCTGGTAATTTTGTATTATACAGTTTTTCTTTTAGACGTCTTCCGCACTAATTTTCGGAATTTGTATTGTTGTCAGTCTGCATTACAATTTTTGTAGACCATTAATTTCAGAATGTTCACTTTCTTACATTATCTGGTTTGCACTTCTACTAATTGTCTTTGTATTCACTTACTTTTTTCCTCAATTATATAGTTTTTCTTTAGTTAATATGCTATTATCAATTTGAGGTATGTTTCTTTCCTTCTGTATTACATATATTTACTTTTTATAAGTTTAAGCCTATTTACCGTAGCTTGTCTCTGTTTTAATATTTTACTAATTTCAAGAATAATCTTTTCTCTCCTTTCTTTCTGTATAATACATATATTTACCACTTTTCATAATGTTGATTCAGTTTTCCCTTATCATGCATATATTATTATACACTTTTATATAGTATTAACTTTCCTCCCTTGCTTCTGCCTCACACACACAGTTTCCGCAGCCACTGACTTCCCCGGCAAAATGTTTGAGTGGGTCGCCTCCCTCTCTTGGTTTGCCCCGTGCAAAGTTGAGATCTACAGCCCCTTGTTAATCTTTATAAATTCAGGTGACAACTGCAAGAACACAAACAACTCGGGCCAATCTCCGGGGACGTAGACCTAAAGACATTGTTCTTGCTCTCACTATGCGTACAAAAGATACTGATTTTCCACGTATCTACAAGGACATCAATATATATCTACAGTTATACAATGCTCGTAGACAAAGACACAATTTCTCCATGTATCTACTAGGTCAGGCATATATTTCAATGGTTGTACTATGTTTGTATTAAAGACACCACTTTTCCGTGTATCTACAAACACAGGAATATATAGTAATGGTTATACAATGCTCGTAGCCAAATATACACATGTTCCGCGTATTTACAAACACAGGAATATATTTAATGGTTATACAGTGCTTGTATTAAAAAACACCAAATTCCCAATGGTCATATAATGTTCGTAGTAAAAAATATCAATATGCTTTGTATCCATAGAAACACCAATATATTTCAAGGGTTTTAGAATGCACGTAGTCAGTTATAATTCACCATTTTAAGATCACTAGCACTTGACTTTATATCACTGTGTATTGTTGAAATGTATATAAATACATTTGTACTCCATACAGTACGCTCATAAAATACACCAATCTTCCGTGTATATCCATGTGCAAAGATACAGAGTGCTCTTAGACACAATTCACCATGTCAACAGAACTAGTGCTGGATTTTCTATTCTTATCTATCCTGGAAAAAAAATATATGAGACTTCAGAACAAGACCTCGGCACATATTCAGAGCATGCAAAACTCAGAGAACATCGCCTATGCTGCAAGTTTTCGGGAAACATATGCAGACTGTCTATTGTATGAGCTTACAACTGTTTCCACATGTATACAAATAATTTGTTTTTTGAGAACTTGAATGCAAAGAGAAGTCTAGTATCCCACAATCCATAACTTTCTTGGAGACCTCGAATACGAAAAACAATTTAAAACAATGGAACAAAATAAACAATCCATCACAACAGCAGCATGATTCTAGCGAGTCAACAAGGCACATTCAGTCACTGGGGAGAAGAACTGAAACCAATATTATATATTTACAGTTTGTCTTTGGGAACAAGCAATCCCATTGATATGTTGATTTATGCTGTTTTTTGTTTTTGTTTGTATTCAATTATTATTACATCCTCTTTATTTGTGTTACGTTCCTTCATTTGAAAATATTTTGTAGTATTAAAGTACCATTGAATGTCGATTTCTGCTGTATTTTTGTTCTGTCCACTTCTTTAAATGTTACGTTTTATTTGATGGCATTGTTTTTAACGTTATTACTACAGTTGTCCCTATATTATTTGTTGGTCAAGAAATGTTCTGCATTCGGCCAGAAGCTGTGACACAGCCTTTTAAAAAGCATGAGTATTTATTTTCCTTTCCGCACTGACAGATCGAATGTTTTAATATTCTTATATATACTGTATTAATATATTATATATATATATTATATATATATATACATATCTTATATATATATATATATATTATATATATATATATATATATATATATATTTATATATATATATATATATATATATGTATATATATATATATATATATATATATATATATATATATACTGTATATATAGCAGATAGAGTCCATCTGAACCAAGTAGAAGCAGCAAGATTTGGCCGCCTGCTTCACAACGCAGTAAAGGATTTTTGGAAGAGAAGCAGGGCCAACCGAGGACCACCAGGGACGAGGATCGAGGACAGCGAGGACCGAGGACAGACAGGTACATATATATAGATTTGATTAGAACCATAAAATGTATTAAAGAGTGTTCCGTGAATTCTGAAAACAAAATTTTAAAGGGTTTCAATGCAAACGCTCGTAGCATACGCAATAAATTTTCAGATTTAGAGGAACTAGGGTTTGCAGAAAATTATGATGTTATTGGCATACCAGAATCTTGGCGAATACAGAAGACAGAAACTTTTTTAGCATAGTATTCACTTCCCGGTTATGTAATGTTTGAGAAAAGCCGAATTAATAAAAAATGGAGGTGGCGTCTTACTTTTTATCAAAGAAAGTCATAACCTAGACCTCTTGTCAAAACCTCAAATTGTGAACGTCGACACATCCTTTGTGCTAATAAAGAATAATAATGGTACAAAAATAACACTTGCATTAATATACGGACCTCCAACTCAATCAGTCAAAATACCGTAATTTTTGGCGACTTTAATTTACCTGTAACCAAGACCTGTATGAAAACTTGCAAGAGAGTTTGCTCTATCAATTTGTTAGATCTCCAACCCATGGAATTAACGTCCTTGGCCTTTTACTTTCAACAAAAGAAGAATTGATAGAGATTTTGAATTTCGGGGATGAATTCAGTAACTGCGTCCATCGTACGATAACTTTCAGTTTAAAGTTTACTAGTAAGTAACGAACCAAATAGCAGCATCGAGAAAGTCCCTAATTTTAAGAAAGTAAACTTTTGTAAACTTAGAGCATTGTTTAAAGAAACTTACTGGAGCTTTCTAATTAACAAAAAACGACATAAATACATCTTGAGGATTTTTCGAAAACACCTACCTAAAAGCAGTGCAAGACTGCATACCATCGAAAAGACGATGTACAGGCCATAATGATAAGCCTAAATGGTGGAATACAGATATTTCAGACTGTTTGCTTGATAAAAAGATCGCTAATGATAGATTAAAATCCTCACAAAATGACTAAGAACGGGTGAAATTTGTAGAACTACGAGGCAAAGCCAAAAAGTTAATTAAACAAAGAAAAAAGACCCTGGAGTTACATGTTGCGAATCGAAGTAAAACAAAACCGAAAGAATTATAGAGTTATTTCAGAAAGAAGAAAGAAGTTACTTGAACTATTGGACAAATGAGTAATGCCCTCAATACCTTCTTTGCATCAGTTTTTACAACAAAAGACCTTAGTGATATCCCTACAGCATCGCCGGTTCAGATTGATAATTCTAACGTTCTAAGCAATATCACCATTACAGAGAGAGAAGTATTGAAATGTTTAGATAAACTCGAGGTCAATAAATCGGCTGGAACTAATACAATCTCACCTAGAGTTCTAAAGGAAGCTAAGGATGAGCTCTCCAAACCACTGACATTGCTATTCAATAAATCCTTGCAGTCAGGGACTATGCCTGATCAGTGAAAGCTCGCCAACGTAACACCGATATTAAAACAAATGCAGCAAATGCTTACCCAGTAACTATCGTCCAATTAGCTTAACCTCAGTTTTATATAAAATGGTAGAAACACTCATAAGAAACAGACTCGTAAATCACTTAGAGGAAACCACTATACTTAAAGATACTCAACATGGCTTTCGTAACAAATGCTCCTGCTTAACCAATCTCTTAGACTTCTTCCACGATATCCTCAACCTCTATGATGAGAGTAAGGCTATAGATAATATATATCTTGATTTTCGAAAAGCCTTTGACAAAATTCCCCACAAACGTTTACTGCTAAAACTAAAAGCGCATGGAATACAAGACGGTGTGTTGAATTGGATCGAAAATTGACTCAGCGACAGAAAGCAAAGAGTAGTCATAAACGGTAAGGCATCTAAAGGGACCAATGTAAGTTGTTGGGTACCCCAGGGATCGGTACTAGGACCAATTCTCCTCCTAGTTTACATCAATGACATAGATAAGGATCTCACCTGTACAATCTCAAAGTTTGCTGATGACACAAAAATTACAAACAGCATATTCTTAAAAGAACAAGTTGACGATATGCAACACAATCTAGATAAGTTGTCACATTGGGCCCAAATTTGGCAAATTAGTTTCAATGCGGATAAATGTAAAGTACTACATATCGGAAACCGAATTGAGAAAGCAAACTATTCGATGAATGGCACCCAGTTTAAGAGTGTAGACAGAGAGACTGATTTGGGAGTAACAATATCGAGTAACTAAAACCCAGTCAACAATGTACAGAGGTTGTTAAGAAGGCAAACAAAATAATTGGCTCTATAGGCAGGTAATTTGAGCATAAATCCAAAGAAGTAATCCTAACTCTTTACAATTCCTTAGTCCACCCTCTTTTGGAATATTGAGTTCAATCCTGGTGCCCTTACTACCAAAAAGATATTAACAAGCTAGAACGAGTTCAACGTAGAATTACCAAAATGATGCCTAGCCTAAAGAACAAACCATACATGTCTTAGAGAATTAAATCTATTTCCTTTAACCCAGCGCAGATTATGAGGCGACTTAATTGACGTATTCAAAATCATCAAAGGTATCGACAATATGAATTTGTAGTAAGTACCTCACTATCGATCAATCTAATTACAGGCGGGGAAACGGTTGCAAAATTATTGGTAAATCTTTTAACTTACACGAATCTAAGAATTTCTTCTTCAATCGAGTTGTCAACTTGTGGAATGGGCTTCCCCGAGACGTTATAGACTGCAGCACCGTTGATTCTATTAAACATCGCATAGACAAATATCTTGCCTCAAACCTAATGACTAAGATGTTACTCTCTTTTTCCCAGATATACGAAAGCTCACCTATAACTGTGTTATGTTACTCACCCATCTGTCCCATACTAACATCCTAATCCTGCCATGGACATTAGTTTCAGGGCAGTAGTTCCCTTTCCAATTTTCCCTTACCCACTCTAAACCACTGTTTGGACACTTGATCCTCAGTGATTTGGAGAACAAGGAGCCTAGAGGAGTCGCAAAAAGCTGGTGTTGCTTGATTTCCTTTGTACTCCTTTGTATCCTAATTTTAGCTACTACTACATAATGGTTAGGCAGACTTCACCCAATACCCCTATGCATATATCTATCTATCTATTGCCTGACGCTGTGATCCCCGAAGGGGTGGCCACGAACGAACCACTCCCATGCACCTCAGTCCCCAGTCAGTCGATGCCCCTCCTCCCAACTAGCACCGCCTTCATTCATATATTTCCTCACTCCATCCTTCCACCTCTCCTTCGGTCTACCTCTCCCTCTCCGTCCTTCCACCTCGCTCTCGTACACCCTCTTAGTCATTCTCTCGCTTCCCATACGTTCCATATGGCCGAACCATCTCAAGTTGTTCCTTTTCACACTTTCCAGCACATCTACCTCCACACCACACCTCCTTCTTACTTCCTCATTCGTCTGTCTATCCCTCCATGTAACTCCGCACGCACTTCTCAACTCATTTCCACCGCTCTCACTCTTGGACTGAGTCTCTTCCCGAACGTCCATGCTTCGCTTCCGTAAGTTAGTGTCGGGATTACCACACTGTCATGCAAGGACTTCTTCACTTCCATACTGACCACTCTATTTCTTGTTACTGCTTTCAACGTTCCTACAACCCTCTTCCCCTGTTGCACCCTCTCCTGCACTTCTTCATCCATAGTCCCATCTTTACTCCAGCACAGAATTCTTCATTCGTTCATCCACACATATATAATAAATCAGTGCCTTTCGTTCCACCAATGTCTCGTCCTTCATCCATCACACCACTTGCCATGTGTACCTGTGTATCATTTTGTGTCGGAAGAAGGTGTTGGCTATCCACAGCCTCCTCCCCACATATACGTCCACAAGTGGACTACCATTCCCATTCACCTCTGATGGTACACCCCACTCTCCCACCACTCCATCAACTTTCCTATCACCCACCTTCCCATTCATATCCCTAATCAGATATTTTTTTTTGCTCTTGCCAAACTTATCCAGACACGCCTCAACATTCACTCAAAATTCCTCTTTCTCTCTTACAAGTTTATTCTCTGTCAGAACGTACACACACACAACCACCCACGTTTGTATTCCTACTTTCATTCTCACCCCCACAATCTTTGCACCCACAGAACCATAGTCTCTTACACGCTCCTTCTATTTGTTACTTACAAACAAACACATACCTTCTTTCGCTCCCTCATTCTCATACACTCCAGCACATACACCCATTCCACACTCTCACTCTCTCACACATGTACCCCTCCATTTGGTCTCAGTCAGTCTGCATACATCCAGCCTGGCACTCACTAACACTTCCAGGACCTCTCTTTCTTTTGTGTCCTCATTCTAGCCTCCCACATTCCAATTCGCAGTCCTTAGACTGTCCATGGTTAGTCGAAGTTCGTTAACATTAGGTCCGTCTGGTTCCAAGGCCGTATGTTCGTTATTTTTTGCTGTAGACTTTTTTACGGGTGGAGAGTCGCAAGGCCACCTACCTAACCTCTTTAGTCGCCTTTGTCTTCCTCTTTCCAACTAATCTCTTTTCTATGTCCCATAAGGAACTCATGTAGCTGTTTCGCTTGGGTTTGGTGGGAAAGAGCCATCCGGATGACCAGGACTACATCTTTAGATTGTAGCAACCCTCTGAGAGTCCAAGTTGATATGACTATCCGCCCACATCTGTCGACTACCGTCATCAGAGTGGGTATTGGGGGTTGTCTAGGAGAGGCATTTTGCCTTTCAACTGACCCAAGGTAGGTACCTCTGTTCCTTATATGTCAGGTTTGTGGAATCTGATCGATTGACAGCTTACTCGACCACTTCGAGTAACTATAGTCACTAACTGAGGGCGTAGACTAGTCACCACTTCTTTTGGTCAGCATCAAATGTTTACTCCTAATTAATTCATGAAATCAATACCCAGCTACTCATAAATGTCCCCATTTAATCTCCCAGCTAACAGGCACATCATGGTATCAAACTTAATTCCTTTGCATTGTATTATGAGGGGTCCAGTATTTCCCAGTATGTGTAATGCTTGACCTCCTGCTCCTGCCAAATATATATTGGTATCACTCAGGGCTCCCAGCTCAGATTCATGTGTACATAAACTCTAATAAACAGCTTCTATCTGCTTCTGTATCTACTGGCAGGTTTGCTACTCTTCCATTTATGACCGTGGTTCCACATGGCATCTATTTATCCAGAGTTCTTACCCCTCTATGGCACTGATCTATGAGAGGTTTCTTACATAATTTTCTGTCTCGTTAGGTTCAGTGATAATGGGTATTGGTTTTCCTTTTTCACTTCCTTTTCGTTCATTGGCACCATTGGACTCATCCTTTCCCCATATGTTGCTGGTGGTGCCATTAATTATTTGGGCAGGTTATTGGTCTCGGTTGGCTAGGTAACACTCTCTGATTTTGAGATGGGTTCATTCCATGGTTTGGACAGCTATGTGTGACATGTCCCATTTGTTGGCAGAGGAAGCAATGTATATTCTTCCTCTTCTGATTCTTTGGGGCGTCTTCATCTTCCCTCTTTTTTCATCCTTGAGCTATCTAGCTTCCATCACCTTTCTAATGACTTCCATCAACCCTTTTGTTGTGGCCACTTCATGGATGATGCAACGCTTTCTTGCTTCAATCAGACATGCCTGTATCAAAACCTCTCTGATTTCAGTTTCTATGCTGGCCTTGTCTAGATAAGGGTAAGCTAGTTGGACATTCTTAGTTACTGCCCTCCGAATAGCTCCTACATTTTGCCTGAGTAGTCTCATGGCTTTCAGTCTGTCTCTGGCTTACCTTTTCAACACCTCGCGTCCACATTCTTCTATCTGTGCATTCTTGGCGAGTGTCCAGGTTTCGAGTTCTTCCAGCCTCACTTCGACATCATTTAGAGCTTTCCCCAAGTGTGTTTTGCCATAAGCCAACTTCTTGACCTCTTCTGTGATCTCTAGCAGTGTGAACTGGCATTGCAGTTGTTCAGTCAACAGTTCTATTTCTTCTTTTCCTTCCTCTCATACACAACATGAAAGTAGTGTTGTCATTTTGTGGATTTATTGAATAATTAGTGTTAGTCTTGACCAGTATGTCAAATCCCACCTTGCTGTCATCTAATGTATCAAATCTAACAGTTGTATAACAATATGGTTTAAATATATCGACAGTTAATCATAGGTTACACTTTATTTAACACGCACACTGCGGGCAATTATATCTTCATTCCATGCTTATGTTCATGCATAAGCAGGAGCCAGAGCATAATAATTTTATATCCATGAAAATACAATATTAGAGCTTTCCAATGACACCTGAATCATTCCTGTACGACATCTGGTTATCCTGCAACGATCTTGCAAATGAAAGCCAACATTGGTAAAAAAGGGGCAATTTTGGCTGTTCTTGCTATGTGTGACGCTGCGCATGAGTGTACGATCTCTGTCTCAGACCTTAGTGTGTCCCCGCGGCCTGTGGCCGGTGGTTGGAGCCCGCCTGCGCTCCAATCAACAGCTGGCCTCTCTCTCAGGGCTCATAATAGCCTCAAAATGGCGCCCATGGGCACCGTACAGAAGGGGTTAATACATCTCCAATAGCAGGTGTATTTATATATATAGGCCTATGTTGGTGTAGCCAGGTAATACATTTTCTTTAAGGCAGGTGAGGTTGAAGGAAATACATGTATCAGCATTAATTATTTTATTATTAAGGCTTTCAATAGAACGAACAGCAATTCTCAGGTGTTCTGGGAGATTGTGCAAAAGGTGAGCAAAATTCATAATGATCCGACGCGTTTCGATATACAACTATCATCTTCAGGGAATGGAAGGTAAGTGAATAGGATATAACATAACAGCTTATTTATACATTTTAGGTAGATCACAGTAAGGTTTATTGGGTGTCGTCTAGCATATGATTGGCTAGTTGGCGACCAATGAGGCGTGCGCTTTTCCTGCCTCCTGGTTGGCTGGGAGGGTTCGTAGATGCTAGATGTTGTCATAGGGGGTCTGCTGGGCGAGGGGGGGGGCCGGGCCCTTGTGAGCGGCGGCGGGCCAGTTGTATCTCGGGTTTCTGGTCCAGTTTGAAGCGTAGGGTTGATGGGCAGCGTGCGTTGGTTGAATGAAGTAGTCGGGGGGACGGTAAGGGGGGGAAGGGGAGGGGAGGAGAGAGGGGGCAAGGGCAGAGTCGGGGTGGTAAGGGGAGTAATGTTAGGGGGTGTTTGAGAGTAACGTTTAGCTGATGGTAGTATTTGGAGGTCGAGAGTTTGATTGTTTATGGAAGGATTAAGAGTTTGAATATATAGGGCTTCAAGTATAGCAAGTCTTCTGGGTTCTGTCTCTTTATCAATTACGGAGGTGTTTTTATCTAGGTCAGAGCGAGTAAGGGCTTGGTGGTGGGGGGCTTTATAGTGGTCTTTGATAGCTTCAGATTGGAGATGGAGGGTGAGACGGCGTGATAAACGATTTTGTGTCATACCAACGTAGGTTTGAGGTCCACAGTCCACATTATTGCAATTGTGTTGGTATATCACATGGTCGTCTATTTTCGGAGTCTTGGGAGAGATAGGTCTGTTATGGAGGATGAGGTTGGAGGATTTGGAGGATTTGTAGTAGATGATAAGTTTTATTTTGTGGTCGGGGTTGGTGGGGAAGACGTTTTTGGTAATGATTTCTTTCATGATGGATTCGTCGGTATTGTGATCAGATGACATGTAGTTGCGGTAGAAGATAGTGATGTCGTTGGTAGGGTTGGTAGTAGGGGGGGCTTAGTTGTACCATTTATCAAGGTGTTTTCTTATGGTGTTGGTGACATCTGTGTTAGAGTATCCGTTGTTATATATATATATATATATATATATATATATATATATATATACACGTATATATATCCGTTATTAGTATATTAGTATCTCTCGTTCCATACCAAGATAAGCTCAAACATAAGAAGAGGTTTAAATATGCCGACGAACATGTATTAATCTTTTCTTCGGAATTATAAATTTGTTTCACTCTGGACATATTTCTGCCTCGAATTTCAAATAATACTAATACTTATCCATAAATAAAATAAAATTAGAGCAACCAATGGTGTGTTACTCTTATATGACTGTATATAATGGCGTTATGGCAGCATTACTATTGTGATAAATGATTCCGTAATAATCAATCTCCTTATAACAAAAAGCAAACTTTCCAAATGGTTATTTCTCGCCTTACCCGACTAACTACAATCTAAACTCAACTATCACAACTATTCCACTTTACTTTGGACAAGATCCAGGAGTTACCTTTAACTTGGTGGCTGCAATAAGCCAGTTTCTGACATCGCATCGCTGGATGTCGAGTCCCTGTTCACCAATGTTCCTGTGGACTGGACAATCCAGTACATACTTAATAAAGTCTGCTACAATGATGCCACTCCCAACTGTGATATCCCTGAGTTGACGATGAGAGCCCTACTAGAATGTTGCACCAAAGAAGCCCATTTTCGTGCCCAGAGGAAACAAGTACTGCCAAATTGAAGTTGTTGCCATGGGATCACCCCTTGGAGTACTATTTGCCAAATTTCTTTATGGGTAGCATAGCAGAAGAGATGTTCAGCAAACATCAAAAGCCACAAATATACTGTCGGTATATAGACGATATATTTGTTAAAGCCGAGCATCAACGTCAAATAAAAGAGCTACAGCAGTGCCTTATGGAAGCCTCTGGTCTTAACCAGTTCAGTACTGTAGGATACAGTAATAAAAGTCCCCTGCAGTCCCAAGCACTGTGGCCAAAATGGCAAGAAAGAACGACTTTCCACTTCAAGAGATGAGAGAAGACTGGCTCCCCCAGCCTTCAGTGGGTCTTATATAAGCTGAGAAGTGTTGCCATATCGAGAGCAGTGCTCAAACGGTCGTGGTGCCAGGTACAGGCTTGTACAGGCAGTTACAAGGAAAGTACATTACTGACGGCGATTCGCAGTCTCTGGGACTGGGGAGTGACTTATCTACTGACGGCGATTCGCTGTCGCTGGTATTGGAGGGGTTAATTTCACCAGGAACAGAGTGAGGATGGATCCCTCCCATTTTTAGATGTGCTAGTCAAGCAGAGAGAAGGTAACTTTCATACTTCTGTATATGTCAAAGCATCTAACCCTGGACATTGCCTTAGTGAATGCCCCCTAAGATTCTACTATCAGTGCATACATAAGAAGAGCACTTAGCCACTGTAATAAGTGGCACGCAGTACACACAGAAATACAAAGAGCCTCTCAGATCCTAATAAACAATGGCTTTGCAAATATGGATATCGAGAGAGTCTCTAAGAATATCATACAGATAGTACAACAATGGAGGTTTTTCTAACAACCCAGACTCCACTGCCGAAAATGTTATCAATATCTATTATACATTTTTCTTCTCAACGGCCTATGAAGAAGATGAAAGGATTATGCAACAGATCATCAAAAGGAATATCCAACCTACTGAAACCAACACCAAAATCAACCTAATTATTTACTATCAGAACAAGAAAACCTCTAATCTCCTACTGAAGAATAATACCAGGCAGACCGTCAATGATCTTCAAAATCTCATGTCATCTATAGGTACACCTGTAAATTTCGGAACTGTGCAATCCAACCTTCTACCTATATTGGCATGAACAGCATGAAGTTATCACATCGTCTGTCTTACCATTTATCTTCAGGAACCCATAACAATCATCACAGAGACAAACACAACGCGACCTTTAAGAGAGAGATATTGGTTGAGAACATAATTATAAATATTAGCAATTAATCAAAATAAAAGAAGATTGCCAATCTTAGAAGCTCTATTCATAAAAGAGTTATCCCCCAACTTAAATATACAAGCAGAAGACCTTCAAGCCCTTCCCAGCATGACAAGACTTACATCAATGGAGCAGGGAGGGCTACTGATGACGGCACAGCCAATGAGAGAGCAGGATCATTGACCCCACGGCTAGCCAATCAGAAGCCTGTAAACTAGTTTACCAGTCAGTTGCATGGTATATAAGCTCACTATATCACAAAGTAGACCCAACCTTTGCTATGCCCCACTGACCAGTACTCGTTAGGCAAACACCCACAAAATTAAACTCCAAAGAGTACAAAATAAAGCACTGAGGTGGATCCATGTAACTCAGTGGTATGAGTTCCAAACATCGGAACACCTACATGAATTCTCCCGCATCCCTCCACTTAATATTTATTGTAACTGTCTAGCAAATACACAACTAGAAAAACCTGAGACCTTTAATCACTTTGTAATTTTTTTTAATAATATTAATCAACCCATCCGTCCCTGGTCAAACCTTTTACACCCCATTAACAAAGAGGCTCCCAATCCCCTATTCACTTAAATATCTTTGACACACCACAAACTCACACTCAATTTTCACCATTCATTTACTCACTCATCAGCCAAAATTTCTCGAAAATTACATATTACATAAATGTAAAGTAAGCTCTTCATAAAACAGTGCAACCACCTCCAAACTGGGCAGTTGATAGCTATGCCTTGCTGCGTCCGCTTATATCCTTACCATCTAAAATTGCCAGGCCACCTTTTAAACCATTTCCATCCAAAATTGCCATCTTTTTTGCAACCTTTACCACCTAAATTAATACTCCTTATGCCTTTACCATCCACAATTTAGTCTCCACCCCTTCTTGGCATGCTATACTAAAGCTCTCCCAATTTTACTCTCAATAAAATCAACAGAATCACAACCCCACTCCCCCCCCCCCCCCCACCAACCCAAATTGTACAACTCATGCACGTTGGGTCAAGCCCCGACACTCTTTATCCTCCTACTTTTAACACTTTCTCTCTTACTACACCAATAAAAACTTCCCTTCTTTCACCCTCACTCACCTTTTCTATATTGATTCATTCATTCAACAATTTTCATTCACTTTCAAGCTACTGATGAAGTATCTTGAAGGTACGAACACGCGTTCTAGCTTAGTCCTATGCATATTAAATCCTATAGTACTACCCAAAATGACTTTTGGAGAGATAACCAGACAACTTCCTACGGAAGGCAAAAATGCCCTTGGAAAAAGAGAAAAGATATATAAGAAGCTCTGTAACAACCAACTTGCCATCACTTTCAATGAAATATGCCTGAGAGAAAATTTCCTGCCCATATATATATATATATATATATATATATATATATATATATATATATATATATATATACGGTATATACTATAATTATACAGTATATATATATATATATATATATATATATATATCCTGTTGTTCTCAAAAACTGTGCTTCCGTGCTGACTCCCTGCCTAGGCAAACTCTTTCGTCTCTGTCTATCCTCTAACGTCTTCCCTTCATGCTGGAAGTTTGCTCACATTCAACCTGTCCCAAAGAAGGGTGACCGCTCTCAACCCTCCAACTATCGTCCAATTGCTCTCATCTCTTGTCTTTCTAAAGTTTTTGAAACTATTCCTGCTTCCAAATTTCTTAAGCATTTCTCTTCTCATAATCTGTTCTCAGATCGCCAGTATGGCTTCCTTAAGGGTCGCTCTACTGGTGATCTTCTTTCATATCTTACTAACTCTTGGTCATCCTCCTTTCGGGACTTCGGTGAGACTTGTTCTATTGCACTAGACATATCAAAAGCCTTCGATAGAGTCTGGCACAAATCTTTAATGTCTAAACTACCCTCCTTCGGTTTCTATCCCTCCATCTGTGCCTTTGTCTCTAATTTCCTTTCCGGCCGTTCCATAGCCGCGGTTGTGGACGGCCATTGTTCACTTCCTCACCCTATAAACTCCGGTGTTCCTCAGGGCTCTGTCGTATCTCCTATTCTTTTTCTAATTTTTATAAATGATCTCCTCAACTGTACCTCAATTCCCATCCATTCATACGCAGACGACTCAACCTTACACTACTCCTTTAGTTTTTCAGAACGCCCCAGCCAGCAATCCCTCAACGACAAACGTAATGAAGCCATAGAACTCTTAAATTATGATCTAAATACTATCTCCAATTGGGGCAGAGAAAACCTTATTACCTTTAATGCTTCCAAAACCCAATTTCTCCATCTATCTACCCGTAAGGAACTCCCAGCAGACTATCCCTTATTCTTCAACAATACAAAAATCAATCCTTCATCTTCTCTCAATATTCTTGGTGTCTCCTTTTATTCTGCTCTCAGTTGGAAGGACCATATTACCAGTCTTGCTAAGGCAGCCTCCCAGAAGCTGGGTGTGGTCAACCGCCTTAGGGGGTTCTTTTCCCCTGCACAGCTTCTTGCTCTGTACAGGGGCATAGTGCATCCTTGTATTGAGTATTGTTCACATGTGTGGGGAGGTTCCTCTCACACCACTCTCCTAGACAAAGTTGAAAGGAAGGCCTTTCGTATCATTAACTCCCGTCCACTCACCAACTCTCTGCAATCTCTCTCTCTCTCCGCCGCAATGTTGCATCTCTCTCGCTATTCTATCGCTACTATAATAATCAGTGTTCCTCAGAGCTTTCCCAGTGTATACCACCTCCTTTACGTAGGGCACGTGGTACCCGTCTTGCAACTCAATCCCACCCCTACTCTGTGCAACTCTCCAACCCAAGAGTGAAACGTTACTCTCAAACTTTCTTCTACTCAACAGCTGAGCTCTGGAACTCTCTCCCAGAATCAGTCTTTCCCTCTTCCTATGACTTAAATTGCTTCAAAGTCAGTGTGTCCAGGCATTTTGGCTCGAACGTCCCTTGATTTTGTCCCTGTCACTTTTTCAACTATGGGGGAGGCACTCGCTATAGGCAGTTCTGCCTTTTGTGTTCCCTCAATCACATAGAAAAAAATAAAATGTAAAGTTTATATATATATATATATATATATATATATATATATATATATATATATATATATATATATACTGTATATGAGTCACCGTTACCAAAGGAATAAGCCTGGTTGGGATATCGTTCATATTTTGAGATTTCCTTATTTGTTCAAGGTTTCCGAGGGCTTGGAAGGGGGCGAGGGCGAGGGAAAGGGAGGTAAAGGAAAAGAAGCAGGAGGAGCGAGGGGAGGAAAGGAAGGAAAAGGGGGTTAAGTGTGTGGATGAGAGAGAGAAAGAGGAATAAGGCCAACACAAAATTAAAGAAGAGACGGAAGGGGACATGCAAAGTAAAAAACGGAAGTGAGTGCATAGGGAAAGGAGGAAAGGAAGAAAAGGAGGTGGAGTGAAAGGAAGAATGGAAGGATGAAAAGGTGGATTGAGAGCTAAAGAAGGAGAAGGAGGGAAGATGTGAAAAGGAAGGGAGAGATGTGATAAGTATTAAGAGGAAAAGCGGTAATGAAGAATACGATGAGGGGAGAAAGAAAGATAGGGAAGATAGGTGGAACGTTAAAAAAAAGGGGAGAAGGGGAGTGGATACAGAAAGACAGGAAGAAAAAAGGGTTGTAGGAGGGCTAGTGAAGTAGAAGGAGGAGAAGGACAGGAAGTGAGGGCAAAGAGAAGGATGGGAAAGGAGGAGAGGGTAGAGGAGGAAGAGTAGGATGGCTAGGGAAGTAGAGAGAGAAAGGAGGAAGGGAAGTGGGGACAAGGAGAAGGAGGGTAGAGGAGGAATAGGGGAATTAGAGGGGGGCGGGGAGGGGAAGAGGAGATAAGGAGAGGAACAGCAGGAGTATGCTCTTTATAAATTACGTTTACAATACAGGGGCGGGAGAACCACTAACTAGAGTAGTTTTTTGGGAGTCCAGCATTGATCATGATATTTACTTTTATTTCATATATTTCATTAGTGTTAATCACCATATTGTTCGATTTAACAGATTAGTATTGCAATAATTCGTTGTAGATGCTTTGAGTAAGCAAATAGGTGTTAATATGTTTCCATATATTACACACATAATTACGTGATGATGATGTTTTGTCTTCTCATAAATTAGGGTTTTAATTTGATTGACCTCTCTCTATCTTCCATCATCATTCCTCTTTTGGTTGATGGTTCATCTCTCGCAATATTTACATATTTTTTATAAGCTTCCTGACTGATGCCAGATCAACAAAATGTTCACCAGATTAATAGTTCACCAAATATTCACTTTAAGTAATTGCCTACTTCAACCTGTTGATTAACTGAGCAGTCTAACCAGTTGACCAATTTAGTTAGTGGAACAATATGACTAGTGACTAGTTGACTAGTATTACTAGTTGACCAGTTGCCTAGAAAGGTCCTTTATGTTTTATTCATACAACTCAGTATATTCACCAGTTGACTAGTTTGACTCGTTAATTATTTGTAACCCTCTCAGTAATCGAGGATGCGTTTCCACTGGCTTACACAAAACTAATTCACTCAGGCTTGGGAAGCCCTCTAAGAGTCAATGGGGTTTAAACTTGCTCATATAATTATCGGACACCCACGATTTCTTCCTAAGCTGAATACAAATAAATATAATAATAGAAAGAATAAAAGGAAGAGACGCTTCCTCGTATCCTGAGAGGGTTAATCAGTTGGCCAGATCAACATTGTCTGTTTAGTAAAGGGTCTACTGTACTAAAAACAAAAATAAAATAAAATACAAAAGGCAGCTTGGTAAACCCTAATTGCAGGCTCGCTACTGCTCGCCAGGAAACAAAGCGATATCGAAATGGGGCGAACCTTCTAAAAATCGCCAAACTGATAGGAAAAAAGTTAGGGAGGAGTAAACAAAATATATATATATATATATATATATATATTAAAGCCGTGGGACCGGAGAAGGGTGAGGTTGCAACCGGGGTTGGTCTCTTTTATCTGGTCACACACAACTTCACCAGTATTTCGCCTCGGTCCCCACAATATATAGCTTTCTTGGAGGAAGAGCTGGGGGAGAGGCAGAGAAGAAGGGTGGAAGAAGATGGTGAGGAGAGGAAAATTAGGTGAGGGAGAGAGGTAATGGAGGAGGAGAAGGAGAAGAGAATGAGGAGAAATGAGAGAGAGGTGTTGGAGGAAGGAGGTAGTGGAGGCGGAGGACAGGAAGAGAAGATGATAAAAATAGAAAGATAAAGGAGTAAGGTGATGGAGAAGCGTGAAGAAGAGGATGAGGAGAGGAGGGGATAGGAAAACAGAGGAAAAAGGTGATGAAGGAGGATAAGAGGAGATGGAGTACAATTGATATTATGGAGAGAAGAGGAAATAGATATAATAGGAGGGGAAGGTGAAAGAATGACGAGGAGAACCAGGGGTGTAGGAGGGAGGAGTAAGAACAAAGAGGAGGAGCAGGTGGAGAGAGACAGGTAGGAGGACGGTCACCGCTTGCCCTTATATCCGGAGACTTGCGGGGTATTTCAGAGTTTTTTTCCCTTCTTTTTGCCTCAACTTTGGACTTGTGGTGATAGTAGTATTGTCTTGCCCCCATCGCGCCTGGGTCGGGGAGGGCGAGATTGTCTTAGTGGCGTCCCGTATTCTCGACCTTATCGCACCAAGAACCTATGGGAAGAGAGAGAGAGAGGGTGTGAGTGAGACTGAGACATGAACACGATTTTACCTGAGGAAAAATATAGTATGAAGATGATGATAATGAGAGACTGAGAGAGAGAGAGAGAGAGTTACAGGGAGTTACACTGAATAGTTAGTTTTTAAATGACCTTTGGGTTCATTCCGGAGAGATACTCGAAATGGAACAAGAGAGATTGTTCAGTGCACTACACTCATTACAGAGTGCACAAAATACCATCTACTTTTTTAAAACTGTTCTACTTCTGAGGGAAGTTTGTTCCAGGTAGAACAGATCTTATATGTGAAAAGCCTTCCACAAATACTAGAGCTGAACTTTTTCAAGTCCAACATCCAGCCATGGCTGTGTGTTTGATAGAGAGAGAGAGAGAGAGAGCAGATTGCTGGTACCGGAGAAAACATAACATTTGATGATTGGGCCATACGTAATTCGGAGACTGGATCAATAAGGCCATTGTATTTTGGACTGTCATGATTATAGTTTTTTCTTTCGAAATATGAGGACGCATTTCTTCTTCTTCTGATTCTTAGTAGACTATAATATTAAATTTATGAAGGAAGTATTGGAGTCGCTGCACTAAACAAGCAGACCACACTTCTTTTCAATACACTTAAATCTTGTCAAAATGGCGAATCTGAACTCAGCATTGGAGTCCCGTGGGTGGGGGACCGAAATACCCCCATAATCACCCACTTTTCTCTAGTGACCCCTCAAAATGTTCTGGACCACGGCTTGTCACTCACACCATCAACTTTTGTAATATTTGCTGCTTTTGCTATAACTTCCTCTCATTTTGACACCACTTTTCCTACAAGAAATGTTCTTAGTCTTCACCAAGATTCAGGTGTCTGAAACAACTGAACGTATCTTCTTCTCTATCCCCTCCAACTTTCTCTATTCTAGTTTCGATGCCAAATGTAGATGTCGTGTTTATGTGCACAACAATTGCCCTTGTATTCACGACTTGACTTGAATACTTCTCAACTCTCTGGATCAAACTTTACTGTCACTCTCAAACTAAATATTTCTGTGCTATCTATCTCTCCCCTAACTCTTCTGACTTTGCAAAATTATTTCCTTTCTCTGAATCTCCATCTAAGGAGATTTCAATGTTCACCACTACCAATGGCTCTCCTCTCCTTTCACTGACCAACCTGGTGAACATTCTCTATCTTAAATGACTTGGAACAGTATCTTACTCACATCCCTGACTGCCTTGGAGATCGGCACATCTTTGACTTACTTCTAACCTGTAATCTTTCTGCTTGCACTGTAAATCTGTTCTCTCTGTTGGGTTTCTCCGAACATAACCTTATCTCTGTTACCTGTCATATCTCCCCAGTGCGGCCATCCAATCCACTCAGCCAGTGGCGCTTGTGGCATTTTGGCACATTCGACTGGGAGGCTCTTAGGTAGTAACTCTTCAATTCCGATGGAATTATTTTTGCTTCCATGGCTGGGGACCCTCAGAGTGTGCTGAACACATTATTATATCGGGCATGGAGGCAAACATACTGTTTTCTTTCCTCACAGTCTAATGCAAAAAAATCATAATTTACTTACGCTTGTTCTACTGCTGTCCGCTATAAGGAGGAAGTATTTACGGTACCATCGCCTTTATACTCAAGAATCTCGTACTCATTATGCTTATACCCAGAAGCAAGCCAAATCTGTTCTTTGACTTGCCAAAAATGGTTTCATTAATACAACATTTATTTAACTCTCTGACTCTAGCTCTTTCCAGTCTTTCTGGCATCTAGCCAAAAACTTCAACAACTTTACTTCCTCGCCATTCCCTCCACTATCCCACTCCAACTGCACCACATTCACTTCTTCCTCGGACAAAGTTTCTTTACTCAAACTTTTGCTATATACTCTACCTTGGATGATTCTGGTGTTATCCCTCCTTCTTCACTCCCGTCTCTCTTAACTATGCATAATGTCTTAATCTCTTTTAAGGATGTACTTTCTGCTCTTACAGGGCTCGTTACTAAGAAGGTGCATAGACCTGATGATGTTCCCGGTTGTGCTCAAAAACATTTCTTCTATGCTATCTCCCTGCCTATTATAGGCAAACTCTTCCGTCTCCGTATTTCCTCTAACATCTTCCCTTCTTGCTGTAAGTTTACTCTCATTCAACCTGTCCCGAAGAAAGTTGACCACTCCCAACCTTCCAACTATCGTCCAATTGCTCCTACATTTTACATTTCCAAAGTTTCTAAAACTATTCTTATTTCAAAATGTCTTAACCATTTATCTTCTCATAACTTACTATCTGATCGCCAGTATGGTTTCCTTAAGGGGGGTAATCGTTTTTTGTTTTTTATCTCCTTTTCTCTCTTTTTCTGGCTTGTATTCATTCGGCCCCACTCAGCCAACTGTTTTAAGACGCTTATCCCCATCCAGGTGTCGATTTCTTCCTGGCGAGCTATAGGGAGCCAACATTGTATGGAGAAATCCGGCTTCGCCGGAGAAATTGTTCTATCGAAAAATTTACAAATTTAGCTTGCTGTAAAACATATATATATACCGGGTATATATATATATATATATATATGCTGGCTCGCTACCGCTCGCCAGGAAAATATTGACACCTGGATGGGGGTAAAGGTCTTAAAATAGTAGGCTGAATGGGGCCGAATGGATACAACCCAGAGAGAGAGAGAAAATGAGAGAGAAAAGGCAGGTCACCCCCTTAAGGGCCGCTCTACTGGCGATCTCCCTTCTTATATCCTCTCCTTTTGGACTTTGGAGAAATCTATTTTAATACGCTAGACATATCCAAAGCCTTTGATAGAATCTGGCACAAAACACTTGTTTCCAAACTACCATCCTTTAGTTTTTATCCCTCAATCTGTGCCATTATCTCCAATTACCTTTCTGACTGTTCCATTGCTTTGGTTGTGGACGCCCATCTCTCACTTCCTAAGCCTATCAACACTGGTATTCCTTAGGGTCTGTTGTATAAGAAATACATTTTATAATATTTATTTATGATTTTCTCAGTTGACTCTTTACTATCCACTCCTATACTGATGACTCTACACTACACTATTCAACTTTCTTCACACAACGACCTACTATGCAGTTACTTCAAAACTCACACCTATCTTCTGATCTATCAACTTTATCCAATAAGGGCAGTGATACCCTTGTTGCATTTAGGGCTTCCAAAACCCAATATATCCATATAATTACCAGTTTCAATCTTCCACACGACTATCCCTTACTCTTCAACAACAAACAAATAAGCCCTTGATCTTCGCTCGATGTTCTTGGTGTTTTGCTTTTCTGAACTTTGGAATGACCAATACCACTCTTGCTAAAAACAACTTCCCAGAATTTAGGTGTGCTCTTTGTGGGTTCTTCACCCCCGCACTGCAGCTTCTTGCTCTGTACAGGGGCACTGTGCGCCCATGTATCGAGTACTATTCGCATGTGTAGGGATGTTCCACCAATACCGCACTTCTCGGAAGGGTAGATAAACATTTCATCTCATCAACTCACCTCCTCTTACTAATTATCTACAATCTTTCTCTAAATGCCGCAATGTTGCATCTCATTCTTCTATTGTTATTACAATAATCAGCGTTCTTCTGAGCTTTCTTAGTGTATATCTCCTCCCTTATGGAAAGTAGGTGGCACCTGCTTTTCAACACATTCCTAGCTCTATTCTGTCAAATTTGTTATCCCAAGAGTGAACCGATTTTCCAATTGTTCTGTCTCGCTCAATCTGTCTTTCCCTCGTCCTATGCCTTAAACTGCTTTAAACACATTTTGACTATAACGTACCTTGAATTTGGTCTCTCTATTTTTGTTCTTGTTTTATTAATTTTTGAGGGGGAGGGGGGAGGAACTTGTTACAGGCAGCATTGCCTTTTGTATTATTCATACATAATTATATAGTAGGAAACAATGAGAAAGATTTTACCTATTTGATTTCTAGATATCCTTCTTAAACTGCATAAAATCGTCAAATAATAGCCAGAAGACAATCAAGAAACACGTAAACGTATCATAAAAGGGTAAAGGGAAGATTAGGAAGCAATATTGTTAGTATTGAATCTACAGGTAAATAAGCATATCTGTATCAGGGGTAAACTGATACACAGAGGGCCTTGGAGTCGGACGGACGCTATGTTCACTAATCAGTCCCGTAAGTCCTTAAATAAACTGGCAAGGACATTATGTGTATGGCCACCCTCATAAAGGAGGTAAGGCATCCGGCAATAGATGGATAGGGATTAGATAGATATAGTAGTTTATAAGTTATTTGTAAATAGATTGATTGACATATAAATATTCATTTGAAGTAATGCATGTGTGTATCAGTATTAGTAGGTACACATAATTGTCCATGTAGGTATATGCGATATATAAAACTTGTGACGGTTTATACAGTATTATGTCATAGTTGGTTATGTCGATTCAACTCAAGCCTGGCCTAAGTATCCATGAAAATACGACAAATTTCCTGTGTTTCTCAACCCACCAGATATGTCCTTACGTGTAACAATTTCCCTATTATTTTTTGCTAACTCAAGAATTTCGTCCACCTGCGCTTATCCCTGTGCAGTACACATAACTTATTTATCTAAATTATATCTTTCATATTTGCATACGGTATTACGTTTTATTTTTTTCAGGCGTGAATTACAAAACTATTGTGTTGAAATACTAGTTCCTTAGAATTATATATATATATATATATATATATATATATATATATATATATATGCTCTCAATCGAGCACGAACCACCAACAGTCCTAGCAAAATTCCATGCATTAAGCAACTCTACCACAGTGTGATAAAGAATACTTAACCTTTCATATACGGGCTGTTTAAAAAAATATGCCATCGCAATTATACAGCATAATATACAGAGAAAAAGAAGTAAATACATCTAAAATAGCAATTTTCTAGTTTGTACCATTAATGAGATATATACATTAACCCTTGTCTATCCGGGCTGGACTTAAGTCGGTCTAGAGAAGAAAGGACTATGTGGCGGGGCCCGCCTTAAGTCGGTAGCAATTTTGAGCACATAATTGGTTCTGAGAGAGAGTCCGAGCGGTGGGAGGAGCGTTGGTTGACTCTGACCGTTCGGCACGGCTCCCGCCCCAGCACTGGGCCCAGCTCCGCACACATCCACGCTCACTGCCTCCCTGGACAGGGAAATATGTCAGGAAATTACTGTATTTTAGGGATTTTTCCTTCGTGTTGCACGATCGTTGCAAGACAACTTGTGATCGTAGAAGGATGGTTCTGGTGTCATTGGAAAGCTCAATTATCGCCCTTTCACGGATACATACTTGTATTACGCTCTGGCTCTTGTTTATGCATGAAAAAGAGCACAGAAATAAGCTCGTTTAGGGTAAAACCACCCACTTGGCAGGTAGTAGAAGTTACCGACCTAGCCGCTCGTGGAGTGTTAATATTCATGTAACAGAAACAGGGGTGTAAGGAGAGCATTGAGGTGGAAGGTTGTTCTATCTTACCATTTTGGCCACATAGTTTGGGACTGGGGGGCACTTTTATTACTGTATCCTCCGGTACAGTAGGGGTTAAGCTCTCGTATTGACTTCAATATTTAAAGAAATGTTGCTTCCTAAATTGACAACACTTTACGACTAAACGATCAAGTAGTGCAGCACAGTCAACTCACCCAAAACTTCAGGATGAAGATGACGGAGGAGCAACTTTACCAGTAACAGGATCAGTAGTCTAAACTGAGTAAATAATTGGGACATACGAGAGCCTTAATTATATGACTCATTGGAAGTTAACCCTAATCTGAAACAACACACAGAAGAAGTGTTGCATGCTAAAATGTAATTGAATGGCCAGACAACTGAGATTTTGAAGAAGCTCTCGAAACTCTATTGGGGTACCCATACCGCTTCAAAAAACATCAACTATTGTTTAATAGTTTATCCAGTCATATTCTTTCTGATACACAAATGGAGTATTTAAACAAACCACCAAGAAAGCTGAGCTAGCAATCCTTTATAAAGACTTGTGCAGACTACAACGTGATAGGAAAATAATTGTTAACCTGGATTTACAGGAACAGCTCCAAGCAGAGAACACCAGGAAGTGACTCCGGAAGCAAAGAGGAGTTGTTTCGCCTCCACTCTGTGCGGCGACGAAGGAACTGCTTACGAATGAAAAGATTGTGATTTGTCGTGCAGACAAATCAGCGACCCAAGTTATCTTAGACCGCAACAAGTACTGTACCTGGAGTAATGCAGACACATCATACAGGATATCAACAGATTCAAAGCTATACCAAGAAATCCCATGGAACAATTAACAAAATTACTCGACACCCTTATCACCACGGGAAACGTTCAGGTAGATGGTGTAAAATTTGATCAAATATCGGGAAATTATGCACCAGGATATTTTAGTAATGTTTAGACCCACAAACAGGGCAATCCTCAACGTCTCATTAAATCACAAGTGCATACTCCCAGCTACAAATCAACTAAAAGGCTTAACCATTACCTTCAAACATCCCAACGATATTCTTATTAAAATCTACGGAGGTTTCTATAAACATTTTATGAATTAAAACAAAGCATGTGGCGTTTTAGCTTCGAATGTGTCGGTTGAAGAGACAATGGATATCATCCTTTAGTATGTGTAAGGGAACAATCAGATGTTGCCGCCAAAGCTACCAAACCTAATCATGCAGGAAATGCTTCGAGCCTGCGCAATGGAGTTTCCCTTCAGATGCCCCGAAGGTAATTATGGTATGGCTATGGGGTCGGACTTCTATTTGCCCAGGCTTTCATGAATTTTGAAACTATTGTTCATAGCGAGGAGAACATCATGCCACAGATATACTGCAAGTATGTCGATGACATATTTGTATGCGCAGAGGACCAAACCAAACTAATAGATTTAAAACTAATGCTGCAGGAAGTGTCTGGTTCAGCATTCACTACGGAAATTAGCAATGGTGACACTATTCCCTTCTCGGATGTTACTGTAACAACGAGCCCAAGCGAGTACGTCGCCGACATATGCCGAAAAGCAACTGACATGGGAAAATATATGAACGGAGAAGGTGAATGCACAGACAACTACACAATGGCAGTCATTCGAGCATACGTGAGGAGAGCACTTACAATATGTTCAACGTGACAACTATTACATCAAGAATTAATAAGCATTGGACAGATCATTGTTAACTATGGTTATTCTAATACCGATTTTGATAGAATTACAAACATAATACAGTACCAGCACATAATTAAACAGGCCATACCTAAGCGCAATGACATAAAGGTGTACTATATGAACACAGTTACCAATGACATAAAGGTGTACTATATGAACACAGTTACCAATGACATAAAGGTGTACTATATGAACACAGTTACCAATGACATAAAGGCGTACTATATGAACACAGTTACCAATGACATAAAGGTGTACTATATGAACACAGTAACCAATGACATAAAGGTGTACTATATGAACACAGTTACCAATGACATAAAGGTGGACTATATGAACACAGTTAACAATGACATAAAGGTGTACTATATGATGTTACGTCCTGGGATATATAAACACTGGGCTCTTTCTATTGGACTAGGTATGCGGCAACAAGCAACAACGGAAAACGCTAGATCCAACCCTTATCTATAAACCCAGGCAACAAACCACCCTAAACCGTCAAGAGTCCTGCCTGGACAACGAGGTATCCTATGACTCGGTTACAGGGTGCACGCACCCTGGGACTGCTGATAGTCAAGCAGGCTATATAAAAGATCACACAATTAAGTTGACTTAAAGCTTCAAGGAAAAGATAGATAACAGAATTAAATTGCAGAAACAATTTAATAACAAACTAGAAGAAAGTACATTTAACGTTACGTTAATTAATACAACTAATCACCCCTGCGTGAAAGAAGGTGAAAGCAAACAGTCCTCAAAACATCGTACCGGTAGACAAGATGCGGGGTTCTAAACTGCATGCGGCTACTGTAGGATCTGATGCTTAGCAAAGAAAGTACGTTACGGATTTAGAGAACTCTTTAACTCATAAGCAGGAATAAATACTAGTGATAGGACCTACGGTGTATAATGGCATAGGTATAATTAAATAAAGGCAGCAACTCGCAACATAACCACATACAGGTGTGCTTCTCACTCTTAGTCAGGCAAGCCTGCTCGGACAGAGTCTCTAAGCCACACCCTGACTCACAATGCTCACAAAAACGGTAAACTGTGGCACAATAACAAGCATACAGAGATGATAAACCCCTAGCTGTTAATCTGCCAGGTGGCAGAGGTCTAGCCGGAAGGATATAGGCTTCGGATACCTGGGCTGAGCCACCTGCTCTAGCCTAGGGACGTTCCCAAGTCTGTGCGCCAAATTACTCTAATTGAAATGGTGCTCTCTTGAGAGACTCAGATCGCAAGTATCTGACTCTCTCCTGGCGACCCTAAAACAAAAGCAAGACGTGCTAGCGCAGTGCTGAGTGGACTAGGCAAGGGCCCTCACACAACACAACACTAGACACACAGGGACACAGACAAGAAAATGCCCCCAGACTCCCACGGGTATCCTAGTAAAGTCGTGCGGGTCCACAGGACTCGCACCAGCAGACTTTACTTAAAGGATCGCAAAAAGCCTCCCCTCCGGTCTAGCCCCTGCTAACCTGACACAAGAACACACTAGCAAGCATGAAACCACCAAATATGAGACAACAAAAAAGCTTCCTAGGTCTCATTAACAATTACGTCTCTGCATAAGGCCCAAAATCCTATCTAGTTATCTGAGAGCTCGTCGTTAATACAATAATAGATATAAGGTCTATCAAGGGGATGGGATAATTAAATAGATTGGTGAAGTAGCGGAAGGAAGGTATACAAACTAAGAGAGAAAGTTTCTAAGTGGGGTTGAGAGGGATAGATATCAAGGGGGTCCGAAGGGTACGACAGTGAGGTGAGCTCTGAGTCTTGAATCTGTCTGGACCCCACCCTAGGCATACAAAATACATCCCAGGCTTGGCAACACTCAACACAGTTGCCGGGTCAAAATCGTCTACCCGGTGCGTGAGTCGAAACTAAGCCTAACGTTGCAATCGGATGCATATGGCAACGCTTCAGGCTCGTCCCAAGCTAGACTCTCCGCGCGAAGCAACGTCCCCCAGCCGGTCTCTCTCTCCCGCTCGTCTCCTCCCACTGTCACTAGACTTACATCTTATATATTATAATGAAACAATCAACTATCGAGAATAAAATATACTAAGATGCGTTGCTTAAGAATAAGGGCAGCTACAAGCTGTGAAACAACATAAGAATATCCCAGACATTAGTTACGTTATCGTAGGATATATACTAAGGAAAAGCCTGCCGGCCGGCTGCCGCCAGCCGGTTTCTAAACGGCTGGGCAGCCGACGCGCGCGCATGCCCGCACGTGGCTACTATGCAGAAGCGTCACAATGAACACAGTTACCAATGGCATAAAGGTGTACTATATGAACACAGTTACCAATGACATAAAGGTGTACTATATGAACACAGTTACCAATGACATAAAGGTGTACTATATGAACACAGTTACCAATGACATAAAGGTGTACTATATGAACACAGTTACCAATGACATAAAGGTGTACTATATGAACACAGTTACCAATGACATAAAGGTGTACTATATGAACACAGTTACCAATGACATAAAGGTGTACTATATGAACACAGTTACCAATGACATATAGGTGTACTATATGAACACAGTTACCAATGACATATAGGTGTACTATATGAACACAGTTACCAATGACATAAAGGTGTACTATATGAACACAGTTACCAATGACATAAAGGTGTACTATATGAACACAGTTACCAATGACATAAAAGTGTACTATATGAACACAGTTACCAATGACATAAAGGTGTACTATATGAACACAGTTACCAATGACATAAAGGTGTACTATATGAACACAGTTACCAATGACATAAAGGTGTACTATATGAACACAGTTACCAATGACATAAAGGTGTACTATATGAACACAGTTACCAATGACATAAAAGTGTACTATATGAACACAGTTACCAATGACATAAAGGTGTACTATATGAACACAGTTACCAATGACATAAAGGTTTACTATATGAACACAGTTACCAATGACATAAAGGTGTACTATATGAACACAGTTACCAATGACATAAAGGTGTACTATATGAACACAGTTACCAATGACATAAAGGTGTACTATATGAATACAGTTACCAATGACATAAAGGTGTACTGTATGAACACAGTTACCAATGACATAAAGGTGTACTATATGAACACAGTTACCAATGACATAAAGGTGTACTATATGAACACAGTTACCAATGACATAAAGGTGTACTATATGAACACAGTTACCAATGACATAAAGGTGTACTATATGAACACAGTTACCAATGACATAAAGGTGTACTCTATGAACACAGTTTCCAATGACATAAAGGTGTACTATATGAACACAGTTATCAATGACATAAAGGTGTACTATATGAACACAGTTACCAATGACATAAAGGTGTACTATATGAACACAGTTACCAATGACATAAAGGTGTACTATATGAACACAGTTACCAATGACATAAAGGTGTACTATATGAACACAGTTACCAATGACATAAAGGTGTACTATATGAACACAGTTACCAATGACATAAAGGTGTACTATATGAACACAGTTACCAATGATATAAAGGTGTACTATATGAACACAGTTACCAATGACATAAAGGTGTACTATATGAACACAGTTACCAATGACATAAAGGTGTACTATATGAACACAGTTACCAATGACATAAAGGTGTACTATATGAACACAGTTACCAATGACATAAAGGTGTACTATATGAACACAGTTACCAATGCATATATGAAGAATGAGATCGTTATTTGTGATGTCGGAACTCAAAATTATTTGAAAATCCCTCCTCAATGATATAACACAAACTTATGTTAATAATACAATGTATTATTAATGATAAAAATAATCAGATAAATTGTAAGTCATTATATATATATTATATACTGTATATATATATATATATATATATATATATATATATATATATACATAATATATATATATATATATATATATATATATATATATATATATATATATATATATAAAATATATATAATATATATATATATATATATATATATATATATATATATATATATATATATATATATGTATATATGTATATATATATATATGTATGCATATACATGTATATATATATATATGTATGGTCTTGCCACTGGACTTATAATCCAATGGTCCCGTGTTCGAATCCCAATATGTCAATGGGAAGATATTATTGTGATGGAATTTGTGCTGTACCTAGTTTCAGTGCATTACCACAGCACATCGAAATGCCAAAACAAATACCCTCATTGATCCCTGCTTAAATAGCACTGAATGAATATTCCTACATTCAAAATCTGCTACAGGGGGGCAATGCCTAGTGAGTAATTGCTCAATAGGTGGCGTTTTGAGAGTTAGGGTCAGAGTCTCGGGGATGAGACTGAAGCGCAGAGGCGAAGCGGCTTCAGAGATGGAGTTGCTTTGAGCCGTGAATGGGTGCTTCGCATGTCTCACTCCTTAGACTGGAACAAGACCTCACGGGCCTCACTGTGTTCAGCGGTAGAGTGTGTAGGCTCTCAGCCTATGCCCGAGAGGGAGCAGTTGGAATATATAAAAAAAAAAAAAAAAATGTATATATACAATTATATATTGTATATATATATATATATATATATATATATATATATATATATACTGTATATATATATATACCGGTATATATTGTTATGCCGGGTTGTAATACAACTTAGCTCCGTTATTGTCTTCACTCAAGTCCAACTGTGGACTTTTAGATTTAATATATGCTCAACAGGAACACATCGAACACGTTCTTATTAACAATTATGTACTCAATCAGGTTGTAATAAACACAATAAACACACATAGATAATTATATACTCTCATTTATTAAATGGCATAGAAAGAGATCATTAGGTTCACTTAGCTACTATTTGGGAGTAGCAAGAGAATCTGGTGTCGTTAGTTATAACACAATAGGTGGTCCTGATGTGGCGGCGTCTACGCCGTGGTGCCACCTCCCGAGACTGCCAATCGCGGATGGCTGCCGAGCCTCCACTGCCGAAGACAAAATCAACGACCAGTGGAGGAAAACTGGATGCTGGCCGCGGGGAGCAGTTTCGGGAGCCAAACCGTCACAACCATCCCCTGCCCCCTCCCTGGGGGCACGGGTCCTTGGAGCGGCTTCGGTCGCGCCGGGAATTTCCACACCTCTCACACCACACACACACATCACACAGTTTTTCCTACACCGAGAAATGACTCTCCGGCTGTCATTTCTCGAAGACTTCTTCTAGCCGGAGACATTGAGAGCAACCCAGGACCCACGTACACATACATATTATGTCCAACTTGCTAAAAACCCATCACTTCGAGTCGCCATACTAAGGGTTCAGTTCTCTGCAATTCATGCGGGAACTGGACCCACTTCACCTGCACAACACTTGCCTCCAAGAAACACTACACAAACACTTGGACCTGTTCCTCATGCCCCTCCCTCTCCCAGTCAAATCCCTCACCTAAAACCCGTCCACCTCTCCTCCCCAACCCACCTAACCTTCCAATATCATCCACTCCCCCCCCCTAAAACCCGTCCACCTCTCCTCCCTAACCCACCTAACCTTCCCATACCATCCACATCCTCAACTCAACACACCACACCCCATCCTAATCCATTTCAACCCCCATTTCCTGCTCCCCAATCCCCACCCCCACCTCACCCATCCCAACTCCCAGCCCCCCCCTCACCCCCACCCTCACCCCCCCCCCCCCCCCCTCCTCGTGCAGCAGCACCCAACATACATCGTGCACATAACATTAACATTCTTCAACTGAACATAGATGGCATCAACACAAAGAAACACGAACTCTCACACTTCATCAAACAACACAACATACACATTGCCATCTTACAAGAAACAAAACTCTGCACAACACAAAAAACACCCACATTTCATAATTTCACAACCATCAGACAAGACCGGGCTGTCGGCGGGGGCGGTGGACTCATCACCCTGGTACACAAAGAAATATCATACATAGTAACCAGTGTACAAACCAAATCCCTCCTCCCCCCAAATGATAACACAACAGAAATATAGTCAATTAAAATACGCACTGGCAGCAACTCCAACATAACCATCATAAACACATACATCCCTCCCCAAACATCCCCTACAGTACCAAATGAATACAGACCACACTTACAACACATCGCAAAGTCCCCACACCCCCACATCATCCTGGGTGGTAACTTCAACGCCAAGACGTCGGCCTGGTTTGTCGACAACCCCGACACAGACAGAGGGCTGGTACTACAAAACCAAACTGATAACCTCATCATCCTTAACGACATCCATCAACATATCCATATTCCTCACCAAGCCCTCTATAACCCATCATCTCCAGACATCACCTTTTGCTCCCCAGAACTCGCCCCCACAACATCCTGGAGGGTGGTCAGAACCTTAGGCTCTGACCACCTCCCAATCATTATCACCACCAAAACCAGACTCACCCCAGCTAGCCACAAACACACATACACCAATTATAAAAGAGCTAACTGGGAAGCATTCACAAATGAGACAGAACAACACTTCACAACTCTAAACAGTACACCCATCACTAACATCAACAATGCTGTACACATACTCAATAAAACTATCCAAAACGCTGACAAGAAACACATTCCAAGAGGTAACAGAAAAAGACACAACCCAAACTTCACACCAGAAATTCAAAACCTCATCAGACAACGCGACATACTGAAACACTCCCCAGCACCCCACACACAAGGCATCACACAACAAATTCAAGCACTCAACACCCAAACTAACAACAAAATACAAGAACAACAAAAACTAAATTGGAATAACTTCCTACAAACACTTGATCACAAAACAAACCCCAAAAAACTCTACAAAACACTAAACAGCATCACACTTTCCAACAGCAACACAACACAATCACATGCTGCAATCACAACAACAGACTCTACTTCTTCATGTAAACAACAAGCAAACACTCTCATCAATCACTTCTCACATGTCAGCCAACCTAAAACCTCACAAAGACGACCGCCGTGTCATCCGACGTAAGAGACAATTCCCCACAGACCCTGACTATACACCCTTCACCAATCACCAGACAAAGCATATCATCAACAATCTCAAGCACTCACCCGCCTGTGGCCTAGACAACATAAGCAACATACACCTCAGACACCTGGGACCACAAGGCATACAAGCACTCACTAACATATCAAACTACAGCTATTCACACAACACAATACCAGACATTTGGAAGCATGGTATCATCATCACATTCCCCAAACCCAACAAAGACCCCACGCTACCCTCCTCCTACCGCCCCATCACACTCCTTTGCTCCCCCTCCAAAGTCATGGAACGCCTAGTATTACAACTAATTACACCTGACCTACCCCTAGCTCCAACACAACATGGCTTTAGGCCACTGCACTCCACAAACACTCTTCTCACAGACCTTACACAAAGAGCTTTCGACGGCATCAACTCAGCTAGACCACCACACAGATCACTATTAGCCACACTCGACATTAGTAAACCCTTCGATGCCATCCCCCGCCACAACCTAACAAACAAAATCTACAACACAAACATGCACAACAACACAAAAAGGTGGCTGGTGTGACGTTAACCACTCCGTTAGAACCGCATGGCTTGTCCTACAGTGACTCGCTAGGATCGCCAGGGCAGTGGATGGGGCTACAGTTTATGTATTAGAGTGTGCTTTATTTCATATGAAAGCTCGTGTCATGGGCAGTCCAGAAAGGCTCATTGTTTTCACCCATGTCAAGGCTTTATATATTTAATTGTAAAGTATATGTTTTATCATTAACTAGTAATGATGGGATCTGGGAGAGAGAGAGAGTAGAACAGAGTGAGAGGGAGCGCGCAGTGTTTTTGTCCCGCTCGATGACGTCACGGCTGGCTGCCTCGTGGGGGTTGGTTGAGAGAGGTCCTTACCATGCTGCTAGCTCCCTTGCTAGTGGCTAGAGGACTTGTTACCGCTGTACTTTGCGCGGTGAAAACTAGTCCCGGTATATATACTGGTTCCTCGCCACTCTCTCCCTCAGATCTGGTTTCTAGAACGCATCCATCTTTATCCCTTGCTACCTGTCCCCGCTCTGCACCTGTGAATCTTTTCCTCTGCCTACCTCTCTCTTTTTTCATATCTTTCACCACCTTTTATTAAGACTATATCCCCTCTGGTTGACTCTGCAAAATCAGCTTCATGCTGGCCAGTTGTATTGTGCGTTAAGGTCTGATTTAATCTATGTATGTTTAGTTGTTAAGATAAGTTGATCACGAAGCATTGGTTGGCATTCATATTGTTTAACACCTTACGAGCGGCCTATGCGGTTTATTTATGTGTACCGCCCAGCGGGGTGTTTTTAGCCAAAATAGGGCTGTTTACGTGATCATTTTCATGCCTAAATAAGACCCAGAACGTAAAACAAGTATCTATCCCTGAAAGGGCATAAACAGAGCTTTCGAATGACACCATAACGATCCTTGTATGATGGATAGTTTTCTTGCAATAACCGTGCAACGCGAGTGCAAAAAGCAGGTAATTCGGTACTTTCGGTACATAATTGAGTATGTAGCGAGTGAGAGAGGGAGGAGGGAGCTGAGATTTGTGTCAGTAGGTTCGCCGCGGTGGTCTGGAGCAGTCATACGCTCGCTAGTCTCCTGCCACCACTATTCTCTCTCTCTCAGCCACATTACATGCTGAAATTGCCACTCGAGTTATGTCGAGCGCCGCCACATAGTCCAGCTTTATTTAACTCGACTTAAGTGGTGGGCCGCTTTTTAAGGGTTAAGTACCGCTTCCTATAATTAGTAGTGTTCTGCTGGATTAGATAATGCTAGACTAGGGGTCTGATATTATAAGGTATTGTTTCCTATAACTGCTGGCTTTAGGAAAAAGCTGCACGACATACCTGAGATCTGGAGTTGATTGAGTAAATTCTAGTCTGTGTTCCATTGAGAGTAGAGCATGCACGAATGAGGGCTTTTTGCCTATACCATTCTGCACTGTTCTAAGCTCGTTGTTTGTCTTTGAGGTACGCCAGGAGAACGCTTAATACTTCGGTATTAAGGTTTCTCAAGAGAGCTACCCTTCCCTATAACATAATATTTATTAGTGGCCCCTCCATCATTGACGAACATGCCTATTACATAAGGCATCCTCTTCAAACACTAATCCGCCGTAGTTTTGAATCTACCGCGCAGAGCATTTAAAAACTGAGGAGCCTTCATCATGAGCGCACGCGACCTCACTCATGGCTTCAGTCATTATGAATTGGGTTCTCACTATGAAAAAACTTCGTAAAAAATAAAAACAAAAAGAAAATAAGAATAACTATCCAATAAGCTTTCCATCATATCGTGGATGTACTTGTGTGGATTTCTGACCAGACGCTGATTCAGGCGTCATTCTTCCTTCTCTGCTCTGCGCTCAGCCCGCCCGGACGTGCCTCCCCACGCTCCGCTGGTTCCGCATTCGTTGCGTCCCTAGTGAGTTTTTTCTCATTTGTTTACTCCAGGATGTATCGAGTAAGGTTAGGATAGGCGTAGCAGGAGTGTCCTGGGCTGGTTGCCCGCAGTGCAGTGTATTTTGGGTCGTGTGTGGGGCATCTATTTCGGATGTTCCCTCGTGGTCCCGTTGTGGACATGTGAACTTTTTCACAGTTGAGTTAGTTTGTGATGCAGGCGGCTTTCACTACGCGTTAATTATTGCTGCCTTTTATCTTTCTGATGAGGTAAGCTTTGTTTTCTGACGTTCCCAGCGTATTTTTCTTCACTTAGTGAAGTTTTTTCTGGGTCCCGAGTCAGTCTTCCCTGGGTTGGAAGTTGTTGCTACGGTGGTGTGTTGGCGGTGGTTCCTGTTGTGATATTTCCAGTGTGTGTGTATATTTCAACTGTTATTATGCCGTCTGCCTAGGCCTAGCCAGCCGCTCGTAGCTTTGCCACATGTACTAGTGTTATTATTTATTATTTATAAATATGCCCTACTGTGTCATGTGTATCCGGGTTTTAGTTGTGTATTGGCTAATTCCTCGGACTATAATTGTTTCCTGGTTTAGTTGTGTATTGGCTAATTCCACGGATTATGGTGTGACCTTTGGTTAGTCGTGCGTGGCTCTCCTCGTGTCTTGTGTTGTTCAGATGGTGTCTGTTCAGGGTGGGTTTCCTTCCGGCGGGTTTTTTCTCGGTTTCACCATGAAAAAATCCTGGCCGAGAGCCGTGTTGGGCCACACGTGGTTGTTAACACTGGCTTGTATCCCCGGCGTGGGGGTGTCTGTGGCTCTCCAGGACTGCGTCTCTGTGGGTGCCTGGTTTCAGGCCTCCTTTGATTCCCGGCGGGATGGCTGTACCCATCCATATAAAACGGCGTTCTTGTGGACATAAGTTTTGGGAGTTTTTCTACCTGGTTTTACGACAACCACATGAAAAACCTAGCTGTTGTTTAGGCTTTCCTCCCCGGCGATCTTTTACAAAGAAGTGGGGACAGGAACTTATGGGGTTAACTTTTAAACTTCTCACCCGGCGGGTGCACCTGGGTAGGGTGGGATGAACGACTTATGTCTTTCAGTTAGTTAACCAATCCATTTTAGTGATACTCTGTGTATCGCTGCCTTTACTCTTACGGCGATTGAAGGTTCAATTAGGTTAAATATCGATTCTCACACCCGGCGGGTGCTCCTAGGTGGAGGAACTAAGGAATTTACAAAATTAAATTTCGATTTAACCTCTTAATTTAGTGATACAATTAGGTATCGCCGCCTTCTAACTTACGGCGATCTTTTGTGACAATTCGTTAAACATCAGATCTCGTATCATCCTGCCCTGGGCTATTCTACTAAAATAATTCAAGGGCCGGCGTCTTTATGGGGGGTTGCTTTGTTACAAAATTGAATCTTGAGACAGTCACCTCCTCCAAGAGACTATAAGTGCCATGCTGGACCATTATATCAGAGGGTATTCTTCACTTTCTTTAGCAAAAGATTTGTTTAGACTTTTTGCACCCCGCCGCGTAGCGAGATGTGTTAGTTGTGTCTTTGCATCTCGTTATCCGGCGGGTTATTAACACTTGTGTGCGAACATGTTGGATTAACCTTATGAGCATTAATTCCTGGAAATTTTCTTTTTTTCCAGAGCTGAGCTCCGGCGGACCAATACAGACCCGGCGGTAGTTTTCACCCACCAGTCTCTGTCATGGCTACCGTGGCCCAAGTTTTTGCCCTGTGCACTACCCCTACTTGTGCTGGTATCCCTATTTTTGCGCATACCCTTTGCATAAGGTGTGTTAAATGTCTAGACCGTTCAAGGGGTCTCTGGGTTATGCATAATTGTTCCTTTTGCTCCCAATTAGCTGTTAAAGTCCTTTGTGAGAATGATAAGACCGCGGCGGTAGCGTTGAGAGAGGTTCGACAACAGATGTCGGCCTACACTACCATTGTCGCGCATAAGTCACTTCAATGTGACAACGTCCCACTTTGGGATAGATTGCTGTCAGAACACCCTCCCCCTAAACGTTCCTCTAGAGTCACGAGTATTAAGCCGACGGAGACTAGTCAGGGTTCTGTATCGTCTGCGACTACACCTAAACGCCCGAGAGAGCCTACACCCCCGGCATCCGCCTCCTCGTCGCGGGCGAGATCTAGGTCAAGGTTACCTCTCAGACACCAGTCATCTAGTCGTGCCTCTTCACCGGCGAGTAAGAAGAGTAAGACGGAAGGTTCCACCAGTGGTCACGGCGGAGAATCCTCCAGATCTAAGACTAGTTCGCGGTCACACCGCAGCCATAAATCCTCCAAAAAGGATTCACATCGGAAGTCCTCTCGACATTCCCCAAAGTCTAGTGCATCTCATCGTACCTCTACACCTGACAGAGTTTGTGTTACGGCCTCAGAGTCCAGTGCAGCGCCTGTCCCTAAAGAGGATTTGCCAATTAATATTTTAACCCTGGAAATGGAAAGTTCAGGAGGTTCAATAATTGAGAATGTTTCAGACTCTCAAGAGAGCGTAGGCCAGGGCCTCGGTGTTTGGCGGTTTGCTCAACCAGGGTCTGACCACCCACGTCCGACTCATACGAGTCACACAGTAGCCGACGTCCAAAGGGACGCGGCGATCCCATCCTCTATCCCAGACTTATCTTGGAAACAAGGTACCCCTGCCTCGGCGGGGTCTTCTCAGGAGGATCGGGAGGAAAAAGACGAAGTTTCAATAATTTCGGATATGGAAGGACAAGGGTCAGGCTCAGGCTTGGACGCCGCACGGGATAATAATGATTCACCTGTAAGTTCTTCATCAAACCAGTTTGTTACAGCACAAGAAATTGATGGGTTGCTTACTCATGCTTTATCTAAATTTTTTGGTCAACAACAGGAAAACCCCACAATGGACTTGGGGGCTCCCTCGACAAGTTCTACGGTACGGCCTCTGATGACATCAATTGATTTATCTAAGATTCCTAACCCTCCTACTCTGTCACCTGCAAGGAGCACTAAGCCTGCTACGGCGGCATTGACAACTTCAAATGTCAGGGTCATAACGGATGTCAATCCACCCCCTCTAGACAAAGCGCCTCTTAGAAAGGTAGCTATGCCCCTGCTTTATGGGCCAGACGAGTCATGGGTTCTTTTGAACCCCTCTAAACCAGAGCTTGCCCAACCTACCTTGTCAGGGGAACTCCCGGTACCGCGTGAGTGGTTTATCCAGGGCAATAAGTCAAAGAAATTAAGGGCCATGGATGCCTTGGGTAATGTTCTGGACGTAAACATCAAGGCTATACCTAGTTATTATCACCAGGATTATTTTGTGTATGCTTCTAAGCCTGCTTTACCCCCTGCCTCAGCTTCAAAACTATTTTCAGACTGGTCTAAGCTGGATGGGTTTAATGATATTAAGACTCTGTCAGCTCTTACTCCTGAACTAGATTTACAGACCGTCACAGACGACGCAGCTAATCCAGTTTTGAAGGTGGGACAGTTGGGTCCAGGACCTTGGGTGGATTGGGAGGTAGAGGCTCAAAACTTTGCAACCACTTTCACTTCTAAATCTTCCCACCAGATCCCTCAAGATACACATTCATGGTTCTCCATGCCGGTGGGTTCTGCCGGCGGAGTCCCGTCAGCTTTGTTTGCATTCCTAGCTGCCCCTAAGATTAATCTTTGTGAACTGAAGGACCCGTTCACTACCCCTACCCCTACTCACCTAGACAGAGAATTTAGGCTACGGGGAAAAGCTTTTCGCCTGTTTTCACAGTACATAGTATCTCAGCAGGTGGCTAAGTCTTTACTACGGTCCACTCAGGCAATCGCAGACGCGGATGCTCGAAGATCGGTTGAGTTATCCCGGCGACTGATTCTTCAGTCGTCAATCCAATCCTTAGGTGACATACGCACCGCCTTGCTTGAGGCGGTGCGAGCACGACAAGATCTTAGGATGTCGTTAGTTCGCAAGCTACCTGATTGCATTGCTAACCAGGTGGTGATGTCACCAGTACTTACTCCATCTTTAATGTCCCATGAAGTATGGCGAACGGTGTTCAATATGGCACAGGCCATTAAGCACAGTCCCACCCCTTCTAAGAAACCTGCATTTAACTTCCCCAAACCCAGGCCTACTACTAAAGCTCAGCCAGGGGGATCTAAACCTTTTCTTCCGCCTAAGTCCTCCCACTCCCCCCAGGGTCAGTACAGGCATACACAGAGTAGGTTTTCAGGTCAGAGAGGACGCGGCCAAAATAAACCAGGTCAGGGCCAGTCTTCGGCCAACACCAGCCAGCCGGCGAAGCGGCCAGCACCAACCCCACCATCAAAAAACTAAAGTCTCTCTCACTCCCGGCGCCTACCTTAAGGCCGGAGGAACCGAGGGTAGTACAGCCGGCGAACCCTTGTCTGCTAACTTGGTTGTTCCGAACGTGTCACCAAGCATGGCCGTTAAACACTTGGGCACGGATGGTGGCACGCAAAGGCATCACTTGGCAGTGGCTCCGGCGACCTCGATTACGTCAGCCGACAACGGCGAATTTTGTTTCTTTAGAGGTGGAGTCACTAGCCCAGGAAATGATTGCCAAGAATGTCATCATCCCGGTCCCCCCAAATTACCCTGTATTCACGTCCAAACTATTTTTGGTTCCCAAAAGGGACAGTGTTCAGATGAGGCCGGTCGTAGACCTGTCTTATCTGAATCTTCACATTCACAACGAATCTTTCAGAATGTTAACAGTACACCAAATCAGGCTAACACTTCCGCCGGGAGGTTGGATGTGTTCACTAGACCTGACAGACGCCTATTGGCACGTATCGGTCAACAAAAGATTTCAAAGGTTTTTGGCCTTACGGATCAGGCACCAAAATTTTGTTTTTCAGAGGATGCCGTTCGGCTTGAACCTGGCACCTCGATTATTCACAAAACTAGTCCGGCAAGCCCTGATGCCATTGTTAAAACAAGGGATCAGAGTGTTGTGGTATCTGGACGACTGGCTGGTGGTGGCAGAGACACAACAATTATGCATAAAACATGTCAATATCATTTTAAATCATGTCAAAACTCTAGGCTTCAAGGTAAATCTGGTAAAGTCAAACCTTGTTCCCTCACGAGTAATTCAGTGGATAGGGCTGGTCTGGGACACCGCCGCTCTCACTCTGAGTCAGAGTGTGGACAATCGCAACAGGTTTCGCAGGAAACTGTTCAGGTTTCTTCACAGTTGACTACGACGCGAAGGGTCTGGGAGTCTCTGATCGGCTCTCTCAACTGGATTCAACTAACTGTCAAGTTGGGCCGGTTGAAAGTAAAACGATTAATATTGGAAGGCAACAAATATTTCCCGCTCTTACCGGCGGGAAAATTATGGCCCATCCCGAAATTAATCCACACCTTACTAGCGGTCTGGGCGAAGAGGGAAACATTGCACTCAATAATGTCATGGACCTCTCCTCCACCAACGGTATGGGTAGACACGGATGCGTCAGGCACAATAGGTTGGGGATTTCAGTCAAATCAGGGGCACCAGGGTCAGGGGCTTTGGTCCCACTTAGAAATCTCGCACATCAATGTCAAAGAATTACTAGTCCCCTTGTATTTCCTTCAGGCTCACGGCCCGGCGTTACGGGGCAAGTCGGTGGCCTTCAGAATGGACAATCTGAATGCAGTCCACTGTATTCAGAAACAAGGGTCAACGAGGTCAAGGAAGTTGCTAAACGTTTCGGAAGAGATTTTTGCTCTAGCCAACAGTCTAGATATTTATCTTCACGCATCTTATCTCCCAGGCGTAGCGAACGTCTGGGCAGACGCTCTGTCCCGGAGACAGAGCACGACAGTAGAATGGGAGCTCAAGCAACCCATTTTCAACCTAATGATTGCAGAGCTCTCCCATCCACAAGTGGATCTTTTTGCGTCCGAAGAGACTCACAAACTCCCTCTATACCTCACCCGCCGGGCGAAAACGCCGGCAGGGGGGCCAGACGCCCTAGTGACAGACTGGAACAGATGGAGCTCCATCTATCTGTTTCCACCGCCAGATGCGTCACTAATGTGCCACGTAGTGAACAAACTACGAGATTATCGAGGCTTAGTCTCGCTAATCGCGCCACTGTGGCCGGCGCAGTTGTGGTACCAGCAATTGAAAATGTGGTGCCCGGACCCGGTATCGCTCCCGGTCGGGTATTTCCACTTAGACACGATTGGCAACCTAGCGACCTCGCTGACTTTTGCATTATGGACATTCAGGAGGCCAAGTGGCTAGCACCATACGGTAGAGATGTGACAAATAAATTACTTAATCAATATACTCAGTCTACAAAACGACAGTATCAATCACATTGGCAAGCCTTTACTTCTTGGATCATTAGGACAGAACAAACTGTACCCTCAGTGGCATTAGTTTTTAATTATTTGAATTATCTGTTTGAGCAGAAACGTTTATCTGTGGTAACATTAAAAAATCACTTAACTGCGATTAGAGTGCCCTTTTTAGACCTTACGGGTCTTTCCATACCGGTAGCGGAGGAAACAGGTTTTATGAGAGCATGTTTTAAACTCCGCCCACCTCCCCGTCAGCTCATGCCTACTTGGTCTCTGGACAAAGCTTTGTCTTTGCTTCACTCTCGTCTGTACCAAAATACTGCAGACTTTGCATTACTCTTAAAAAAGACGGTTTTCCTTTTGGCTTTGGCCACCGGAAACAGAGTGTCTGAGCTGGCGGCGATGAGCAACACACCTAATTGTCTTAGGTTTGGTAGACTTAATGAATGTATTTCCATTGCACCCTCCCCAGGTTTTGTAGCCAAGAATGAGCATAGTGCACACGTATTTTCTGAATTCACGGTGCCGGCATTAAAAAGGGAAAGGTGCATCATAATTTATGTCCAGTGCAAGCTCTAACCAAATATTTGAGAGTAGCTCCTCAAAACCCCCAAGGTGCTTTATGGGTAGCAAGTACGGGTAAACGCTTACTTAAACGGCGATTAGCCTCTTCTGGTAGAAGTCATTAAAGAAAGTAATCCCGGCGTTGTGGGTCGGGCCCACGATTTACGCAAATGGGCAGCCTCTTTACGTTTCCTGAAATTTTTTTCAGTTGAAGACATAGCGTCCACGCAGTTGTGGGCGTCTAATCATACGTTTCTGTCTAGATACTTGTCAGTTGCTCTAGACAAACCTTCCTTACCATGTATAGCTTTAAGGCAGAGGGTCTAGGTGGCCCTGCAGTCACTTTTGTTTACTTTCACGGAAAAGGGGGGGGGGGGGGGTGCAGTCAGTTGACATAGGACACCCTAGACCCCGCCGGAGTATGAGAGCTGTGATACAATTTAAGGTTAAAATGTGATATGAAAATTTCTCAGTGAGAAATTGTGCTAGTACAATGTTAAGTACAAAACAACGGTGTTGTTAGAGTAGTTTAGCTGCGAAAGCAATTTAATTTTAGAATAATGGAGTTCCTTTGCAATTTATCTCAAAGTTTATGTTGGGGTTTATTATGTGCACATATAAACTTATAACTTGTTATTTTTTGTCACCACTCGTTGAGTGGGGTGCCTTTGTAACTACAGATCTGTGTTCAGAATCTTCAGGGTTACCCATTTTTTGTCAGGCAGGCTTCTTTGAAGCACGCACCTGCCTGAACCCCCTTTTTCTTGTATTTTTTCGGCTACGCCGTTGTTAAAATATATTTTCAAAGTAAGAATACTATGTGGTTGTTTTTATTATCTGCTTTTCTAGAGTTATGATATGATTACGAATGTCCCCCTCCAGTCTTAGAAATCAGGCATGTTCGTCAATGATGGAGGGGCCACTAATAAATTATAGGTTTGACTCCTGTAAGGAGATAAAGAAAACCTAATATTTAGTAGTGGCCCTGTAATCATTGACGACTGGGGCCCTCCCGACCGTCCCCTTCCCATTCGTTGATGTATTGAGGATTTTGGTTTACTTGATATGTCAGTGAAGGAAGAATGACGCCTGAATCAGCGTCTGGTCAGAAATCCACACAAGTACATCCACGATATGATGGAAAGCTTATTGGATAGTTATTCTTATTTTCTTTTTGTTTTTATTTTTTACGAAGTTTTTTCGTAGTGAGAACCCAATTCATAATGACTGAAGCCATGAGTGAGGTCGCGTGCGCTCATGATGAAGGCTCCTCAGTTTTTAAATGCTCTGCGCGGTAGATTCAAAACTACGGCGGATTAGTGTTTGAAGAGGATGCCTTATGTAATAGGCATGTTCGTCAATGATTACGGGGCCACTACTAAATATTAGGTTTTCTTTATCTCCTTACAGGAGTCAAACCTATAATTTGACGCACAGACTTGAGATTTGCACTAGGCTATGCGGCATGCCATGCGCACCAGTATCTCATATCATTGACTCTAGCTAGACTTTATCAATCATAGTAGACATCAAGTATATTAAACCAAGTACTCTTTTTATGCATGCCCATTTATGATTACACAAGCATTTCGCAGCCTAGTTTGATGTATGGAGACACAAACGACTTAGGCTCTTTTTGTTGATAGGAATACTGCATTGTCGTGGCGATTATTATTGTTGTAGTGTTTAGGATATTCTTGGCTCCGACGGCATTATATATTCTGCCTTTTTGTGTGCATAGCCTGCACGAGCATTGTTCCGCTGCCTGCCTTTTGGGGTTCCATTTCCGATACGAGCATCTTTATAGCATCTAACATTTAAAGAAGATTCCTTGTTAGTGTTGAAGGACTTTAGTGCACTTTCTTTCATGCAGGAGTACCTGACATTTATTGATTAAAGTAACGTAAGCTGTAACTTCTCTTACCACCTTACTTTGCATACCATAACCAAGCACCTTCGGTTATAGGTAGTAATAGGCTGTTTTCACATAACATTAAGCCTAGAGTAGATGCACATTTATTGAGAGTTTGATAGCCTATTATTGCATATAGAACTCTGTAGAGTATTTGTGTTCTTTGTTCACTGGGAATATACATCAGAGGTTGGATCTAGCGCTTTCCGTTGTAGCATTTATGCCATTACTAGTCCAATGAATAAGAGCCCTGATATATTTAAACCCCAGTCGTAACCTAGGATTTGGTGAACCTACATTTATTAGCAGGGAACATTTGTTGTTTTGGGGAATATTTTGCGGGGATCATCAAGAATATTTTTTTTTTGCAACATAGTATAGCCCTTGAGTATTTCCGAGAATTGTTGTGTGTATATTGAGGTATAAGAGTTTGGGGTGCTTCTTTTCTGAATATTGAGGTGGGAAATTTTTGTGAGCATCATGTCTTATACCGGATCAGAGAAGAATGGAGACACAGTACGTAATGTCGAAACTGAGGAACAGCAGTATGATGATATGGTTAATCAGGTGAACTGTGAGGAGGATGCTAGGATATTTTTGCAATGGCCTGTTACTGCCGAGCGGTTGGAGGGTGTGAATCGGTACGGTCTTCAATGCCTGGCCACAGCTATCGGTCATGCGGTTACTAGCAGCATGACCAGGGATAACTTGATAACGTGTGTACTGGGCAGGGTGACTGGTGAGCGAGATGGGTTGAGTGCTCAGAGCCCCTCGGCCATGCTTCCCCTACACTCGACTCCCAGCCATCCCAGTAGTTTGCCGACCCCGGGTACGCTTCCGCAGTTGGGTGGTGACTGGCAGGGTGGGTTGCCCCTGGGGAGACCACCGGTAATTTCAAACATTGTAGCACCTTCACCTCCTCAAGGGTTAACTCCAGAATTATTGCTTCAGCTCGAATTAGCTAAGATCGAAGAGAGAAAGGCTATCAGGGTATCTGAGCTTCAGCTTCAGCAGCAATTAGAATTAGCCAAGATAGAAGAGAGAGCCAAGCTAGCACAAATCCAAGCTGATTTAGAGTCGACTAGGTACTGTGCCGACATGGACGTAGAGAAGTCGCGAGTAGAGGCAACGGGACAGCGACTTGGGGCTGGTAACCGTGTTCATGAGCAGTCTCTCTCGCACTTATTGAAACTGGTTCCGGTGTTTGATGAGAGTGGTGTAACAGAATTTTTCACACGCTTTGAGAAGAAGTGCCAGGAACACCAGTGGCCAGAGAATAAATGGGCAGCACTTGTATCCTCTAGATTAATAGGCAAGGGTCTTAAAGCCTACGATGCGTTACCTTTGGAGTTATGTATTGTGTACGAGGATCTCAAGGAGGCTGTCCTGAGGGCTTACGAACTGCAACCAGAAACGTACCGTTTGTAGTTCCGGGGTGTAACTAAGGGAAGAGATAGCACCTTTTTGGAACACGCCCGGGACTTGTCCGATGCTATGGGGAACTGGCTCCGATCTGAGAAGGTCACAACATTTGATGAAATTAAGCAGTTAATGATGTTGGAGCAGTTCTTTAAGAGCACGGGCGGTGATCTAACTTTGAACTAAAAGGAAAAAACCCCAAGAACTCTAGTCGAAGCAGCAGAAATGGCTGATCGACGGCTGTCGTTGATTCGGGGTTGCGGGTCCTCACAGAAGTACGATGTAAGTGCTACGGACCGTTATCCTCCCCCTCCCCGGAACAATGACACATTTAAACAGAAGAGCCATTAAACTAAAACTGAATCCAAACCTTACACCACACCGTATGTGAAAAGTCAGGGGCCTTTTACATCACAGTATAAGCCGAACCCGAAATTTATGTGTTTTAGTTGCCACCAGGAGGGTCATAAGGCAAATGAGTGCCCTAGTCGACCTCCTCCGGCAGCCGTGTCTTTTGCTCACGGCATTGGAGTGTTCAAGAGGACATCGGAGTTTGTTAGAGGCATTTCTTCCGAGGTAAATACACTGCCAGTGCAGAAGGATCCGGAAGGCTTATTCCCTGTCCGTGATGCCTTTAGTGACCACAGGGGACTCGGTTGTGTGGAGTGGGGGGGTAGAAGACATGAGGTGAGAATTTTGCGTGACACTGGGGCATCGCAAACACTGTTGAGAAATTTCACTGGTAAACCTGTCAATACGGCGCGGGTGGTTGTGGTTCAGGGAGTTAATGCGACAAGGTCATACCCGCTTGTAAGAATGAAGGTGGAAGTTGATGGTGTGACTCGGGACCTGAATGTAGGAATTGTAAAAGAAGTTACCTGTTGGGGGCGTCGACCTCCTTCTCGGCAACGACTTTGCGGGACCTACTTCTGAGGCTCCACCCTTGGTCGTTGCCGAGAAGCCGGCCGACGTGAGTAGGGAGGAGCAGGAGTGGGTTGAGAAGTGTCCGGGGCAGCCTATGGCGTGTGTTGTCACCGGAGATTCTGCATCCAGGGAGTCACATTCTGGTCAACAATCTTTAGATCAGCGGAGGAAGGGTACCGAGAAGGGGTTGAAAGTTGATGCGGTTGAGAGTTTAGTGTCAACGGACCTTCTCGGGGACTCATTATTAGGACCACATTTCGAGTCTGGAGAAGACCCAGTAACTGTTCCTGAAGGGGCAGAGGATGGGCTTAAAAAGACGAAAGAGTTGAAGGAGGACAGTGATGCACAGTCGGGAGATGTAGCAACAAGGTACCCTGACGCGTACCCTATGAGAAATGGGTCGGCGAAGACGGTGGTCCGAAGCTTGCTAGTGTATTTTTCCCGGTATGGTTACCTGCAGGGGATTCAGTCAGTCCAGGGACCCAACTTCACTTCTAGCCTCTTTGTTCAAGCAATGCCGCAGCATGGGATTGTTGGGGTTGTGTCATCTGCGTATCATCCGGAGAGCCAGGGTGTGTTAGAGCGATGGCACTCAGCCTTGAAATCTGTGCTTCGTTGTTGTTGCTTTGAGAGTGGGAAGGATTGGGATCTTGGCCTGCCATGTGTTTTGTATGCTGTGCGGGAGGTACCTGGGGAGAGTTTGGGATTCAGCCCTAATGAGCTCGTCTTTGGACACCGTGTCAGAGGGCCTCTTCATATGGTTGAAGAAGTATGGGAGGGCGCAGAAAAACCTTGTTCTATGCTCAAGTGTGTCCTCAACAGTCGAGAACGGATGTTGCGCAGTCTGGAGTTGGCTGGCCGTAATTTGACTAGCTCTCAGGCCCTCAGGAAGGACAGGTACGACCTCAAGGTTGAACTCAGGGAGTTGCACGTGGGTCAGGAGGTGTTGATTCTACTGCCCCTTGTAGGTCACCCCTTATCCGCGAAGTACGCTGGTCCTTATAGGGTGGTGGAGGAGCCAGCAGACCTGGATTACTTGGTAGCCACTCCAGACAGACTGAAGCACAATCAGTTATGTCATGTTAATCTCGTGAAGGAGTATGGGAGGCACCCCCCTGAGCCTCTCACTGTGCCTGTGATGACGTTTAGCAGTCAAGGTGGAGAAGGAGAACGGGACAGTCAAGCTCAGGTGGAGGATAACTGGAAGGATAAGAAGTTCAAATTGGCGCCTGAGTGTGAGAAGGTGTTTAGAGAAGTAAAACACCTGTTGTGCACTCACCCGATCCTCAGGGCCCCTGACTTTAGCCTACCTTTCCAACTAGCAACGGAGGCTAGTGGTGTGGGGGCTGGTGCCGTCCTTGTGGAAAAGGACGATGATGGGCTGGAGCATCCGGTTAGTTTCTGCTCGGAGAAGTTCAATTCAGCCCAGGGGAGCTGCTCTGTTGTCGAGCAGGAGCTGCTGGCAATTGTACTTGCTCTGAGGCATATGTTCCAGCCTATGGTCCGGTTGTTGTAGTTTACTCAGATCATCACCCTCTCAAGTTCTTGGACCAGTTTCACAATCGGAATATGAAGCTGACCAGGTGGTCACTAAGGTTATTGGTATATAACCTGGACATACGCCATATTGCCGGTTGTGACAACGTGGTTGCAGATGGTCGTTCAAGGGTATATGATCCTGGGTAGATTGACACACAGGTAGCCTCCTGCTTTAGTTTGAATAGTATTTTGCGCTTGGTGCTTGTTGGCTCGCGGTTGTAGCCCAGCGTATTGGGTCGTTAAGCAGGAGCTGAGCGTTTGGTATAGAAGAAAAAACTAGGCTTGCCCCTATAGTGCAGCCGAAATAAACAAATTAAAAACAAAAACAAATAAAATAAAAACTCTTTCTTTGATAGTTGAATTTTTTCAGTATGTTATAGCAGTAATTCTGAGTTGCACTCCTCTCAGAATGCTGGGCTAGAGAAGCTCGCTCTTGAGGAGCATAACTACATATAATTTAACCTATTGTGTTGGGGAGGGTTATAATTTTGAAAAATGTTTTGTTGAAGAACTGTGCCTGATATTTTACTGCCGCTGGGTGATGGGAAGTGGAGATATAGCATGGGTTCTAACCATCAGATTTTTGTGAGCCTTGGGGCCTCTGAGAAAATCTTGGGGGGGGGTGACGTTAACCACTCCGTTAGAACCGCATGGCTTGTCCTACAGTGACTCGCTAGGATTGCCAGGGCAGTGGATGGGGCTACAGTTTATGTATTAGAGTGTGCTTTATTTCATATGAAAGCTCGTGTCATGGGCAGTCCAGAAAGGCACTTTGTTTTCACCCATGTCAAGGCTTTATATATTTAATTGTAAAGTATATGTTTTATCATTAACTAGTAATGATGGGATCTGGGAGAGAGAGAGAGAGTAGAACAGAGTGAGAGGGAGCGCGCAGTGTTTTTGTCCCGCTCGATGACGTCACGGCTGGCTGCCTCGTGGGGGTTGGTTGAGAGAGGTCCTTACCATGCTGCTAGCTCCCTTGCTAGTGGCTAGAGGACTTGTTACCGCTGTACTTTGCGCGGTGAAAACTAGTCCCGGTATATATACTGGTTCCTCGCCACTCTCTCCTTCAGATCTGGTTTCTAGAACGCATCCATCTTTATCCCTTGCTACCTGCCCCCGCTCTGCACCTGAGAATCTTTTCCTCTGCCTACCTCTCTCTTTTTTCATATCTTTCACCACCTTTTATTAAGACTATATCCCCTCTGGTTGACTCTGCAAAATCAGCTTCATGCTGGCCAGTTGTATTGTGCGTTAAGGTCTGATATAACCTATGTATGTTTAGTTGTTAAGATAAGTTGATAACGAAGCATTGGTTGGCATTCATATTGTTTAAGTACCGCTTCCTATAATTAGTAGTGTTCTGCTGGATTAGATAATGCTAGACTAGGGGTCTGATATTATAAGGTATTGTTTCCTATGAGTGCTGGCTTTAGGAAAAAGCTGCACGACATACCTGAGAACTGGAGTTGATTGAGTAAATTCTAGTCTGTGTGCCATTGAGAGTAGAGCATGCACGAATGAGGGCTTTTTGCCTATACCATTCTGCACTGTTCTAAGCTCGTTGTTTGTCTTTGAGGTACGCCAGGAGAACGCTTAATACTTCGGTATTAAGGTTTCTCAAGAGAGCTACCCTTCCCTATAACGTAATATTTGACGCACAGACTTGAAATTTGCACTAGGCTATGCGGCATGCCATGCGCACCAGTATCTCGTATCATTGACTCTAGCTAGACTTTATCAATCATAGTAGACATTAAGTATATTAAACCAAGTACTCTTTTTATGCATACCCATTTATGATTACACAAGCATTTCGCAGCCTAGTTTGATGTATGGAGACACAAACGACTTAGGCTCTTTTTGTTGATAGGAATACTGCATTGTCGTGGCGATTATTATTGTTGTAGTGTTTAGGATATTTTTGGCTCCGACGGCATTATATATTCTGCCTTTTTGTGTGCATAGCCTGCACGAGCATTGTTCCGCTGCCTGCCTTTTGGGGTTCCATTTCCGATACGAGCATCTTTATAGCATCTAACATTTAAAGAAGATTCCTTGTTAGTGTTGAAGGACTTTAGTGCACTTTCTTTCATGCAGGAGTGCCTGACATTTATTGATTAAAGTAACGTAAGCTGTAACTTCTCTTACCACCTTACTTTGCATACCATAACCAAGCACCTTCGGTTATAGGTAGTAATAGGCTGTTTTCACATAACATTAAGCCTAGAGTAGACGCACATTTATTGAGAGTTTGATAGCCTATTTATTGCATATAGAACTCTGTAGAGTATTTGTGTTCTTTGTTCACTGGGAATATACATCAGAGGTTGGATCTAGCGCTTTCCGTTGTAGCATTTATGCCATTACTAGTCCAATGAATAAGAGCCCTGATATATTTAAACCCCAGTCGTAACACTGGCCAACTTCCTAGCAGGCAGATGTGCACACGTATCTTTTGCCGGTCAGTCATCTAAAATCAGAAACTTTCCAATCGGAGTCCCACAATGATCCGTCCTATCGCCCGCACTCTTCAATCTGTACATGCACGATATAACTACACCCAATACGCCCCAAATAAACTTAGCCTCCTATGCAGATGACATAACACTCACATGCACACACCATGACCCAAAAAGAGCAACAGATCTCCTTCAACCCTATCTCAACACACTACATGGCTGGTGCACTACAAACAGACTTAATCTAGCCCCAGCCAAATCCACCGCAACCCTGCTCACAAGTTGGACAGGAGAACACGAATACATCCCTCAACTCACCATAAACAACACACCCCTAACACATATACACACACCCAAAATCCTAGGAGTAACATATGATACTCATATGACATTCAAACAGCACACCACAAACATTAAAAAGAAACTGACACCCAGACTTAACGCCCTCAGGTCACTTGCTCACACAAAATTTGGACACAACAAAGAAACTACCACCACAGTATATAAACAATACATAAGATCAGTGATGGAATATACAAGCCCAGCCTGGGCTTCTAACCTAGCTGAAACACATCATAAGACTTTACAGACTATTCAAAACAAAGCCCTGAAGATCATTACAGGCTGCACAGCTACTGCACCCACAGATCACCTACATCAAGAAACCAAAATCCTTAAAGTCAAAGACCATCTGGACATGAGAGGCACTCAATTCCTGGCAGCAGCCTCCACGAACCAAGACCACCCACTAAACTACATGGCAACACACCCACAGACACCAAGAAATATCAAAACAACACCCAGCACACGGTATCACACACAATTATTGTCCTCTCTCCCTTCCTGCCCACCCCGAACCAATTTCCAGAAGCACATCCATACTCATATCTCTCACCGATCCATCCACTCACTCACAGACAACACGCAGCTGCATGCACGACCTCCCGAAATCCATCCTTCCGAATCCTCCCTTCCTCGCGAGGACAGAGTCCACCTGGCCAGGCTGAGATGCGGACACCATCCAGCTCTCCTGAGCTATCAGAAGAGACTGGATGACTCCGTTGTCGACTCCTGCCCGGGATGTAACACAGCACCCCATACCATTAAACACATCATAGAAGACTGCATTTCACACAACCACTTACGACAACAACACAACCTACACTCAATGAGAGCTCTGTGGGAAAGCCCGATCGTGGCCATGGCCTTCCTCAGGGACTCGGGGCTGTTCGGCCAGGCAGCTTAGGGAACAACAACAACAACAACAACACAATAGGTGTCTTAATCACATATACTGTATATCTGGACCTGAAATGTGAACTTAAACTTTACTTAACTATTATAAGCAATAGTAAGTAAATCACTGAATATATTTAGAACACACGAAGGTCTCTGAATAACATAGCAATGAACATAACATAATGGATAGTATTACTGTGGAAATATGCAATTATATATAGACGTATACAGTATATACATAGAATATCTCCTTGATAATAATATTTATGAGAGTTGGGTATCTGTTGTGAAGTATTCTAATAAGTTCAAGAAGTATTGATTTGAACTTGGGAATTGTTTATTCAACAATATGGTTAACCGCACAAAGATTGCTATAGTTATCATTCAAGAGCGCGAGACGAGAGGCATCCAAGAAATATGAAAGAGGCCGCGTGTAAATAAATATGACCAGGTAAGTCAACAGGTCATCTACTAGACTGAGGTGCGGACAATAGTTTATGCGGTTAATGGGTTAATGCGATGTTTATCTTGAATATGGGATGAATACTTTAATTTAAAAAGGAGAAGGGAGCTGAATTGTTTTTACAATTAATGACATAGTTAGTTTGTTGCGAGAAAAATTATAATATGAAAACACAATTTATTAACTTTGTATATGTAATAATAATCTCACGGGTCGAGGAATTCAGATTTAATGATTAAGATCTACTGATTAAGAATTAAATGTTGAATACGATCTGACCTGAATCAAATGATAATTTGACTACAGGAGGTTAAGGAACGCATAAACAAAATAGCGTGTACTAATAGTTATAATAATACTGTGACGCTCCTGCATAGTAGCCACATGCGGGCATGCGCGCGCGTCGGCTGCCCAGCCGTTTAGAAACCGGCTGGCGGCAGCCGGCCGGCCGGCTTTTCCTTAGTATATATCCTACGACAATGTAACTAATGTCTGGGATATTCTTATGTTGTTTCACAGCTTGAAGCTGCCCTTATTCTTAACCAACGCATCTTAGTATATTTTATTCTCGATAGTTGATTGTTTCATTATAATATATAAGATTTAAGTCTAGTGAGAGTGGGAGGAGACGAGCGGGAGAGAGAGACCGGCTGGGGGACGTTGCTTCGCGCGGAGAGTCCAGCTTGGGACGAGCCTGATGTTGCCACGTGCATTTGATAGCAACGTTAGGCTTAGTTTCGACTCACGCAAGGGGTAGAGGATTTTGACCCGGCAACTGTGTTGAGTGTTGCCAAGCCTGGGATGTATTTCGCATGCCTAGGGTGGGTTCCAAACCGATTCAAGACTTAGAGCTCACCTCACTGTCGTACCCTTCGGACCCCCTTGATATCTATCCCTCTCAACCCCACTTAGAAACTTTCTCTCTTACTTTGTATACCTTCCTTCCACTACTTCACCAATCTATTTAATTATCCCATCCCCTTGATAGACCTTATATCTATTATTGTATTAACGACGAGCTCTCAGATAACTAGATAGGATTTGGGCCTTATGCAGAGATTTAATTGTTAATGAGACCTAGGAAGCTTTTTTGTTGTCTCATATTTGGTGGTTTCATGCTTGCTAGTGTGTTCTTGTGTCAGGTTAGCAGGGGCTAGACCGGAGGGGAGGCTTTTTGCGATCCTTTAAGTAAAGTTTGCTGGTGCGAGTCCTGTGGACCCGCACGACTTTACTAGCATACCCGTGCGAGTCTGGGGGCATTTTCTTGTCTGTGTCCCTGTGTGTCTAGTGTTGTGTTGTGTGAGGGCCCTTGCCTAGTCCACTCAGCACTGCACTAGCACATCTTGCTTTTGTTTTAGGGTCGCCAGGAGAGAGTCAGATACTTGCGATCTGAGTCTCTCAAGAGAGCACCCTTTCAATTAGAGTAATTTGGCGCACAGACTTGGGAACGTCCCTAGGCTAGAGCAGGTGGCTCAGCCCGGGTATCCGAAGCCTATATCCTTCCGGCTAGACCTCTGCCGCCTGGCAGATTAACAGCTAGGGGTTTATTATTTCTGTATGCTTGTTATTCTGCCACAGTTTACCGTTTTTGTGAGCATTATGAGTCAGGGTGTGGCTTAGAGACTCTGTCCGAGCAGGCTTGCCTGACTAAGAGTGAGAAGCACACCTGTATGTGGTTATGTTGCGAGTTGCTGCCTTTATTTAATTATACCTATGCCATTATACACTGCATGGCCTATCACTAGTATTTATTCCTGCTTATGAGTTAAGAGTTCTCTAAATCCGTAACGTACTTTCTTTGCTAAGCATCAGATCCTACAGTAGCCGCATGCAGTTTAGAAACCTGCATCTTGTCTACCAGTACGATGTTTTGAGGACTGTTTGCTTTCACCTTCTTTCACGCAGGGGTGATTTGTTGTATCAATTAACGTAACGTTAAATGTACTTTCTTCTAGTTTGTTATTCAATTGTTTCTGCAATTTAATTCCGTTATCTATCTTTTCCTTGAAGCTTTAACCCTTAATTAGCGGCTCACCACATAAGTCGTATTTAATAAAGCTGGACTATGTGCCGGCGCTCGACATAGGTCGAGTGGCAATTTCAGCACGTAATGTTGCTGAGAGAGAGAGACAAGTGGTGGCAGGAGACTAGCGAGCGTATGACTGCTCCAGACCACCGCGGCGAACCTACTGACACGAATCTCAGCTCCCTCCTCCCTCTCTCACTCGCTACATACTGAATTATATGGGGAAAGTACCGAATTACATGCTTTTTGCACTCGCATTGCACGGTTATTGCAAGAAAACTAGCCATCATAAAAGGATCGTTATGGTGTCATTCGAAAGCTCTGTTTATGCCCTTTCAGGGATAGGTACTTGTTTTACGCTCTGGGTCTTATTTAGGCCCATGATCACGTAAACAGCCCTATTTTGGCTAAAAACACCCCGCTGGGCGGTACATATAAATAAACCGCATAGGCCGCTCGTAAGGTGTTAAGTCAACTTAATTGTGTGATCTTTTATATAGCCTGCTTGACTATCAGCAGTCTATAGTGCGTGCACCCTGTAACCGAGTCATAGGATACCTTGTTGTCCAGGCAGGACTCTTGACGGTTTAGGGTGGTTTGTTGCCTGGGTTTATAGATAAGGGTTGGATCTAGCGTTTTCCGTTGTTGCTTGTTGCCGCATACCTAGTCCAATAGAAAGAGCCCAGTGTTTATATATCCCAGGACGTAACAAATGGCGACCTTGCATAGGATTTACTGAACAGAGGAATATAGTGGTCATTTGTTTTGAGATTCCTTATGATTAGAGGAATACAGTGGACATAGAGTTTTTTTTTTTGAGCAACCAATATAACACATTAAAGACTTTAAATAACATTAGTATATACATACTTGCATAGGAGATAAGGCACATTCTATAACCGTGATAATTTCTTACACAAACATGTCTAATACATCAGAACACAGTGATGGGTCAGGTCACGATACGGGCTCGGAGGGAGAAAGACCTGTGGAGTGGTTAGTCGATAGCGAGGAGGGTGCTAGAAGATTTTTAGAGGTGCCCCTTACCGCTGCCAGGGTGTTGAAGCTGAATAAGTATGGCTTAAAGTGTGTGGCAGGTCTTCAGGGTCACCAGGGTTTAAGTGGCATGAGGAAAGATCAGCTGAGGACTTTGATATTGGGTTTAGAAGGGAGAGACCTGGGTGGAGAGGCGACATGGGGCCCCGGTCCCCAGCCCCCCCTCCACTCTACCCCCGTATCAAACGTCCGGGTGCCTGAATTTAGTACATACCCCCAAGTTGATGGTCAATGGCAGCGTGGAATTCAATCACAGGGACCCTCTCCATTAAATGCACCTTCCCCTCCTCAAGGGTTGACTCCAGATTTGTTGTTTCGGCTTGAGATGGCCAAGGTTGAGGCTACCGAAAGACAGTCTAGAGCTCAGGTTGAGGCTGCAGAGAGAACAGCTATACGAGAGGCTGAACTGTAGGCAGAGTCTACTAGGTATCGGGCTGACAGGGAGCTGGAGAGATCTCGAGTGGAGGTAACAGGGCGAAATATTGGGGGAGGTAACAGACATCGGGACCAATCATTGTCGCACCTGCTTAAACTAGTTCCTGTGTTCGATGAATTAGGTGTGGCTGAGTTTTTTTTGCGATTTGAGAATAAGTGTCAGGAACACCAGTGGCCTCAGGAAAAGTGGGCAGCATTAGTTTCATCAAGACTCCTAGGAAAGGGGCTAAAAGCGTATGATGCACTACCTTTAGAGTCCTGTGTGGTTTATGATGAGCTAAAGAAGGCTGTGCTACGGGCCTATGAGTTACAACCAGAAACTTACCGCTTGAAGTTTCGGGGTGTTACTAAGGGCAAGGATAGTACCTTCCTATAACACGCCCGGGACTTGTCTGATGCACTACGACATTGGCTGCGTTCCGAGAGGGCAGCTACTTTTGAGGAGTTGAGTGAGCTGGTTCTCTTGGAGCAGTTCTTTAAGTGCACAGGCGGGGACTTAACATTAAATATAAAGGAAAAAAATCCTAGAACTCTCCAGGAGGCAGCAGAAATGGCTGACCTCCGACTGTCATTAATTCGAGGGTGCGGAGCAGCAGCTAGGAGTGAGTCGGGTGCAAAGGATCGTACCCCTCCCCCTCCCAAGAATTTTGATACACATAAATACACAAAACTATCTAGCACTGACAATAAAACTGAACATAAACCAAATACCGTCCCGTATAAGAAGTCTAATGGTACCTCCCACTCCCAAGGGAAACCAAAGAGTAAAGAGTGCTTTGCATGTTACAAGGAGGGTCACTTTGCAAATGCTTGTCCGAACAAGCCACCAAACAAGGTTGTGTCATTGGTCCGCAGCATAGGGGTGTCGCCTATATCTTCTGAGTTTGCCATGGAGGCGTCAGAGGTTGGGACACAGCCTGTGTTCAAGAGTCCGGAAGGCTCGAACCCTGTCCGCGACGTCTTTGGGGGTCATAGAGGGCATGGTTTTGTGAGGTGGGCTGGCGAAAGGCGAGCAGTTAAGCTATTGCGTGATACGGGGGCTTCTCAGACCTTGTTAAAGAACTTTACTGGTAGGCCGATTAACGCTGCTCGGGTGGTGGTAGTTCAGGGGATCAATGCTACGAAGTCCTACCCGCTGGTGCGGATGGAGCTCGAGGTGGGTGGTGTGGCGAAGGAGCTGGATGTCGGAATTGTAGAGAACTTGCCTGTTGGGGGCATCGACCTCCTCCTCGGCAACGACTTTGCGGTGCCTGCTTCTAAGGTTTCACCCTTGGTCGTTGCCGAGAAGGCGGCCGACGTTAGTAGGGAGGAACAGGAGTGGGTTGAGAAGTGTAGCGTACAAACCATGGCGTGTGTTGTGACGCGTTCTCAGACATCCGGAGCCTTGCAGCCACCATCTCAGTCTATCAAACCGCGGAGGAAAGGTCACAAGAAAACGGGAAGTGTTGGTCAATTGGAGAGTTTTGAGCCGGCAGTGTTTCTTGGTGACTCATTATTGGCACCTATGTTAGAGTCTGGAGAAGCCCCGGGGCCTGTCACCGCTAGTGCAGGTGCAGGGCAGGAAGAGACTCTGCGACAGCATCGTTATGCGCAGCGTGAGGAAAGGATGGCTCAGCGGGACATTGGAGGTGGAAATAAATTATTTAAGATGAACTTGGATAATCTCGCACCTGCTGATATATGTTCCTTGCAGCTGGAAGATCCTGAAGTCAGGGCGTGTGGTAATGGTGCTGTCGAACTGGAGAGCGATGGGGATGCGCAGCCTGGTGATTTTTTCTTGTCCGAGGGGATCTTGTATCGGAGACATCAGGATCCCAAGAAAAAGTGGGATGGCGGGTCAGGATTAGTGGACCAGTTAGTAGTACCGAGGGTGTGCCGTGAGAGCTTATTGAGATTAGCTCATGATGTGCCTTTGGCAGGGCACCTGGGGGCACGTAAGACGGAGGCAGCTTTGAGCAAACTTTCTGGTGGCCTGGGTTAAAGGCGAGTGTCGTGTCATGGGTGTCACAGTGTCACACTTGTCAAGTTGTTGGGAAACCCAATCAGGTCATCCCGAGAGCCCCGTTACAACCCATCCCTGTCATTGGGCCGCCCTTCAGCAAAGTAGTTATCGATATGGTTGGCCCATTGCCCCCCACTAGTGCCGGCAATACATTTTTACTAACTGTAATGGATGTAGCAACACGGTATCCAGATGCTTACCCCATGCGCAACGGGATGGCTAAGACTGTTGTCAAAAACCTACTTGTCTATTTCTCTCGTTATGGCTACCCTCAGGAGATCCAGTCTGATCAGGGATCCAATTTTACTTCTGCTCTGTTTAAGCAGACCATGCAGCTACATGGGATAGTGTCTGTGGTGTCATCTGCCTACCATCCCGAGAGTCAGGGAGTTTTGGAAAGGTGGCACTCGACTCTCAAGAGTATGTTGCGGTGTTATTGCATGGAAAATGGGAAGGACTGGGATCTAGGTCTCCCATACGTTTTATTTGCTGCGAGAGAAGTACCTGGGGAGAGCTTGGGATTTAGCCCGAACGAGTTGGTTTTTGGACACAGGGTCAGGGGGCCCCTCCACATAGTCAAGGAGATCTGGGAGGGAGTCACAAAGCCATGCTCGCTTCTAAAGTATGTAGTTGAAAGCCGTGAGAGAATGCTAAAGAGCTTGGAGGTAGCAGGTCGGAACCTTAAGAGTTCACAAGCTCAGATGAAGGACAGATACGACCAGAAGGTGAAGCTGAGGGAGTTTGAAGTAGATCAGGAGGTACTGATACTACTGCCTCTGGTGGGACACCCCTTGTCTGCCAAGTATTCTGGTCCGTATCGGGTTGTAAGGAAGGTTTCTGATCTCGACTATTTAGTAGCTACTCCTGATCGTAAGAAAAAGAACCAACTTTGCCATGTAAATCTGATGAAAGAGTATGTGAGGCGCCCCTCCGAGCCTCTCACAGTCCCGGTGTTGATCTGCAGCGATCATGGTGGAGAAGGAGGAAGGGACAGTCAAGCTGCGGGGGAGGATAATTGGGATTGTCATGTTTCCGCGGATCAGTGGGCGGGGAATTCTAGACAAGTGGCTCACGAGTTGATACTGCACCTGCCTGAGCAACAGCGTGTAGCTGTGCAGCACTTGTTTGATTCAAACCCAGCTATTTTCGCGGAGCATCCTGGCCTCACTACTCAAGCGGTGCACGATGTCGATGTTGGGGACCACCCGCCCTTTAAATCAGTGCCATACCGTGTTCCCCCTATTAAATTACCAGCACTTAGGGAAGAGCTGGATTATATGCTGAAACGTGGGCTGATTTCTGAGGGTGCAGTAAGGTGGACTTCCCGTCACACTGCAGCCCAAACCAGATGGCAAGGTGCGGTTTTGTATAGATTTCCGCAGTTGAATGGTTTAACCCCCACAAATGCCTACCCTCTCCCTCGCGTGGACGACAGTGTGGATAAGATAGGAAAAGCCAAGTTCCTCACTAAGATAGACCTTGTTAAGGGTTATTGGCAAGTGCCCTTGTCTGAGCGAGCGCGAGAGGTGTGTGGGTTTGTGGTGGACGGTGCCACATATCGTTGCCATGTTATGCCATACGGGCTGAAAAATGCCCCTGCAACGTTTCAGAAATTAATGAACAACATTGTAGCCGACATTCCCAACTGTACGGTGTACCTAGATGATGTCATAATATACGACGAGGATTTTAACAGTCACTGTGCTCACATCGGACAGCTTTTTAATAAACTGAATGAAGCAGGTTTGGTGGTAAACCTGGGTAAGTGCGATTTTGTCAAAGCCACAGTTTTGTACCTGGGGTTCGAGGTGGGGATGGGTCAGGTGTGCCCTCCACAGACAAAGATCAAAGCCATCGATCAGTTTCCCCAGCCTACGACTAAGAAACAAATCATGCGGTTTCTAGGTATGATAGGTTATTATCGTCGCTTCATCAAAGGCTATTCGACTGTACTTGCACCTTTAACTGACTTATTAGCTAAGGACAAGAAGTTCCGGTGGTCTCCTGAGTGTGCAGAGGCGTTTTCCTTGGTGAGCGTTTTCCTTGGTGAAACACCTGTTATGTACCCACCCCATACTCAGGGCCCCGGACTTCAGCAGACCT